>OX359245.1:39739233-40363179 GCA_947179485.1 Allacma fusca
TTCATAAAAACCAAGAATTTCAAGAACTTTATCTTCAACGCTCAGAAGCCAAAACTAGATTATATATTTTTTGTCACAAAAAACTTTAATAATGATTACAACATAGTAGTTCCGAAATGGACAACTGCCCTTCGGTTTTTCTACTTGGTCCATTTTGACGAAACATTATTAAAATATTTAATTTTAAAAACTGAAGCAATTGAAAATAATCCTTTAGAACACACGCCTAGAGAATATATCTCAGCAATATCCGTGAGAAAATTTTTAAATGGGAAGATCTTTAAAGTCACCTCATTACTGATTGACCCTTACGTCACATTAAAGGACGGAGCGCCTATTGGCGGCTGCTTCTACAATATGGTTTTGTATGGGAGTCAGAAATTCAACTTCACATTTTCCATCGAGATTCCTGCTTGGGCCGGAGCGTCCCAATTCCCAAACGGGACATGGAGAGGTCCAATGAGGGAGGTAATTGATGGCGAGAAGGATTTTATTTTAGGAACGGGACATACTTACGACAGGAATCCCTATTTGGACTATCCCTGCTTCTTTGAACTGACGGGAATCAATTATGTTACTGCTAATCCTCAAAAATTTGTTGAGTGGAGGGCAATTGTGTACACTTTCGAGCCTATTACCTGGCTTTGTTTGGCTACCACAACCTTATCCATGTTAGGAGTGATTTTCGTCGCCATGAGGAGGCACACTGAAGAGATTAATAAAACCCATATTTTTATTATTTTGGGCATCACCTTCAATCCCCTTCTGGAACATAGTGCGGCCGTACCCAAAGTGACTATCATTAGGTTGATTTATAGTATCAATATCCTAATGTCCTTAGTGATCATAACTTATTTCAAGAGCGATTTTATTGCTTTCGTGTCGTATCCCTCCCACGAAAAAATACCATTGTACTTTAGGGAGCTGGGGGAACGAACTGATTTTAATGTGATGCTTATGAATTTGAATGCTGCTGAGTCAGTATTTTTTAACAAAACAACCAATCCCCTGTATGCTGGTATTCGTCAAAGGATGATATTTGAGAGTGATTGGGTCAAGTGTATGACCGCAGCTGCATTTGAACCTAACACTGTTTGCATTGGCTTGGAAAATATGGTGAAGGCTATTTGGGCCTCAAATTTAACTTTGAACAGACTTTACTCTCCGGTTGCATTTTCTAAGGAAAGTGCGTATTACTTCATTTGGGGTGTGGGCTTCACGAGGCATTCCAAGTACGTGGATAGCTTTGCAAGCATAATTCGCTTGTTAAGAGACACGGGGAATATTCGGAGATGGATGGAAGACCATTATGAATTTAAGAGTGTGAATAGTATTAAATGGTTGCAGCAAGATGGGGGACCACTGTATAGTAAAATTATGGGGGCTTTGAAACCTCAAATGGGTCTTAGTGTGGCTCCGTTTCGGTTGAGCAATATCCTTTTAAGTTTGATAATTTGGGGGATCGGAATCGTAATTGCAGGCATTTCATTTCTTTTGGAATTTGTGGTAGTAGTTTCTCAAAAAGCAGGTAATCATGGGGTAATACTAGGAATTGAACACGGACAATGAGCATTGGCTGTCTGGAACGAAGAGTTTACTCTGGCTGGACAAATTATAAGAGAACTATTCCTGGGGTACATGAATTTAAAATAAAATTATATTCAAATAATTTGTAATTGAGACAATTTGTTAGTAAATGCCTGTATAAGGTCCCATTCATTTGTCATACCATTTTAAAAGAATTTGACGATGATGAAAATTAAATCTTTGCTCTCTCCCTAAACTCATTCCTGCTGGTTTTGGAGTACCAATTGCAACACGGGCTAACTAACAGGCTTGTTTACGGTGTGTTCGTATTTTTCATTGGCGAAGCCATTGTCTTTTTTATGCTCGCTCTGTATAAACATTCATAGGGGTTTAAAAAACCATGTCTTTGCACATTATTATACGGAAAAAATTATTTCAAGCTCCTTTTTACTAGAGGGAGCCCCAAAAGCACGATGAATATACAATACGGTGAAGTGAAAAGAAGAATAAATTTAATCACATTGACAATCTACTTGACTCTAATTATTTTAAATCAGCCTTTCGGATATTCGGACACAATTTATATTCTCTGCACATAATTAAATTTAAGTTCAGTTTTTTAGGTGCAGTTATTATACTCACGTTAATTGTTAGTAAGCACCGACATGATTACCTGTGTTTTAGATTTTCATATACATATATAAGTACATACATACAGTGCTCGGCCAATAATTTGCATTATAACCTTGTACAGATGGTCTTCGGTGGATAACTCCAATGGGACTTGTACTAAAGGGCTGAAATTTTTAGAACTTATAAGTGGAGGTGTTAAGACGAGATAGGTAAAGGAAAGGTATGGATTTTGTTGTTCATATCAGTTTTTGAAAATTTGAAAACAAAAAAAAGTTAAAATTCCGTGTGACAAAAGTTTGCATTATGCGTAATGCATTCCAGCTCTTTCCGCACAATTCACGAAAAAAGAGCTCTGGATTAGATCTCATTGTTTGTATTTACAGTATAGAGGGCCGTAATCAAATTAATTAAGTATTTATGATAGGGAAAAAAGATTGAAGCCAGGATTATACAGTTTTAATTGTCCGGTGGTACGTTGGCGGTGCTTCTATTGAAACACCCTCCAAATTGCTACACGTTTCGTATCCAGTTGCTGAAACAGTGTTTTTCAGGTGCATTAGGTACGCAGTAATCAAACGCTATCTCACACTGGCCGACCAGGGTTTACCAGCAAGAGGTTGGACCGTCATATAATAAAGACAACCCTAAAACATAGGAAGTGGCGACATAACCTGAACGCTAGCAGTGTAAGAAGCGACGCCAGTGTCAGTATTAGGGGCCGTACTGGAAGGCGAAGACTCAAGGAAGTCTAATACAATGGAAATGTTGCCCGGAAAAAATCTTTGATCACCAAAAAATATGTTGACAAAAGAAGGTAGCAGGGGACGGAATTTTTCCATATGTGGAGATAAGCATTGGGCTAAACTTCACTATTCTCGGGATTCCAAAATCTATAGTTTTGATACCAAAGGACAGCCAAGAGTGTGGAGAAGCCCAGGAGAATGACTACAGGCCGGGTTCTACAAGTTTACAGTGAATCGCGACGAATATAAACTTGCTTACTAGAACCTTAAATAAGCCCTCCTATAAGCATGACTTTATCCCATGCTCATTTTAAGATCTGTTGACAGTATGGGGCTGTTTTTCGCTCAATATCGTAGGGAAACTTGTTAGCGTTGAAGCCACCATAAACAAGGAGATCCATCAATCCATCCTTGAGAAAAAATTTAAGGAATCTTGCAAGAAATTAAAAAAATTCAGGAAATTAATTCTTCACAGGACGAAGGATCAGCAGCGTTAATCCAAATATGTGCAACCATGGTTTCAGAAGAGGCATATATATGTCCTCCTGTGAATTACTGAATGGGAAGACATGAATCCCATTCAAAGGTTTTGGGCCGAGCTTGTTCTTATGCTCCGTGGGGGCCCCTATCCGGCCCAGAATAATAGTGAGATACTTGTGATTCTCACTGAAGAGTGGTACTGCATTCCACTTAAAATGACTCTAAAACTAGTGTAGTCCGTCTCCCAAATAATTTCAGAGCTTATTAAGGCCCGTGGTGAGGATATCCGCTAATAAAACTAAAGAGTCACGGTAATAATGCAAATTTTTGTCACACCGAATTTTAACTTTGTTTTGTTTTTAAATTTTTTTATAGTGATATAAACAACAAAATCCATACTTTTTCATTCCATATCTCGTCTAAACACCATTATTTGTAAGCTATAAAAATTTCAGCCCTTTAGTACAAGTCCAACTGGAGCTATCCACCGGAGACCATTTGTATTGACTTATAATGCAAATTTTTGGCAACCGAGTGTAAGTATTAACAATGAATATAAATAGGTACCATTAAATTTTTTAAGCATCGATACTTACAACAAAGTAATTAATTCATGTTCGTTTTTAAAGATGTTATGGAGCATAAAAAAAAATTAAAACATTGGAAGCTCAACTTGAAATTTTCCAGTGCAAATCGTATGAATAATCCATCGTGAATTTTGGAGTTAATAAAAAATAATGTACCATTTGACAAACTTAATTGCATTTTTACATATGCAACGAACCAAACCTTCGGAATAATCAGATGTTGAAATCCAATTAAATGAAATTATGTTACAGTATTATCTAAAAATTCACTCACTTGATCCTCATCCACAAACTCCAAAACTCGATCTCCCCATTTACCCTTATCTGAGCCGTAAAATTTCATTGTGACGTAAGGCACATGCAGTTGGGTTGTAAAACTTTGAAAGCCCCTGTGAATCCTCATTGAAAAAATAAAAGATCAGATTTTGTAAGTCAAAGAGAGTAATTTTCTTCTTTTCCACATATTTCTCCATTTCGCTAAATCTTCCCAACCTTGTTTTCGTTTCTTACGAGTGATGTCCAGAATATATATATGTATTTATATGAGGAAAAATTGTATACCCTAAAGATAACAGGCCTTAAGAAATTAGCTTCATTTACTTCAAATCCTCGTTCATAGTGAATGGAGTTTATTAATTATATTTCCCCTCTGAAGTTTAAGTTAAAATCACATTGCAGTAGCATTAGTTATGATGATGTTTAGCCTAAAGAACATGTTAGTATATTGCAACCTCTTCTTACCTCTTCCAGTTTCCAATAATGTAATACACAACGATCAGCATATGTACTATGTACGTATCCTTCAAAGCCATATTTACTGCAATTTCCTCTTCAGTCCTGTCGTCCGCAAAATATCAAGCAAATTAACCAGCAAAATTTAAAATCACGAAAATGTAATACAATTATCTATAAAACTCCCAAGCAAAAAAATAATTTCTTCATCCTGCTAATGCATTTAACGACGTATTTGAGCTCAAAGTAGTCACCCTGTGTTATTCTTCAAAGAGGAAAAATATGTGGATGGCATGGGAAATAATGTTTCGTAAATGTGTTTTAGTTGGAGAAAGTTCCAAACGTGAATTAATCATTTCAAGACAAATGGGAAGGACACATCATACTCATTTTGTACTATGCTTATTGTGACACACACATTCATAAATATATGTACGCCTATCGCTTGTTTATAAAGAGAAAGACATTTGTTTACTTTAAATAAGAGAACCCTCATTTGGGGTTCTCTCCCTAAATATAGAAATATAGAAAGTGACCAAGCATGAAAAAGAAACTTGTCCAGATAGCTAAGCTAACCGTGACACCCTTTTGACACTCACATTTCATATGGAACCCACATATCAAGGTTACTATTTCCACCTATATAAAAACTCCGAGACGTTTTCCAAGACACATCATCATCCAGCTCTTCCATTACAACAACCAATCCTCCACCTCCTGAAAACATTCCTGTTCTATCCTGAGAAGAAATTCAGAAAAAGTAACCAAATACTCCGAAACATGAAGTCCTCAGCTTTGGTAAGCATTTCTTTAACGTAGTTGAATTTTGTAAAATTTTACATTACAAGTACAACATTCATTTTACTCCTGAAGTCAAAATACTATATGGTAAATTATTTTGAGCAGATGATCGCCGCGGCGCTTGTAGTGGTGGCAGCAGCAGTTGGAGCTGCGCCGACTCAACCCAAAGCGGAAGCCAGAAGTCTCATGGGAAAGGGTCATCATCATGGGGATGAACCACCCCCACCCCCACTCCCACTTCAACCTGGCATCACCACCATCTTCTACAGCCCATTTTTCCCTGTCTTACCACCCCAGCCCTACAGCCATGGTAACTCCTATGGTGGTGGACCCAGTGGAGGTTATGGTGGTCCCGGAGGTTTCGGTGGTCCCGGAGGTCCCGGAGGTTTCGGTGGGCCCGGAGGTTTCGGACGCTAATCTTGTTTGTTTGTAATGTTTTCTTGTTTTTTGTCAGTTACTTGTTGCTTTTTGGTAAAAAAAATCTCATGTTAAGTCAAAACATTTGACATTTTTGGAAATAAACCTTTTTAAACAACTGGGTTGATATTCGATTCCGTGTTTAATTCTGGTATGGAAACAATTGCATGGGCATAACCACCTCATAGTTAGTGGTGCAAGTCCTACTTATTACAAGGAAATATTCTCCCTGTATCGGCAGAAATATTTTTTACATATATTTTGCATATAAAGTTGAGTATATGGGATTATTTTTCATGGATAACTGCATGATAATTTATTCTAGCTATGAACTATTCTCATAGTTGCTGTTTTGTCATATCATATCACAATGATAGGGTAAGGACGTGGTGTTGAACTATCAGATCATTTGAGGAACTTTCTGAAAATATTATCTGATCATAGATTCCATATATTTGATTTACGTGGTTGACTTTATTAAACAAGCTAAAGTATATGCAAGCCATGGACATCTAACACACTCATCATCAGGCATCCGATCAGGTATTTGGAACTGGATTGAAAATGTTGGAGATTTGAAGAGAAAAAAAGTATTTCTGATGTTGCTATTTCTCATGAGAGATCTACTAAAAATGTAAACATTGAATTTGCAGCGAATTTCCTGCGGATTCGTTTGTATCTTTTTTCAACCTCTTTTTTTTTTTATCTTGACTCAAAATTTCTGTGCCACAGGAACCTAAAGTGATTCCTTCTCTCACTTTTTTAAATTGACAATTTAGACGTGGAAGAGCTTGTACACTTTACAAGAATTTAGTAAAAACGATTGACCCTTTTTTGTTAGAAATATTACATTGTATATAGCATAGTTAACTCACGTTGTATGTATATAATACTACCTATATAAATGTATGTAAGCACGTTGCTGTTATGTATGTATGTATGTGTAATAAAAGCGATCAAAGTGCTTTTTATTTTCGGTAACTACACAACGCATAGGAAACAAATTATTAGCGATTACGGATTACACCACAATATACAAGGCTATCGTGTCATCTTACGACTGCGTGATTACACTTGTGATTACAGTTTCTTCATACAAATTTTGATTTAAAATTATGGGTGCAAATTACGATTTACAATTTCAACACTTTCTCCGTTTCCGGCGGTTGCATAATAAGTGCAAACATACACACACAGATATTACAGTATTGAGTGCTTGTAATCGTAAGTACACACACACACACACACACACACACCTTCACAATATTCATAGATGCAGCTTACGCCTTTGACTTAGACTTTCATTTTCATATTGTAAAAATTCTTACTCGGTATCGCCCATCAAGTTCTGAGGAACTATAGACCCTGAGGCATGCATTGCTAATGTACAAATTTCTTGGCAGTTTCATTTATGTATGTAATATAACTATAAAGAATACTAGAATATAATTCTTTTGAGTTTCCTCGACTCAAAATGCAATGAGTTGACTAACAATAGCTGGTAATTCGTAATACTATGCAGAATTTGTTACAACCGCTGCTTATGATTAGATTGCATTGACAATAATTATATTTCTTATCCTTGATCATCTACTTCAACAATTGATTTTGTGCCGTCAGTGCTTTCATCCATTTTACAAAATCATCCATGTTAAATATTTTGAAGTTCAACTTTACTCGGAACAATTTTCACAAACCCAGGTGTTGGAATGAGTCAAGATCGTTTTGCATAACACGCAATCTTGAAAGTATTTAGAGCAATTGGATCATTTAGATTTTTTAGATCCTAATGTTGATCCATTTTATAGGAACCTCTAGTAATTGCCTTGGAGCTACTCTTACGATCATAATTTACACTTGACACGTTCATCCTCTGGGTGTACATGTTTTGGTACAAATGGACACTTCAGAAATTAAATTTGTCAAGTTTCCATTTTGATTTGCAAACTTTCTGTAGAACTTACTCCTTTACAACTCAGTCTATGATGCTTTAAACTAGATTTGGTTCTAAAAGACTCGCTGCAATTTTCACAGGGTATTGTTTTTTCTTTGGAATGGGTTCGAAGATGATCTTCAAATATGAATTTACGGGTGAAGGACTTAGGGCATTGGGTACAATTAAATTTTTTTGGTTTCCCATGTTGGCTCATTTCATGAACCTCTAATTCTCTGCTTTCTATGTAAGAATTCGGGCATAGTTGGCACTTGAAAGGCCTAAATGCGTCGTGACTGCTCATATGTCGTTTCAAGTACCGGCGGAAAGCAAATACTTTGAAACAAACTGGACACGTAAGAGGTTTGACAGAAAGATGAATTAGCTTGTGCCTATGTAAGCACTGCTTCGACTTAAATGTTCTTGGACAATTCGGACATCTGAGGCAGGGAGCTTTTTCATCCTTCACTGCTCTAGACAATTTTAAACCTTCTGTAGAACTTGGTCCTTTACAAGTCCGTCTATGATGATCCAAACTATACTTGGTTTTAAATGATTCGCTGCAAGTTCCACAGACTATTGTCTTCTCGTCGGAATGGGCTCTAAGATGATCTTCCAATACAAATTTGCGGCTGAAGGATTTAGGGCACAGGGTACACTTAAAAGTTTTTGGTTTCCCATGTCGATTCATTCCGTGAACGTCCAAGTCCCTCCGGTCAACGAAAGATTTAGGGCATAATTCACATTTAAAAGGTCTAACAGCCCGGTGAATCAACATGTGTCTGTTCAGGTAGGATGGTTTTTTAGAGAAAAATATTTTCGAGCAAATTGGACACTTGAGGCTACGTATTTTTTCAGATTTCTCCAGTTCACCCTGTGTAGATTTTGGTCCTTTACACTTTTGTCTATGACGCTTTAAAATATACCTAGTTTTAAAAGACTCGTGGCAACATTCACAAACCACGGTTTTGACGTCGGAATGGGATAGAAGATGGTCTTCAAAATCACGCTTAACGGCGTAGGATTTAGAGCATTTGGGACATTTAAATTTTTTCGGCTTCCCGTGCTGATTCATCTGATGAGCCTCCAAGTCCTTGCGTTCTACGTAAGATTTAGGGCATGACTGACACTTGAAAGGTCTAACAGCTTGATGACTCAGCATATGCTTCGTCAGGTTGGATCGTTTTTTCGAGACGAATGTTTTCGAACAAATTGGACACTTATTACAGGAATTTGCTTCTTTGGCCTTCTCATGATCACTCATGTGCGTAGCCAATCGTTCCTGGGTAATGAAAGATTTGTTACATTCTGTGCAGGAAAATTCCTTATCGACGACATGAACATCCGCCACATGTTCTTCTAAAGACCCCAGGCTAAAAAACAATAATGAACAAAAATCACAGGACTGGGATCTGTTTTGTCTGAATGGTTTAAAATTTTGTTGGCTTTTGTCTGGCAATTGAGAGTTGTTTCGCTCCTGCAATGCTTCATCGGATGACTGGACCTTTCCAATTTCAGTTCCAACGCTGTAACTTTTGTCTGAGGTTGAATCTTCTGGAGGTAGTTCATAAGAGGCTTCAGTCACAGATGTTCCTGTCGCGAGTATATCTGACGATCTGAAAGCAACGATAAATTTTATACCCCACTAATACTTTGTTACACTATTTATCACACAATCCTTGGTACTTTTTCCAAAATTGCGGAAGAAAAATTGAATCAACATAAATGACTGACAGCGTAGGTTTCACTCAAGGGATTTAAAATGCAGTCAACCCAAGAAAAAGTTCATTATACCTGCTAAAGCCACTCAAATCTTCATGTGATTGTGAAACGGGTTCTTTCACAATGCTGATAGTGAGATACTGACTTTTTAATTGTCTCTTCAACTTTGGTTTGGTTATTTGCACTAGTGATGGAGAGTCAGGCTTATCCAAATTGTCAAATGTTTGGGTACTTCCTGGAGATTCCCTTAAGCCAAATCTTCCGTCTTCGATGGCATGTTCCAGAGTCACATTATTGAGGGGTTCAATCACGAAGTTCTCTGTCATGAGTTCGTTTGAATATCTGTGAATGAGCATTAAATATTTAATTGTTTGTTCCTCAACTTTTGACCAACTTATAAAAATAAAATGAAACATGGACATTTTAAGAAATAAAAATCGTATAATCTAGAATCAAATATACAATAAAACAACTTATGACCTGCTTGTGTTCACCAAATTTTCACAGGAATCTCTGAAAAATTCTGAAGATATGCTGAAAACATTATCAATTTGTAATCCCCCTGGTTCTTGGGAGGAATCCTCAGGTTCGAACTTGAAATTTGGAAGTTCGGAGGCTAACCCCAGAACTTCCTCGACGGCTTCAGCACTCGTCATAATTTTTACCCTGGTTGTTTAAATATGGAATGTTTTTTAGATATACTTCCTTCACATATTATAATTAACTATTGACTTTAAATCTAGGTCATTAAATAATCAAAAATTTTAATCAATCAGGTTGACAAATGTGGAATGAATATTCGGGCTATTTTGTTATTGTTGATTGTTATTGTTAATACAGGTGAAGAAATTGAATTCTTCCCGCTTTTTTCTAAATATTTCCTAAAGACAAGGTTTTACCTTGTAAATTGATTTTTTCCTGCCTTAAACCTCAACCCATATTTTAACGCGTCAACCGCCCGTCCAGGAACTGGGAAGTACAGAAAACGCAATGTTGTTTTGAGAGCTACACAAAATACAATGCCCCAAATGAAACCTTGGTTCCAGTAAATTAAAAGATATTTGAGCGGGAAGCATTCGTTATTTTATTAGATCAATAAGAAAGACATTAATTTTGACAGTGGACCGTTGTCACTGACACCATAGTGGCAGGCAAATTTAGACACTTTATTTAATTCATTTTTTTGATTAACTAGCATATTTGCAAGAGCAGAAAAAAATTATTCCATATTTTTACCAAAATAATGGCAAGGGTTGAAATCATCAAGGGAGAGCCCAGTATATCTGAAGTTCCTTCTATAAAGCAGGAACCACCAGATGAATTTGAAAGACCCAATATGTCAGAATTTTTAAATTTAAAGTATGAATTCCCATGTGAAGCTAAAAATCCTGGACTATTAGTTTCAAAAATTAAGCAGAAACCATTGTATAAATTCGCAGACCCAAATATCCCAGAAGTCCCCAATGTCAAGTTTGAACCAACGGTTTCATCTAAAGAGCCAGGGAAAGTAAAAATTAAAAATTCTTCTAGCATTATGACGGAACCTGGAACCGAATCTCAAGAAGATTTGCAACGGAGTAGCGGGTAATGTGCCATTTTTTGTGTATGAAAAATATTTGGAGTTTTGGGTACTTCTTTGACATAATTACTATCTTCCAATTTTGAAAATTATACTAACTAGTGCTAACAAATCATTTCCATATTTTCAAGTCAAATCATAAGTAACGAATCCGCTACGGAGTCTTCAACGGACGAAGCTCATGGAGGAGGAACATTTGGAGGAAGAGACGGTTGCAAAAATCCACGTGACCAGTCTTATAATGAACAACTCCAGGAGCCCAACGTCTGTCATATGTGTTCAATTTGCTCGAAAACATTTGCTTTCAACCGATACTTACAAAGTCACTTGAGGACTCATCAGGCTGTCAGACCCTTCCAATGTAAATCTTGCCCTAAATCTTTTGTGAAAGGCCGGGACTTGGATGCGCATGAGATTAATCATCATGGGAAAGAGAAAAAATACAAATGTCCTCAATGCCCTAGATCCTTCGCTCGTACACTTGTCATGCAAAATCATCTTCGGACACATTCCCACGAGAAAGTACTAATTTGTGAAATTTGTAATACAGCCTTTCAAAGTAAGAAAAGTTTAAAGGCCCACAAAGTACTCTGTAAAGGGACCAGCTCTAACCAAGTTTCAGACGTGGTTGGAATGGAGGAAAGCGAAAAGACCCAATGTTGTCACACTTGTCCAATTTGCTCCAAAACATTTACTTTCAGCCGGTACTTACAGAATCACTTGAGGACTCACCAGGATGTGAGACCCTTCCAGTGTAAATCTTGCCCTAAATCTTTTGTGAAAGGCCGGGACTTGGATGCGCATGAGATCAATCATCACGGAGAAGAGAAGAAATATACGTGTCCCAAATGTCCTAGATCCTTTGCCTGTAAACTTGTAATGGAAAATCATCTTCGCAAACACTCCGACGACAATACCACGGCTTGTGGTAATTGCGGCTCAACTTTTAAAACTAAGCGTAACTTGGCCGATCATCGACGGAGATCGTGCAAAGGGACGAGTCTTAAGAAACCTGCCTTGGACACCACTTGAGAGGGAAAATGTCAGGGGACGTACAACCCGAAGGACTTTTTACTGCCTTTACTTTTTAAGCCTTAGAAATGTAGTAACATTGTGATTTGCCCGAGTACTAAAGTTTAAACACTGCCAGTCTAAAAACGCATTGTAACCAATTCGTTGGGGATGAATCCTTGAACATTGATTTTGTAATGAGTTTTCCTTACAATTAGACGAAAACTAGGTTTGATCTCGTAACTAGCAAAGATTTGGAGAAGGGAAGAGGTAGTGACGCTACACGCCTTTTGCATGCACAAATGTATGCACATTATGTTTATAATATAATAATTTTAGTGATAAATTTGCACAAATAAATAATTAAATAATTTCAGGAATCAGACTTTACTTGGTAACTGGATAAAAATGTTTACGTATTGGTTAAGTACCCTAGTTGCCTCTATTAAACAAGCGTTTTGCGTTAGAATAAAACACTACGTGTTTGTTAATTATTTCCTCCGTGTAAAATAAAATTAATTATGCATGTCGAAAGTATATGTATATATGTACACATATGTGCAGTCATGTTCAACCGTCATAAGTATATTATTGTTTTCAATAACAATAATAATGTATATTTATAGGCATATGAAAATCCTGAAATCAAGCGTAACTCATCCTTGTAAAACCTTAATTATTTCAAGGAGGATCTCATGTCAAAGAGTCATAATTTTGAACAAACATTTGGTCACTGGGTCATATGTGCAAATATTTAACAATTAGCAAAGATGATTTTATCATCCAATTTTTTCAATAAATAGTTCGGGTTCCAGGGACAACTGGCATGTTTTCCGAGTGCGAATTTTGTATTCGCTAATTGGTTGTAAGATGGATTGCATACCGACCAAAAAATTGAAGCTCAATTTTATAGAAAGGTTTGTAAACGTATAGTCACTGAATGTACAAATAATTAACGAAACTGAATATTTCTGGGTGAACAGCCAATGCCGCAATTTAAAATGTAATGTCATACATATAATTATGTATTATAAAAAGCCTACCTGCATAATTTTGACAATTTTTCATGCCAGAGTTGCAAACGACATAATTTTTATGCCAATTTTATATTTTATTGCTATTTATTGTAAAACCATAGTCACAGCTGTCGGTCTTAGAGCTTTTTCAATGACTACTGGGAATTGTTCCTCATTGGATGACTTTATTAATATTCGACAAATATTGTCAACTTTGATCCCAGAATTCATTTTTTAGGTAATTATTTCCAATCTGTGTGGCTACTCGTGTGCTTGTATTTGCTGAATTTTGTTAATGGTTACTAACTGTTGTATCACTCTTGAGTGCTTATTGCATTCATTTATGTAAAATGATAGTAACTACAGATATGATTGTTTTTCAAAATTAATAAAAACTTTTAATTTGGACCTTTCTGTTTAAAACAGGCATATACCTATTCGAAGGCTAACCTTCAAAGAAGGCTTCATTGAAAGCGACAGGCCCATTTTTCAGCCACTTCAGAATGAATATGGAAGATACCTCATATGATTACATGTTACACGAATGATAAAAGTAAGCCCAAGTAATGAGTTCTTGTATAATATAAGCGCGAAGCTTTCTCTCAAGCCATCAACCAAAATACGGGAGCAGTTTCAACACTTTTTTCCACGCGAACCCCAGATTATTCAGCAGTTTTTTCACTTTATTTCATTTTAAAAATAATTGAAATGCGTGAATGAAATTAAATTAAAAGTATCGGCCCATATTTTAGCTATATACAAACTTTAAAGACCATTGCGTCAGCCATGGAGGAACAACACGGTTTATCATCTGTTCCAAATATCAAGTACGAGCCGTCCGATCAATCCGACGAACTGGGGCAGTTAAAAATTACAAATGTTTTCAGCATATTTGAAACAGAACCTGCCAAACAGTCCTGTGAAGATTTTGCTGACGTAAGCAGGTAAAGATCTAGTATTTGGTATAATAATTTACATTTGGTTTAAATAAACTCCGTTCTGAGAAACAAAAGTGCTCCATGAGCTTATCATTTCCTGGGTAACTTTTAAGTAATTTTTATTTGGAAAGTTCGTTCAACTTAAAGTCAAAGCTCATTTTAACTGCAAATTGTTTGTTTGCAGGTCGTTACCAAAATTCGGAAAAAAGAGTTGCATGGCTAAGGACGCTAATGATCCAGCTCCAGATGCTCCGACCTCAGGGAGAAGATATGGTTTAAGAAAGCGAAATGTCAAAGCATGCGAAAGGAATTGTCATGAGCTCGGCGTTTCATCTCTAGTTCAAATGAGCAAACCAAAATTGAAATTAGTGATACCGGAAGGAAATCCAAAGTCCAACGACTCAGATAGTAGAAATCAGATTAGAAAGCAAATTGTTGAAACGTATTGCAAAATTTCGGCTGAGCCTGACTGTTCACCTTTAAAAATTTGCGAAGAAAAATTCGAACCAGTTCCAACAGAAGGAATTCTTTCGTGTGATATTTGCTCAACAGTTTTTTTCAGTGTGGAATCCTTAGAGGAACATGTGATTGAAGCTCATGTTGTGGATAATGAATTTGAATGTACAGAATGTACGAAGGCATTTATTAGTAAAGATAGGTTGGAATCACATATTTCTGAACACGTGAAAGAAAAAGAAACGCGAGTCTGTTCACAATGTCCAATTTGCTCCAAATTACTTACTAATTACAAAAACCAACAACAATTGAAAAGACACTTGCTGACTCACAAGGCTGTTAAACCTTTCAAATGTAAATTATGCCCTAAATCTTACGCTGCCGGCATAGACTTAAAAATACATGAAATGTATCAACATGGGAAACCAAAACCATTTAAATGTCCCAAATGCCCGAATAAATCCTACGTCAAATATAATATACTAGAAGATCACCTTCGTACCCATTCCAACGATAAAACAGTGGTTTGTGAAAATTGCCACGAAACTTTTAAAACTAGACAAAGTTTAAGAGATCATAGACGGAGAAAGCGCTGTGATGGAGTCAAATAATTGCAAATGCCCAAATAAACTTTCTGGATTTTTTCTACAACAACTGATTGATAAAAATGTCAAAAACATTTTCATCTATGTAGATTTACCCGAATTCCCAGCAGTGTGTTTCGATTTTCTTTATCTAATTGTAACATAAGTACGTAAGCTAAAATTTCACTCAGTTTTTTAAGAAAATTTAAAATGATGAGCCCCGCTCCAGGCTCCAGACATGCAGGAATAATCCGAGTTACCTCTAGTTGAAAATGTCAAGAACGAACCGACAGATTAATCCGACGAACTCGGGCAATTAAGATTTAAAAATGTTTTTACCATCACTGAAAGAAAATCCATCATAGAGTCGATTGAAGAATTGATTGACGCAGGTAAAATAATACCCCGTGTACTTGAATTTGATTGGAAATTACAATCGGTTATACAAGGGAACTCCTTATTACTAAATAATATGTTCATTTGTACATCTTTAACCAGATTTCAAAAAATGAGTTCCGTCGCTGACACCGCTACTGGTCCAAGTCCAGACACGAGTATCGAGAAACGAGGGAGAGAAACGAAGTGTCAAAGCCGACGACAAAATCTACGACGGCTCTGTTCAGATTCCATCTCCAGCCAAAATTAAAACCAGTTACAATGGAAGGAATCATATTAACTATAGCTCCATGTGATTTTTGCTCAAGTCTTTTTCTGTGTGGAATCCGTAGAAGAACACGTGGTTGAAATTCACGTTGTGGACGATGAATTCAGCAAAAATTATGATGAGGCTGACTGTCCATCTCCAGTCAATAGAGGCAATAAAAAATCCGCGAGATCGGAAGAAATTCTTCAGGTCACAGAATCAGGAAGAAATGGATCCAGCAAGAATTAGCGAGGATAAAGTTGAAACAACTCGAACGGGTGAAACCTTTCGTGTGAAATTTGCTCAATAGTTTTTTTATTGTTACATTACCTGGAAGACCAGCGGGTGAAGTTCATTTGATACAGATGTATGGATCAAGTGAATGAGGAGCACTGGAAAAAATGTACTGCATAGAGTATAATATTTAATACTAATTGTAGTGCATGGCGAAGGGAATTTGAGAGGCTGTGTGAGTAGTTTCTGATCTCTCCTATACTTGGGTGAAATTAAGCGTACTTAAGTGTAATTTTTACTAGAAAGAATTTCAGAATTTACAAGTTTAAGAAACGTGTAAATTGGTAAAATGTGTCAGAAGGGTCAACCTCGAGAGCGCGGGTCTTCAAGAGCAGGCTCGTGAGATTCATCAAAACTTTAGACCTGACGTTTAGTGCTAATAACCCTGATTATATAGTTTCTCAACTATTTAGCTCCTCAATGAAGTCCTGCTAAATACACAGTTCACGAATTATCACACCTTATAATTTATTAGGAGCACTTTTAATTGCTGGCATGGTCTTGGAGCCATTGTGCCCATCTTGTGCCCATGTATTACTATAATACTATTCACTACAGTTTGGCTCTTTTGAGGTCGCATAACTAGTAGCACATGCGTGTCGGGTAGGCGCACCTTAAGCGCAAATCTCTGGCGCACCGAAAGCGCCAGGTTTGGCCAAAATGCCCAACTAATTTTAAGCGACGGTACGACGGCGTCGAAAAAGCGAGATGTTCTTGTGCATGATATGCGCTGTTAGTTTTTCCATTATGAATGCAAATACTGGATGGTGTATATTGCAGTGGTTTCAAAAATTAGCAAATGACATTAAGTAGGATTAAAACGTAGGGAAAACGAGTAACAACTCTAATTCTGTAAACGCTATGAAATTAATACATTGTTGAAATTGTAATTTAATCAGGTTTATTTTAATTACATTATTAAGGTCGTGAAAGGCACACACATACTTTTGACATGTCAAATCAGGAACGAGCACACATTTCTGAAAAATTATTGAAATGCTATGTTCATACAACGGAGAAAACGAATCAAATACTTTAACAATATTAAATAACTTTGAGTCTAGGGGATAATCTGTGAGCTTTTCAGTTTTTGTGTAAACTTAATAACTAATTCTAATAGAACCATTATTGCTACATACGTCAAACACTCTAATCAGTTTATTCCTTTTAATATAAAAGCAAGTCTACGTCCATGGAGCTAACAATAATTCCACGAAATATATCGTTGGCTAAATTCGAAAAAGTACCCTTTTCATTTCAGAACCTATGCTTTTTAAACGGGTTCGCAAATGAAAATGGTACCTTTTAAAATTTAGCCAACGATATACTTGTGTTTCCCTATAAAGGGGCCATGACGCCTCAAGAAATCATTTTGTACACTGTGATCACAAGCATCAAATTCACTTTTACGCTTAATAACTTGCTAAACTCATTTGGTTTTACATCGTAAAACAGACTTCAGGATCTGGTTGTAGTTATCGAACGCAATTGAGCTGAAAGAATCCAAAGGGCCAACATTTACACAATCATCTGCTAAATGAATCAGAGAGTGGAAATTGGAAGAAAGAATTTCGGATCCATAAATTTGCTCGGAAAGAGTTCTGCGAGGAGCTCTTGAACGGCATTGAATTTTATATCATTTGCCTTTGGAGACAGTACAATAAAGATTGCGCAGTGAAATTTTAGAAAATGAGAATGATTTAGTAATGTAATGTAATGGCTTTATAGTCAAATTAACACAGTGCAAGCACTGATTTCCAGTGAAAGACAGTTGCGATAAGTGAGATTTAAGTACGACTAGGTTAGTATTAATTAGAAAAGGAAATGATCTAATTCATTCAGAGTTCTAGTTTTTCTTTAAAACTCTGAAGGAATATAATATCTCCAGACACAAGCATGTTTGAAATAAATTGTACCTTAACTTGACACAATTTATGCGATTTAAATTTTTTATAGTCGCCTGTCTAGATTCGCAGAAGTCATCGGATGTCCCAATATGAAAGGCGAATCCCCGAAATGATTTTGTGCTTGAAGTTTTAAACGAAAATTCTCAACTGAACGTTTTTCCGAGTTCAGTTCCCTAAATATGACTCGACCCTTCCATCCGCCTTCTACAAAGCACTTTTCAAAACTAAAATAGCCACTGTGTATTTTAATATTTTCGATCAGAGCTTAACATAATAAAAAGCTGATATTGTTGTAAACGAGGCCCAGATCATGCAACAAGTTGCATTCTTCAACGTAGGAATTTAAATAGCTGCCCATCCCATTAGGTTTTGATAACCTGGAGAATAATGCAATTATAAACGGAATTTCACATAAACCTTCCAAATGTCCTAAAATAGGCCACACCTAAAGATTTTTGCGGCTACTATTTGGAAGTGCGTCAATTCCAGTAATTAATTTTCTAGGAACGTGACGTTGTTTTTAATGACAATGTAATAATATGCTCCTCTACATCTTTTGCTTGCTGGAACGTGACCCTGGGTTCCTAATATTTTTATAGTATTGAGGTGTACGTTAACTACAACGAACGTTTTAAAAATCTTTACCAAAACATTAACATTAAGAGTTAGAGCCCATAAGTAATCAATTCCGCAAGCACATTGCGGATGCAGTCAGTCACTATTTTACCTCCCACACGTGAGAGTCGTGGTAACTATGAAATATTTTTTAAGTAAGATTAATCCCATATTTTCTGAATCGTCAAAGACGTAGTAAAACATTAAATGCAAATTTAAAAGAATAATTCCTACAAGCTTGCTTCGATTCTCAGGTGTTACAATCAAATTGTCAAGTTTGCACACTTCCGCTTTTGTATTTAAAGGAGGTGACGTAATGTTTAGAGCAGCAATGTTGCGCATTTTGTCACGAATGATCTGAAATATCCTAAATTCTTTCAGTTTTCTCAATTCAAAGAGGCCTTTGAAGCACAGCCTTCTGAAACCCTTAAAACGGGAGTAAAACAAAAGTAAACTCGTCACTAAACTATTACTTTAAAAATGTTCGACAAAATTGCATTCTTAATTTTCGCTGCTCTGCAATCACATTCAAAATGGATATTTTGGCGGGGTTTTGGATTGTGCTAGAATCTAAAATATGAACTAAATTGTAACTGTTAAATAATAAGAAATTTGTGCATCCAAATCGAATATAGTCATAAAATCTTACCCTGTGTGAACCAGATGCTACCTTAACAAAAGCTCTCTATATCCTCGTCATTTCCATTGGACGACCCCGCGATCTGGTATGATGTTTCGATCGTTACGGGTAGTCTTCAGGATCGGATTCTCTCGATCCTAACGATCCGTTTATCTGAAGGTTAGTTTTCGTTTGATTTAGATAGATAAGTTGAAGCGCTGGGAATTTAGTGTGGTTTCAGCATCAGCCCAGTAGGAATCCAAATCTGAATTTTGCAACAGTATGTCCTGAACACTCCTAGCCTGGCTAAATGCTGCCATAAAATAAATGAAGTAATAAGTCTTCAGATAGAATCAAATTCCACGATCAATTTCATTTTTCTTCTGTAATTTGAATAATATATAACACAATTAAAAGCCTACCCACTTCAGCACAACTTAGGAAAACGTACAGTATGCAAAATGGAATAATATGCAGATTTACGAGAATGCCAGGGACGATCATAATCGTAGTTGGAAATCATTAACCATTGATATTATGAGGATACACCTCAACGAATTAGCTCGTTTTGGGTACACTAAGACACCGAATAAAATACAATAGGCATTTTATTGGAACACCATGTTGAAATATATACGAGTTTACATACGAACGTGCGACATTTGTCAGAAACGAAAGGCACCACGGCAAAAATAAGCTGGACAATTCCAGTTTATCCCAGTACCCACACAATCTTTTTAGAGAATTCAAATTGATGGACAAGGACCAATTACAAATCCAGACGGACGACCTAGGTACATAATAACAGCTATCGGTTATTTAACAAAACAGAATACTGCACAAAGCGACGCTACAAGTATAGCCAATTGAAATCAAATTTGAGAACTTAAACTTTGAAGGATCTTTTTGAGATTGACAAAGAGACTTTATTAGGCAAGAATCCAAAATGCAAGTACAAGTTAATTGTCACAGAGCAGACTATATACCCATACTATCTACAATTAGGAGTTGGAACATTGTTAACACACATGACTAAAATAAAACCTAGAAAGAGAGCTGCATAACAATTTAAGCTCAAAGTAAAGAGTAAATCTTAGCCTGTTCTGATGGAGCCTGTCTAGATAACATAAGCATGAATCATGGTCAAGATGATTTACAAAATATTCCTCACACCAATTTCATCATTAACCAGATCATGGCAAACTACTCCCTGCCAGAGGTCATGCAAGCAGATCTGAGATAGGAATTCCAAAATCAAATCATACAGGAACTTAGTGAAGAATTCTCATTTACGATGTAATAATACACAAGGAGCTGTAGAAAGAGCACATCAAACCTTAAGAGTTGCTATTGATATGTATTAACAATAACACAAGGCGGATTAGACAAAGATATTACCGTCATTAATATACGGAATCAACACAACCATGCAAACATCGCACGAATTTACACCATTTTTCCTATTGCATGGGCACAACGCACGAGACCACACAGGCAATGCTATCCCACTGACAGGAATTTGCGACAAGACAGTAGATGATATTACCAGAAATTGGAAGAAATCCAAGAAGGTTACATAAACTCAGAGAAATAAACGATATAATATAATATAACCAACCAAAAAGAAATGTCGAATCCAATATTGGAGACTTAGGTTTAATCGAATCACGAACTATACAGCCAGGAGTAAGTATGAAGCTACTACCGCGATAGAATGGGCCATTTGCAATTATCCAGAAACATTCTCCTGTTAACTATACAATAAGAGTGAGAGAAGGAAAATCAATTGCGCACATACACGATATATGTTCAGAGACTCTCCAGTTTCACAGAAAAAACAATTCTGTCAGAACAACTAAATCCTGAAATAATACAGCAGGATCAGGATATACGAATCCCGGAACCAGAAACTAATGAACTAACAGATAACTATGAAATGCCTCATTTCGAACCGGAAGTTCCCCAAACATTTACATCGCCACTACCACAGAGGGAGACAACGATTCTCCCTATTAAAAATGAGCACAACAAATGGCAGTACTCCTGCAATTATACCACATCAAAATAACTTATAGATGGAACAATCTCAGTAACAATCATATAGAGATGTCCTAATGAAAACAACGGAAGTTACTTTCCATACAAAACGAAACCGCAGATCACAACAATTATTAGAAGTGGAAACTCAAGTCAGTCTCGGCCAACCCTTTTAATATGTAGCTACTATAAGTTGTAAACACTGAAAAATAGTCTAAGGAAATATTCCCTAAATTTAAGAACGTAAATTGATTCCAAATATTCCTAATACGACACATCTACGCGTCCAAGTTGATGTGTATGTAACGTTGGGTGGACAGGCCAACCCATATCCCGAATCCCTAGCCTACCATTGTACAGACTAAAGTTCTAGACTCGTTGGGGTTTTGATTCTTGAAGGAGTCTTCCTAAAGATGGCTTCGATGTTTTCTTCCTGTTGACTATAAGCCGCAGGAACATAGAATATATATAATAGCGAGCACACTTAAACACATACAATATATACAAAAAATATATACAAGGAAAGAGGTGATTATATTATAAAAAATATACTAATAATTGTTCCCTTAATCATTTGAGTGTATTTAGTTACTTATATTATAAAATGGAGCCAAGCTCCAGCGTTGCCGACGAGAAACACGATGAGTAATTGCAATGATGTATGACGATGATCTCGCTCTTCAAAAATTCAGAAAATATATCCTATATATCAAATATATCATATATACATAATTCACATTAGTAATTCTGTACAAATATTACTGTACAAAAATGAAAAGGGACGACAATTTGCACCCATCCCGTAAGGACTTACACAATTCCCAATTTTCGAATTTCTGGCCAAGTCTGATCACCTTGCGAAGATTTGCAATTACCAAGTCTCAACAGTTCTTGAAAACAACACAAAACATATTTGCTTATAATATTAAAATCAGTTCCAATATCAAGTAAAGTCGTAAGATTAATCCAAATGGTGAGTCCAATAAAAAACAGTGCTGAATGAATACTGTTGAATTGATTAGCCTGCCTCACGATTAAATCAATCAGACGTGTATTAAAGGAGTAAAAGGGTCTAAATATTTGAGTGCATGAAGGGGTGTGCAGTGGAATCTTGGAAACATGCGGGTCAAGGTTGAGGCAATCCGTCGGAACGTAACCTGGAAACACTATGATAGTTTGAGAATAAGAATAAGGATTAAAAATAAAATAAGATCCAAAAATAAGTGTAGATTTTGGCACTGTTTATATTACCTATATCGGGTATAACTTTATTTGAAATCCAATAAACAAAACAACGTTATTTCTAGTATTCAACCTGAATGGAAAGCGGTCTCTTCTTTGTTAAGGGAGAATCCCTTTGATGTACAATTTGTATTAAATCTAGAGTACTAGCTCGTAATGTATAAAACAGAACACCTGAACTTATTATTATGGTGAACTCGTCCTCGATTGAATAAGATTTGCATTGAATTTCACGGAGCAAAGATATCAAGTTATGTAATGTAAATTAAATGATTCTATTACTTTTAAATGTTATAAGACGTAATATTGTAGAAATGTGGTCTGGCATGCAAATGTAATCCATAGTAGAGATCTCCCTCAAATTACTTCTGTACAATAATATTTGATCGCAAGGAGAGAAACCTCAAGCCTATGGGCTTTCTATATACATTGAAAGAATAAATATTTAAAATATTTTACAAGCACAACATATTCCTATAAACATACCCTCTGGATTCACACAGCTCAAGTCGCGTGAGGTGGACAGGGGAATTGATGCGAAAGAGTCGTGGAAGGGCACACTTGTACGTAGAAGAATAAAGGGGAATATCAATGGGAGAGAAAGCACTGGGAAGAGGAACACTTTTTATATTTGGACCTAGTCCCTCTTGCTTAGCCTGTGCCTCTTCTTTCTTTTCGTGGTTAGACGCTTGTCTCTCGTCTCAAGTTGTAAAAAGGGTTGGTATTTCCGCTTTAAAGAAGGATACGAACCTTGAGTGGAGCCTGATTCTTCACTAGTATACGACTGAAATGGAGAGCGATCCTCGCACTATGTTGAAGGTTGTCTTTATACCTTCCTCTAAATCTTGAAAGTTCTCCTCTTTTTGGACTTCACATGGACTTTTACATGTGTTATGTACCCGAGGGATTTATTGGTAGATCCCTGGTGTATTATTATTGGCTGATTTGGATGAACGTCCCTTTCTTGTAGTCTCTCTAGGAGTTGCTTGATAAGAGAGTCAGCCTTATAACTCATATTATCCACAAATAATGAGACATTGTTACTATATTAATCATATTGCAGTAAAAGTATTGTAAATGGTAGAAAATGAAACGCTTGTTATAGAGTCAACTTAAATGGAAATAGAAGGAACCGACTCAATGTTTTGTTCATGTATAGTGGTCTTAAATACCTTATCCGCTTAAAGTAGTTATGTTTTGCATATTCTAATTTCCATGTTATATTTAAAGAGAAATTATAAATGTATTTGCGTGGTTCCCTACACATACATTTTGATGTCAAATATTGATAGAAGTATATAAGAAGGTAGTCTTAAATAACTGGATGCTCAATAATATATACCTATTTATTATTATTCTTTCCTGATGTTATTGGAAACTAAGTTACCTACACGTTAAAATGTTTTTGTTGTCCCTTTGTTGTAGTCTTTCTGGCAGTTTTTGTGCTTGGGTATACTTGCAATTATTGTTCATTATTGTATGATAATTGGGAGCGTCAGATTTTTTTAATAATATATGGATTGCAGTTGAGGTTCTTGACGTATGTGTAGTATGGATAGAAGGTATAACTTGTTGTTTATTTACGTCACTGAAACATACTTATATTCTTCTATGAATTGTCGGCAGTGTTTTAAAATAAGATAACCTGTGCAACATAATCTTAATCTTATTTCCGGTTGTTCTAGGAAAACTGTTCCCAATGAATTGACATGAGTCTGGCATTGTATTGTGTCCATGTCAGACTCGGTCTTGATGGGCCAGTTACTCTCGCCTACAAATCCCTTAGCTTCATCATTTAACATAGTTTTGTCTGGAAAAGCTAATTCCCTAGCGCATACCTGTCCATAATGTTACACTTGAATCCATCGTACCTTACTTGGACAATTAGGGATCTCATGATGGGTCCTCATCTCCACGTCGCAGTGTTGTATGTCCTTTCTTAGATTCGCCACGGGTTCGTGTCGTCGGAGTGTACTACCATTAGTTATAAGGATAATTTTAGTTGTAATCTAACAGAATAACTTCGTATTGGTATGAGTCCTTTGCAGCTGGGATCCACAAAATAGTTCCCTATATATGCTTGTCGATAGTTCCTGTTCCATCCGACGTAGATGATGTTATTCACACAGGCCGAGCTCCATGTCATCGCCGTACGGATTACAAGTATCTTAGACGGAAATTTCTTTCTGTTTGGATCTATTGAATATTAATACGGTGGACTTCAGTAGTTGAATGTCTCTCTAATGCTTCCTTGGAGAAAGGTTTAGCTTTTGTGTATATTCGTAAGTAGTGTGAACTATAAACAATACAGAACAAACGAGTGATCGTTATCAACATGGTGGTGAATGATGGTGAATAAAGGACAGGTCAAATTCCGGTACAGTAGGAATGGAAATAGGCGACAGAACTGTCGTTCCTCTTTCCAGTTCCCTCCCAGGTATCTAGCGGACTGCAATGGTAACGTCGTTACGCTGAACAAGTAATCTGATCTGCTTAGGTTGATCACAAACCAGTTTGCCGTATAGTTCCGCATTACACGCAATATTAATAAAGCACGAATTGTCGTAAGGTTCAGTATGAACCCAAAAACCGATAAACATAGAGCAAATGAAGCCGAAGCCGGAATATTGGTCCATTTGTTCGCATTTATTGCCTTTCGCAAACGACTTCAACGGAAAAGCTAAACTAAAACAAATTAATGCCCTGGGCAACCTCTCATGAAATTGTTGGTCGATACTCTTTTTCTTGCGCATCTCTGTGGCAAGCCAAAACCATTTGAATATCGAGAATGCCGAAATCCTACGGTTTTAATAATTAACTTAAAGATCATCTTCAAACCCATTTTAATAATAAAACAGTGCTTGTGAAAATTGTTGGGCAGCTTTCAGAACTGTGAACAGTTTAAGACACCATAGACAAAATACAGAATCAATTTGCTAAATTATAGAGGCATGACATTCAAAGTATATGTTGTAACAGAGCACACATATAAAAGAACAATAAAATTTATAATTTTATTCTTTGTAAAAGTACTGTATTAGTTTTCTTTGAATGGCAGTCACAAACGCTGCTTTCCTCAGTATATTTTGCCGAAATTCCGTTTTGTTCAGTAGAAATTGCAGCTTTTACGTATTGCAATAAACTGTACCACTCCAAGATTGAACAAGTAAACATTTCCGACTGGGTACTACATGATTCGAAACTGTCAGAGAAGGTTAAAATAACTAATAATACTTTTTCTGATGTCAACTCATAATTTATTTCATGCATAATTGTTTTGATTTCTACTGTTTAGAAATAGCTAGCCAATAAATTTCAGAAATTATATATTTGACATCAAATACGGATTTCACGATTTCCCTTGAACTTGAACCCAGTTCTTAAGACCTTATAATTTATTAAAGGGGACCTCTTGTGTAACTTGGAACACCCAGATCTTGTACTAGTTTATTTGGACTTGAGATGTATCCGCCAAACGAGGGCGTCGTTTAAAGCATTACCAATAAGATATGAGTACTTTAAAAAGGTTGGTTTGATTATTTAGAAGGGGGAGTAAATAAGTGGTTTAAATATTCAAATTCATCAATTAACTGATTTATTCATAGGAATTACATTTTAAATCAAACCCAAGTGTAGTCTGTAAACAAGGGCTACACATTGCTCAGCGCTGCTATAACGTCCGTAGTATGCACAGAAAAAATTTATTTCATTTGCTTTTGAGCTCACTGAACGAAACTGCTATTGACAATTGGTTAATTCTCAATTAGGGTTACAAGGGTGTTATGAACCTATTTAAATATTATTGGGGCAACACAATGCAGTTGCAAAATACTAATTTATTTCGTATCATAAATTAAAAATAGGACCACATAAAAACCCATTCGCTAAATTTTAACAGTACTACCTAGACTTCGCAACTTACATACGCTTTTTAAACGGGATCTCCATCTCCAGTAAAAATATCGCTTTTCAAAATGTATATGTAATGGATGCCGACGTGGATAATGATTTTGTGGTCTTGGTGAAAATTTTGGGCCAAATTTTATCAAGTATCATTTTCACAGCACTCCGCATTTAAAAATTGTGGACTGACTTTCATAAATCATGACATTGTATTAATTTGAAGATTATTTGTGGTACTGCAATAATTATTATACCAACAATCGAAAACATATCTTGATATAAGAAATGAGAATAAATAACAAAACGTGTATGCGTCACTTTTTTATAACTTATTTGGCACCGCAGGAAGAAACAACAAATCATTTTGGGCTTCAAACATCTCTGGTAATCTCATGGAAGCACAAAATACAATATTCAAGGTATGAGAGTTGTTCCAAGGGCAATTTACGATACAAGCGCGAAACTTTCTATATTTTCCTACATCTAAGGGATTGACGGATTGTCGTAAAGACCAAAAAGTTTTCCCCCTTTTTCTGGATGTGCGAGGATTTTTCCACAATGGGTGTATTAATTTTGTTAAATTTAATTGCAGCATCGGCATAAACTACCTTCCAAAATATTGTAACATATTTTAATAAACTTATTCAAAATTAGGAGCACTTCTCCAGCCATGCAGGACCAACCAGATTTATCATTAACTGCAAATATCAATTACGAACCGACAGATGAATCCGACGAACTCGGGAAATTAAGAATTAAGAATGTTTTCAGCATTAGTGAAAGAGAGTCTGTCATTGAGACCACTGAAGAATTGGATGACGTAAGGTAATATTGTATTCGGTGCAATTGAATCTGATTTAGTGTAAAAATCAGCTCACAATCAGATATACAAATAAAATACATGGATTTTTAAATTCCTGTGAAATTTTCAACCAGCTTTTATTCGTGAAGTCTGTTTAAACTTAAAAGCGGACTCAGATATTTATAATTCAAAATCCTCATTTGTAGATCTTTAACCACACTCGGGAAAAAGAGGTCCGTTGCTGAGGTCGCAGATGATGGGGCTGCAGAAGCTCAAACTCCAGGGAAAAGATACGGGTTAAGAAAACGGAGTGTCAAATCCTACGATGAAAATTTCGATGTGTCTCACTCTCCATCTCCAGCCAATACGAAGAAACAAAAGAAATCTGCGAGTCCGAAAGAGATTCCAAAAGCCAAAGACTTGGGTAGAAGAAATTATGTTAGAAAGCAAACTACCGAAAACTCGGACGAATCTAACTGTCCATCTCAAGATAAAAAAAGCAAAGAAACAGTTCCAACGGAAGACATCCTTTCATGTGATATTTGCTCAACTGTCTTTTTCAGTGTAGAATCCTTAGAAGACCATGTGGCGGAAGTTCACGTTGTGGACAATGAGTTTCAATGCCCGGAGAGAGATTGTACGAAATCTTTTATTAATCAAGAACGATTGGAATCTCATATTGCAGAACACGCGAAAGAAAAAGTAATGCTGGGATGTTTCAAATGTCCAATTTGCTCCAAAATAATATTTTCTGACCTTAAACGGCACAAATTGCTACACATGCCTATTAGACCATACATGTGTAGATTATGTCCTAAATCCTATTTAACTGCCAGGAGTTTAGACGTTCACAAAATGAATCGGCACGGGAAACCAAAACCTTTCCCATGTCCCGAATGTCCCAAATCCTACGCCGAAAAACATAAAATGGCAGATCATCTTCGAACGCATTCCAATGAAAGAACAATTGTTTGCTCTAAGTGTAGTGCAACGTTTAAAACCAAATCCAGTTTAAAAGCTCACAGACCAAAATGTAAGGTGACAAAACCAGTTGTGCTTTAGACAGTTAAAGAGTAATCATTTAAAGTGTGCAATTGTCTTCAATACAAATTGAACAGACAATCTCGTTAGTCTGATAAATCTAGACATTTCAAAAGTAAATTATGACCTAAATCTTACTTGAATGTAAGGACTTGAAGATACATGAAATGAGCCGACATGCGAGTCTAAGACTACATAAATACCAAGACTGTATACTAAATATACCAAATATATTAAAGCCTACACGTTCACTAATTTACTGGAAGATCATCTTCGTACCTATATTCCAACGATTTAACAGTTATTGCGAAGACTTCCGCAGGCTGTAATGTAATAATGGGCAAGTACATAATAATAAAACACTAGTAGCTCAAAGATCAAAGAATGCATTGTAACAAGATTCTTAATTGATTAACAAACACTGCTTTTCTCCTTTATGCTGTATCGCATTTCTGACTCTTCCGGTCACAATAGTTGCTTTGGTCTTCTGAAATAAATTATAAAAAAATCCAGTTGAAAAGGAAACAACAACAAAATTTCTGACCGTCGGAACCAAAATATTAATAAGTTTAAATGATAACAAAAAATATTTTTCTGAATTTCATAATTTCTGAAAAATAACAAATCTGTATACACTTACATGGTTACTCGCACCCTACAAACTGTCCAAAACATGTCCCAAGAAAAACATATTTCTTCCCCCATTTGATACTAGAAAGGTGGAATTATTACTCTTTTTATTCTTTAATGTCCTAATTACATACTTGTTTATTTAAAGATGACTCCGATCCAATGAAGTCCCACATACATATATAAAATTACTATTGTAATATTTTGATCTCTCATTTCCTCCTTAATTGAATGCACAATAATGTAAACAATTGAAATGAGAATTTCAATTATAAGTAGATACTAGAGTTAGTATTATCATTAAAAATGTACTCGTTTGTAATGGTAATTAAGATGGATTACAAAACATTCGTAATACCGGAGCTAACTTTGGATGCTAAAAATAAATAAAATCGAATAATTTGACATCTTCGGGAACTGCATAAAAAATAAATTAATTATTAACAATATTTACTGTTCAAGAAGTGCAAGATGTAGTACCACATTTAAATATTTGTAATTAATGCCGGCAGTGCTTATGTTGCTTGGTGAATTTACAAATTTATGTAATTACGTGTGGTGCTGATAACGTATTTTACATTGATAGTTGGCTTATCAACAGTCAACAGGTAGTAACCGGTAACAAGCACCTCATATGAATTATCATATCCACCTACATATCGTCGGTGAAGAGGCAAAATGATCTAGGTGCATGATCGATTAGAATCAAAATGATCTACTTGCAGTTTCACTAAAGGCAAAATGATCTACTTGCATTGAATTTTAAAAGCAAAATGATCTAGATGCAGCTTTTCCTAAAAGCTCTAAATGATCTAGCTACAAATTATAATAAAAACAATATAAGTAAACACATTCTAATGCCGGTGTACAAAAATGCGAGGTATTCAAAATCTTTTATATATGCATTTAATTCCCCAATGCCTCCATTTCTTTCTTTCAGTAACATTGAAAAAAAAATGTTGTCAATTATGATTTAACATTTGAAAATGATTCCGAATGTTATGATAATGGTGATGATCGTAGAATACGATTTGAAAAAACTCCACGTTGAGAATTATTAAAGGGTATAACCAATTCAATGTGCACACTAACACATGAGCTTACTGTGATTTTGATTCGTCTTTTAATTCGTCGATTTTAAAATAAATGAATGATGCAGTTTTCGTAACTAAAAATGTATTAGATGCAATAAGTGAAATTAACTGTAGTTGCTGGAACGATCCTTAATAATAGCAAACCCTTCAGAGAATATTAACCCACAACCCTAGGTCAATTACACAGTCATGGTTAGCCCTTATAAGCCACGTGTCCTCCTTACAGATGCTAGTTTTCTCACAAAAAAAATTAGACCAGCACTTAGATCATTTTGCTTTTAAGGAAAATTGTATGTAGATCAGTTTGCTTTTAAAGAGGCTTGCACCCAGTTCATTTTGCCTTTAGGGAAAAAGTTATGTAAATCATTTTGATTCTAATCGATTATGCACCTAGATCATTTTGCCTCTTCACCGACGATATATAGAAAATACGGAATTATGATTACTCGTTGTTCACTTCATTGACTTTCAAGCATGACATTGTACAAATGCCAGATTTGGATATGAAGGAAAGGGTGAGTATTAATTGCTAGATTTTTTATTTTAAAATATCCATAAATGTTTGTTTTTTCAATCGGTACAGTGCTGGGTGTAATCAGGATTACATCTTATAGACACTTCCAGAAAATCGCAATCTTAATCCGTGCTTAGATTATTTTAAAATGTAACTTGTATTCCGTAATTTCTATCAAACCCTCCAATTTCTAATCCAAATAGAATTATTGGAACATAAGTCTGACATTCATTAACAAGACAAAAATATGTACAAATTAATCACTTTGGTTTTTGATGAGTACAAATCCTGTAACCCCGGTAAATCTAATTCGGGATAGGTTTCCATGTCCCAAATGTCCGAAAACCTACGCTTTAAATACAATCACAGGCTCAAATGTAGTGGGACAAAACCGGTTATACTGAAGAAAGTTAAAGTGTATAACTATATAAAGAGTTCAATTGACTAAAATGCTTATTGCACATTCAAACGCAAATTAAAAAACCAAAGGAAGCGTTATAACGTAAGAGTTTCTCCATTGGCTGACGCTGACAGTAACGAACTGTGGTTTACTCCTTCACGTTGTGTCCTATTTCGGGCTAGTCCAGTCCCAATTCTTGCTTTAATTTTATGAAACAAATTGTAATCAAATTCGATGTGGCATTTGAAAGTGGCGATAACATATTAATTTAAGAATATCAATTTTAAGTAACAATTTCATTATTACGTTACAATTGTACTGGTTCTTATTAGCAAATAAGATGGATTAAAAATACGCAGATCATACATAAGTATATTTTTATGGTAAATTAACCCCTTTTTGGTGGTTATGATAATGTATTGTCCATTGACAGTTAATCAATAAAAATAAGGCTGTACTACCATATGTTGTATGTGGCCCAAAACGTTAATGTTCCGAATTACAAAAGGTGACCCAAGTTCCAATATACGATAAGTGGCCTAAATCAATGAACAAAACTATGGACCGGGGGAGAGGGTGGCCTTTACTTTCCAAAGTACGATATTTCACGTTAAGGACGGATGGAGATAGTATTCACTCGTGTCAAGATCAAAAAGTCCATTACTCTTACAAGTCCTCTAAATTCCTCACATTCTTTGACTAGGAAAGGGCCTTCGTAGTCATACCTCAATTCTTAAGGTAGGGACAAGTTGGATAACACCTTGGAAAGTCATAAATTTCCTACAAGATAGGGTCAAAAGTTTTTTTAGACAAAAATTTGTTGGGAACAATCATTTGCAATGTCTAAAATCCTCAAAAAATCTCAACTTTGCCCCATGCTGGTGACGGCAAAGATTACAATTCTTGCAACGTCAATGAAGCAAATTCTAAAAATTCTAATTAATTTATACTTGAATATAAGGGAATCTTCGTTTTGCGTCATTGTCCCTTTTATGGGCCAGGGATGGACAGGGTAAAAATTCTGAAACTCATCAGAATGATAAACTATAGATATATGATACGAGGTAGTATACATAAATGCATAAACATGCTAAACCTACATAACACATCTATGTACATAAATCAATTTTGGGACGTTGCCTCTCCCTCCCCCCCACATTGGCGAACGTTATTTTATCAGTTGTTTTGCACTACAATCTAATTTACCATACTATTTTATTTTTCATTTAATTTTAGTACCGTAAAGACGCAAAAGAAACTACATCCCATTTTGGGTCTTGAGCATCTCAGATAAGTAAATTATTGCATCTCATACGGAAGCACAAAACAGAATATTCCAAGTAGAAGACATTGCTTCAAGGTGAATACACAATTTAAGCGCGAAACTTTCTACGTCTAGTGATCAAGATAAAGACAAAATTTGCTTTATTTTCCTTTAACCATACATATGTATGTACGGCAGTTTCTTCAGAGATTCCACAATTCGGAGATTAGAAATTGGAAAATGCGCATAAACTATATACAATACAAAATTTCGACCCGTATTTTAATCAATTCATCCGAGATTTAGACAACTGGTCCAATCATGCAGGAACAACCCAGTTTATCAGTAGTTCCACATGTTAAATACGAACCAACAGATCAATCCGACGAAGTTGGGCAGTTAAAAATTACAAATGTTTTCAGCATCACTGGAACAAACCCAGTTGTACAGTCCACCGAGAATTAGGATGACGTCAGCAGGTAATATTTGCACTCGGTGTACTTGAATAATTTAAGCCAAGAGAAAAAAAGCCTTTCCAGTGGAGCTGACGATTCTGAATCACTATTTAGCAAACTTTTATATAAAGAGTTAAAATTATTGCCATAAGTCACAACAATATATGGGTATTATTTATTTGCAGACCTTTAATCAAAGTCGGAAGAAAGCGATCAGGGCTAGAGATCTTTAATGATCCAGCTCGGGAAGCTCCCAGCCCCGGTAGAAGGCATGGTTTAAGAAAACGAAGTGTCAAAACCTACAAGGAAAATTCTGATGAGTCCGACTGTCCATCTCCATCCAATAAGGGAAAGCAAATATTGAAATCCGTCAAGCATCCACAAAGAAGACCACAGGACATAAACTCAGGCAGAAGTCCTGCTTTTAATAGAAAACAAACTGTCAAAACGTATTATGAAAACTCGGCAGAGCCTGATTGTCCATCTCCAGCAAAGATTAGCGATGAAAATGTTGAATCAGTTATTAACACTGAGGAAATTCTTTCATGTGATATTTGCTCCACGGTCTTTTTCAGTGTAGAATCCTTAGAAGAACATGTGGCGGAAGTTCACGTTGTGGATAATGAATTTGAATGCTCAGAATGTACAAAATCATTCATAAGTCAAGAACGATTGGATTCACATATTGTAGAACATGTGAAAGAAAAAAAAACTCAAGACTGCTTTAAATGCCCAATTTGCTTCAAAACAATTGTTTCCAAATACCGAGACCGACGTTACAGACATATGCTAACTCATGACGTGGTTAAACCTTTCAAGTGTAAATTATGTCCTAAATCTTACGTTGTGGGCAAGGACTTAAGGAGACATGAAATGAGACGACATGGGAAACCGAAGCCGTTGAGATGTCCCAAATGCCCTAAATCCTACATCCGAAAATATGAAATGGAAGACCATCTTCGGACACATTCCAATGAAAAAACAATGCTTTGTGATAAGTGTGGCAAAGCTTTTAAAACAAAACACAGTTTAACGGGTCATTTAGTAAAATGTAAAGGGACAAAACCGGTGAAACCCAAGAAAATTTTAAAATGTCCAATTTGCTCTAAAGATCTCGGTTGCTTCGACAAGTACAAACGGAGAAAACATGTTCTGACACACCAGGCTGATAGACCTAAACCATTCAAGTGTAAATTATGCTCTAGATCTTACTTTAAATGCAAGGATTTAACAATACATGAAATGAGTCGACATGGGAGACCAAAGCCATTTAAGTGTCCCAAATGCCCCAAATCCTACGCCACTAAAAGTGTACTGGAAGATCATCTTCGGACCCACTCAAGCGACAGAACAGTGATTTGTGAAAATTGCAGCGCAACTTTTATAACTAAGAACAGTTTAAGACTTCATAAATCAAAATGTAAAGGGAGGCGTTATAAAAGATTGAAAGCATCAACTTAAAAGGAACAGTATGATTGTTACATAGCAAACACAAAAAATAATAAAATGCATAATTGGTAGATGGAAATAATGTAATTGTCAATACGGTAGTAACAGGATTGACAGTTACAAATGCTACCTGCCAGATCATGTTGCGGTGATTGTTAGTTTTTGCTTGCAAAATAAAATAGATGGTACTTTGTACAAACTTCGTTTAAAAGTGTACAGAAACAAGACAAAATTTTCAGGGGTAGTAGACGTAGTTTATTTAAGCACGTTATGACAGTCGATATGTTTTGGACGTTGAAATAAGGAAGATAATAATTGTAATTCTTTAAGTGTCAACTTTTTGAATGACTCAGAACCGTATTTCATGACTCGAAGTTTTAGCCCATTTTTTTGCAAGCAGCTAGCTAATAAATTTCCACTTGTACATTTAATATGAAATGCGAATTTTGCCTTAAATTCAGCTATGCTCGAACTCACTATCAGTCCCCACATTCAACGAAGGCCGAGGACGAGTAAACAACCGTAGTTATAGAAATTACTCAATATCAATAAAATCTGAATTTTAATTTTGGAAGCAACCACCAGATATTGAGTTTAGACGAGGGTGATGAGTAATGTCAGAGTTATCAGACCAGGTGGAAGGAAGGGGTAAAAACAGGCTGGGGATTTTTTGAGTACCTTAAAGTTCAATGCGATTATGTACTAAAAGGGGGCTTGACGTGGTAGATAAAAGTTCCTAACATTTGTTCAAAATAACTCCATTATTTATAAGAAAGGTAAAATTGGGGACATACATACGGGCATTTTTACGCATACTTCCATAATTTAAGTTTAACCTGTGCCTGGTTTCCACATAGAAATTACTCACATTAGAAACAAACTGAAATGGTAGCATATATGTACATACCTGTGGTAAAACAGTAAATTAACTTTAGATGCTCCATGATAACGATTTTTATATGGTAATTATTTCAAATAAAAAAAAACGACGAGTAAGCATTACATTGGATTTTGTAAATTTATTTCCAGATTTTTAAAATTGTTTCATTCCGCTAACCTACCAACTACTGGCCAAGGAATTGAGGGATAAAGGCATCTAATCAGCATTCCTTCGGGAAAACTAGAATTTTGTTGGCGTTTTGTGCTTTGCGTATAGTAAAGTGTTCGGTACAGAGGCCTCAAGGAGGGCTAGGTCCTGGTTTGAAAATCCTTAAATCAGTTGTATACAGACCGTCGAATTTTACTTTTCTAAAAACCTGAGTCTGACTGTGCCCCGCTTGCTGCGCCTGTGTATCGAGAGTTTATGAGGTAACGGGATAATAAAATTCTTTTTGTACGTCCTGATGCCTTATATCAAAAGTTTACTGATGCAAAATCTTTAAGAGTCAAGGAAAATTATTCGTAGAGTAGATTTGCATTTGTAGAGGAGAACACATTTGAATGCAAAAGGTGGAACACTGGCTCCGCTCCGACTGTATAGACGTATTCAAAAAATAAGCGCGAAACATTGGAAAATGTTCTCTTGTGAATTTTCTAAATCAAAACAACTAGAACTCAACGCTTCTTTCTACTCTCTGACTTCTACATTGTAAGACTTCTATGTATTTGATCCTATTTAGTTGTGATTTATTAGCTGGCATACAAAACAATTCCACATATTCCTTACAATATAACCCAAAATGTTGGCTTGCGAAACGAACAAGGAAGAACCGGGTATTTTAGAAGTTCCAAATGTCAAGCAAGAACCACCGGATCAGTTATTAGATGAAAGCAGTGCATCAAAAGTTCCAGATCTCAAGTACGAAACAACTGATCAATTAGAAGAACCCAACGTGCCAGACGTTCCGAGCGTCAAGTATGAAGCAACTGACCAATTAGAAGAGCCCACGACACCAGAAGTTCCAAACGTCAAGTACGAACCAGTGGATCTCTCTCAGGATCCCTTGAAATTAAGAATTAAAAAAGCGCTGGGCATCGTCATCAAACCTGTGACCGAATCCCTGGAAGATTTTGTAGGAATTAACGGGTATTTGTCATTTTTAGAATATGCATGAATATCCACACAAATATTTTAAAATCCCTTGAGTTCATTTTTCCAGTTCAATTTTGAAAAAAAGTATCTATCCTGTGCCATGTATTGCTTTAATTATTAGTGTAAAAAAATGTATATGAATATATTATAACAATTTACAGATGTGTCAGTCAAATAATGTTAAATGGATCCGTGACTCGAACCCCCAGTGATCTGGCTCCAGAAATTACAGCCGCGGGCAGAAGTTCTGGTGTAAGAAATCCAAGTGTCCCAACTCATGATGACCACTTGCAGGAGCCAAGGAATTGTCCTCCGCCAGCAAAACTTCGCAAAAGAAGATCGAAACCAGCCAACGAGAAAATAGATCTGAAATGTGATATTTGTTCAATTTTGTTTTTCAGTGTGGAATCGTTAGAGAAACATATGGTGGACGCTCACGTCGCTGACAAGGAATTTGACTCTACAAAATGTGGCAAGTCTTCCATTAGTCAAGAGAAACTGAACTCCCATATGAGTGAACATGAGGCCGGTAAAGAAAAACAATCCTGTTATAAGTGTCCAATTTGCTCCAAAATATTTTCTGTAAGATTCTCATTAAAGAGACACATGGCAGCTCACCAGGCAGGTAAACCTTTCAAGTGCAAATTATGCCCTAAATCTTATGTCCGAGATTGGGATTTAGAGGTCCATGAAATGAATCAACACGGGAAACTTAAAAAACTTAAATGTCCTCACTGCCCAAAATCCTACACCCGTCCTTATGCGTTCCGAGAACATCTCCGAACACATTCCGAAGATAAAGCAATTATTGTTTCTGAAAATTGCAGCGAATCTTTTACACCAAGAGATACTTTACAGGAGCCCAAACCACAGTCTAAAGGATCTAGTTCTAGTCCAGGCTCACAACAACCCCTTGAACTTGGGAAAAATGACAAATTGGAGTTTCATAAGTGTCAAATGTGTCCCAAAACGTTTACTACGAAACGGAATTTCAGACAACATCAGCTGTTTCACTTGGCTGATGCTGATAAGCCTTTCAAATGTAAAATATGTCCTAAATCTTTCGTGAAAGCCTGGATTCTAGAGGAGCATGAAATGAATCGGCATGGGAAACCAAAAAGATTTAATTGTCCCAAATGCCCCAAGTCTTTCTCCCGTAAATTTGTATTGCAAAATCATGTTCGAATTCATTCCGACGAAATAACCGTAGTTTGTGAAAATTGCAGTGAATCATTTAAATCAAGGAAACTTTTTCAGAAACACAAACGAAAGTGTAAGGTATCATGTTATGATCAAGGTTTACAACCCCTTGAACTTGGGAAAAATGACAAATTGAAAGGTCATAAGTGCCAAATGTGTTCCAAAACATTTTCTACAAAGCGGAATTGCCAACAACACCAGCTGTTTCACTTAACGGATGCTGATAAGCCTTTCAAATGTCAATCGTGTCCCAAATCTTTTGTAAAGGCTTGGATTCTAAACGAGCATGAAATGAATCGACATGGGAAACCAAAAAAATTCAATTGTTTCAAATGTCATAAATCTTTCTCCCGTAAATTTGATATGAGAGTTCATCTTCGGAAGCATTCTAACGATGAAAAATTGGTCAGCGAAAAGTGTAATGAGGAAATTGCAAATAATCGCACAGAATTTAATGAAGGGAAGGAAATCAAAGTTTCTGAAAAAAATGAAGATGAGTCTAGAAAAGCCTGCCATAAGTGTCCAGTTTGCTCCAGAAAGTTTGATTCCCACAGAAGATACAACCTGAAAAGGCACATGTTGACTCATGGTCATGACACTAGTAAACCTGCCCTGGAAACGACAATGGACGGAAATTGTCAAGAACAATAAACCCCTAAGGAGAGGTGAAACTGCAGGCAGTATGTCAGCGAACCAGAAAATTAAAATCCTTATCACGGCAAAGTGCACAAATGTAAACATGTTGTAACAAACGGTCTTTGGCAACTAGCAGTGTAAAGACCATATTTGTTAACCGTTTATGAAAGAGAAAGACGGGAAAGAATTTATGTACTATTTTTATATTGTTTTTAATAACTTTTAATAACTTACTTTTGATATTTTTTATTATTTTTAATATTTTTTGTAATTACAATATTATCCTTTCGTAATTTGAGGACACATGTAACAACGGCAACCTATAATGAGTATGTCGAGTTTTAATATAATTACTTTCAAAGCTCACGTCGGAATTGTTCAAACAAGAATCAAAGGCGTGCATACTCATATTTTGAGTCACTATTCTCAGATTGTTACTATTTATGGTGCTGTAAAAGTTGCTGATTTGCAAATGAACAATTAAATTAATCAATACGATTTATTTTTTACCAAGGAATTACAGTTTACAAAGGGAAAATTAAGCCTGTTGTAACACAAGAAAGAATAATCATTTGCATATTAATTAATCGGCAAATGCCACTTAATGGTCATGTTTGCATAATTTAACTTATTGTTAGTTCAATAAAGAATAACTATATATAGAAAATGCTTAACACGAAAAAGACGGGTGACGGGAGCTTCCTCTATTAATAACCTGGCGTCTGAATGGGTCATGTTGCGACGGAGAAACCTATGCACAAGACTCTGTCCAAAATACCTAATAAAGCCATATGCTCATAACTGTTTCTGGTCACTTTCCGCTCAGAAATATCTAATATATCGGTTGAAAACATGTCGCAAGGAAGATTTAACATTTACCTGAGGGTTTTAGATATTCTTTTCTGATGCATTGAAAATTTGTCTGGGGATTAAAACTCTTACAGTATACAGAAATTTTAACTGAAGGTAACAGGTAAAATTGCAGGGTTGGGTACTGGAATTTTAGGTGTCTTACCATAGCACATGGTATTTGTACCAGCAGAGCTATACAGTATTTTCAAATACAGTATTTTAAAATACGTATTTTCAGGCCACAAAGTATTTTGTATTTGGTATTTTCAAGTTAGCAAGCAGTGGGCAAGTATTCGGTGCTTAGTATTTTAAGAGCCTGTAATTACAAAAGTATTTTGTATTTGCTTACTTTCAAGGGCCTGGAAAATGTATTTCAAATAAGTATTTTGCTCAAAATACTTTTCACCAGCATGATTACAACTTTGACATTGTTTGTGGTTTACAAGATGTTCAATATCTGTGCGAATTCCATTTTAGAAATGCAATAACATGCGACGGAATGAATCCTTTTTACTGGATACATTAAACATGTTCAGGTTCTCCATATTCAGTATTACATAACGTCACTGAAAGGGCAAAATATTCTACGCGCGCATGCTTTTGTACATCACATAGTCCACTTTGCCTCTTTAACAACAAATATTTAAGATCCGTCGAAGGCACTCAATTTAATTTTCAGATACTAACTCAGATACTAAAAATATCATAATAATCTACATTACTTAATAAACAATCAAAATAACTGATTATCGTTAGTCAATGTAATTATAATTAACGGACTGACCAATTCAACAAAAGTTGAATCATTTGTTACTACACCAGTCTTATATGCAGTCCTTGAAGTGATTAGGTATCTAATTAATTTTTAAAATGTTGATTTTGAAAGCCGTTTGAGTCCCAGAAACTGAAAATAGTGAGAATTATTTGGGTATTTTAAGAAAAGTATTGTATTTAAAATACAGTATTTTGTATTTTAAATTACCGACCATGTATTGTATTTTTATTTGTATTTTAGTAATGTACCCTGAGGTATTTTACTTTGTATTTTGTATTTTCTATATTTCACTTCAGGTATTTTATTTGGTATTTTGTAATCTTAGACTAAGTATTTTGCATAGCTCTGTGTACCAGAAACGAATAATGTTAAAGGAATCTTCGGATAGGTATTTCTTTGCTTGTGTTTGGGTTTTGCAAGATGCAGCTGTTGACAATACTTTTAAAGATGCACGTTGGTGCTTTTACTGGTAAATCGTATAAGGTGGCCTTTGTGTCTTGTAACCTATCGGATTCGGTTCAGTGACCTCAAGATATGGTTGTTCGAAAGTTCTTTTGCTATTCCAACACTCTTACAACATGATTCTCAAAAGCTTTAATAAAGTGTAAAAAAAGATTCAATTCAAAAAAGAATCTCCCATTGCCCCATCGGCTTGCCCGCTGAGAGCTTTATGGGAGTTTTTGAGCCCTTCTGCAGGCCAGGGTTGGGGAGACGCAGGTATCGTATATGCAGGTTTACTGAATGAGAGTTAAACCATAATTAAATTATTACCTACTACGGTTGCCTTCTGTGAAAATTTTACGGCACAATTTTATATTACATCGTTAAGATAAGGGGAAAAAGTAAAATACACATGCATTGTAAAATATATAGTTTTAGAGAAGACCATATTCAATTGCTGCAAGTGAAACCTTGGCTCGAGATAAATTTTCAAAAAACAAGCGCGAAGCATTTGACAATTTTCTCATTTTTATCTCTTACTGAATTTTCTGGGTCAAGTCAACAAGACACTTTGATTCCGGCTGCTAGATATTAAGATTTTTGTATTTGTTCATATTTGGTCTTCCGTTGTGATTTATTACTTGGCATACAAAAGTCAATTCTATATTATCCTTACAATAGAACCAAAATTATGGTTTCTGAAACCATCAGGGAAGATTCTGGTATTTTAGAAGTTACAAATATCAAGCAGGAACCACCGGATCAATTAATATACGAAACCAATGCACCACAAGTTCTAATTTTCAAGTATGACGTCACTGACCAATTAGACGAGCCCAACGTGCCAGAAGTTCTCAACGTCCAGTATGAAACAACGGACCAATTAGAAGAGCCCAGTCCACCAGAAGTTCCAAATGTCAAGTACGAATCAACGGATGAGTCCAATGACCTCAGCCAATTAAGAATAACAAATTATTTCAGCGTCGTCCACGAACCTGCCGACGAATCCTATCAAGACGTGCATGTGATTTCCAGGTAATGAGCCAGTTGTAAATTTTTTGGTATTGAAGATATGCATTTTAATCACACATTATTTTCAAATGCAGATCTTTAACAAAATTTGGGACAAATAAATCCGGGGCTGAAACTGCGAAGGATCCAGATCCAGAAGCTCCGCTCTCAGGTAAAAGATATGGCTTAAGAAACCCAAGTATCAAATAACACGATCAAAATTCTGATAAACTGTTTATTTCTATCTCCAGCCAACACGAGCAAACAAAAATTGAAATCAATGAGACCGGACCGAAGTTCACAGGCCTTATCCTCAGTCAGAAGAAGCGGTTTTAGAATGTCAACTTCCAAAGCGTATTGCAAAACTTCGTACAAGCCAGACTGTCCATCTCCAGAAAGAATTAGTGAAGAAAGCGCTGACCCATCTAAAACGGAAGACATCCTTTCATGTGATATTTGTTCAAAATGCTTTTTCAGTGCGGAATTATTAGAAAAACACGTGGTTGAAGCCCACGTTATAAATAATGAATTCAAATGTAGGGGACCTACAAAAACTGTCGTGAGTCAAGAGGGATTGGAGTCACATATTGTAGAACATGAGAAAGAAATAGAAACGCAACTTCCTTGGAAATGCCCAGTTTGCTCCAAAATAATACTTTCCAAAAACCCATATGTGCTGAAGAGACACATGATGAATCACGTAGCGGATAAACCTTTCAATTGTAAATTATGTTCTAAGTCGTACGTAACTCCCAGGAATTTAGAGATTCATGAAATGAATCAGCACGGGAGACCAAAACCATTTAAATGTCCCCAGTGTCCTAAATCCTACACTGGGAATAATTTCCTGGAAGATCATCTTCTCACCCATTCTGATGAAAGAACCATGGTTTGTAGTAAGTGCAACACAACTTTCAAAACCAAGCTGTGTTTAAAGTCCCATTTATTAAAATGTAAAGGGATAAAACCAGTGAGGCTTAAGAAAGTTAAAGAGTTTCTAAAATGTCCAATTTGCTCCAAAACACTTGGTTGCACTGACCAATTCCATCTGAAAAGACATCTACTCACTCACCAAGCTGATAGAGTCAGACCTTTCAAGTGTAAATCGTGCCCTAAATGTTACCTACGAGGTGAGGACTTGGATAAACATGAAATGAGTCGACATGGCAAGCCAAAGCCATTTAAATGTCCCAAGTGTCCGAAAACCTACGCTGTTAAAAATATACTGGAAGATCATCTTCGTACCCATTCCAACGAGAGAACACTGGTTTGTGAAAATTGCAGCGCAACTTTTGTAACGAAGAACTGTTTAAGACTTCATAAACCAAAATGTAAAGGATCAATTGTACGTATCAAAGCACTGGGGGTCTAAAATTTAAAAGGATGCATTTTAAAAGGTACACCTGTAAAAGAACAATAAAAATAACTCTTCCTAAATTTGTGAAGCCAGATTGAAATAAATATAAAATATTTGTTATTATTAAATACTCTATAAAGCATTTCATAAATTTCACCTCACATTTTATCATCACATCACAGCAGAAAAACCGTAGGCAGTCATGCAAAACAAGCCGGTTGTTAAAGTAATTAAAGCCCGTTCTGTGGCATTAACACGGTTTGTACGCAGGCCAAAATTACATTCATCAGCTATTATATGCTTGTTTTTGGAACACTCCGCACTGTTCAAAAATCCATGCACTGCACTGATTTGGGCAAATTTTGTTTGCATGTGCAGGAAAGTGAAACTTGTATTTAAAGATTTTTAGTAGGGTAGGGAAATAGAGTTTGATTGTTAACTGTAAAGGACGCATGTCCATACGTCAATCCGTTGGAAAGGTATAGCAAATGCAAGATTTTTTTATAATTATATCCAGAAAATAATTTTCTGAGGTCAAACGGTTGACCCCGGGTCACGGAAAATACCAAAAGGCACATCTAGAATGCATGACCGATTTTTTGGGACAAGTCCCATGTCCGTTTGTCATTCCGTTGTTGAGTTGTGCGACTTACAAGATTTTGTAGACGGACGGACGGACGGAAATGACTCGTCTATATTCTAAAAAGTAAAGCAAAACAATTACAGTGTTACATACAAGTGACTAATGTGCAGTAAAAGGTACCTAAACATACCTAAACCTATTACGTACGCGCATAAAACTTACTTTTTATCTCATCCAAGAAATTGGTGCCAACTTATTTACTTTCAGCCGGAACTTGCAAAGACACTAGCTAACTCAATGTGGCTAATAATCCTTCAAGAAAAATGTGCCCCGAATGCCTAATAAATGCTTAGAATCATTCGAGTGATAAAAATAGATTCATGCTTCCGTTCAAATTTGTCAATTCCAGCAATAAGGATGTATGTACATATATGCTCGTTATTTGGAGTCGCTAGTGTCTTTTTAAGTGAGAAACCACTTTCATTAAAGTTCGTGTTATTATTCTCATCACTATTAGAATAATAATTGTGTCTATTATCTATAAAAAATCCCTTGAATCATAAAATCTTAATCCTCAAGTCATGCACAGTCAAGAAGCTCAATGTTAAAAAATCAAGAAGCTCCTTGTTAAAATATTATCCTTTAAAATTTTCTTCTAAGTCAATGTTCGCATGGTTCAATCCAAACTGCAATGTTTATTTGTTCAGACCAGGTCCGAAGTTTGGACTCATTCAAAAGGCTTGTTCCAAAATGTCCAAATCAGTTCGTAAAGTTTTGAACATACATTTAGGTGCGTTCCTGTAATTACTAGTTCCTGTATTAAGGGCCAGATATAAAAATCAAATTCCATAAACTCGATCAGCTTTTGCAAATCAATCTTTTGAAATATATGCGCAAGAGAAAGAGAATGAAAACAACAACAAAATGAACATGACAAGTTGTCCCCGCTCGTTTAACATTTAATGATGTGGCCTGCACGAAATGAATTCTTGAGTTGATATTAGAAGTATTTTTACAGTAAATAAATATAAGTTACAGTAAAATTTCCTGGTTTCTACTATAAGCAACTACGACCAATATAGTATGGGCTGTATTTATATAAAAGCACCCGTCACCCGTAAAATAACCAAAATTAGACTGTGATAATGACACACTCTTAAGCGTATCTATGTGTACAGAAAAAGTAGCATTACGGTAAAAGGAGTGCGACCAAAAGGTTTCACCCCCTCCCTTCTCAAATATTAGTTTGATATGGGCCTCTCAGAGTAAAATTATACTGTGCTAGATCATTTTTATATTTTTTGAAAATTCAGAAATTAAACAGCTTCTGTAATCTTTGCATATATCCCCTAAAAACAGGAAAAATAATACATACGTGTTATTATAATAATTATTTACAATTAGTACACGAACAGCAAAATACAGTTTTGGGGCACGATGTTGCACAGCAAGAAGGAATCTTGTAAATATTTTCCAAGTATTCCCAAAAGAAGCGGAAAGCAAACTTTTTAAATGTTTGCACGGATGATCACTAGACTCTAGACTCTGTACCTAAAACCTAAAGAGCCCATTACATCAAATATTTGAAACATTTAAATTTTTTAAAAAGAATATTTGTATAAAATACAAGAATTTAAATCATTTTAGCTTAAATCATGGACACTGTTCCAGTCATTAAGAAAGAACCGAGTGCATTATTAATTCCAAATGTCAAAATCGAATTCAATGATCCAACCCAAGAACCAGGTCATTTAAAAATTATTAATGTTTTCAGCGTCAAAACAGATGTGGATGACAGAAGCAGGTACTATCCCATTTTTTGATTGACATTCTAGAAATTCTAGATTAATCGGCCCATGCCTTAGTTAGAGTGTAGTTTCGTAGTTGTGGGACAATATTTGAGAAAAATTGTATGCCTGCGTTAAGGTGTAACAAACAATTCTGGAATATTCTGTGTTTAATTATATCATTATTACAGTCGTTCAAATAAACTCATGAAAAGGGGATTAAGGGTTGAGGCCCACAATGACCTGATTATGGAAGATATAATCCCAGGCAAAAGATATGGCCTTAGAAAACGAGGTGTCCCAAAGTATGATGAGAATTCGAACGAGTCTGATCTCCCATCAGTAACAAAAATTACCAAAGGAAAGGATAAGGAGCAGCTACAATGTAGACGATCTCCCAGCATTAAAACTGAACCTGTCACTCAATCGGATGACGATGGGGATAGCTCGAGCAGGTAATAATGCACTTTTCTTGTGGGATATTGAAACCCGTTAAGCTTTTCCTTATTTGCTTAATTAATTTTTTGAACGTAAGGAGAGATTGTACATGCCAATTAGTAAAATATTGTATGTAAATGACGATCGTTTATAGATTTTCAAATGAACTGGCGGAGAAGACATTAGTGTCCGGGACCTCCTGTGGTCCAATTCGACAAGCTACAACCACAGGCAGGAGTGATGGCATTAGAAGACAAACCTCCAAAAATGAAAGTGACCAACAAGCGACAGAGCCAAAGTCCTGTATTAAAAGCAAGAAAAAAGTAAAACAAGTTAAAAAGGAGAAAATGGTCCCATGTGATATTTGCTCATTAATATTTTTTGGTCTGGAATCTTTAGAAGAACATGTAATTGACGCTCACGTTGTCGACAAGGAATTTGACTGTCCAAAATGTGGCAAATCTTTCATCAGTCGAGACAGTTTGGATTCACATATGACTGACCATGAGAAAGAAAAAGACTCGAAATACTGCTATAAGTGTACACTGTGCTCCAAAACATTTTCAGTAAGACTCTCATTAAGAAGACACATGATGTGTCATACGGGTGAGAGACCTTACAAGTGTAAATTATGCCCTAAATCCTACGTGACCTCCACAGACTTAGGGAATCATGAAATGAATCAGCACGGGAAAGAAAAAAGATTTAAATGTCCAAAATGTTCCAGATCATTCTCTCGTAAATGTCGTGTAGAAGATCATCTTCGGACCCATTCCAACGATAAAACTATAGTTTGTAGAACTTGTAATGAATCTTTTAAAACTAAGCATGGCCTAGGCAAACACAGACCAAATTGTAAAGGAACAGATTCTAAAGAAGGATTAAAATCCAATGAAATCGGGAATGATGAGAAACCAAAAGGTTTTACTTGTCCCGTTTGCTCCAAAACATTTGCTCGGAAGCAATACTTAAATGAGCACAAGCTAAGACACCTGGCTGTTAAACCTTGGAAATGCAAATTATGCTCTAATTCGTACATCACTCCTGGACAATTAGAAGTTCATGAAATGAATAGGCATGGGAAACCAAAAAGATTTAAATGTCCGAAGTGCGCTAATACCTACGCCATGAACTTTCAATTGCAACAACATCTTTTAACACATTCCAACGATAATAATAATATAATAACGCTATAATTTGTGAAAAATGCAATAACTGTTTTGTAAATAAGAGTGCCTTAAACAAACATAGACGGAGATGTAAAGGTCAAGCGACGTTTGAAAGCGGCTGATTGGGGGAAGATATTCTTAGGAAAAACCCACATTAAATGTTCCAAATGAAAAAGGTATTTCACCCTTGCCTTAATTATATGAGTCAAGAAGAACTTATTCGGTCGCGTTCCAAGGATACGACTATACTTTCTGGAAATTCCAATTTAAATATTTTAAGGAAACTCGCAATAACTTATATGGTATTAATTGTTGTTGTTATACTTTCAAAATTTGTAAATGTATAAAATAATTTTATTTATTTGTATTAGAATAACTAATAAAATAGTGCTGAAAAATTTAAAATGCTCCGACCTATGACGTCAATCGTCAATGATAGATGTAACAAACCAATCCGTTATTTTTATGGTAAGCAATACATATTGAAAAAGGCTTGAAATAATGTAACAAATATTTATTATACTCATGTTATATTTCTGAATTATTGCATATTACATGGTTTTATAATTAGGAAACAGAAACTGAAAACATCCGGATATAAAAATGTTGCATGGTCTTGCCCGATGGGGTTGAACGAAAAACCGCAAGTTTCTGCAAGACTTATAAAAATCTAAACAAACAAATTCACAATCAAATGCATTCTGTTTACCAATAAAAGCTTCCGTAAAGTTAACACAATTTCAATTCGAAAAGACATAATAACTGCAGCGAAAGAAAAATTTAAAAAAGTATTTTGCGTTTATGCTTGTTAAAATATTTCCCTTCCATTCCAGGTTCAATCTTTAAAAAGAAATATTTGAGATGTGATTTCATTGATATTAATTTATGCAATTATCTACTTCATTTGCAATGCCCATTGCTTGACGATAAAACTCAAACGTACATATATGTATGCGAGGGAATGCATACGGATTGAAGCGGGGAAGCAAAGTATTCCAGGGTTGAGATGTCACTGGAAAGGACTGGAGCCAGAAACACTTTTCTACACGTCCTGGCCATTTTAGAAGTTACAAATATCAAGCAGGAACCACCGGATCAATTAATATACGAAACCAATGCACCACAAGTTCTAATTTTTAAGTATGACGCCACTGACCAATTAGACGAGCCCAACGTGCCAGAAGTTCTGCACGTAAAGTATGAAATAACGGACCAATTAGAAGAGCCCAGTCCACCAGAAGTTCCAAATGTCAAGAACGAATGAACGGAAAAATTTGAAAAACTCAATACGTTAGGTTTTTCCAATGTCAAGTACGAATTAATGGATGAGTCCAATGAACCCAGTCAATTAAGAATAACAAAATATTTCAGCATCGTCAACGAACCTGCTGGCGAATCCTACCAAGACATATATGTGATTTCCAGGTAATGAGCCAGTTGTAATTTTTTGATATTGATGATATGTATTGTAATCATACATTATCTTCAAATGCAGATCTTTTTTGGACAAATATTTTAGACAACAATTTGGGACAAATATATCCGTGGTTGAAACTGTTAAGGATCCAGATCCAGAAGCTCTGCTCTCAGGTAAAAGATATGGTTAAGAAACCCAAGTATGAAATAATAAAATCAAAATTCTGATAAACTGTTTATTTATATCTCCAGCCAACACGAGCAAACAAAAATTGAAAACAATGAGACTATACTGAAGTTCACAGGCCTTGTCCTCAGTCAGAAGAAGCGGTATTAGAATGTCAACTTCCAAAGCGTATTGCAAAAATTCGGACGAGCCAGACTGTTCATCTACAGACAAAATTAGAGAAGAAAGCGCTGACCCATCTAAAACGGAAGACATCCTTTCATGTGATATTTGTTCAACATGTTTTTTCATTGCGGAATTATTAGAAAAACACGTGGTTGAAGCCCACGTTATAGACAATGAATTCAAATGTAGGGGACCTACAAAGCTGTCATGAGTCAAAAAAGATTGGAGTCACATATTGTAGAACATGAGAAAGAAATAGAAACGAATCTTCCTTGGAAATGCCCAGTTTGCTCCAAAATAATACTTTCCAAAAACCAGGGCTGGTCATTCAAATCGGAATCAGAATTGGAATCGGTATTTCATTCCTGTTTTGTGGTATTTTTATCGGAATTGGTATTCTTAAATATATTTTTTGAAGTATTTAAATCTATATTGAATTGAAAAAAATATTTGTGTTCGAATTAGTATTCAAAATATATTTGAATACTGTATCCAATGCTTAGATATCCGAAAATTCCGTGAAATACGGAAGTGTGTCTCATAAATTCAAAAACCGAAGAAGTTGTTTCTCAGCCATTACATAATGTTTTTTAAACTACTCGATGGAATACAAAATTTGAGATTACGTTTGACTCTACAAAATGACAACGACACCATTTTTTTACGGAAATCAATTCGCTGCAATCTATAGGAAATTAATTCATTTGTCAGCAATTTTCTGATTTGGGAAAGGGGTTGATTTCAGGGGAAAGAGCATGCAGCTCACTTTTTTTGACTACTAGGGTATCCCTGAAAAACAAGATGAATCAACAAGTCATTTACGGTTATGCTACTTGTGTAGATTAAACAGTAACGCCTTTATAAAATGGTCTGGCATATCCCCTGGCTTCTTTGCATTCATAATTGCCGAATTTAGACACTTTCTGGCTTTTTAGTTGTAAAATTACGATATATTTCCGGACTCTAGTACCTCCGGGTATTAATATTTAATAACTAAAGTATTTGAATTATATTGGAATTCATAGAAAATATTTGAATAAATTGATTTGGAATTTTCATTTTACGAAAAAAATACATTTGAATTGGGAATTGGGATTGGAATCTGTTAGGATTAATTTTAATCAGAATTGTATCCGTATTTTTTGAATACTCCAGCCCTGCAAAAACCCATACGTGCTGAAGAGACACATGATGAATCACGTAGCGGATAAACCTTTCAATTGTAAATTATGTTCTAAGTCGTACGTAACTCCCAGGAATTTAGAGATTCATGAAATGAATCAGCACGGGAGACCAAAACCATTTAAATGTGCCCAATGCCCTAAATCCTACACTGGGAATAATTTCCTGGAAGATCATCTTCTCACCCATTCTGATGAAAGAACCATGGTTTGTAGTAAGTGCAGCACAACTTTCAAAACCAAGCTGTGTTTAAAGTCCCATTTATTAAAATGTAAAGGGATAAAACCAGTAAGGCTTAAGAAAGTTAAAGAGTTTCTAAAATGTCCAATTTGCTCCAAAACACTTGGTTGCACTGACAAATTCCATCTGAAAAGACATCTACTGACTGACCAAGCTGATAGAGCCAGACCATTTAAGTGTAAATCGTGCCCTAAATGTTACCTACGAGGATAAACATGAAATGAGTCGACATGGCAAGCCAAAGCCATTTAAATGTCCCAAGTGTCCGAAAACCTACGCTGTTAAGAATATACTGGAAGATCATCTTCGTACCCATTCCAACGAGAGAACACTGGTTTTTGAAAATTGCAGCGCAACTTTTGTAACGAAGAACTGTTTAAGACTTCATAAACCAAAATGTAAAGGATCAATTGTAAGTATCAAAGCACTGGGGGTCTAAAATTTAAAAGGATGCATTTTAAAAGGTACACCTGTAAAAGAACAATAAAAATAACTCTTCCTATATTTGTGAAGCAAGATTGAAATAAATACAAAATATTTGTTATTTTAGATACTCCGTACAGCATTTAATAAATTTTACCTCACATTTTAGCGAAACCAGAAAAACCGTAGGCAGTCATGCAAAACAAGCCGGGTTGTTAATGTAATTAAAACCCGTTCTTTGGCATTAATACGGCTTGTACGCCGGCCAAATATACACTCACCAACTATTATATGCTTGTTTTTGGAACACTCCGTACTGTTCATAAAGTAAAGCAAAACAATTACAGTCTTACATACAGGTGAGAGTATAACTAATGGGCATTAAAAGGTACCTAAACATACCTAAACCTATTACGTAAGCGCATAAAACTTACTTTTTATCTCTTTCAAGCAATTGGTACCAACTTATTTACTTTCAGCCGGAACTTCCAAAGACACAATGTGGATAATAATCCTTCAAGAAAAATGTGTCCCGAATGCCTAATAAATGCTTAGAATCAATCGAGTAATACAAATAGATTCATGCTTCCGTTCAAATTTGTCAATTCCAGCAATAAGGATGTATGTACATATATGCTCGTTATTTGGAGTCGCTAGTGTCTTTTTAAGTGAGAAACCACTTTCATTAAAGTTTGTGTTATTATATCTACTCATCACTATTAGAATAATATGCGTCTATTATCTATAACAAATACCTTGAACTATAAAATCATAATCTTCAAGTCATGCACAGAGCTGTTTTCAAGTCCATGTCTGTCTTGGCTCATTCAAGTCAAGTCCCAAGTCCAAGTCATGTTCGTGCAAACGAAAATGTTGACTTGAAGTTTCAAGTAGAGGATCAATTCCGTAACGAAATTTGAACACGAACTCATGTTCAAGTCTATTCAAGTCCATGTTCTTCTAAAAGACTTGACAACCAAGTCTATTTCATGTTCAAGTTAAACGACATGACCTGACTTGAGAAATGACTTGACTCCTCAAGTGCAATTCCCATGTCTAAACGAGCAGTTGACGTTTACTCCAGTGTTGCAAATTCCTACAGAAGTCGCACTCTCTACCGTTACTGTCGTGGAAGTAATGGTTGCACATGTTTTAAACCTCACCCAACCTGAGAAACATTAACTAAGATTCGCAGGAACTATCAAGGAGCCCTAAGCCTTTGAGAAAGCGTTTTTTATTAGAGGTTTGTCTGTCGTTACAAGTGTAGTGTTAGGATGGACAAACATTAATGGGCTATTTAAGTGTCTTCAACTGGAATTCCAATGAAATTTTTAATTATTTTCAATGGGAACCGGTCTTTTAACCCAAAAAAGACTGTCAATGATGGATGAAACTATTCAGCTGTGCATGTGTTTAAAGGCATGACGAAGATTAAAATCCAATTTGCAGAATTTTGATCAAGGTCGAGCTGAAGCTGTCGATAAAAAGTTTTAGGAGAAACGGTTGACTGAATTGCATAATATTTTTTAATACTCGTTGATATATTTAAACGTTATTTGTTACTTTAGTCATTTAATGATTAATAACATGAGTCCCATGTTCATGTCATGATCAAGTCACGTCTCAAGTCATGATCAAGTCACGTCATTTGACACCACACATTCCAAGTCCTATTCATGTCCAAGTCATGCAATAAATGACGTGAAGGAGTCTGATTTGAAAATTCATGTTCAAGTCTCAAGTCAAAATATCAAGTCCAGGTTGAACATACTTTTGGACGTGATATTCAATTCCAAGTCAAGTCCATGGTCGGGTCAGCGTAAAGACATGACTTGAAAACAGCTCTGGTCATGCACAATCAAGAAGCTTAATAGGCACCCTGTTAAAAAATTATCCTTTAAAATTTTCTTCTACGTCAATGTTCGCATGGTTAAATCCAGACTAAAATAATCAGTTCTTAAATTTTTGAACATACATTTATATACGTTCTTGTAGTTGTTCCTGTATTAAGTACCAGGTATAGAAATCAAACTCCATAAATTCGATCGGCTTTTGCAAATCAATCTTTTGAAAAATATGCGCAAGAGAAAGAGAATGAAAACAACAACAAAATGAACATATTTATTTAGGATGTCCACGCTCGTTTAACATTTAATGATGTGGTCTGCACGAAGTGGATTCTTGAGTTGATATTGGAAGTATTTTTACAATAAACAAATATAAATTCCCATAAAATTTCCTGGCATCTACAATAAACAAATACGACCAAAATAGTGTGCGCTGTATTTTTATAAAACCACCCGTCACCCGTAAAATAACCAAAATTAGGCTGTGATAATGACACCCTCTTATGCATAATTATACATGTGTAGAGAAAACGTAAGAAAAAAAGGAGTGCGGGCAAAAGGTTTCGCTCCTCTCCCTTCTCAAATAATAGTTTGATATGGGTCTCTCAAAGTAAAATTCCACTGTGCTTGATCAATTTCATATTTTTTTGAAAATTCAGAAATTAAACAACTGCTGTAATCTTTGCGTATCCACTAAAAACAGGAGAAATAAATATGCGTATTATTATAATTATTAACAATTAGTACACAAACAGCAAATACAGTTTTGGGGCACGATGTTGCACAGCAAGAAGGAATCTTGTAAATATTTTCCAAGTATTCCTAAAAGAAGCGGAAAGCAAACTTTTTAAATGTTTGCACGGATCATGACTGTAGACTCTATATCTAAAATCTAAAGAGCCCATTACATCAAATATTTGAAACATTTCATTTTTTTAAAGAATATATGTACAAAATATAAGAATTTAAAACATGGACACTGTTCCAGTCATTAAGGAAGAACCGAGTGCATTATTAATTCCAAATGTCAAAATCGAATTCAATGATCCAACCCAAGAACCAGGTCATTTAAAAATTATTAATGTTTTCAGCGTCAAAACAGATTTGGATGACAGAAGCAGGTACTATCCTATTTTATTGACAATCTAAAAATTCTAGATTAATCTGCCTAGGCCTTAGTTAGAGTGTAGTTTCGTATTTGTGGCCCAATATTTGAGAAAAATTGTATGACTCCGTTAAAGTGTAGCAAAAAATTCTGGAATATTCGGTGTTTATATAATTATTACAGTCACAGTCGATTAGGGATGTGCGTATCGTTCATTTTTGAGCGATACCGATATTACCAATATTTGACTTTAAAATACACGATAACGATATACACGAAAACGATATAACGATACTGTATGCAATTCGAAAATACGACTATTTTAAATGTTAGCTTACTCGCAAGTTGAAATTGAACACAGGTATGACGCTAAGTTTTGCCGACTTTTCGTTTGGGAACAAAATTTCCGTCATTTACAGCCAATTATTTTCAACAAAAAACTTTAGAGGTCTGCAGTATGACATTTCTGGAATAAAAAACTGTAAAAATGATATTCTTAACCATACGATATATCGTTTAAAAATTACGAGAAATATCGTACGATATTTTTGTTTCAAAATGTACGATATGGACGATAATATCGTCTCGTTATATCGTTTGTCACATCCCTACAGTCGATCAAATAAGCTCATGAAAAAGGGATTAAGGGCTGAGGCCCCCAGTGACCTGATTGTGGAAGATATAATCCCAGGAAAAAGATATGGCCTTAGAAAACGAGGTGTCCCAAGGTATGATGAGAATTCGAACGAGTCTGATCTCCCATCAGTAACAAAAATTACCAAAGGAAAGGATAGGGAGCAGCTACAATGTAGACGATCTCCCAGCATTAAAACTGAACCTGTCACTCAATCGGATGAAGATGGGGATAGCTCGAGCAGGTAAAAATACACTTTTCTTGTGGGATATTGAAACCTGTTAAGATTTTCCTTATTTGCTTAATTAATTTTTTGAACGTAAGGAGAGATTGTATATGACAATTAGTAAAATATTGTATGTAAATGACGATCGTTTATAGATCTTCAAATGAACTGGCGGAGAAGACATTAGTGTCCGGGACCTCCTGTGGTCCAATTCGACAAGCTACAACCACAGGCAGGAGTGATGACATTGGAAGACAAACCTCCAAAAATGCAACTGACCAACAAGTGCCAGAGCCAGGGTCCTGTATTAAAAGCAAGAAAAAAATAAAACAAGTTAAAAAGGCGAAAATGGTCACATGTGATATTTGCTCATTAATGTTTTTTAGTCTAGAATCTTTAGAAGAACATGTGATTGACGCTCACGTTGTCGACAAGGAATTTGACTGTAAAAACTGTGACAAATCTTTCATCAGTCGAGACAGTTTGGATTCACATATGACTGACCATGAGAAAGAAAAAGACTCGAAATACTGCTATAAGTGTACACTGTGCTCCAAAACATTTTCGGTAAGACTCTCATTAACAAGACACATGATGTTGCATACGGGCGAGAGACCTCACAAGTGTAAACTATGCCCTGAATCCTACGTGACCTCCAGAGAGTTAGTGCATCATGAAATCAATCATCACGGGAAAGAAAAAAAATTTAAATGTCCAAAATGCTCCAGATCATTCTGTCGTAAATATATTTTTGAAGATCATCTTCGGACCCATTCCAACGATAAAACAATAGTGTGTGGTACTTGTAATGAATCTTTTAAAACTAAGAAAGGTCTAGGCAAGCACAGACCAAATTGTAAAGGGACAGATTCTAAAGAAGGATTAAAATCCGATGAAATCGGGAATGACGGGAAACCAAAAGGTTTTACTTGTCCCGTTTGCTCCAAAACATTTGCTCGGAAGCAATACTTAAATGAGCACAAGCTAAGACACCTGACTGTTAAACCTTGGAAATGCAAATTATGCTCTAATTCGTACATCACTCCTGGACAATTACAAGTTCATGAAATGAATAGGCATGGGAAACCAAAAAGATTGAAATGTCCGAAGTGCACTAAAACCTATGCCATAAACTTTCACTTGCAACAACATCTTTTAACCCATTCCAACGATAATAGTAAATTATAACAACGCTATAATTTGTGAAAAATGCAATAACTGTTTTGTAACTAAGGGTGCCTTAAACAAACATGACGGAGATGTAACGGTCAAGCGGTCGTTTGAAAGCGGCTGATTGGGGGGAAGATTTTGAACTGCAAAGTCACAATTGGCCTACTTGTTTCATTCATAGGGAACACCCACAATAAATGTTCCAAATGAAAAAGGTCTTTCACCCTTGCCTTAATTATATGAGTCAAGAAGAACTTATTCGGTAGCCTTCCAAGGATAAGAATATACTTGGAAATTCTAGTTTAAATATTTTAAGGAAACTCGCAAGAACTTATATGGTATTAATTGTTGTTGTTATACTTTCAAAGGACACTTTCAGCGAAATATGACCCAAAATTCCAAGATACTGACCTCAAGAGGTCAAAGAGCGTCGATACCGGTTTGATAATTTAAACGGTGATGGAACTGGCCCAGATTAGAACTAGGGCTTTGACTAGACACATATCAAAACGTGTGCCGAGTTTGGTTCCAGTGTGTTGCTAATTTTTACTTTTTGAATTTTTTGGTACCCCATGAGTCCCCCTCATTTTTTGTTAACTTTGACCCGGGACTTCTACGAATCCCGTCGTCAGATTTGATTGGGACAATTATCCAAAATGATCTACGCATTAAGGCGCACCCTGAAGTAATTTTTTCGTCAAAATCGAACAGAGGGAATTTTCTCGTAAGGATTGTGCGGTGTGCTTTATAAATGTATAAAATAATTTTATTTATTTTTATTAGAATAATTAATAAAATAGTGTTGAAAAATTTAATATGCTCCCAACCATGGAGTCAACGATAGAAGTAGCAAACCAATCCGTTATTTTTGTGGTAAGCAATGCATATTGAAAAAAGAGCGAACTAATGTCACAAATATTTATTATGCTTATGGATATCAAATTATATTTCTGAATTAGTTCTCCATTTTGCATATTACATGGTTTTATAATTAGGAAGCAAAAATTGAAAACATCCGGATATAAAAATATAGCGTGGTCTTGCCCGGTGGGGTTGAGCGAAAAACCGCAAGTTTCTGCAAAATTTATAAAAATCTAAACAAACAAATGCACAATCAAATGCATTCTGTTTACCAATAAAAGCTTCCGTAAAGTTAACACAACTTCAATTCGATAAGGCATAATAACCGCAGCGAAAGAAAAATTTAAAAAAAATAATTTGTGTTCATGCTTGTTAAAATACTTCACTTCAATTCTTTCACTTCAACCTCGCGGAGGGGTAAGCATTGACTTGGGCGATAGAGCTTTAAAGCTCAATCTTTAAAAAGAAAAACTTGAGCTGTGATTTCATTGATATGAATTTATATATCTACTTCATTTGCAATGCCCACGGCTTGACGATAAAACTGAAACGTACATATATGCGAGGGAATGCATACGGATTGAAGAGGGGAACCAAAGTATTCCAGGTTTGAGATGTCACTATAGTGGTCGGAACGATTCAGTTTGGTTCATAATTTTTGATTCAGTTTAGTTTTCTGGGAAAACTGAATCGAAATTGAACTTTCAATTCAGTTCAAAACAGTTCTATACAGTTCTTCACTATTCTGTTCGCGCTGGTATAATTATTGTAGTATAAATAACTTCATCTCTATTTTTTATAATAACTTTCATTTGGAATTTTGTGTTGAACTAATTCGACAATAAGTAATTATACCATATGCATAATTACTAAGAAAAAGCAAGCGGAGTATACAATTTATCTTATCTCGCTATTCTTGAATTTTCAGGAACCTTTACAAAGTACTTGCCTCACTTTCAGGACCCAATATTTTGTAATGTAGACAGCAACGGTCAGACCATACCATTGATCTGGTCCAGTTTTTCGAACCAGTTCAAAGAGAATGGTCCATAAAACCATTGAGAATAACTAAATAATCAAGTTTTATTAAGAGAAATTTTGAAATTTTTTTTAAACGTTACAGGGGGATTTCGTGAATTCATTAATTTTACGCTAGGTGTATATGAATATTTTGTGCTAGGTTAGGACAATGGCCCTTTGGTCTGGTACTGGACCAATTTCATGTGATCTGGTTCAACACTTGGACCAGACCGGACTAGTGGTCGGACTAGTTCAGTTTGGTTCGTAAAATTCAGTTTAAGTTCGGTTCACAAAGTGAACTGAATCGAAAATCAAAATTTCAGTTCAGTTAGCTATTCTACGGTTCAGTTCAGTGCAGTTCTCTCTATGAACCAGTGCCTGTCATGGGAACAGAAAAGTCGTTCCCATTCCCGTTCCCAGAGTTCGGGTTTGGGTACAAGGCAGAACCAAATTCCCAAATTGCACCCGAAATCTTGTGAACAAAAGTACCGCACCCAGACTCGAAATTTTTAAAATTATAGCACCCAAACCCGTTCCCGTTCCCAAAAATTAATTTTGGGTGCACCCAAACCCGTACCCAAAACCCTGGAACCCGTTCCCGTACCCGAAACGGAAGTTCATATATTCAAGGATAAAAGTTATACATTATACATATATAATTATTGTTTCAATTTTTGCTAACAATGGATACACACAATTCCACTCATTCTATTTGTTATATTTCATTTTACTTAGGTAATTAATTTTGTAATTTTTAAGTCACCTTACAACTGCTAAGCACAACATACGCATATAATTAATTTTTATTGTCAGATTTTATCATTCGACGTGGGATGAACTGTTCAAACAAAGAGCGTTTGCCTCTAAACTACAACAACGACACAAAATAGTCGGTCACACCACACCAAAACAAATCAATCATGTAATTATCGTTACGCTCGCAAGATTGCTCTGTACACGGGTACGCATGAACAGAAACGGGTTTTTGAGCATACCGTTCCCGTTCCTGTTGGGTGCAGATCCCATTCAGCCTGTATTGCACCCGTTCCCATATGGGTTCCTGTTCCCACATACTGTAATGGGAAAGGTTGGTTCCCAAACCTGTACCCACACTTTTGGGTGAAAACATTTTGCACCCATTTGATACCCGTTCCCGTTCCTGCACCCAAACACCCGGGTGTGACCCGTTCCCATGACAGGCACTGCTATGAACTGAAACTGAAATGAATATGTATATGTATAGAGAGATTTTTTAAATAAGGGGTATACAGTTCTTTGTATCCCACTTTAATCTGATTTTAAATATGTTCAATCTAATACTGTTCTTGCACTGCAAATGCAATCACATTTTACGTAGATATTCCTTAAAAATCTGAATCTTGTAACCGCGGGGCGGTAACATGGAGAGCGAAGCGAGTATAACCAAGAGTGCATATAGAATTTTCGCATTATTTTCAAAATTTTGAAATTTGAAAAACTGGTATTTGTCTGCGCTTATTTACGTCATGGGCACTCCAAACCTGTATTTACCATGTCTCTGCGTTGTCCCTAGCCGGGGGCTCGCATTGGAATCACGCGACTCCAAAGGATAGACACAATCCAGTGAAGTTTTGGTGAAAATTTTTATCAAATTTGGAAATTTCGAAAACAATGCGACAGGAGACGTTATTCTTGAACCATTGTGACCCCAATAGTGCATATAGAGTTTTTTCATTATTTCCTAAATTTTGATTTTTATTTCAAAATTTCGAAATTTGAAAAACTGGTCTATACCTGCACATATTAACGCCATGGGCTTTCAAAAATGTATTTACCATGTCTCTGCTTTGTTCCCAGCCGGGGGGCTCGCGTTGGAATCACGCGACTCCAAAGGATAGACCCAACCCAGTGACATTTTGGTGGATATTTTTACCAAATTTGGAAATTTCGAAAACAATGCGACAGGAGACGTTATTCTTGAACCATTGTGACCCCAATAGTGCATATAGTTCGAGTTTTTTCATTATTTTCAAAATTTTGATTTTTTTTTCAAAATTTCGAAATTTTAAAAACTGGTATTTGCGCCATGGGCTTTCCAAACCTGTATTTACCATGTCTCTGCGTTGTCCCTGGGCGATGGGCTCGAGTGGAAAACACGCGACACCAACGGATTGAACCAGCCCAGTATATCGCTTCGCTCATGAAAAGTAACAGTCAGAGTTGGGAAGTGCGTCATACAGAACGACAGAAACAGGCTTTATTGTGCATGCGTAACAATCAGTTCAAACGATTCAGTTCAGTTTAGTTTTTGTACCGAACTGAACCGAAATTTGTATGAACCAAACTGAACTGAAATTTTCAGTTTTGAACTGAACTGGTCCTACCACTAGACCGGACCAGACCAATAACGCTCTATTATAAATGGTCCGGACCAGACCATTGACATCCATAGGAGACATTCGCGTTGCATTCTAAGTTTCCAAGGCGAATGATAATGAAATGCTGAGAATGTCATCCTATACATTTTTACATTTAGCTGGTGTTTTCATATTACACCTTTTCCGTTGATTTACAAAATTCTGAATCGTTTGAATTGCAATTCAAAGAGTACGATTCAGTTCAATTCAGTATCGTAAACTGAATCATTCAGTTCAATTCAATGTTGAACCGAACTGAAAAAAATGTGAACTGAATTGAATCAAACTGAACTGATTAGAAATTTTTCGATTTCGAACTGAATCGGTCCGATCACTAGATGTCACTGGAAAGGACTGGAGCCAGAAAAACTTTTCTACACGTCCTGGACATTTTAAAAGTTACAAATATCAAGCAGGAACCACCGGATCAAGTAATATACGAAACCAATGCACCACAAGTTCCAATCTTTAAATATGAGGTCACTAACCAATTAGACGAGCCCAACGTGCCAGAAGTTTTGAACGTCAAGTATGAAATAACGGACCAATTAGAAGAGCCCAGTCTAAAAGAAGTTCCAAATGTCAAGTACGAACCAACGGATAAATTCGAAAAACTCAATATGTCAGGTTTTTCCAATGTGAAGTACGAATTAATGGATGAGTATGGGAACAATAAAAATAACTCTTCCTAAATTCGTGAAGCAAGATTGAAATAAATATAAAATATTTGTTATTTTAGATACTCCGTACAGCATTTCATAAATTTTACCTCACATTTTAGCGAAACCAGAAAAACCGTAGGCAGTCATGCAAAACAAGCCGGGTTGTTAATGTAATTAAAACCCGTTCTTTGGCATTAATACGGTTTGTACGCAGGCCAAATTTATGCCCATCAACAGAGCTATGCAGTATTTTCAAATACAGTATTTTGAAATACGTATTTTCAGACCACAAAGTATTTTGTATTTCAATGTTGGTGAGCAGTGAGCAAGTATTTTCTACTTAGTATTTTGAGGACCAGTAAGTACAAAAGTATTTGGTATTTACTTACTCTCAATGACATGTGAATTGTATTTCAAATAAAGTATGTGGCTCAAAATACTTTTAACTAGTATTAATTCTGATTTTGACATTGTGTGCAGCTTGTATGATGTGAAATATCTGTGCAAATTCCATTTTAGCATTAGAATGGCATACGTTGGAATGAATCCCTTTACTACATCTAACATATTCAGGTTCTCGATACTGTATTACGTCGTTGAAGAGGCGAAATGGTCTACGCGCGGATGCTTTTGTACAGCACAGACCATTTTGCCTCTGCAACAACGATATTTAATATACGCCGAAGACCGACTCGATTTAATTTTCAGATAATAACTATTTTTTATAATAATCATTTCGAAAATACATTTAACTACTAGTAAATAAAACTTTTATATTAATCTACTTCATTAACATTCAAAACGATTTATAATATAATAAATTTTAATGGACTGACCTATTCGGCAACCGTTGAACAATTTGTTACTATACATGTCATATGCCTTTTGTCTTTGAAGTGGCTGTTTTAAAACGTTTGTGTTCTAGAAACCGAGAAGAGTGAGCATTATATATGTGGGTATTTTATGGAAAGTATTGTATTTAAAATACAGTATTTTGCATTTGAGTATTTTAAAATACATACCATGTATTTTATTTTCATTTGTATTTTAGCAATACAACCTGAAGTATTTTACATTGTATTTTGTATTTTCCGCATTTTATTTCAAGTATTTTATCTTGTATTTTGTCAACGAAGACCAAGTATTTTGCATAGCTCTGCCCATCAACTACTATACGCTTGTTTTTGGAACACTCCGTACTGTTCAAAAAGCAAAACAATTACAGTGTTACATTCACGTGAGAGTAATTATAACTAATGTGCATCAAAAGGACATACCTAAACCTATTACATACGCGCATAGAACTTACTTTTTATCTCATCCAAGCAATTGGTACCAACTTATTTACTTTCAGCAGGAACTTGCAAAGACACAAAATAACTCAATGTGGCTAATAATCCATCAAGAAAAATGTGTCCCGAATGCCTAATAAATGCTTAAAATCAATCGTGTAATAAAAATAGATTCATGCTTCCGTTCAAATTGGTCTATTCCAGCAATAAGGATGTATGTACATATTTGCTCGTTATTTGGAGTCGCTAGTGTCTTTTTAAGTGTGAAACCACTTTCATTAAAGTTTGTGTTCTTATTCTCATCACTATTAGAATAATAATTGTGTCTATTATCTATAACAAATCCCTTGAATCATAATCCTCAAGTCAAGCATGCTCAAAAAGCTCAAATGGCACCCCGTTAAAAAATTATCCTTTAAAATTTTCTGCTAAGTCAATGTTCGCATGGTTCATTCCCAGAGGTGTGGAAAATACATGAAATTTACTACTGAAATACAAAATACAAATACATTTTCAGAATAGTAAAAATACAAATATAAAATACAAATCCCAGGTGTAACTTAGTTAGGATACAAAATAAAATACAAATATCTGGAGTCGTTTGGGCAAGATACAAAATAAAATACTTTGCTTCCAACAAAAAGAGAAAATACGAAATAAAAATACCGTATTTGAAATACGAAATACATATTGAAAATACTCTCAAATTTATCTCAAAGTACATATCTGATTGTGATATATATCTAAAGTTTATTCTCTCAAAATATTTTGTATAATTCGGCCAAATAATATGTACGATACTTAAAAGTGAATCAGCTAACGTAAGGTAACTGCATGTTATTGGACTTTAGAGTTGTGCATTTGTGTGTATCAAAGTAAACATGACCCTAGGTACAGAATATTTTTCCTTTAAACAAATAATCTTAACTCCTGGGTAAAGTATTTATATTCGCGTCACTAATTTAGCTAAATTTAAAGTTAAAAAACACATTGAATTTTATGTATTTATCTAGTAAGGTAGTTTTTCAAACCCACCAAGTTTCAAAAACTGGTTTCAAAATGTTTTAAATTAGTGCTTTTACCTTTAAAATATTTATTTGAACATGTTTTAGAGACGACCGTAACAATTGCCAGAGTCATGTATTTAAAAACTTTATTTTGTAATTGAAATACGGGGTGGGTAAATTTTACAAGATAAATAAATACAAAATACTGTCACGTTCGTAATCTAATCAAAATATGAAATACAAAATACAGTAAACATGTTGGTACTGACAAAATACGAAATACAAAATACCTTAAACAATTTACGTCTAGAAAAATACCAAATACTAAATGTATTTCAAATACTATTTCAAATATAATATTTCAAAATATTCCACACCTCTGTTCATTCCAGACTACAATATTTAGTTGTTCAGACCCGGTCCGAAGTTTGGATCAATTAAAAAGGCCTGTTCCAAAATGCCCAAATCAGTTCTTAAATTTTTGAGCATACATTTAGGTACGTTCTTGTAGTAGTTTCTGTATTAAGGACCAGATATAGAAATCAAACTCCATAAACTCGATCGGCTTTTGCACATCAATCTTTTCAAAAATATGCGCAAGAGAAAGAGAATGAAAACAACAACAAAATGAATATGTTTATTTAAGATTTCCACGCTCGTTTAACATTTAATGATGTGGTCTGCACGAAACGGATTCTTGTGTTGATACTGGAAGTATTTTTACAGTAAATAAATTTAAGTTACAATAAAATTTCTCGGTATCTACAACAAACAAATACGACCAACATAGTATGCGCTGTATTTTTATAAAAGCGCCCGTCACCCTTAAAATAACCACAATTAGGGAGCGTTCACAAATGACGTCATCCAAAATACTGGATTTTAGGCACCCAGTCACACACTTGTCATCAGACATCATCATGTGATGAAACGACGCACCCACCCCATGTAATGACGTCATCATCACCAGGGTTGCACAATTGAAAATGCCCTGGGTTTTAGGCCTGCCTACCTAAAAATGCCCTGAAAATGTCTTAATTTGAAAATGCCTGGCATTTTCGGCAAGTCGAAGCAGGTTGAATCAACCTACCAAAACTGTTAACGGTTAAGCAAAAAAATCGTTGGTAACATTCGTCGGTTGATGACATCATCATTCGGTCAAATCCACCCTACCACTGCGTCATCAACATCACCATCTCCCGTTAGCACCCACCCACTAATTTGATGACGTCATTTGTGAACGCTCCCTTAGGCTGTGATAATGACATCCTCTTATGCATATGCATGTGTAGAGAAACAGTAGCATTACGGTAAAAGGAGTGCGGGTAAAAGGTTTCGCTCCTCTCCCTTCTCAAATCAGACATGTCTAGCCTTCAATGAAGGCTTCATTGAAGGCGGAATGTCAATTTTCCAGAGAGTTGAGAAGGAAAGGCGGGATGGCTGAATTAATTGGGGAAGGCTGAAGAAAGCCTTTCTAGTATTAACATAAAACGGAAGGCGAAGGAAGATTTGTAAAGTAGCCGTCTGCAAATTAGAAGGCTTCGGGCATGCAATGAGCTACAATAGACAGTTACAAATACAACAATGAGAGTGTACAAAAAACACTACAAATGCACAAATGTACAGTTATATGCACAATGACTTACTCCATTGCTTCTGATTTTAATAAACGAACTCAATTGAGTAAATTGTATCGCTGATTTTCAGGTATTTTACCTGCAAAAGTGTTGTTTAAATGCATTGCTATGGTATTTCGTGTTATGAAGGCTGAATAGGACGGAAGGCTGATTTTTTTGAAGGGTGAAGGCTGGAGGCATTAAATTAATAAGTAAGATAGGGCTGAAGGAAGGCAAAATATTTTGAAGGCTTCCTTTAATAGAAGGATGAAGGAATGCGTTTTTTCAAAAAATGGCCTTCGAAGGTTTGAAGGAAGACAATTTCATTTGGACATCTCTGTCTCAAATAATAGTTCGATTTTGATATGGGTCTCACAAAGTAAAATTCCACTGTGGTTGATCAATTCCATATTTTTTTGAAATTTCAGAAATTAAACAACTTCTGTAATCTTTGCGTATCCACTAAAAACAGGAGAAATAAATATGGTGTTATTATAATTATTAACAATTAGTACACAAACAGCAAATACAGTTTTGGGACACGAAGTTGCATGACAAGAAGGAATCTTGTAAATATTTTCCAAGTATTCCCAAAAGGAGCGGAAAGCAAACTTTTTAAATGTTTGCACGGATGATCACACTAGACTCTATACCTGAAACTTAAATCATTTTAGTTTGAATCATGGACACTGTTCCAGTCATTAAGGAAGAACCGGGTGCATTATTAATTTCAAATATCAAGAACGAACTCAATGATTCATCCCAAGAACCAGGTCAATTAAAAATTATTAATGTTTTCAGCATCAAAACAGATTTGGATGACAGAAGCAGGTACTATCCTATTTTTTGATTGTAAATCTCAAAATTCTAGATTAATCTGCCTATGCCTTAGTTACTGTGTAGTTTTGTATTTGTGGCCCAATATTTGAGAAAAATTGTATGAATCCGTTAAAGTGTAACAAAAAATTCTGGAATATTCTGTGTTTATATAATTATTACAGTCACAGTCGATCAGATAAGGTCATTAAAAAGGGATTAAGTGTTGAGGCCCCCAATGTCCTGATTGTGGAAGATATATTCCCAGGCAAAAGATATGACCTTAGAAAACGGGGTGTCCCAAGGTATGACGAGAATTCGAACGAGTCTGATCTCCCATCAGTAATAAAAATTACCAAAGGAAAGGATAGGGAGCAGCTACAATGTAGACGATCTTCCCGCATTAAAACTGAACCTGTCACTCAATCTGATGAAGATGGGGATAGCTCGAGCTCGTATAAATACACTTTTCTTGTGGGATATTGAAACCCGTTAAGCTTTTCCTTATTTACTTAATGAATTTTTTGAACGTAAGGAGTGATTGTACATTATAATTAGTAAAATGCTGTATGTAAATGACGATCGTTTACAGATCTTCAAATGAACTGGCGGAGAAGACATTAGTGTCCGGGACCTCCTGTGGTCCAATTCGACAAGCTACAACCACAGGCAGGAGTGATGGCATTAGAAGACAAACCTCCAAAAATGAAAGTGACCAACAAGTGACAGAGCCAGAGTCCTGTGTTAAAAGCAAGAAAAAAGTAAAACAAGTTAAAAAGGAGAAAAGGGTCACATGCGATATTTGCTCATTAATGTTTTTTAGTCTTGAATCTTTAGAAGAACATGTAATTGACGCTCACGTTGTCGACAAGGAATTTGACTGTCCAAAATGTGACAAATCTTTCATCAGTCGAGACAGTTTGGATTCACATATGACTGACCATGAGAAAGAAAAAGACTCGAAATACTGCTATAAGTGTACACTGTGCTCCAAAACATTTTCGGTAAGACTCTCATTAAGAAGACACATGATGTTGCATACGGGCGAGAGACCTCACAAGTGTAAATTATGCCCTAAATCCTACGTGACCTCCACAGAGTTAGGGCATCATGAAATGAATCAGCACGGAAAAGAAAAACAATTTAAATGTCCAAAATGCTCCAGATCATTCGCTGTTAAATGTCGTTATGAAGATCATCTTCGGACCCATTCCAACGATAAAACAATAGTTTGTGGTACTTGTAATGAATCTTTTAAAACAAAGCGTTACCTAGGTGAGCACAGACGAAATTGTAATGGGAGAGATTCTAAAGAAGGATTAAAATCCGATGAAATCGGGAATGACGAGAAACCAAAAAGTTTTACTTGTCCCGTTTGCTCCAAAACATTTGCTCGGAAGCAATACTTAAATGAGCACAAGCTAAGACACCTGACTGTTAAACCTTGGAAATGCAAATTATGCTCTAATTCGTACATCACTCCTGGACAATTAGAAGTTCATGAAATGAATAGGCATGGGAAACCAAAAAGATTTAAATGTCCGAAGTGCACTAAAACCTATGCCATAAACTTTCACTTGCAACAACATCTTTTAACCCATTCCAACGATAATAGTAATTATAATAACGCTATAATTTGTGAAAAATGCAATAACTGTTTTGTAACTAAGGGTGCCTTAAACAAACATAGACGGAGATGTAAAGTTGAAAGTGAAGACGTTTGAAAGTGGCTGATTGGGGGAAGATTTTGAACTGTTTCATTCATAGGAAACACCCACATTAAATGTTCCAAATGAAAAAGGTCTTTCACCCTTGCCCTAATTACATGAGTCAAGAAGAACTTATTCGGTCGCGGTCCAAGGATACTATACTTACTCCCAATAACTTATATGGTATTAATTGTTGTTGTTATACTTCCAAAGTTCATAAATGTATAAAATAATTTTATTTATTTTTGTTAGAATAAATATTAATAAAATAGTGTTGAAAAATTTAAAATGCTTCGACCTATCACATCAATGATAGAAGTAACAAACCAATCCTGTTTTTGTGGTAAGCAATGCATATTGAAAAAAGCGTGAAATAATGTAACACATATTTATTATACTCATGGATATCAAATATTGTTTTCTGAATTAGGTCTCCCTTTTGCATATTATATGGTTTTATAATTAGGAAAGAAAAACTGAAAACAGCAGGATTTAAAAATGTTGCTTGACCTTGCCCGATGGGTTTGAACGAAAAACCGCAAGTTTCTGCAAGACTTGTAAACATCTAAACAAACAAATGCACAATAAAATGCTTTCTGTTTACCTATGAAAGCTTCCGTAAAGTTAACACAATTTCAGTTCGATAAGGCATATAAACTGCAGCGAAAGAAAAATTAATGACATTATTTTGTGTCCATGCTTGTTAAAATATTTCACTTCAATTCTACCTCAACCTCGCGGAAGGGTAAGGCATTGACTTGGGCGATAGAGCTTTAAAGCTCAATCTTTAAAAAGAAAATTTTGAGTTGTGATTTCATTGATATTAATTTATGTAATTATCTACTTCATTTGCAATGCCCATTGCTTGACGATAAAACTCAAACGTACATATATGTATGCGAGGGAATGCATACGGATTGAAGAGGGGAAGCAAAGTATTTCAGGTTTGAGATGTCACTGAAAAGGACTGGAGCCAGAAAAACTTTTCTACATGTCTTTGTCAAATCAGCGGGAATCGTTGGAAATTTCAACTAGAAAATTCTCACAAGTTCCAAATGATATGAATCAAAGGATTATTCCCAAGACTAGGACATTCAAAATTCTTTTAAATTTTGATCGCTGCAGAACTTGTAAAACATGCCGTGAGGAAATGTCCGGGATAAACAGGTATTTTTAAAGTCTTAAAGTACTCTTCCTTGAGATTTTCTCAAGACAATATTGAGGAAATAATAATAATTATTACTCTGTCTCTGGTATTAAAATGAATGCCACAAAAATTTAGAAATAATGTTCATATTTGCCGATTTTCAAATAAAATTATCTCAAATGAAGTCCGCAAGGATGTATTATATAGTTCTGGAAGCTGCAAACACAGGCAGAAGATATGGTTTTAGTAACCAATCATTTTATGAAAATTTGAAATGAGCCCGAATGTTCATCGGTATCCCAAATTATTACGAAATCATAATTGAGGGCGGAATAAAAACATATTAACATGTTTAAAAAATAATTAAGCCATTTACAATATATACTACTACAATTTTGGTGTGTTCCTTTATCAAGGAGCACACCGGAGTTACAAGTATAACAAAATTAAATGAATAAATTACGGTTGATTTGCAGAGTAACAATATTTTTTCCAAAGATGACTTCAATGAATGAAACCTCCGAAGAGCTATATCTGGAAGTCATAACCTCAGACGGAAGCTACGGTTCAAATCAAATGATCCAATCAACGGTTGTACAATTGCTGAAGCCAAGCAACTCTCCACCGAAAGACAAAATTCGAACTAGAAATTTGAGATCGGGAAGACACAGAAAAGTGTCGTGTGATTTTTGCTCATTATTGTTTTTTAGTGTTGAGTCGTTAGAAGAACATGTAGCTGACGCTCACGTTGTAGACAAGGAATTTGACTGTACAGAATGTGGCAAATCGTTCATAAGCCAAGAACGGTTGCTTTCACATATGGGTGACCATGACAAGGGTAGACAAGAGGAATCCTGTTATAAGTGTCCACTTTGCTCCAAAATATTTTCTGCAAGATCCTCATTAAAAAGGCATATGATAGCTCACAATGCTGCTCGGGGTTTTCAGTGTAAATTATGTTCTAAATCTTTTGTACAAGTCACGGGCTTAGCGATTCATGAAATGAATCACCACGGGAAACCAAAGAAATGTCAATGCCACGAATGCCCGAAATCCTTCGCCTGTAATTATTTACTACAGTCAACTCTCGTTATAAGGGATGGCTTTGTAAGGGAAAAGTTCCTATATGGGACAAGTTTGTCCGTCCCCGCCAGATCTCCCATTAATGTAATGCTTAAGAAAAGTACTTATAAGGGACATTCCTATAAGGGAAAACTCGCTACAGTGGAACTTATATTGGGTACCATGGAATGATAAATAGTGCGTATGAGGGATTTTAATGGACTGAAATCATGTAACCGTACTCTGTGCTCATGTTATGCAATCATAGGTGTTAACGATTTATATCCAGCACCGTTCCTCGGTTCATTCAAATCCATATTATGGATTTGAATTTGGATTCCATCCATACAGATTCCGTAATTTTGAATGTTCGTACGGCGTGGCATTCAATATATAATTACTTCAACTTGTAATAATTATTTATATTTCATACTTAGTGCAAAATTGTAGACCTTTAGATTTAGGTTTTAAGTCTGGCTAATTCAACTTTGAATAGTAATTATTAGAAAATCCGAGGCAAAATAATTAGAAAACCATGTGACGATAGATTCAAATCTGAAAACAATTAGACAGTGCGGTAATCCAGCAACCGGCACAGTTATTTAAGTGGTATTCTGTTATAAAAATTTAACCTGAATAAAACTATGAATTAAAAAGGTCAAGTTAATGCTGCATAAATAAAAATAATTACAAATTAGAACTAATTATTTTCTAGCATATATTATAAGGGAATTTGTCCCTTATATGCATATAAGGGAAAGTTTTTATAAGGGACAAAATACCCCAGTCCCCAGAGATTCCCTTATAACGAGAGTTGACTGTACGAGAACATCTTCAACGTCATTTTGACAATAAAATAATAGTGTGTGGAATTTGCAACAAATCTTTTAAAACTAAGAATAGTTTGAGTAAACATAGAATCAACTGTAAATTATCAAGTTCTACACAAGGTTTCACAACAATTGTAATTGAGAAAGAGGAAGTGTCCAATTAGCTCCTCTAAAAATTTACTCATACAGAAAGTACGTAAGCTATACCTAACATGACTGTGATAATCCTTAGAAGCTATTATTGCACCCAAACAGCAAAGGAAAGAAAAGTATTAGTAATACCAGTTAATACTACTACAATGTTCTGACTGCTAATTGTAAGTCTTATACTATTATTTAAGACCATGTTCTTCTAGTAGGGTGACCAGTAATTTATACACTGAATTAGGAAAAATATGTTACGAACTTCATGATTGGAAGGGAAATGTAATCTGTACGTAGGGGTTGTGTCAAAGTCTAGAAATAATGTAATAACTCAAATTCTAATGAAACAAACATTACTTGTAATTAAGCAAATTAAGTTACATGGCCTCTTACGAAATACAGGTTTCACGACGAGAAATAAATAAACGCTTGAAAAGTACTCTTGAAATATGCATATGGTTATGCACGTAGGGAACATGCTTCGTGCCTTTACTATTAGTTTGTTGTTTGCTCATTAATCCCATTTTTTGAAAATTACAATACGCATTATTTCATTCAATTTGGTAAACAATACATTAAAACTTTCTTACAAGGCATACGGACTTTTCATTCGAATCGGCACAGAAAATGACAACCGATTTCAGTTTTCATTATGAACATGTAATGTACATAAAAAGCAATCATGCTTACAATTAGTGCTCGACCTCTGTATCATGCAGTAGGAACGATGGGAGGCGGCTGTAACTAGTCCCGATTGCGGTCCAAATTATTAATTATAAAAACTTCTAACACCCCGTTGCCCGTCAAGTAAATAACAAATAGAGCCTTCTAGCAGTGAGGTCAAGAAATTAATTAGACAGCAGCATTATCTACATGCATTCGCTAAAAATACCTCAAAAGAATAATTACGACAGTATTAATTACAATACATGAAACAATATAATAACAAGGCTTGGTACGTAACAAAGTAGTGGTATAGAACTGGTTGCTTTGCTGGCGCATCAATTTACAAGAGTTAGAAAACAAATAATGAAGTGGTTAGTGTAGGCTGGTCCATTAGTTACGACCACATTTACTGGAACTGCAAATTATTGTAATTAAAAATACTTAGAAGTCTACTGTCTAAGATAGAAGTGCTTAGACAGTCAATTCAAACTAACGTATGAAATAGCTGCAATCCAATATGAATAAAGTAAGTTCGTTCAAACCGATTGAGGCATGGGGAAAACTATATTTAGACGGAACAAGCAGGACACGTATTGGAACCCATAACCATCCGCCTCTGTTAACGCTAGACAGATCTAGCTACTCAAGTAATGTCCACCAACAAGTATATTGTCACGATAGAATTACAATCCAATCCTTCACAATTCAAACAAGAGCAAACAACTCTTCCATATTGTAATACTTTCGAATTTACTAATAATCTGAAGATTAGTTCATTACTTAATATGAATAAGCATACTGTCCTAAATGAATGGAGGATGGAACTTAAAATAAAAAGGCTAGTCCAGTTTCGGTCATTCACCACGTTAGACAAATCCCATCTACTATTTTGGAATCTCACAAAGTTATCGACCTTATCTACGTTTATTAAGTGCTTGCCAATTTTGCTATTGTTATTGAGCTACGCTGACCAAACACAAAATCTTACAATATAGCCCTTAAATTTCAGCTGCAAGATAAAATTCAAAACTCTACATGGCATTCCAGCAATAAAATGATTAATAATAAAATCTTCAAATAACAAGTTGACGCACTACTATCAGACACTAAAAAGCGACATGCAATAAAACTTGTAGTGGTGCTCATCACAACTGATGTAAGATGTTATTGACTCATAAGAAAACAAGATTCGTCAATGAAAACATGGAAAACTGGAGGACAAATTTAAACGATGAACTAACTAGATAGATACCATATTTATTCTATTTGGCCTTCGCCCTTAGTCCGGTGTTATTTACAAGAACGAAATTCAAAATAGCATAACTGGCTCGTTAGAAATCGAATGAATATTATTAGTTGGTTGTTCTATATGTACATAAATAAGTAGAGGGAAATAAGAACAATATATATAAAGGAACGAATGTGCCAGAACTGGGTGTATGTTGTAGATGTTGTCATAGGTACCAGAATGAAATTGGCGTCGGTAATAACAATGCCGACACGGTTGGCCAGATATTCAATGTGCTTGGTTCTTGATTTTTCGTAGAATTAACATTCAAACAATGACTTAGTAGATTGTTTCTGTGATATTGTGATTCGCAAGTTTCACATTGGGTTCAGGTTTCTCCTTTATTTCCATGTTTGTTCCATGTGTCGCTTAGGCTTGAACATATATTGTGTCCACACTCTAGGCTTGCTAAATCGGATGTTTTAAGCAAATTTGGTCAGTGACCAGCTCATTGATTGACTTTAATAGCATGAAAGCTTTGGTTTTCTGTTTTCTGTGTCTTCGACGTCCTTGTTTAAGTTAATTTTGATATCATTCCATAGACTTTCCAATTTGTCTTCGAGGGTTCGTAGATTAGTTGGTCAACCATAATGCTAATCTAGCTTGCTTATAATATGCTTGCATTGCTTGTGCATAATTTTTATTCATATTTGTTGTTCTTGAGGCTTTTGTGACATTCTCATGACATTGATATAACATGTTTTGATAGTATTGTATTGTGGAAATGCGTTCCAATGGGTTTCAAAGAACGCCCTTTAGTGTCCAATTGTAGTACATGTCCAGGATTGAGCTTGCTTGCTCCCACTATGCGCCAGTGGAATGCGGTTTGAAGTTGCTCGATTTCGTGCATGTAATTTCATCCACATATTACGAATCTATCCATTGGAATTGTACTTATAGGGGGTAGAACAGTGAAAGGGCGATGTCGATGTCGTTGGGGTTTGTGGATCGTATAGTGTGTATCAATATCTCGACGTCTGCGTTAGGTTTTATCTTCGGTTCTAGCCAGTGTTAGATGTTGTTTGTTAAAACGTTGCGAAGTAGGGTGATTTGTGTTCTTGAGTCATCTGGGTCGTTTGTGGTCAGGACAGTGTGGTCGGCATATATTAAAATAGCATCTTAATTGTCAAGATTCTTGCACCGTTTAATTTTAAATTCTGGAGAATACTAACAACTTTGTTAAACTAACTAGGATCCCAAGTCAACATATTAGAGATAATATCCCTGATGCACCAATATACCACCTGATAACCACTATAGTAAAGAGTAAGACAACACGTACATAAACTCTTTTCCGACAAATATAAAGCTCATAAAAATCGTTCTAAGAACTTAACTGGTCATTTTATCATTCAACACCGACTATAAGCTTATAGAAAAAGTAGTGAAAGGCGGCACATTGCCATTCCTAAATACAATAACTTCAAATTAGCATTAACTTGTAACCTCCCAACACGATCAATATTTGACAATTTCCACTTCCTCAGGGTCGCTACAAGCAAGATTAAGTCTCGGGTTAAACTTTTCCTAAAAACGGAAAGTGCCTTTGAAAATGTGAACACAGATTATGCAATGCCGTGCTCACTAGAAATTAACTTCTCTACTTTAACACTTGACACCGCCTGCTTGCTGAACAAGCTAAATGTTACAAGTGTGAGTTTTTTCTATAACGTTTAAATTCGGAATTTTCAAACATATCTCTTCTGCATTATATGAAAATGCCTAACGTCAACATCTCGGCATACACTGATGGCACTTATTAAATTGCTAATCAATTGAATGTAATTGAAATCTAATGATTATCCAATTGAAGTACATACATACAAATTCCTAGACCTCTGCAGGTAGCTGGACACGATTATTGATCAAGCCGGGGTTATTCAATCGTGTCATTCATGAGTTGATGGCATATCAATGTGGATGGTTTTTAGACCAGATGATTAATACTGGGTTTTAATCCTCTCATTTCTTTGAAGAAGCTTTTGTCTTTGAATGCTAAAAATGAGCACTACACTACTTAAAATACATTTTCAATTAAAGTAACAAATGGAAATTGTTAGCTCTGTCAACATTACTAAGATGTATTTATTTGAATAAATCTGACCCTTAGATTGTAAAAAAAATTTGCTTTTACGGCCCCGTCATAAATATTAGTAATATTTGTGTACCATTATCGAAGAACTAACGATTGCAAATAGTGTCCCTCTTGGGCAGGGTTGCTGATTTTTTTGATTTTTTGAAAAAAATCAAATAAATCAGATTTATTTGATTTAACTCGGATTTTTTTATTTAAATTCTAAATTTTATAGTACGATACAATTTCCATACAAATTTTTGGATTTTAATTTTCCTAATAATATTGTGCACTGGTGACACCAATGTAACTTGAACAATTAATAAAATGTATTGGGAGAAAATTACAAAGGTAAGTCAACTACCTAATATGAAATAAAAAGCTGGTTAAAGGTCAATTCCAAAGATCAACAGTACTTTTTATATTGTAACAATTTTGAATTAAGTTTTATCTTTGAAGCAAAACGCTGTGTAGGACCAGCTGTCTCATTTGAATTTTTATTGATTCATGTATACACAAATACATTTATATATAATTATATAAAATGTGCACACCGAGTAAATATACAGTATTTCGGGACGGAATGGTAGACATGTTGGGACTGAAAAATTATTGCAAATTGGGAATATACCGTTTAAACAAGTGTGAATACCTCTCCGTATAAAAGTATAACATTTAAAAATACAAAGTCCTCAGTCAAATCTTGCCACTTTAAACGGTAATCTTTTAGAAAGATTGGATATTGGGATGTATTTGCATTCGCTTAGTTTCTGTTAGGGACGAGACAATTTCGAGATATAAATATTGTCCCCGTGTTATTTCGGGACGGGATTGGGATACTCATTTTTGTTTCTGGATTTTGAAACGAGAAGGAAACTTCTGTGGGACAACAATTGTCCCTAGCAGAAGCTCTAGTAATATACAATACTTCAAAACTCACTCATATTCAAATTTCATAGCACTTTGACAGCTTGAAAGGTAATCGATCTGTTAACGTACCTAAATTATCCCAAAAATTATCAAAATCCAAAATGGTCCCATGCCAAAAATTTGTGAAAGCAAAAAAATGCACGTTTTACAACGTTTGGAGACGTAAAATTCTATTTTACCTAACCGCAAAAGTTGAAGAGTCACTTTTGATTTAAATCAATGATTTATTTGAAAAAAAATCAAGTAATTTAAATCAACGTGATTTAAATCAAACCTTTTGTATCGATCCGGTTTGGGTACAGGTTCAGGTATGGGTATGGGTACAGGTACAAAAACTAATATTTTGTGTATAAATCCATCAGGTACGGGTACACACTGGATAAATACCTGAACATTTTTTAGTCAATAATTATTTCCAAGTAACACATGCGAAGGTGTTGTCGCGTTTAAAACAAATTCTTAACAATTAACAAAAAATTTGTGACCTTGAAACATGTTAAATTAAAATGTATATGTATGAGCTCAGTCATGAAATTTAATTCCACCGTATACGATGACGAGGTTATTTATCCAGCATTAGCTCGATTGGCGAGTATTTTTTAGTTGTTTATGGAATGGAGTACCGATAAAGCAAGCCTTCTCATATGGCCCAAATTTTCTGATACATAAACCCTTATAAATGAGTGGAGATACGATCAGGAAATGTTTTTGCCTCAAAGATTGACAGAAATTCAAATGTAGTTTGAATCCAAAACGATTTGTATTTTTTAAAGAAACAATTCGTGATGTTACTTTGGAAATCCTTTAAATTAGTACAATCGAAAATACCCTAGTAGGTTCAGGTACTTGTAAAAATACCCTGGTACAGGTACGTTTTAGGGTACGTTTTGGGTGCAGGTACTTTTGAGGTACAGATACTCCTGATTTAGTTTGAGTACAGGTACAGGTTTAGGAAAATTGAACCTAGGTATTCAGGTACAGGTGCGGGTACAGGTTCAAAAAATCCATGTACCCATGATTCAGGTACAGGTACAGGTACAACATTTTTGTACACATGCAGGGCACTTGTTGCAAAGATGGTTATTGACCACGTCTAAATTTAGCCCCATAAGAAAAGCCTTAGGGCCGGACAAATAGTGCACCCTTAGAGTACATAATCCTTCGAATCCATTTATTCTTAGAATCCCTTTCTAATCCTTCATGTGCTTAAATTTAGACGTATGCATGTTATTGGTTTGTACATATGTATTCACAATATAGTGAAATGCACGCAACTCTAATAAATATTCTTTGTTGACGCTCAATCATACGTTTAGATAAATTTCTTTAGAACTACTTTATAAATACAATTTTCTCAGGTATAAAAGCATGAGCAAATGAACTGGAAGATAAGTCAGATCAAGTATTTCGCCGTGAAAGGGCGTCTTGAATAATATTAGGAAAAAATGAAACGCCGTTCGCTGTTGTTAATATAGTTACAATTCAAAAACTTTGTTGATAGATTTGTACCTCGTGATGAGAGCTAAATGATTATTATTTACTAATATTGGCAAATAATTGTTATTTTTTAGTTGTTGGTGTATTAATTATAATATTTGAAAGAAGTATTTAAGAATGTTTAGTGCAAGTGCGAATATAGTATTAAATCACGTATAACTGACAAGCACAATCCGTTTATTGTCAATATATGAGGTCTAAATGAATATTTTAACGACAGAATTTATTCGTATGTAAATATTATGTGTGATTTGAAGGCAATCTGGTTTCGCAGCTTGACAAATCCAACAACAGTACATTCCAGATTATTGACAAACATAAAATAGTCCCATAAGAAAATCATTAAGGCTGTAATCACAAGCTCCGTGGTTCAATCACTCTACATATAGCACTCAAACTTTGATGCACGCGGACGGAAGAGGCGAAGCAAAATATTCCACTTTAAAGTTTTACATACCACTGGAGTTGGGAGCTCGAGCGAGTAAAACGGAAAACCCCTTGTCAAAACCTACCTGTACGTCCTTATAATATATAATGAAATAAGCGGGAAGCGTTCGATATTATTTTCGTATCCGTCAACAAGCATTTTTTTCATCTTCAACCTTGATAGCCCTAATATCATATATTTTTACTCTCATTTTATTATCTAGTCAAGTTAATTGTATTACAATGTGTCTAAACAGCATTCAAATATCTTTCCATACATAAAAAACTTGCAGTCAAAATTATGTCCAGTGTGCAAGGAATCAGTCAGGAAAAGCTCGGTGTGTCTGAAGTTCCAAATGTCAAATATGAATCAAAGGAGCAATTCCAAGAACCAGGGCAATTAAAAGTTACCAATGTTTTCAGCACCACCACAGAATATGCTGCTAAATGTCGTGAAGACTTGACTCGGTCATGGGGGTAATATATTTACGCTATATTTCCATGATCAAATTACTTGCTTGCAAAATATCCCAATTTTAATTTTGTAATTATTTGTGCGTATTGACTTTTCCTGCCCAATACGTATACATATTGGTGACATTTTTTTATCTCTCCCTTCAAATTATTGCAACAAGTAGTTCTGAATATTTATAAAATGTTCAATAATTGCAGATTTTCTTTTGAACTCATGAGAAAAAGTTTTGAAACGGGTGGCTACAACGATATAGTTTCTACAGACAAATGTGATTCCACTAAGCAATCATCATGTAAAATGTCATGTTCACCCATATCACTTTTTACCAAACAAAAGCTGAGGGAGTGTTTACAACGTAGGCGGTCCCTACGCATAATGACTGAATCTGTCCCACAACCCCATGAAGAATTGGAAATCTTGAGGAGGTAATAATTTCTTTTCTTCTTCTAATGCTATTTCTTGTGGATAATTTTGATCAGTTTGTATTAGGGATGCCAATGGTCTGGTCCGGACCATTAATAATGGTCCGTTATTGGTCTGGTCCGGTCTGGTCCTAGACTTGTATGGTCTGGTCCGGTCTGGTCTAACACTTGGACCAGACCAGATACAATTGGTCCAGCTTCAGGACCAGACCAGACCAGACCACAGGACCATGGTCCCAAAAGTACGCAAAATAAAAATTTATGAGCTAACGAAATCCTGTGGAACAAATTAAAAATGTCATTTCTGAGGATAAAAAAAAATTTGACTGGATAAAATGTGATTATTCAATTGCTCTGAATGGTTTTCTGGACCATGGTCCGGACCATGGTCTTTGGTCTGGTCTGGTCCGAATGACTGGATCAGACCACTGGTCTGGTCCGAAAAACTGGACCAGACCAATGGTCTGGTCTGCGCTTTGGACCAGACCAGTTTCATAAAATCTGGATCAGACCAGACCATTGGCATCACTAGTTTGTATGTACTTGAAGGGAGTCCGTGATAATGAAAAGACAAACAAAATACAAGAAATAAATTACGTTCGTTTGCAGACCATCACATAATATTTCCAGGACGACATCAGTGTCTGAGACTTCCGAGGAGCTATCTCTAGAAGCCGTAACCTCAGACGGAGGCTACGAATCAAATAAAACTATTCAATCCTCCGTTGAAGAATTCCAGGAGCAAAGCAATTCTCCACTGCCAGCCAAAATTCTCGAAAGAAAATTTAGACCAGGAAAAAGGATAAAAGCGTCAGGAAGCCAGAATAGCAAAAAGCAGCTGAAGTCAATTATTAAAAACAACTTATCCCAGTTATGTGATTTTTGCCAATTATTATTTTTTAGTGTGGAGTCGTTAGAAGAACATGTGGCTGACGTTCACGTTATAGACAAGGAATTCGACTGTACGCAATGTGACAAATCTTTTATTAGTCAAGAACGATTGGACTTACATATTGGTGAACATAATAGAGGTGAAGAAACGAAAGCCTATAATAAGTGCCCGATTTGCTCCGAAATATTTTCTCTAAAATTCTCGTTAGAAGAGCACATAAATGCTCACAACGCTTTTAAGTGTAAATTAAACCTTGAAACGTTTTTACATGACCCGGGCTTACAGATTCATTCAAGTGAAAAAAACAATGTAATTTCAATGTCACGAAGGCCCTAAATCCTTTGTTGGTAGCTATGTATTTTCTGGGTCAATTCCCAAGTTCCACACAATGTTTAAAAATGATCAAACCTACAATTAACGGGAAATGAAAAACCACTGTCAGAAATGTCTTATTTGTTCCAAAAAATTACTATCAAGAGGAACTTAAAAAAATACTTCAGCTAACATGGACAAAACTTTTTACGTGTAAATTGTGCTTCAAATCATTCACCAAACGTTTTCGCTCATTGTTAGACCCCCATAAAATAATTTATCGTGGGAAGCCAAAAATATTTAAAAGCTTCATTGTTCTTTTGTTCTAAATCATGTGCTCTGAATTTTGTGTTGCAAGATCAACTTCGAAGGCATTCCGACGATAAAACAATATTTTGTGGAAATTGCAGTAGTCTTGTAGGACTAACTCTTGTTTGAAGCCTCATTGGCTTGTACATGTCCAATTTATTGCTACACAAAATTTAAAAACGACTACACTTGAGAAAATGTCTAATTTGTTCCGAAACATTAACTCACAGAAAGATCGAGAACTTACGAAAACACAATCTAACTATCGTGACTATTAATCCTTTGAAATCCAATATTACAGACCATTTAAATAAAACAATGCTAATTATTGACGATCTAAAGATTATGCAATAGTTCTTTTGAATGAAATGAACTTAGTTAAAATTTGCGATGAGATTTACTAAGTATTGGCATGCAGACTCTTAAAATTTGAGAGAAGATCCCCCTTTTCTGCTGCACCAGTGTCTACAAACATTCTGTCCCGTATGTTTGTGGGGAACCTCATTTTCAGGGGTAACGTGAAACAAAGTTCTCTATTGTGAACTTAAACATCATTCTACAAAGAATTACTTACGACATGTTACTGTTTTACACAATAAGTACATTCAAATATTTTTATGAGGGATTCACAAGGGAACCCCAGTGTTACATTCCACAAAACGAGAGTCCATTGTCAATTGATCAGTTGTAATGTGTCCTCAATAAATATATTTTTTTTAACGACACTACGGTTTTGTAAAATAAAATTCATTTTCTGCTTTCTTCCCCTTAATTGAACTTTATTTAAAATTCCAGGAAACTAGCAAAGGTGATTCCTATAGAAGTCAGGCATTGTATGATAATTTTGAGGCAGCAAAAAATCAATACCCAAGGTATAAACCTGCTCTCAAAAACTTGCTCCTCAATCAACCGGGAAGCGTTTGATATTATCCTATGCCCATAAAACAATCTCATACACCCATAAACAATGTTAAAAGTTTTGTACTATTCCTAATATCTATTTGTAAACCTGGTTCAAACAATGCGATATTTTAAACAGTATAACCAGAATAAATTATGACTAGTGCTCAAACCAACAAGGAAGACCCAGGTTTTTCAGAAGTTTCAAATGTCAACATCAAATGCGAAGCAACAGATCATTCCGGAAAACTGGGACTTTTAAAAATTACTAATGTTTTCAGCATCACTAAAATAAAATCTGGCACAGAAACCTCTGGTAATTTAAAAACCTCAAGCAGGTAAATTGCAAATTTTTTATTTAATATTGAATCCCTTTAAGCCTTTAAAATATTTGATTTATTTGTCCAATGGTCCTGTATTATATGTTTGCAGACCTTCATATAAACTAAGAAACAATAGAGGGGTTAAAATTTCCAAAGATCCAGCTCCAGAAGTTCTACCCTCAGGTAGAAGATATGGTTTTAGAAAGCGAACTAACGCAATACAAATTAAACATTTGGAATCTCCCAACAACAGCCCATCACCTGCCGAGAACAAGAGCAAAAAGTTGAAATCAATTAAAAGCAAAGGAAACGTAACATGTGATATTTGCGCAATAGTATTTTTCAGTTTAGAATCGCTGGAAGAACATGTGGTTGACGCTCACGTTGTGGACAAAAATTTCCCGTTGGCTCCAAACACAAGTTTCAAAGACAGAAATTTAATTGTCCAGGCATCCGATGAACAATTGCAGACGCAAAATAGCAGTCCATCGCCAGCCGAAATTAACTCCCATTTACAACGAGTCCTGTCATGTGATTTTTGTTCATTATTGTTTTTTAGTGTGGAATCTTTAGAAGAGCACGTGGCTGATACTCACGTTGAGGATAAGGAATTTGACTGTACAAAATGTGACAAGTCCTTCATTAGTCAAGAAAGGTTGGATTTACATTCTGCTGAACATGAGAAAGGACAAGAAGCACAATCCGATATCAAGTGTCCACTTTGCTACAAAGCATTTCCGTCCACAAGACAACGAGATCTGAAAAGACATATGACCGCTCACCAGGCTGAAAGACCTTTCAAATGTAAATTATGCCCTAAATCTTACGTTAGTGGTACTGATTTAGAGAGACATGAAATGAATCAGCACGGGAAAGAGAAAAAGTATAAATGCTCCAAGTGTCCCAAAGCCTTTGCCTATAATTATGCCCTGCAAGATCATGTTCGAACCCATTCCGACTATAAAGGAATAGTTTGTGAAAATTGCAGGGAGTGTTTTAAAACAAAGCGTGCTTTAAGGAGACATAGAACACATTGTAATAGACCAAGTTCTAAACAATGTATAAAAATGGCTCAGCCTAAGCAACGTGAACAAACTCGGCAGTGTCATAAATGTCCAATTTGCTTCAAAACATTTACTCTCCCGAGGGTCTTACGAAGGCACAAGCATACTCACATGGAAATTAGAAAGTGCAAATGTAAATTATGTCCAAAATCTTACATAACTCCTAGGGAGCTGGAGATTCATGAAATGAATCAACATGGGAAACCAAAACCATTTAAATGTCCCTTGTGCCCGAATTCATTCGCCCGGAATTGTGCTCTGAAAGATCATCTTCGAACCCATTCCATCAAACAGCCCATAGGGCTTGTTAAGAGACAAAATGTAAAATCGGTATTGGAATAGAACGTCAAGATAAGAAATGTTGTAGTAATTAAACTCGTAAACACGTAAATGTTTATAAATTGAAGTACGAAATAAAATATAAACTCGCACCTTCGCTTATTTTTTTAATCGCACACACAGAATCCTCAGCTGTTTGGTATTCCCAGGACGAGACGTTGTTTACATCAACTATTTTCCCACATATTTTGTTTACTATGTGATTAATAATGACTTCTTTTGAGCATATAGTTTAAACAAAATTCATTTTCATTCCTTCCATTCTTCTAAAGCATTATGCACATCTCTAAAACCTGCATAATAAATTGCAACTGTACATATTGACGTTTTGGAATCATTTTAATTTTTCCTTTCTTGTACAAAGTACAAGATGATCCCAGTGAAATTGGCTACACGCACAATGTTTTAAAATATTTTTACAAAGTTACATTTGTATAGTCTTGCATGATAAAATTGTAACAGTAGAAATGCATCTTTTTCAAATGCGCTCCTCTAACAATTTCTCCAGCATTTCTTCCTGTCTCGTCCGGTGAGTCCTGTCATCTCCGGAATTCTCAAAGCAGAGACCTGTCGAATGTCTTTCCTGAAAGTCCATAAACTTTCCTGTACAAAAGCGTTAAAACAGTTTCTGAAGAAATGCATTTTTGGGATTTAAAAAAGGAATTAAGAAGTTGACAATCTAAAATACTCCCACTTTGCTTCACGTTTCTGAACCCTTCGACCTCAAATATTGACTCAGGTCTATGAAGTAAATTTTGGAATATCTGGAATTAAAATTGTTACAAAATGGGGGAACAGAATATTTTATGGGTCAATCCCTTGTGTTGAATAGGGACGCGACAAACTATGTAATTAATTGTGCGTAGAAAAGCGATAAAAGTAGAAACATCTTGTAATAATTACTGTACCAGATACTCCTGTACCATATTATAGTACTTTTGTTAAAATCAACGTATTTGCTAAGGATATAGGAAAATTTAATTCCTGGGACACAATCAGTTAAAATGGAGTTTTAAGGTATTCAGACACTCCATACCCAGGTTAAAATCTTGCCTTTTGAGATGTTTTCCCAAAATAAGCGGGAAACATTCGATGTGTTCATACAAAAACACATTCTTTCCACTATTCCGCTTTGACAAAATTATATTTTGTGCTAATTTAATGGTCTCGATTTCATACCAGTTAATTGCAACTTTTCCGAAATAACATTCATAAATAATTCTGCATTTAAATAAAATCCAGACTATGGATACTGCTAAAGATATCAAGGAAGAACTGGGTATACCAGAAGTTCCAAATGTCAAGTACGAACCACAGGATCAGTCTCATGAATCAAGACAATTAAAAATTAGCAATGTTTTCAGCATCAATACTGAACTTGTCAGAGAATCTTTTGCAAATTTGGAAGAGACAAACAGGTTATATACGTTATTTTTATTGCACTTAATTCTTGATTACACAATTTGTTCAACACTTTAAAACACTCCCTCAATTTGATTTTTCATTAATAATATTGAACACAAATGTCCATACTTTCGTCAATGAAGTGATAAACAGGAATTTATTATAAATATGGATGTGATTTTTGTTTGAAGATTTTCAATTACTCTCATGAAAAAGGGCTTAGTGAAAGAATCCCCCAATGATCTACCTCTGAAATCTACAACCGCAAGCACAACATATGATTTTACAATGCCTCCAGAAAGGATCAAAATATTTTGTAAAAATTTAGACAAGCCTGACGGTCTATTGCTACTGCAAAGGACCCAACAAAAAATACAGGGACGATCTCTCAAAATTAGCACTGTAACAAAACCTATTGCACAATACCATGAAGATCTGGATGCTCCGAGCAGGTAATACTGTTCCACGTAGCATGAAATTTTCTTGTCTATGATTAGTATGTATATTAAAGCCTATAATATACCTTAGGAACTTAATTTTGCTGGGGTAATTTTGAACGAAAGAATAATTTAATGTAACAAAACATTGCAAATATAACTGATGGTTTTTTGCAGATCTCCAAATACTCTCGCCGAAAGGACATCAGTAACTACATCCAATGATCAACTTACAAATGCTATATTCCCAGGCAGAAATATAATTCTCCAGTCATCCAATAAACAATTGCAGCCGCAATATAACAGCCCATCGCCAATCAAAATTAACTTACCGAAATTACAACGAGTCCGGTCATGTGACTTTTGTTCATTATTGTTTTTTAGTGTGGAATCTTTAGAAGAACACGTGGCTGATACTCACGTTGAGGATAAGGAATTTGATTGTACACAATGTGACAAATCTTTTATTAGTCAAGAACGACTGGACTCACATATGGCTGAACATGAGAAAGGTCATGAAGCGCAGTCCGGTAATAGGTGTCCGATTTGCTCCAAAATATTTTTAAAAAGAAAGACCTTAAAAAGACACATAATAGCACACCAGGCGGAAAGACCTTTCAAGTGCAAATTTTGCCCAAATTCATACGTCCAACGGAAGGCATTGGACGCACATCAGATGAACCAACATGGGAAACCAAAAACATTTAAATGTCCCAAGTGCCCTAAATCCTTCGTCCAAAATTCCGTACTGGAAGATCATATTCTAACCCATTCTAGCGATAAAACCATAGTTTGCGTGAGTAACAAATATTTTAAAACCAAGGCTGATTTAACGGACCATAGACCGCATTGTCAAGGACCAAATTCTACAGATGGTTTACAAGCAACGGAGCCTGATAAATATGAAAAAACAAAATATCTGGAGTGTTCAATTTGTGCCAAAAAATTTGCTCACAGGTGGTCCTTACATAGACACAAACTAACTCACCTGACTGTTCGACCTTTGGAGTGTAAACTTTGCCCTAAATCGTTTGTTACTTCCAGGGTATTAGAGATTCATGAAATGAACCGACATGGGAAGCCAAAACCCTTTAAATGTCCCAATTGCCCTAAATCTTACGCCCGTAATTGTACTCTGATAGATCATCTTCGAACCCATTCCGACGAAAAAACAATAGTTTGTAGGAATTGCAACGAATCGTTTAAAACTAAAGCTACTTTAAATCATCATAGACCCAATTGTAAAGCACAAAGTGATACACAAGGTTCAAAGCGGACGGAACTTGGGAAAGATGAAAAAAATGTGGGGTCATGAATATCCAGTTTATCCCAAAACGTTTGCTTTCAAGCGGATTTTGCAAAGACACAACGAGTTAATACACCTGGCTCGTAAACTACCAAAGATTTAAATTCATAGAGACTCATGAAGTCAATCAACAATGAGAAACCAAAAACACAATTTAATTAATTTCTCAAGTGCCGAAAATTCTTCGCCCTTAAATTGGTAAAATGTTGTATTGACAGTATTGAAGATCACGTTTGCGCTCATTCCAACATATTTCTTTGATAAAATTTTAGTAAATGTAGAACTACCAAATATTTAATGTGTGCACATTTTCTTGTTATTTTTCATTGCTTTTAGTCTACAGGATAAAGAGAGATCAAAATAAACGGAAGTTTGCTATAAGTTGGCGTGTATTGAAGCGTTTGTGAACAAAAGAAGATTTGCAGATTATTGTTAATTAAATAAATTGATTTAATTATTTAAAAAAGTACGAATCTAAACAAAATAGTTAATTGCAGCACCCGGTTACCCCCCATTCCCATTGTAACAGAGGTGACCATTCAACTTTCCACTACACTCACTACTCTAAAAACTTATTTAGGGTAAATGCCACTAGTTACCACTACACTACCACACAAGAATGATCTTTGACAAATACTCTATTAACACTGTATTTTATCGATAATCAAGACTACCACTACACTACTTCCCAGTAGAGTTTTACTTTCAGACAGCACCTTTACTCTACTCTACCACTACTTGCCGGAAGCTAAAAACTAGCGTTACTCTACACTACAACTATCACACTACTCTCGCAGTAAAAAAGCCACACTATACAATGTACTACCTGTTCACTGAATAGCCGTGCAATTTAATCTCAGCCTAAAATCATATAATTTTAATATAAGCCTAAAAAGATCTTTACAAGTATCAATTGTAGGTTCGGCATTTTGAAAAACTAGTTTATTGTTTTAGAAAACATTCACATGTGTGTATAACTCAAGTACATACATGAGAACGAGAACCACTGACTATACCTTATAAAAATATTACAAGTTGACACAAGAAATAATTACAATTGTCAATGGAGTGTCCGTTGCCATTATATGTACGGAATCTGCCATAATCAGAACTGTTAATTAACGGAGGATTAAAGCACTAATAAATAGAGATCAATACTAAGATTTTGATTTTGCAAGTTCAACTGCTGCTAAAAATGATGACAAAGTAAAATGCTCAATGCTCCAATACAAATACAATATGGTACTACATATATCCATCCAGGCAATCGCGCAATAATACTTCGAGTATTGAAACTCGGTGTAACGGTGTAATATATAGAAAGTTATGAAAAGACATAATCACACGTTCCATGTTTAAGTATAGTGCTTACTCGGGTAGCACTACTTTTTATGGGACTTTGAGTATGCATGTAAACTACTTCTAAACTACATCCAAACTATTGTCGGTTCCACTATTCTACACTACATTTTAGGAGCAAAATGTGAACGGGCACCTGTAGTTACTACTATTTACTTGCCTGCTGATGTCTCCTTCGTCCTACACTACCAATAAATATTATTTTCTTTCATTTTCAACAACTACTCTACTTTTTGCCACTATTCCACTACCACTACTAAAAAGTAGAGTAGTGTGGCCATCTCTGCATTGTAATACTAAAAATTGCAGTTTTAATTAAGGCAACACAAAGTCAATGTCCAAAAGCTAAATCCTTGGCTTTTACTTCACAAAAAGCGGGAATGATTCTTAACAACAACAGAAGCACATTTTTTCCACATATTCCACATTTCATTTGCGCCAGCGTCTTGTCAAATATTTGTTCATTTCAATTAAATGACCTCGTCATTTTAGTTTATTTTATGATGTATATGGAAACATGCCAGTACTTTCAAAAATCATTCCAAACTTAAATGAATTTTGCCAAATTATAGCTGAAGCCATTAAGGAAGAACCCGGTTTATCCAAATGTCAAGTACGAGCCAAATGACCAATCCCAAGAACCAGGGCAATTAAAAATAATTACGAATGATTGCTGCATTATAGAAATTTTCAGGGAACACTATGAAAAGTTAGATGACACAGGTAATAATTGAATTGCATGGAACGTGTCTTTAGATTGCAATTTTTTTATTTTTAAAGTACTCCCTTGCTTTAATTTTTCCAGCAAAATTATGATAAAAAAAGTTTTAATGGCTTCGTCAAATAAAATTCTGATATTTTTTTCAGACTTTAAAATAAACTCATAAAACAGTTAGGTGCCTGAACCTCCCAATGATATTGCTCCGGAAACTGGAACCGTGAGCAGTGGTGGTTTGAGGGAAGCTCCCGAAAGTATCCGGACATTTTGTCAAAATTTGGATAAATCTAATGTGCAGAGCTGCAAGGAGTGCCTGGGAGAGTACATCAGTGACTGACCTTACCAATGATCTACCTCCAAAAGTTGGAAAATAAGTTAGAACTAGAGGTTTTGAAAATCTGATTGCCCAGTCATCCGTTCAATAATTCTTGGAGCAATGCAATTATCCATCATCAGCAAAATTCGGCCCCATGGTCTGGGCATGTGATTTTTGTTAATCTTATGATCCTAATTTGATCTGTCATTAGCCAAGAACGTTTGGATTCATCATGCTTTTCAATTTACTCCAAAATATGTACTGTCGGATGAAACTTAGCAAAACATTTAATATCGCATCAGGCTGTAAGGCCTTTTAAGAGTATATTATACCCTAAAAAAAGTTAAAAGTCTGACGTTTTAGTTACATGAAATGAGCCAACATGTGAGTCAGAAGGGTCTTACGAAGACACAAGCTAACTTACATGGGTGATAAATAGTTACACACAAATATTCAGTGCACAAAATAAACCTTGTCTTTTAAGAACTATTCACAAAACATGCGGGAAACATTCGATATTTTCCTTCATCTATGCCATATATCACCAAATGTAAATTCTTTCTGCATTTCTGGGCGTGTATCAGATAATTGCTCAATTCCAGATCTGTATTCATTTTAGTTATTGCAAGTTGTAACATGTGTAAGTGCATAAATTGCATCCAGAAATATTGTTTCATCTTCTAACAATTATTATAGTAAAAATTATGGCTCGTGCTCTTCACGCTATCAAGAAAGAACCGGGTTTCCCAGAAGTTTCACCTGTCAATTACAAGAACGAACCCACTGATCAGCCCGAAGAACTATGGCAATTAAAAATTATTAATGTTTACAGCATCGTAAAAATAGAACCTGGCACAGAATCCTGTGAGGATTCAAAAGTCATAAGACGGTAAGATTTAAATTTGAAAGATGTGGATTTAATTATTATTCAATTGCTTGTTTTTGATTGAACACTACAACCCAGTTGGCTGCTACACCGACTTCAATTTTGTTATACATGTTTAGCTGATTTTTGCAACTGAAAAAAATTAATAAATGCGTTATGTTTATTTGCAGGTCATCAGATAAGAGCTCATTGACTGTAGCTTCTGATGAATTAGCTCAAGACGTTCCCACATCTGGCAGAAGATATGGTTTGAGGAAACAAAGTGGCCCAGGATATTGCAAACATTTGGATGACCCTAACAAGGTTCTCTCACCAAGAGGAAAAACTAACAAAGAAGAATTACCATTGAATTCAGTCAACAACAAAAACGTCCTGTTATGCGCTATTTGTTCAGTAGTGTTTTTTAGCTTGGAATCCCTAGAAGACCATGTAGTAGATGCGCACGCTGTGGATAAGGAATTTCAATGCAAGGAATGCACAAAATCTTTCATCAGTCAAGACAAATTGGATTCACACATTACAGAACATATGAAAAATATAGAAATGCAAACCCGTCAAACATGTCCAATCTGTTGTAAAACTCTGGCTTCCAAAGTTGGATCTCAACTAAAGAGACACATGATGACTCACCTAGCTGTAAGACCTTACAAGTGTAAATCATGCCCTAAATCGTATTTTAATGCCAGGAAATTAGACATTCATGAAATGAATCAACACGGGAAACCAAAAAAATTTAAATGTCCCAAATGCTCTAAAACCTTCGCCCGCAAATATAGAATGGAAGATCACGTCCGAACTCATTCCAACGATAAAACGATGGTGTGTGATATTTGCGGTAGCTGTTTCAAAACCAAGAAAACTTTAACGAACCATAAATCATTTTGTAAAAGGACAAATTCTACAAGACTGGATGAATAAATCCCACTGGATTCACAAGGAAATTTTGCTGTAACAAAATACAAGAAACACAAACAACCTATACTGTCTTTCCACAATTATTATTATTTTTAATGTAAAATTGAAGGCTCATTCAGCAACAATTATTAGTATTGCAGTCACAAGAATAACTATTGACTGATGAAATAAATTGAGAAAAATTGCCATGATTTTTCCTGCAAGTGCAATATTTTTTATAAATCCTTTGTAACGGCCCTTAAGGTTGCATCCAAATTCCTACTCTCCGAATATTGTCCTCCGGTTTTTTGTACACTCTTGCCTTTTCCGATATTTTCAAGGAGAATTCCACAACCTTGCTCCCAGTGGTAGGATTTTTGTGGGAAGAGGGGAAGATTCTTCCCAGGGAAAAAATAATTTCTGGCAGGGAAATCAGCGATTTTTAAATTCGTCGACCTTTTTTTGGCAGGGATTTTCAAATTTATTGGCGTGTTTCAGGGATATTATTTATTCAAATAGGGATTTTTAGAATCGTTGACCTAATTTGGCAGGGATTTGACACTTTGCAGGGAAATTATTCTTGCAAACCGGGATTTTGGAAATCGTCGAACTTTTTTTCGATAGGGATTTTTGAAATCGTTCAGGACCTCCCAGCAGGGACATTTGATTCAGTAGGGAAATTCAGAAATGATCTTCCAGGGAGATTTACAAAAATCCGACCCCTGCTCGCTCCTTATTCTCGCCTACCGTACCCACAATTGTGAAATCATTTTTGAGGAGTAATTCACTGGAGTAATTATTTAAAATACAAGTAGCAGTACCAGGTTACAACTGGAAGAAAATTTGCTAGAAAATTGAGGAATTAAATAATTGTTTTCCATTGCCGTTTGCAGTTCCTGAGGGGCATGGTTTTGTGATGCCAGATACTTGGGCATGTAAATTGTTTTCGCGTTTCAGAGGGAATTTTGCTATAAAGGGGATCTGTAACAGAGAGCGTATTGTATAAATCGTTGATGGTCAAGTAGACGCATTTTTTCGATTAAATGAAAATTCCGTGAAACGTGTTTATCGAACGAGATGTCACGACCTCTAGCGCCGGAACCGGCTCAAAACTGGCACGAACTTTAATTGGGTCCTATTCGATCCGGCTTTCTCACCCTGCTGATAGCGTATTATTTTTACGAGCATTAAGGGAGCGTACGTAGTCTCCGCGTGGCTGGGCCGTCAGTCCAGTCTGAAGATATAATTTTAAGGGAACACACATGCACAATCAAAGTACCCCAAACAAAACCTTGTCTTCTACAAAAGTATTCATAAATCAAGCGGGAAGAGTTCCATAAACACGTTTTTGAAGGATCACCTCTCTATACTTGGGATTACAGATAGTTTCGATTTACTAAATTAGGTAGGATCTGAATTTCAATTGAGTTAATTATAACAAGATTGGAAACTGCATTCAAAAATCCATGTACTTAAATGAGCATCGCCAAAATTATGGCTAAGGTTGAAGTCATTAAGGAAGAACCCGAGGGAATATCCGAAGTTCCAAATATCAAGTACGAGCCAAATGATCCAGAACCAGGACAATTAAAAATTAGCAATGTTTTTAGCATCACTCCAGAACTTTTCACAGAATATTCAGATTTGGAAGACACTTTCAGGCAAAGATGCTAGCCTATCCTACATGTAGGCCTACATGTAGGCCTATTTATAGGGTGCGAGCTATTTGCAGAAAAAATTATAGGCAAAATAGGGTGCACTGGTTTTCGCAGAAAAAATTCCTATAAAATAGGAATGCACGCCTGCATACACGCGGTCATATAGGCATATATGTAGGCAGCACGAAAACGCGCTTGTATGAAGGCAAATATGTAGGATGTACATATATACATAACTATTTTCTCATTATGGAATAAATTATCTCAATGCTAACCAAAACGATTTTTGAACGTTGGCTACGTTGGAATATCAGGCTACTGTAGGCAGGGACATGTGAGATTTCCCATTCAAAATAATATCCAAACATAACTAAGGACATATACATATATTGTATGTGATTGCTCGATGCTTATATACTTACTGTAACGTGTAATACGACCAATCAATAGGAGTTTTCACATAATGCATGAGTAACATTAATTTTGAAGAAGTACTCACAATCAGTTTGTTTAAAAATATGATACATAAGAAAGTAACAAACAATTGTGAGTGTTTGCTGAATAATTGTTACATATGAGGGATAGCCTAATTGTTTTTTAAACTAATGCTATATGTCCATAATAAATTTGCTAAAATAAAGACAGCAAAATGTAATTATGAATTTTAATCAAAATATAATTTAATTCTACAGTTTAGGGTCCCATGTAGGAAGGGGCTAACACTTTCCGTTACCCTATATAGGCAGAAATGTAGGCAGCGGCAAATGCCTACTTGTAGGCAAGGATATAGGCCTAGCAATTGCACAAATAGGGAAGAAGGAAGGCCCCTCCTAAACTGAATGTATAGGTAGGATGTAGGATAGGCAAAATCAGTTTAGCATCTTTGCTTTCAGGTAATGCTGTGTGGTAGCTTTTTTGTATTTATACTGTATAGTTTATAAAATGTTTGTATTCGCTGTATTGTCTCTTAAATGTAATTTTGGACATCTCCCCCCCTGCCCCTCACGAATATTTTAATAATACAAACAAGACTGTATTATAGAAGTAGCAGATTACGGATCTGAATGAATTTAGTCCTGTGTGTTTATTTTTAATTAATTTTTTGTAATGGAGCTCGGCTTAGTTGGTTCTGTGATATGATGAAAAAAAGCAATATATGCTAGAAAATCCTAGCGAGTAATGGTTGTAACCAGTATTTGTAGCTTTTTAACGTAATCTAACTAAAAAATCAAAGATTCCTTGGGGATGTAATAATCAGTCAAAACCAGAACCAAATGGTGGGTTCACGCAATATTTTGCTGGAAAGCATTCTTTGAAACCCTTAGTCAACTCCTCGAGTATGCAGTACATAGGAGCAAAGATGGGCAACTGGTTTTCCTTGCCTGAAACCTAACCTCTATAATGTAATCTCGATTTTCCTTCCTAATACCCTTCCTAAACCGGACTTTTGCTGATTTCCTTTTTCCTAAAAATGGGTAGATAATTTCCCTTCCTATTTCCTTGTCAGATTATTAAATTGCCTCGTAGGGCCTAAAATGCCTAGTTCAGTCTGAACTGCCTTTGTTCAGCCTTAGTTGGTTGTGTATGCCTTTGCCGCTTTGGTCAAAATTGTACACTTCTTTACGAATAGCGTTGAGAAACAATATATATTAACATAAGCGGGTAAATATGATAATTGTCAGCATTTAAAATGTATATTGTTAGACGAACACATGATAAGTTCCAAGTTTGGATTTATTTTCTGGTAGATATATTTTAACGTTAGCAGCATTAAGAATATTAATGTACTAAAAATAAACCCTGTTCACAGCACACCATGAAATCTACGGAAACACTGAATCTAGACGTCTAACTATTAGTGAGGTCCATATGGATGGAATTTCTTCACAGTTTGTTTTTGACTATGTCGTTTATTCAACGTTCTACGGTCCAATACAAATAACTAGCAGAAGTCATACAAACCAGTTTCATCTCTTGCCGCTGGTTGGCATCAAATATGTCTTCCCGGTAGTCATTCCTAGGATCCTTCCAACTCCCTCACCCTTCCTATGAAATTGCCTATTATTTTACATATTCTCAACCTTCCTATTCTATTTCCTAGTTTTGACTTAAATTCTACAACCTTCCTAGTTCCTTTCCTAAAAACCTATCCGTTTTGCTTTCCTTCCTTCCTAGTTGCCTGTTTACAAGGCCTAGTTTCAGGCGAGGTTCCCATCTTTGCCTAGGAGTACTATTTTTTTATTAAAATCCGTGTGTCTTGTAAGGTACAGTTATTACTATAATTATGCGATGTTCAATTTTGCAGATTGCCGAATGAACTTATGAGCACGAGTTTAGGGATTGCAACTTCAGGCACAAGTGCTGGTTATTCGGGACCTCCGGAAAGTATCCAAACATACTGTCAACTTTGGGATAAGCCTGTTTGCCCATCGGAAATAAAAACTCCCAAACAAACGCTGAGGGACCACTTAAATCGCGATCAGTCTAGAATAGATCCTGTTTCCCTATCCTGTGAGGATTTGTGTAGCTTCAGCAGGTACTACGCTGTTACTTGTACGCCTTGGCGTATCCTAAAGCCTGTTAAATCCTCAATCTTATAATGATTTGGTTGTTTGTGTCTAATTTTGAAAAAAAATCGTATGGAGAGTATTGGTGGGGATTAATAAGTGTACGAAAATATTGTAGATATAAATGACCGTCATTTGCAGAGGTTTATGTAATCTTACAATTAGGGACAAGGGATCTATGACTGATAACTTCGATGATCCGCCTGAGAAGCTACAACCTCCGAAAAAAGTTGCCCTTTGAGAATTTCAATTGTCCAGTCATCGAATGAAGAATTGCGAGAACCAAGCCACTGTCCTTCTACAGCCAAAATTAGCTATCAAAAATTGAAGTCAATGAGAAACAACAGAGTCGTCCTGTCATGTGATTTTTGTTCATTATTGTTTTTTAGCCTGGAGTCTTTAGAAGAACATGTGGCGGACGTTCACGTTTTAGACAAGAAATTTGATTGTGCACAATGTAACCAATCTTTCATCAGTAAAGAAAAATTGGATTCTCATATGACTGAACATGAGAAAGGCCAATCCTGTAACAAGTGTCCGCTTTGCTCTAAAACATTTTCAAAAATACATTTCTTAAAAAGACACTTGATAGCTCACCAGGTTGTTAGACCTTACAAATGTAAATTGTGCCCTCAGTCTTACGTGCAAGGCAGGGACTTAGAGAACCATGAAATGAATCAGCACGGGAAAGAAAAGAGATTTAAATGTTCCCAATGCTCTAAATCCTTCGCCCGTAATTGTGCACTGGAAGATCATATTCGCACACATTCCAATGATAAAACAATCATTTGTGAAAAGTGTAGTGCAAGTTTTAAAACTAAAAAGGGTTTAGGCAGCCATCGAATACGTTGTGAAGGGAGAAGCGCTAAAAATAAGTTGTCGATCACTGAAACTGTGAGAAAAAATTCTGGAGACGTAGCAACGAAAACCAATAATCTTGGTGCACATTCAGATTGTAACAATAAAACATTAGTTTGTAGGGATAGCAGAGAATCTTTGCCAACTGACGAAAAAGTAAATAATCACATAGGATTTTGCCAAGGAACAAACTCTACACAAGATCCAAATACTAGTGAACAGAAGAAAGATGAAGACACGCAACCATATAATGTGTGCCCAATTTGCTCGAAAACATTTATGTCCAAAAGACGATCAGACCTGAAAAAGCATATGCAGACTCACCTGGATGTTAGACCTCTCAAGTGTGAATTGTGCCCTAAATCTTATGTACGACGCAAGGACTTGGAGGCTCATAAAAAAAGTCGACACGGACAACCAAAACCATTTAAATGTCCCAAATGCCCTAAATCCTGTTATCGTAAAAGTGAAATGCAAGATCATCTTCAAATTCATTTGGCCGAAAAAGCAAGAGTTTGTGAAAACTGCTTTAAGTTTTTTAAAACAAAACATATTTTAAATGAACATAAACTACAGTGTCAAGAATTAAGTTCTAGCCAAGGTTTAAAAACCTCTGACCTTGAGAACAATGAAAAATTGGAGTGTCTGAAGTGTCCCATTTGTTCCAAAACATTTACTAAGGCCCAGATCCTAAAACAGCATAAGCTAATACATCTAGATTGGAAATGCAAATTATGCCCCAAGTCGTATGTAATTCGCAGTCAACTAGAGATTCATGAGATGAATCAACATGGGAAGCCAAAAAGATACAAATGTTCCAAATGTCCTAAATCCTTCGCCACCAAAAGGTCTATGGATTATCATCTTGGCACTCATTCCAACAAATGGATTTGTGAAAATTGCAGTATTTGTTTTCGAAACGAAGAAACTGAGAGCAATGATTCATACATCCGAATGTAACGGCATAGTCAAAAACCCTGATGGTGTAATCATGGTTGCAGCAGCTGGTCAAAAACAAGAAATGTAATAATGGTTGTGTTGTGATTACGTTATTTTCATAGTCAGAGGTTGTTGCAGATTCTGCTGGATAATTATTATCAGCAATGTAGAAATTACGTTGTCACATTCTAATGAAACGAACAACAAAGGCAAATACAGTGTCTTTCATATACAAATAATTAGATTGATACCGCGGATGACGGCACAAGGCTTCTCCTTCCGGGGAAATATAAGAAGTCAAGGGTCGTGTTACCCGTAATAATGTACTGTGAATGAATTGTCACAAAGTGCCCTGGTCAATTAGTTACCTATGTACATATATACCTTATGACAGGAGGCTTTTTCAGAACTGTCCATGACTGACGTTCAACATTAATTATTACTAGAATAAGTAAATTCATTTATATTGTTATGTATTATCATATTTTTAATAAAATATGGGCTGTCAAGTCCCAATGGACTGAATCTTTACACAAAATTTCACAACTATTTTCCCGGTTAGATTTACGAGATTATATTTAATTTATGTATAGAGTTACTATTATTAAAATTTAAAATTCTGTCTGTTATTACTGTACAGACCCTGAGAACCTTCACATTCCGGCAATTCCCCAATCCAGTATCTGTCATTATATATAATATATACCGTAACTGGCTATCTGATGTAATTTTTGTTCGTAGAAGATTCTTCCATGTCATACCATAATTTATGGCAATGCTTTAATGACTTGACAAGTAGCAGTAATTTGAAATATAAATAATTTTAAGTAAAGTGTCTTCAAATTAACACAGCATCTGAATGTATGTACCTGTGCCGTATCACAGACCTATTGGCCAGGTACACAGTAACTTTAGAAGTTAGTTTCAGTTAGTACATGTTTCCATTAACGTAATTACCCATTGTATTAGTACTTGTTTTTGTATTCGTGCCCAAAAATTACTCAATCGTCCTCATTGTCAGTACAAAAAAAAACTTTTACTCAGGAAGTCAAAGGTGTCCGCCTATCCTACATATAGGCCTATTTGTAGGCTGTTTATAGGGTGCGAGGATTTTATTAAACAGGCTTGTAGGCAAAATAGGGTGCAAGAATATACACTTAAAACCTAGCCTACAAAATAGGTAGGCTCAGCCGTCGTAGAATTATAGGCATATATGTAGGCTATGGAAGCACGCTATTTTCATTCAATGGTATATGGAACGGGCAAAATGAAAATTAAAGAATAATCCGCGACTGGTACTTGCAGATTGTGTGTTTCATGGTGCGGTTCAAACATGAAAAGTTCGTGCTATCTCGTCTTGATATGCGCTAAAATATCACCAAAATTAAAACTTCAAAATACTCGGTAAAGTGAAATCTATCAACTCGATCAATGAAATGAAAAATTGCGGTTGAATACAATTTAAATTTCAAACCGGATTTACTGAGATATGTTGTTAATCAGCTAATAGATTTCCGTTGTCATAATTGTCTTATTGTTCAGCTGACTTTTGAAATGTTTCTTGTTGTATTTAATTTGTGAAATCTTAAGTATGACATCACTTTTGACCAACTCTGTAAAATTTAGGTACTATTTCCGGCGTAATCCAAGGCTAGGTCGACACTGTTCTGCTCTTAGGGACTTTGACCTAGGTGACTAAACTCGAACTATTTTATTACGATTCCATTTACTTGAGACATTGTTTTTAATTAGAATAGAATGCACTTAAATAGTCTGTCAGTAACGAAAAGCATATAAAATGTTGGAAGGGTGTAGAATTGGTTGATCTAATTTGTCAATGAAATGTAGGCTAATATGTAGGCTTGGTGCTCCCCATTGAGGAAGGATGTAGGATAGGCTGAACTATTCGGCGGTTAAAATGTAGGCATATATGTAGGCTGGGTTCAAATTTTATAAATAGGAAGGATATAGGATAGGCTGAGTCATTTGGACACCTTTGCAGGAAGTACTTATCTTTACCTGCACCAAATAACCCCTCCTCCCGCCCCTGTTATTACCTGTAACTGTCCTTAAGGTGTAGTGATGTACTGTAGTGACAAGTGACACACGGTAAAAATAGTTTAGTCCCTATAATGCATTATTTATTTTTATTATATTAACTTCAGAAAAGCCTCTTATTGAAAACTCTGTGTCAGTATTATTCCTATACATCAAAACACGCGTAAGGGAACTGCTCTTCAAGCATTCAGACAATAAGCGCGAAGCATTCAATATTTTCACAAATTGGCTGTTAGAAATTTTCATAGTTGACATAACCTCAACGAGAAATAGGGCCTCCTTTTCATTTCCAATTTTAAGAAAAGCTGCATTTTGAAAATTTAACTCTCCTTAGTATCATAAATACAATCAGAAATGTATAATGCTCAAGTCATCAAAGAAGAACCCCATTTACCCGAAGTTTCTAATATTAAGTACGAACCCATTGATCAATCTGACAAACCTGGGCAGTTAAAAATTACGAATGTTTTCAGTGTCATTAAAACAGAGGAAGTCACGGACCCCACTGAAAATTTTGATGCCACACGCAGGTAACGGTCGTCTTAACTTTTGTTGCACTTTCCATGTAATTTATCGTACTCAAATTGTAATATTCCCTATAATTATATGAACGCTAAATTCAGTACAATATATAATTACGGCTAACCATTGCAAATAAAATGAATTTTTAGAACCTCAGTTAAACGCTTAACAAGACGAACAACGCCACAGATGCCCGATGTTTTTGCTCCAGAAACTACAACCACAGGCAGACGATATGGTTTCAGAAAACGAAGTGGCAAAACATACGAGGAAAATTTGGATGACCCAAACAAGTGTTCACCACCACCCAAAATGAGAAAACAAAATTCCCCGACCAAAGAAAGCAAGCAAAAGTTAAAAACAATTAAAAAGCAAAACATCCTTTCATGTGATATTTGTTCTGTAGTTTTTTTCAGCGTTGAGTCATTGGAAGAACATGTGGTTGACGTGCACGTTGTAGATAAGGAATTTAATTGTACAAAATGTGACAAGTCTTTCATTAATCAGGAACGATTGGACTCACATACGGCTGAACACTTGAAAGATGAAAAAACAGAGTCCCATAATAAGTGCCCAATTTGCTCCAAAATATTTATTTCCAAGAAACGATTCCACCTAATGCGGCACTTACTGACTCACGATGCTGTTAAACCTTTCAAATGTAATTTATGCACTAAAACTTTCGTCCGAAACATTGAACTAGACAACCATAAAATGAATCAGCATGGGAAAGCAAAAAAATTTGAATGTCCCCAGTGCTCTAAATCCTACACCCGGAATTACATGCTCCAAGATCATCTCCGCTCCCACACCAACGCTAAAACAATGGTTTGTGAAATTTGTTGTGCAGCTTTTAATACCAAACAGAGTTTAAGGAATCATAAACCATATTGTAAAGGACCATCGTCTAGAAATCCCACAGCAAATGACAGGACGAGAAAAAATACTGGAGTAAAACTGGAATGTGAAATAACTGGAATAAATTCCAAACGAGACATTGCTGAAGAACAGACCCACAAAAAAATAAATTTTCAATACAAAAAGCATAGATGCAGCATTTGTTATAATAACTTCTCATCAATGGGCAATCTAAAACAACATTTGACAACTCATTCTGGCAAATGAATTGGATGTTCCACAAATTTTAAACGCTAGCAAAAATTAAGTAAACATTTAACGTCGAAACCTATCTCAAAATAATTCTGCTCTGAATAAATTCCTGACACAATCACAATGCCCCAGTTTAATTATTGTACTATCAAATTATTAAAAAATTAAAGTGACTATCAAAGTATTTTTACAAAACTTCTTAAAACAACTGAAACTTTGCAACATAATTATTACTAAGCCACAATCTAATACCTAAGATGCAAACCTTGCCTTTAAAAGCTTTCAAATAAATAGGCGCGAAGTATTGAATAAATAAAGGGGCATAAAAAATTTGTGGGAACCCGTTCCTGGACGTGCTTCAAATTTCAATCGAAATTTTATTATTTCGGCTCGGTACTAAACACAGATATCGAGTTAGTCCATATTTTAGTAAATATAATACAAAAGTATGTCTAATGCTGAAACAATCAAGCGAGATTTGAAATTAGGTGCGTTATTAGCCCCTAATGTTAAGCACGAACCAACGTGCCATTCGGAAGACCTGGGGCAGTTAAAAATTATAAATGTTTTCAGCATTCAAACCGAATCTGCCGTAGAATCTCATGAAGGTTTGAGTACCAGAAAGAAGTAAGAAACTATTTTTGTGTGTTCATGATTTGATTATAAAGTATAGCTTTACGAATCCCCATATCCCCCATGTTGTTCCCTGTACATTTATGCTTACCATTTTTTGCCCGTGTTGCAAGACGAATATTGTAAGAAAATGTAATAAATTTTCCTGTAATGTAATAACATTTCCGGAACATTTGTAGATCTTGCAATAAACGCATAAAAGGAGGATCACTGACTGTAGCTGGCAATGATGAAGCTCCAGAAGCAACAACCTCAGGAAGAAGATATGGCCTCAGAAAACGAAGTGGCCAACCCTCCTATGAAATTTTGGATGAGCCTAGTAATGTTCCAACGTCAGCTGAAATTAGCAAAAGAACGTCAAATCCAATTAAAGAGAAAAAATTTGTCATTCCGTGTGATATGTGCTCAATAGTGTTTTTCAGCGTGGAGTCTTTAGAAGAACACGTGATTGATGTGCACGTTGTGGATAAGGAATTTATTTGTAGGAAATGCAGTAAATCTTTCATTAGTCAAGACCGCTTGGACTCACATTTTGCAGAACACGTGACAGAAAAAGAAACTCAAAACTGTAATAAGTGCCCAGTTTGCTCGAAAATATTTGCTTCCACAAAACCATACAACCTGAAAAAACACATGATGACCCATGTAGCTGATAAACCTTTCCAGTGTAAATTATGCCCTAATTCTTACACGCAAGCCAGGGACCTCAAAGTCCATGAAATGAATCAGCATGGGAAAGGGAAAAAGTTTAAATGCCTCCAATGCTCTAAATCCTTTGCCCGTAATTATGCACTGGAAGATCATATTCGGACCCATTCCAAGGATAAAACAATGATTTGTAAAAATTGCAACACAGCTTTTAAAACTAAACATAGTTTACGGAATCACAGAGCATATTGCAAAGGGACTCACAATAAGTGCAAAAATGACCTGTTGGAAAGGGATGTGCCGGGAGGAAATAGTTCCAGAGAGGAAGAACCTAATGAACACGTTGGTGGGAGAAATAACCAGAGGACAAATAATTTCCAGTACAAGAAGCACAAATGCGGAGTTTGTAATACCATCTGCTTGTCAATTGGTAATCTAAAAAAACACATGGTAACTCATTCTAAAAATGGACGCTACTTTAAAAATACATGCAATTTGTGTAACATTACATTCAAACGAAAGCAAGATTTGAGCACACATAGGAGGGTAGTACACTGTGCACGCATGTGCCCTTAGTAAGTTTTAATGTAACAATTTATCCTGTTTAAGAACACACGCAAATATCTGAGAAGTTTCTAAAATGTAACACTGACGTTGAGCCGGGATCCTTTTCAACCACCAAAAAAGCTCTCCTAAAAATGTAAGAAGAGAAACACGTTATATTGGCAGTAGTGTTGGCAAGTGGCGATATTATTGGCAATAAATATCGCCAATGTTACCGATAATGTCGGTTTATAGCACACTCCGGGTGCTATGAGCTTGCCACTACTGTTTATGTGCAGTTTCAAAGCAGATGGAAACGTAGGCTTTCGTACCATATGTACATGTTGGTTCTCTGAAGGTACATAGCATCGTTTTCGGTTATAATGATAACGACTTTATAGATGTATCTCCGTGCTCCAGCAGCGGGAGGTTATTTTAAGTCTAAAATAGTTTACATTTTAACTTCTCAGTTTTGACTATTATGAAAGATGAACACAAGAGAAAAAACTAAGTTATAATTTCCTTTTTGTACTCATATAAGCATTTTACTTTAGCAGGGTGGTTTATTGCGAAAAATCTTTCACCTTTTAGAATTAGTGACGACAAAGATTTGGATACCTTCATTTTCTTTAAAATCCTATTTCATGCTTTTACAAATACGTAACAATCCGAAATAGGTTACTGCCTGGTATTATTGACACAATGTGTCATTGTAAATTACCAAATTATTTTGTCAATATTACTATTTCTGTTCATTTAGGATAAATGACGGATTTCAAAAGCATCTTTAGTTACCCAATTCTCGATTTGTTATCGAGCTCTGAGTATTTTTTGAGTAATGAAGTAAGTATCTTTATAACACGCATATAGTGAACATGAATAATTTTATGTTCAATGTGTGTAATTCTGGTGCTAGTCTCAATTTGATTTTAATCTTTCGAAGTATCCTCCACTTTTATGATTTTTGCACTCTTTCTAATTTCCTTAAGGACTGCCGATCATTATAATTATTATAGTTCATTGAAGAGTATTTTTAATTCGGGGTAATGCCATTATTCACTAATATATATTGATTTGAATTTGGCTTTATACAGGTGATATGCGATATATCGCCAAGAGTGGTTTTGGCGATACTGATATAAGCGATATGAGTGAAGTGGCGATATTGTACATCACTAGTGTTTATGGACACTGTCATGTACCTACAGTTACAACCACACAAAACCTCATTTCCTCAGTGGGCAGTTCAGGGTGATTCCTTGTAAGCTTAGGTCGAATGTTTATTGCTGTTATTGTTGTTTAGTATATAGCTTTTGCAAAACTCACACTCGGCCTTTGAAAAGGCCAGGATTAAAATAACGCTCGCAGTTGAGCTTTATAATTGTTACATTCAATGTACATACGTACAGAAAGAAACAGTACATGTTCTTAAGGAATGTGATGAGCTAATGATATACATTGAGTAGATGCAAATTGGTAATTAGTATGATTAGTACACATGCAATAGTGTAGGCATGTACATGGATTGAACAACCGTTCAATCGTTAGTCTTGTATTAATCGAGTGCGACGTAATAATGAGAAGGATTATCGTGACATAGGTTTTCAACATAACATTGCTATTACATCAGTTCATAAAATATATGAACGTAAACTTTCGTTGTATGAAAACGGTGATATACAACCACGTACAATACGCGATGAAGAATTCACAGTACTGGTTAAACCTCTCCCTGTAAACACCTGCAACTCCCCACCAGGTGGAGATCAATCTAATAAAGAACACGACCCCATAGACGAAACCAGATTAAGATTGGCGACCGGTACCTTTGGATGTGCGGAATATATATCTATCTAAATCTATATATATATCAACAAATTCATAGGCCACACAAACATTTTCACATCGATACTATCACATCACATCCTTATATTACATACATAGGCATTTTTATCTTAAAGTATATACATACGTACTATGAGCTGCAGCTCCCGACACATTTTCCTTTATTTCCAGAATTTGAACTGATCACTCCAATTCAACCCTTCACATTGGTCACCCTGTATACACACAAAATTCTATCAATTCTATTATACATAATTTATTTTTGTACTCTAAGCTCCAATTCATTTCGAATGTATAATAACCAACAGACAAAATTATTCCTCACCGTGTATAAAATCTCCATCTTGTAAATTTGCCCTCAAAATTGTACAAAATTCCATCTAAAAAATTCTGAGGGCAGAATTTGTTTTGCCCCTCCATGAAGTTTATACAGACTTTTTGCACTAATAGTGTCTAATATTAAGGATGTTCTAATGAAAATATACATTTTTATACGAATATTATGTTAGAATGATAATATTTCAAAGAATAATATTTGCGGAGAATAGTTTTCGTATTCAACTCCAGTGGAAAGATTACAAGCAACGAAGACGCGAGGAAACAGAAAGTACGTCGTCCCGGTCCAAATTGGAAGCGGCCAAAAAATATCCACAACAGCAAAAAAATCTATGACAGAGTTCGGCAACTTACACTTCCTACCCTTTAGAACGATGAGGACATCGTTTCCCCTTTGCCGTAGAATGTTAGCCGATATTTGGTTTTGTAAAATACAACATATGTAACATTAGTATTAGCATGAATCTCTACCAAGTCTACATTTTCCCCCATCATCTCATTCCCTCTTGCTATTTCTGTATCTCTTCCTTGTTTTATAATTTCCATCTCTATTCCTTTATTTTTTCCTTATTTGATTCAACTTTATTCAATTCCTTTCATTTCCCACTACATTTTATTATTTCTTCATGATTACACATTTACGAACCACTAAACAAATCCTTACATTTAACATGGTGCACGGTGCGGGGACGACGAAGTCTCACAACAGGTTCGTATCAAAAATCTTCCAACTTCTTCCCTATTTTTGAAACAAACTTCAGTCACAAATATCTTCGTGGCGCCAGCCTCCGCCAATGGCCCTGTCCAAATTTATTAAAAACTATCTTACGTTCCCCCTAACCTTATGTCTCGTCACGAAATACGATTCATATGAGTAGTAAAACTCAACAATCATAGCGAATTTGTCACGTTTAACAACAAACTCTACATCGCAATATTATTACACGAAGCTGCACTTATTGAGCTCACTCCAGCAGACCAAGCACGTGCACGTGCCAAGTATAGTCATTTATCTCCTGACAGAACACTACACCTATATAGGTTTTATAAACTATACAAGCAAATATTGCCTCGGTATATCAACTCAGCAATTCAACCTGAAATAGTTAACAGAAGTGACATTCACGTTGTTCTCAAAAACCCCAGCCGTATTCCTAGATCAATCAACACCTCAACAACCCTGCCTGAAACCACCGTGGTATCCGTCCCAGACGACATTTTAACCCACGTCCCGTACAGTGAAGGCGAAACCGAAACAGAAGGACCTACTTCTGAACCTACAACACTTCTCGGGGATTTCACAACATTCAACCCCAGTCGCACATCCACCCCTGCTCTCTCCACTGGTCCGGCAGATCATGACTCGATCTTCGATACACATCAATCATGGTTCAGCCTACCAATAGTCATAGTTATCTACTATAACAACATTGACGACAACAAGTCCAACTCCCATTTCGGAGCCGTCCACAAACTTGCAAATTCACTACAAAAACATAATGCAGCTACAGCTCCTGTGACCTCTCCTGACCTGATAAATTCTTCTAAGTGTTTATTCAAAGAAAATTTGGGCATTACCCGTCTACAACAGGACCATCCCAGGGGATCTACAAACCCCCCACCCCTCATTAAAGGACCCACCTTCCCCAAGAGGTGACCTTCCCCCATGGTATCCGCCCTTCTAAAGGAACAAAATAATGGTCTATCAACCTACACTGACAAATTCAATGACTGAGCTATTTACAGAGCTCCTAAAAACATTTTTTCAATACTATACCTGTTCATAATGCCAAACATCGTTAAAACAAAAATGTATATCAAGAAGATATTTATAGAAAATCGAAACAAAATATGTGATTCTATGTAATCACATCCTCGGTAATCTGTCTCAATCCCAAGTGTAATGAACTTGACCCACATTATTAAACACTAGATACCATGCACGGGCAAAGGTCCCCGAGTCCCGCGCAGCACTTGGATCAGATTTAATTAATTTAACCCCTAAGCACCTACTGCTCATAATGTGAGAAAAAATCCATTACACCATAACCGATTTCCTCAACAGATTACCTGGATCTACGAGCCGCAAGGGCATCAACTCGCAGACCCTTCACCCTAGCAAAAACAAAGAGAGACACAAAACAAAGAACAAAATAACAATAACTACAACTTCACGTCTTCTTCTATGTTAATCACCACCAGCACAGAAAATCCCGTTGTCATCCTGTAACAAAACAAAATACAGGATATTTTGAAAACAATACTAATGTACCATTTCTTTATGAGTTCCAGAAAATTCACAACTCACTATCGCAGTCTTGACGACATGCCCCACATTCAAGGATGTTGAAGTCCGCACCCTCTATGATAACAGCTACAAGTGCGAGCACGCATGGGACGCCATGACAGTTGCAAGCCATCTCCAACTAAGAAAACAATATATATATAAATATATATATATACTATACACATATGTATCCACAAATCTATATATATATATCAACAAATTCATAGGCCACACAAACAATTTCACATCGATACTATCACATCCTTATATTACATACATAGGCATTTTTATCTTAAAGTATATACATACTTACGTACGTGAGAGATGCGGGAGGTGACGGAGATATTGCATGTGAGCCACAGGAATCAACGGCCGAGTTGTGGTTTTAATAGTGAGCCACAAGCGCTCTTTTATTATAATAATAAGAATAATAATAACAAATACAAGAATACAAATATGGGGACCTTAAGGCCAACAAAAAAAGGAAGCTGAGGATTCAAACCTCGTTAAAAAAAACTAATTCCACTCCGGAAATCCGTTCAAGAGAGTGGAGCGCGGGGAGAGAGGGTCTGGTCTTGGGAACAAAAAAAAACGCGAATGGTAGAGATGGTGTGAGTTGGTAAGGAAGAGCATGGCTCTTCCTTACATAACCTTGGGTCAGGTTGGGAAGGAGTTGGGGATGACGTGGGTCGACGGGGATGGAAAGTGGAAGGGGAAATGGTCACGTCGCGCCTCACCAGAGTGAGCGCGGCGTAACTATATGGGGATTGGGTTCCTACATGCCCCCCTCTGGGGTCTGGTCGTCCCGACCAGTCGAAGGGTCTCGTGGAGGGCCTGGTGGCGGGAGATCTCGCGGGGGGCGACGGACTCGGAAGCCTCGGTTGAGTTGGGAACCTGGTAGCGTTGGAACAGGACGGGGGTGGTAAGGGTGAAATCGGAGGTGATGGGGTACAAAATCAGGGTGTAATTCATGATGGTGGGTATTTGGAGAAGGAGTGTCTATGTTTATAGACATAAGGGATTCGATGGGACGCTTTCTTCGGGGTGGGGTAGGTGGTCGGTCGAAAATTATCGACATAAGTGGAACAATCTGTGGGCTGGTGGAGGGATCGAACGGAAAGTAACTCGGGGTTGTGGTTGGAACTTGAACGGTTGGAGTTTCTTGGGGACGGACGACAGCAAAGGGATTTGTGGTTATCTCCGGAATCAATGAAACAATATTAGGTAGGGTTTCAGCAGGGGTCAAAATAGCTACCATCATGGGAGTATCAGTGGATGTATGGGGAATTTCGGTAGAAACTTCGGGAGTAATTTCAGGGATAAGGGAATCCAGATCGGGAAAGATCGGATTAGCTTCGGGAAATAGAGTGACGAAGTCGGGAATAAGGGGAATAGTTTTTGGGTCTGTGAAATGTGGGACAGAGGGTTCGTTGGGAGTGATTTCGGAGTTTTCGGTTGTCGTGACTACAACTTCGTGGGTAAAATCGGGGATCGGGATGGATGGGGCGACGGGTTCTTCAGTGGTCATTTCGGTATTCGGGGTAACTGACTTAACCTGATCTTCAGAAGATGGTTTGGGATCCGGGGTGGTTACCATAGTAGGGATTTCAGCAGGGATTTTCTCGGGAAGAATTTCGATCTCCTCTGGTTCAATGGGGTGAATAATATGGATGGTGGGATTGGGGGAAAACGTAACTCGTCTCTTGGGGAGGGGGTTGTTAATGGTAATATCCATTAAGGGCAGAGGCTTGGGTGGGGAGTCTAGGGTCATGGTTTCGATTTTGCGGGTGATAGCAGGGACCTTTTCTGGGGAAACAACAATTGGGACTGCAGATGGTTGGTGGGCATTGGGGTATGGCACTTGTGGTATTTCTTTTGAGCTTGCATGGTCTAAGGACTCCGCTTCTTCAGCTCGAGCTGGAGAACCCTGGGGACTGAGACTGAAGCCACGAACGATCTCCTCCTCCTCCGGGGTAAGAATAGAGGAAACCGGATCTATATTTTGGTCCGCCATCTCCTCCAAGAGAGTGAGTTCAGCATCCATATCTAAATCAGAAAACGAAACGATATTTATTCTTCGTTTAGGTATGCGGACACTCCGTCTCGGAGTAGTAAATTCGGGACATTCGTTTTTTTGAAAGTCGGGGGATTGAAAAAGTCGGGTCATAGCCTCTGAATAATCAGGGGTTTGTGTTGGTAAATGGGGAGGAAAATCTTGGGGAGCGTTGGGGGTATTTTTCTGGGATCCCGAGGAAGAAATCGAGGAGTCGTCGGATTCGTCGGAGGGAACGAAGGGTTTCATATGCTGTACATGGGCTTTACGATACTTTTGTCTGGGGAAATCAGGTCGGAGATCGTGTAAGAGGTATGTGACTGGATTCAACTTTTCTACTACTTCGAATGGTCCTTTAAACGCGGGCATAAATTTGTCAACGAAACCGGCCTTACGTTTAAACTCAGCTATTAATACCAATTGTTTCGGTTGATATTCTACGGGAGGGTGCCTGGAATTATATATATCCTTCACTAATTTTCGAGTGAGATTTGTATTGGCACGGGCTTGGTCACATGCAATGGTAACTCGTTTAGGAATCTTATCGGGATATTTGTCATCGCGTCGCCAGTCAATTGTAGGGAAAACTTTGTCGCACGGAAGTATAGGGTCGCGCCCATAGAGTAGATAATACGGGGAAAATTTTGAAATTGAGTGTAACGTTGCGTTATGGGCAAATATTGAAGAAAATAACCACGTTTCCCACTGATCGTGTTTGTTTGATAAAAATTTCGATATTACTCGTTTTACCGTACCAATGTGACGTTCTACCAAACCGTTCACATGATGAGCCTGGGGAGGTGTTAAATGATGGTTGATCTGGAAGTCTTCACAAAACTTTTGGAAAGCTTTCGAAGTGAAGGGGCTTCCTGGGTCGGTGATAATAAGGTTGGGGATACCATGTCGATAGATAATTGTCTGGAGGATCCCTTTTATGGCCTCCGTAGAATTTTGAGCAGAGATTGGATATACTTCAGCATATCGGGTGAGATGGTCCACCGATATTAGAAATGATGTATTTCCTCCGGGGGATTCAGGGAAAGGGCCGGCAAAGTCAATAGCCACCGTTTCAAATGGATTTTGTGGGGAGGGAAAGGGAATCATGGGTCCAGAGGTGGGAGTATTCCTGCGATTATGTCTTTGACAAATGTTACAAGCGGCAATAAATTTTTGAACATCTTTTTTTAAGTGAGGCCAGTAATATCTAGATTGAATTGTATGTAGGGTTTTGCTTACGCCGAAGTGACCTCCGGTAGGGTGGGTGTGTACTAATTTGATTAACTTTTTGCGAGCATTTGTTGGGATACACAGTTTCCAAAGCCTATCACCAACATTACTTTCTGCACGGTATAATAATTCATTTTGTAGAGTAAATTCTGGGTATTTGTCTAGCTTTGAATCGTCAAGGCGTAGCTTATGGGTAATTATAGGAGAAATGAAGGGATCAGTTCTCTGGTTGGTGATAAGCTCTTCTAGATGATCGGGATCTGGGAGAAAGTTATTTAGACTGGTGGATAATTCGGGGTAGTCGGTTTCGGAAATTGGGGCGGGATTGACGGGATTTCTGGAGAGAGTATCTACATTAGAATTTAGGATTCCTTTCTTGTATTTTATGTTAAATTGATATTCCATCAACGTCATACTCCACCGGGATAGCCTACCTTTTAAATCTTTACAAGTCATTAAGTACGTAAGGGAATTATGATCTGTCTGAATTTCAAACTGACGGCCGTACAGAAACGGGCGGAAATGTTTGACTGACTCTACTACCGCTAACCCCTCTAATTCTGATACATGGTATTTTTTCTCATGTTCATTTAGGGACCGAGAGTAGTAAGCGACAACTTTTTCCTTGCCGTCTTGAATTTGACTAAGAATTCCTGCAATACCATCTTGGCATGCATCTGTAGCTAGAATGGTGGGACATTCGTCTATGAAATGGGTTAATATGGGGGCCTCGACTAACTTACGCTTCAACTCCTCAAAAGACTTTTGACAGTCTTCTGACCAAACGAATTTACAATTCTTTTTGAATAAGGCTCTAATAGGGGCTGAAATTTTACTGAAATTAAGTACGAACTGTCGGTAATAGGAACAGATGCAATGAAAGGACTTTGCGGTTTTTATACTCTTGGGAACAGGGAAATTTTCGATGGCTTTTACTTTTTCAGTGTCTACTTCCATTCCATCACAAGAAATGTAATGACCTAAATACTTTACTCTCTTCATGGCAAATTCACATTTGGATGGCTTGAGAGTAAGTCCTCCATCAATAACTTTTTCTAGCACTCTTCTTAGATCTACGAGATGTTGGTCAAAGGACTTGGAGTATATCGCTACGTCATCTATGAAACAGACAGCTATTTGCCATTTAAGGGATCCTAACATTTTATCCATGAGTCTTTGAAAGGTTTGGGGCGCTGAGCTCTGACCAAAAGGCATTCGGTTAAAAGTAAATTGGCCGTTTGGGGTTACGAAGCTAGAATATTCCTTAACTCTCTTGGAATTTTTTATCTGGTGGAACGCAGAAACGAAATCTAATTTAGAAATGAACTGAAACCCCGATAAAGCTTCAAAAATTGTATCACTACGGTCGAGGATAAATACAGACTTTTTCGTTTTCTCGTTCAATTTACGGAAATCTACACACATTCTATAAGTGCCATCAGATTTTTTTACCAAAAAAGCTGGACTACTCCAGGGGGAATCGCTCTCTTCCACTACCCCTTGTTCTATCAATTTTTTGACTTGCCTATCGAACTCTGCACGCTCAAGGGGAGATACTCTATAAGGGCGGGATTTCACAGGGGTATTATCTATTAATTCGAAGTCATGTTCTAACAGAGTGGTACAACCAAATTCGTCATCATTGAAGGCAAAGGCTTGGCGATAGAATGAAAGGAGTTGTTTAAGCTTAGTAACTTGATAAGGGGATAAATGCTCAGCGAACGCTAGTGTATTAATGTCTGGGTCTATGGGGATTTCCTGTGGGGGAAAAGGAGTATTTTCGGGATCGAATTGGAGAGAAGAAACGGGCAGCTCTAAGTGATCCGCATTCAATTCACCGCAAATTTCAGCTTGAAGGTCCAAACGCCCTAACAAGGTTTTAGAGGGTAGGAAGACATACCATTCTGATGGGTTTGAAATAGTAATGTAACTTAGGTCATATTCAAATGATAAAATACATTTAGGAATAACTATATTTTTACCATACTGAATCCGTTTGAAGGGATAAAATACTGCTGTGGCTGAGGATAGATTGGAGGAATAAACAGGGACTACTAAAGTGGTACATGGGGGTATCTCGGTTGGATATTTGGTTCTGACATAACTAATTGGGACTGTATTCAAAGGGGGGCTTCGTTTGAAGTAGTTTTGGAGGTGACTGGGGTTGGGATTTCGGTACTTGTGATAGAACTCCGGGAATTTGAGGACGGTTTCATATTCTTGAAGTGAGGAGGGATTCCTGGTGTAAGGGTTTGGGTAGCTTGTTGGGATTCAGGGAAAGTTAACTTATTGTCAGCAAATGACACGTTAGCCTTAGTAAACGAAAGAAAATCATAACCTAAAATTACCTCATAGGAGGAGTTTGGGACTATAAGAAAGTTCCAAAAAGTACTGTAATCTTCAACACTTACTGGTAACTCGATTTGATGTGTAATTACAATTCTCGTTGGAGATTTTACAGCTAGTTTTAGCATAATAGGTAGATCAAGTGGTTTGACAGTACCATGTAAATACAGCGGCAAGGATTGGAAGAAATCTTCACTGATAACGGAGACAGCAGCTCCACTATCAATTAGTGCTGTAGTTTGTAGGAAACTAATGTAAATTGGTAGGAATAATAGCTTATTATTAGTAGTAGTATGAGACACATGATTCATCTCTCCTAGAATACATAATGAAGAATATATTGATCCTAATTCTATTTCTAAATAATTATTAGAAACCTCTAAGCTACTGTTAAAGTCTGGGTCTTCTGGAAGCTCAGAATTTTCTAAACCTGAATGATGTTCAGCCTGGTCTGCCCAGTACACCAGGCCTAAGGGTTTAACGGGGTCGAGTTAGGGTGGGAGTAAGAGTTACGATTGTTCTGAGGTGGAGGGGGAAATTGTTGGCTCATGAGGCTCGGGATCCTTGGGTTGTTTGGGAAATTAGGAGGGTTATGCTGAGGTCTGGGATTACTATAGCGTACGTTTTGAGGTGGAGGTCGGGCATTCGTCACGAGCTGATCTATCTCATTACGCTGAACAAAGTTATCAGCTTGATTTCTCGGCATGAAATCACGTTGCATAGTTCGGCAGTTACGCAGCATGTGCCCTTCCTTTGAGCAATAGTTGCATTGTGATTTAGGGGGTTCTGGGGAAGTGAATGGATTTGGTTGAGGCCTTGATTGATGAAAAGGGTTATACAGTTCTGAGTGTGAAACTGACTCAGGAGAGGGTATGGGGTTAGGAGGGACTGAGAATAGGGCAAAATTGGGATCCCGACAGTGGTATTTCAACTCCCGAGTGAAATCTGTGATTGTTCCTTGGGAGGTGATAGTGGAGCGGATAGTGTGGGAAAGGTTAGTTGGTAAACCTTTAAGAAGATATCGGAGCTTGTCCTCCTCGGACATGTTACGATCCATTTTACTAAAGAGGCTCAATTTATCCGTCACATAATCAATTGGATCCTCACACCCAATCCGAAAAACTCGGTTTTTGTTTTTATCCTTCGCATTACGAGCATAATCAGTTTCAGGGAAATACTCCTTTAAATCTACTTTAAATCTACTGTATAACGCTTTTGAAGACTGGGAGCTCAGCGCTGCTGTGAGATGTGAGGCATTAAAAGTCCACCAACTCTGGGCAGTTCCCACTAGAACCTTGTGCATGTTCCTCATACGCCAAAACTCATCTAATCTGTAGTGAAGGGCTGTCTCTTCAAAAGCTTTCAGCCACTCGTTGGCTGAGGATTTCCCATCAAAGGTGGGTAAATCCGAAAATATTTGGGAGAGGGGGATATGGGACATGTTTGGAGTAATAAAGGGCTGATTAATTGTGATTGGGTGTAGTGTGAGTAGTTGTTGCTATTTGCAACTGACTACTATGTTTCAATTTGTATGATAAAAAAAACGTTCGCTTTGCTGTGAGAGCCCCGATTTCCAGTGACTACCACCTTATTGTTAGTGACTACGTGAACTTATTGGGAGTTACCTTTTATTACAGCATGATTTATAATTCACGTGTGAATCTTATTGCAGATCGCCTAATGGTTTGGTAATAATTATTAATTTAGTCCTCGAACCGCTATAAAACTGATGTTCTTAGACACGTTCACGTATGGGTATATGAATGGGATGAATTAAAATTTCCAGTTAGCTAATACTTTATAAGGTTGGTTTAAATATCAATATTCTGAAATCGTAACCAATACCTTCGCCTCGGAGTGATCTTTAATCCTATATTTAATTGGGCAAATCAGATCAAGTGAGGGTCGAGTTCTGGATCAAGTGAGTGATAATACACTCCTAGACGATAACTTAAAATAATTATTAATTACGTCGTGTTATTTCAGACGGGAGATTACTCAGGGCACTTTTGTAAGTTCCGGTTAAATTTGTAAGGGATACCAAAATTGGATTGAAGTACAGATTGGAGGGGTGAGAGATCAGAGTTTACATCTTACTTAGAATTAGTGGAAATCAATTAATCTTCTAGTTGTGTACTCACCAGACCGATTCGAGTTATGCAACCGGACCAAATGAAGAGTCCCCAAAACAATTGAGTTGGAAATGTAGTAGTCAGGAATTTGGCTCGAGGATTGAACCTTCTTACCAAAAAAAAATTGACACAGTTAGATACTTTATAATAAGACAGTTTCCTGTATTAGTTACACCACACGATACAATTCTATAATAATGTTAAAACTGAAACCCAAACCAATAATAATTCTCTAGATCTACGGATTTTCCAGCTGAACACCTCTTATTGAGAGATCATGAAATATTGTACACCTTAGTTATTAATATGTGATTAAATGGAATTCCTGTTCTTACATAAACCGGGGACAGTTTTCAAGTAAAAATGGGGATTCTTGATCAAAGCAATTAATGACGGATTTTATTTTTGAGGGACGAAGTTGGGGAAACTCAATAGGGAATTTTGGTAGCGTCTGGGGCGAGGTGATACTTGTGGAGAGAAAAACGGCGTGGGTGTAGGAAAATGGCATCGTACCATGCGATTATGTAATGGGATTTTTTGTTTATATACACAGCAAATCCGAGGGGAAAATTCTAAAATGGATTGAACTTTACCATGATAATCCCTAATAAAGAAAAAAAAACTCACTTTACCTTTGAAATTGCAAGGATGATACCCGGCGCCTTTACGTACGTAAGAGATGCGGGAGGTGACGGAGAGATTGCATGTGAGCCACAGGAATCAACGGCCGAGTTGTGGTTTTAATAGTGAGCCACAAGCGCTCTTTTATTATAATAATAAGAATAATAATAACAAATACAAGAATACAAATATGGGGACCTTAAGGCCAACAAAAAAAGGAAGCTGAGGATTCAAACCTCGTTAAAAAAAACTAATTCCACTCCGGAAATCCGTTCAAGAGAGTGGAGCGCGGGGAGAGAGGGTCTGGTCTTGGGAACAAAAAAAAAACGCGAATGGTAGAGATGGTGTGAGTTGGTAAGGAAGAGCATGGCTCTTCCTTACATAACATTGGGTCAGGTTGGGAAGGAGTTGGGGATGACGTGGGTCGACGGGGATGGAAAGTGGAAGGGGAAATGGTCACGTCGCGCCTCACCAGAGTGAGCGCGGCGTAACTATATGGGGATTGGGTTCCTACAATACGTACTATGAGCTGCAGCTCCCGACACATTTTCCTTTATTTCCAGAATTTGAACTGATCACTCCAATTCAACCCTTCACATTGGTCACCCTGTATACACACAAAATTCTATCAATTCTATTATACATAATTTATTTTTGTACTCTAAGCTCCAATTCATTTCGAATGTATAATAACCAACAGACAAAATTATTCCTCACCGTGTATAAAATCTCCATCTTGTAAATTTGCCCTCGAAATTGTACAAAATTCCATCTAAAAAATTCTGAGGGCAGAATTTGTTTTGCCCCTCCATGAAGTTTATACAGACTTTTTGCACTAATAGTGTCTAATATTAAGGATGTTCTAATGAAAATATACATTTTTATACGAATATTATGTTAGAATGATAATATTTCAAAGAATAATATTTGCGGAGAATAGTTTTCGTATTCAACTCCAGTGGAAAGATTACAAGCAACGAAGACGCGAGGAAACAGAAAGTACGTCGTCCCGGTCCAAATTGGAAGCGGCCAAAAAATATCCACAACAGCAAAAAAATCTATGACAGAGTTCGGCAACTTACACTTCCTACCCTTTAGAACGATGAGGACATCGTTTCCCCTTTGCCGTAGAATGTTAGCCGATATTTGGTTTTGTAAAATACAACATATGTAACATTAGTATTAGCATGAATCTCTACCAAGTCTACATTTTCCCCCATCATCTCATTCCCTCTTGCTATTTCTGTATCTCTTCCTTGTTTTATAATTTCCATCTCTATTCCTTTATTTTTTCCTTATTTGATTCAACTTTATTCAATTCCTTTCATTTCCCACTACATTTTATTATTTCTTCATGATTACACATTTACGAACCACTAAACAAATCCTTACATTTAACATGGTGCACGGTGCGGGGACGACGAAGTCTCACAACAGGTTCGTATCAAAAATCTTCCAACTTCTTCCCTATTTTTGAAACAAACTTCAGTCACAAATATCTTCGTGGCGCCAGCCTCCGCCAATGGCCCTGTCCAAATTTATTAAAAACTATCTTACGTTCCCCCTAACCTTATGTCTCGTCACGAAATACGATTCATACGAGTAGTAAAACTCAACAATCATAGCGAATTTGTCACGTTTAACAACAAACTCTACATCGCAATATTATTACACGAAGCTGCACTTATTGAGCTCACTCCAGCAGACCAAGCACGTGCACGTGCCAAGTATAGTCATTTATCTCCTGACAGAACACTACACCTATATAGGTTTTATAAACTATACAAGCAAATATTGCCTCGGTATATCAACTCAGCAATTCAACCTGAAATAGTTAACAGAAGTGACATTCACGTTGTTCTCAAAAACCCCAGCCGTATTCCTAGATCAATCAACACCTCAACAACCCTGCCTGAAACCACCGTGGTATCCGTCCCAGACGACATTTTAACCCACGTCCCGTACAGTGAAGGCGAAACCGAAACAGAAGGACCTACTTCTGAACCTACAACACTTCTCGGGGATTTCACAACATTCAACCCCAGTCGCACATCCACCCCTGCTCTCTCCACTGGTCCGGCAGATCATGACTCGATCTTCGATACACATCAATCATGGTTCAGCCTACCAATAGTCATAGTTATCTACTATAACAACATTGACGACAACAAGTCCAACTCCCATTTCGGAGCCGTCCACAAACTTGCAAATTCACTACAAAAACATAATGCAGCTACAGCTCCTGTGACCTCTCCTGACCTGATAAATTCTTCTAAGTGTTTATTCAAAGAAAATTTGGGCATTACCCGTCTACAACAGGACCATCCCAGGGGATCTACAAACCCCCCACCCCTCATTAAAGGACCCACCTTCCCCAAGAGGTGACCTTCCCCCATGGTATCCGCCCTTCTAAAGGAACAAAATAATGGTCTATCAACCTACACTGACAAATTCAATGACTGAGCTATTTACAGAGCTCCTAAAAACATTTTTTCAATACTATACCTGTTCATAATGCCAAACATCGTTAAAACAAAAATGTATATCAAGAAGATATTTATAGAAAATCGAAACAAAATATGTGATTCTATGTAATCACATCCTCGGTAATCTGTCTCAATCCCAAGTGTAATGAACTTGACCCACATTATTAAACACTAGATACCATGCACGGGCAAAGGTCCCCGAGTCCCGCGCAGCACTTGGATCAGATTTAATTAATTTAACCCCTAAGCACCTACTGCTCATAATGTAAGAAAAAATCCATTACACCATAACCGATTTCCTCAACAGATTACCTGGATCTACGAGCCGCAAGGGCATCAACTCGCAGACCCTTCACCCTAGCAAAAACAAAGAGAGACACAAAACAAAGAACAAAATAACAATAACTACAACTTCACGTCTTCTTCTATGTTAATCACCACCAGCACAGAAAATCCCGTTGTCATCCTGTAACAAAACAAAATACAGGATATTTTGAAAACAATACTAATGTACCATTTCTTTATGAGTTCCAGAAAATTCACAACTCACTATCGCAGTCTTGACGACATGCCCCACATTCAAGGATGTTGAAGTCCGCACCCTCTATGATAACAGCTACAAGTGCGAGCACGCATGGGACGCCATGACAGTTGCAAGCCATCTCCAACTAAGAAAACAATATATATATAAACATATATATATACTATACACATATGTATCCACAAATCTATATATATATATCAACAAATTCATAGGCCACACAAACAATTTCACATCGATACTATCACATCCTTATATTACATACATAGGCATTTTTATCTTAAAGTATATACATACGTACTATGAGCTGCAGCTCCCGACACATTTTCCTTTATTTCCAGAATTTGAACTGATCACTCCAATTCAACCCTTCACATTGGTCACCCTGTATACACACAAAATTCTATCAATTCTATTATACATAATTTATTTTTGTACTCTAAGCTCCAATTCATTTCGAATGTATAATAACCAACAGACAAAATTATTCCTCACCGTGTATAAAATCTCCATCTTGTAAATTTGCCCTCGAAATTGTACAAAATTCCATCTAAAAAATTCTGAGGGCAGAATTTGTTTTGCCCCTCCATGAAGTTTATACAGACTTTTTGCACTAATAGTGTCTAATATTAAGGATGTTCTAATGAAAATATACATTTTTATACGAATATTATGTTAGAATGATAATATTTCAAAGAATAATATTTGCGGAGAATAGTTTTCGTATTCAACTCCAGTGGAAAGATTACAAGCAACGAAGACGCGAGGAAACAGAAAGTACGTCGTCCCGGTCCAAATTGGAAGCGGCCAAAAAATATCCACAACAGCAAAAAAATCTATGACAGAGTTCGGCAACTTACACTTCCTACCCTTTAGAACGATGAGGACATCGTTTCCCCTTTGCCGTAGAATGTTAGCCGATATTTGGTTTTGTAAAATACAACATATGTAACATTAGTATTAGCATGAATCTCTACCAAGTCTACATTTTCCCCCATCATCTCATTCCCTCTTGCTATTTCTGTATCTCTTCCTTGTTTTATAATTTCCATCTCTATTCCTTTATTTTTTCCTTATTTGATTCAACTTTATTCAATTCCTTTCATTTCCCACTACATTTTATTATTTCTTCATGATTACACATTTACGAACCACTAAACAAATCCTTACATTTAACATGGTGCACGGTGCGGGGACGACGAAGTCTCACAACAGGTTCGTATCAAAAATCTTCCAACTTCTTCCCTATTTTTGAAACAAACTTCAGTCACAAATATCTTCGTGGCGCCAGCCTCCGCCAATGGCCCTGTCCAAATTTATTAAAAACTATCTTACGTTCCCCCTAACCTTATGTCTCGTCACGAAATACGATTCATACGAGTAGTAAAACTCAACAATCATAGCGAATTTGTCACGTTTAACAACAAACTCTACATCGCAATATTATTACACGAAGCTGCACTTATTGAGCTCACTCCAGCAGACCAAGCACGTGCACGTGCCAAGTATAGTCATTTATCTCCTGACAGAACACTACACCTATATAGGTTTTATAAACTATACAAGCAAATATTGCCTCGGTATATCAACTCAGCAATTCAACCTGAAATAGTTAACAGAAGTGACATTCACGTTGTTCTCAAAAACCCCAGCCGTATTCCTAGATCAATCAACACCTCAACAACCCTGCCTGAAACCACCGTGGTATCCGTCCCAGACGACATTTTAACCCACGTCCCGTACAGTGAAGGCGAAACCGAAACAGAAGGACCTACTTCTGAACCTACAACACTTCTCGGGGATTTCACAACATTCAACCCCAGTCGCACATCCACCCCTGCTCTCTCCACTGGTCCGGCAGATCATGACTCGATCTTCGATACACATCAATCATGGTTCAGCCTACCAATAGTCATAGTTATCTACTATAACAACATTGACGACAACAAGTCCAACTCCCATTTCGGAGCCGTCCACAAACTTGCAAATTCACTACAAAAACATAATGCAGCTACAGCTCCTGTGACCTCTCCTGACCTGATAAATTCTTCTAAGTGTTTATTCAAAGAAAATTTGGGCATTACCCGTCTACAACAGGACCATCCCAGGGGATCTACAAACCCCCCACCCCTCATTAAAGGACCCACCTTCCCCAAGAGGTGACCTTCCCCCATGGTATCCGCCCTTCTAAAGGAACAAAATAATGGTCTATCAACCTACACTGACAAATTCAATGACTGAGCTATTTACAGAGCTCCTAAAAACATTTTTTCAATACTATACCTGTTCATAATGCCAAACATCGTTAAAACAAAAATGTATATCAAGAAGATATTTATAGAAAATCGAAACAAAATATGTGATTCTATGTAATCACATCCTCGGTAATCTGTCTCAATCCCAAGTGTAATGAACTTGACCCACATTATTAAACACTAGATACCATGCACGGGCAAAGGTCCCCGAGTCCCGCGCAGCACTTGGATCAGATTTAATTAATTTAACCCCTAAGCACCTACTGCTCATAATGTAAGAAAAAATCCATTACACCATAACCGATTTCCTCAACAGATTACCTGGATCTACGAGCCGCAAGGGCATCAACTCGCAGACCCTTCACCCTAGCAAAAACAAAGAGAGACACAAAACAAAGAACAAAATAACAATAACTACAACTTCACGTCTTCTTCTATGTTAATCACCACCAGCACAGAAAATCCCGTTGTCATCCTGTAACAAAACAAAATACAGGATATTTTGAAAACAATACTAATGTACCATTTCTTTATGAGTTCCAGAAAATTCACAACTCACTATCGCAGCCTTGACGACATGCCCCACATTCAAGGATGTTGAAGTCCGCACCCTCTATGATAACAGCTACAAGTGCGAGCACGCATGGGACGCCATGACAGTTGCAAGCCATCTCCAACTAATAAAACTATATATAAATATATATATATATAAACTATATACATATGTATCCACAAATCTATATATATCAACAAATTCATAGGCCACACAAACATTTTCACATCGATACTATCACATCACATCCTTATATTACATACATAGGCATTTTTATCTTAAAGTATATACATACGTACTATGAGCTGCAGCTCCCGACACATTTTCCTTTATTTCCAGAATTTGAACTGATCACTCCAATTCAACCCTTCACATTGGTCACCCTGTATACACACAAAATTCTATCAATTCTATTATACATAATTTATTTTTGTACTCTAAGCTCCAATTCATTTCGAATGTATAATAACCAACAGACAAAATTATTCCTCACCGTGTATAAAATCTCCATCTTGTAAATTTGCCCTCGAAATTGTACAAAATTCCATCTAAAAAATTCTGAGGGCAGAATTTGTTTTGCCCCTCCATGAAGTTTATACAGACTTTTTGCACTAATAGTGTCTAATATTAAGGATGTTCTAATGAAAATATACATTTTTATACGAATATTATGTTAGAATGATAATATTTCAAAGAATAATATTTGCGGAGAATAGTTTTCGTATTCAACTCCAGTGGAAAGATTACAAGCAACGAAGACGCGAGGAAACAGAAAGTACGTCGTCCCGGTCCAAATTGGAAGCGGCCAAAAAATATCCACAACAGCAAAAAAATCTATGACAGAGTTCGGCAACTTACACTTCCTACCCTTTAGAACGATGAGGACATCGTTTCCCCTTTGCCGTAGAATGTTAGCCGATATTTGGTTTTGTAAAATACAACATATGTAACATTAGTATTAGCATGAATCTCTACCAAGTCTACATTTTCCCCCATCATCTCATTCCCTCTTGCTATTTCTGTATCTCTTCCTTGTTTTATAATTTCCATCTCTATTCCTTTATTTTTTCCTTATTTGATTCAACTTTATTCAATTCCTTTCATTTCCCACTACATTTTATTATTTCTTCATGATTACACATTTACGAACCACTAAACAAATCCTTACATTTAACATGGTGCACGGTGCGGGGACGACGAAGTCTCACAACAGGTTCGTATCAAAAATCTTCCAACTTCTTCCCTATTTTTGAAACAAACTTCAGTCACAAATATCTTCGTGGCGCCAGCCTCCGCCAATGGCCCTGTCCAAATTTATTAAAAACTATCTTACGTTCCCCCTAACCTTATGTCTCGTCACGAAATACGATTCATACGAGTAGTAAAACTCAACAATCATAGCGAATTTGTCACGTTTAACAACAAACTCTACATCGCAATATTATTACACGAAGCTGCACTTATTGAGCTCACTCCAGCAGACCAAGCACGTGCACGTGCCAAGTATAGTCATTTATCTCCTGACAGAACACTACACCTATATAGGTTTTATAAACTATACAAGCAAATATTGCCTCGGTATATCAACTCAGCAATTCAACCTGAAATAGTTAACAGAAGTGACATTCACGTTGTTCTCAAAAACCCCAGCCGTATTCCTAGATCAATCAACACCTCAACAACCCTGCCTGAAACCACCGTGGTATCCGTCCCAGACGACATTTTAACCCACGTCCCGTACAGTGAAGGCGAAACCGAAACAGAAGGACCTACTTCTGAACCTACAACACTTCTCGGGGATTTCACAACATTCAACCCCAGTCGCACATCCACCCCTGCTCTCTCCACTGGTCCGGCAGATCATGACTCGATCTTCGATACACATCAATCATGGTTCAGCCTACCAATAGTCATAGTTATCTACTATAACAACATTGACGACAACAAGTCCAACTCCCATTTCGGAGCCGTCCACAAACTTGCAAATTCACTACAAAAACATAATGCAGCTACAGCTCCTGTGACCTCTCCTGACCTGATAAATTCTTCTAAGTGTTTATTCAAAGAAAATTTGGGCATTACCCGTCTACAACAGGACCATCCCAGGGGATCTACAAACCCCCCACCCCTCATTAAAGGACCCACCTTCCCCAAGAGGTGACCTTCCCCCATGGTATCCGCCCTTCTAAAGGAACAAAATAATGGTCTATCAACCTACACTGACAAATTCAATGACTGAGCTATTTACAGAGCTCCTAAAAACATTTTTTCAATACTATACCTGTTCATAATGCCAAACATCGTTAAAACAAAAATGTATATCAAGAAGATATTTATAGAAAATCGAAACAAAATATGTGATTCTATGTAATCACATCCTCGGTAATCTGTCTCAATCCCAAGTGTAATGAACTTGACCCACATTATTAAACACTAGATACCATGCACGGGCAAAGGTCCCCGAGTCCCGCGCAGCACTTGGATCAGATTTAATTAATTTAACCCCTAAGCACCTACTGCTCATAATGTAAGAAAAAATCCATTACACCATAACCGATTTCCTCAACAGATTACCTGGATCTACGAGCCGCAAGGGCATCAACTCGCAGACCCTTCACCCTAGCAAAAACAAAGAGAGACACAAAACAAAGAACAAAATAACAATAACTACAACTTCACGTCTTCTTCTATGTTAATCACCACCAGCACAGAAAATCCCGTTGTCATCCTGTAACAAAACAAAATACAGGATATTTTGAAAACAATACTAATGTACCATTTCTTTATGAGTTCCAGAAAATTCACAACTCACTATCGCAGCCTTGACGACATGCCCCACATTCAAGGATGTTGAAGTCCGCACCCTCTATGATAACAGCTACAAGTGCGAGCACGCATGGGACGCCATGACAGTTGCAAGCCATCTCCAACTAATAAAACTATATATAAATATATATATATATAAACTATATACATATGTATCCACAAATCTATATATATCAACAAATTCATAGGCCACACAAACATTTTCACATCGATACTATCACATCACATCCTTATATTACATACATAGGCATTTTTATCTTAAAGTATATACATACGTACTATGAGCTGCAGCTCCCGACACATTTTCCTTTATTTCCAGAATTTGAACTGATCACTCCAATTCAACCCTTCACATTGGTCACCCTGTATACACACAAAATTCTATCAATTCTATTATACATAATTTATTTTTGTACTCTAAGCTCCAATTCATTTCGAATGTATAATAACCAACAGACAAAATTATTCCTCACCGTGTATAAAATCTCCATCTTGTAAATTTGCCCTCGAAATTGTACAAAATTCCATCTAAAAAATTCTGAGGGCAGAATTTGTTTTGCCCCTCCATGAAGTTTATACAGACTTTTTGCACTAATAGTGTCTAATATTAAGGATGTTCTAATGAAAATATACATTTTTATACGAATATTATGTTAGAATGATAATATTTCAAAGAATAATATTTGCGGAGAATAGTTTTCGTATTCAACTCCAGTGGAAAGATTACAAGCAACGAAGACGCGAGGAAACAGAAAGTACGTCGTCCCGGTCCAAATTGGAAGCGGCCAAAAAATATCCACAACAGCAAAAAAATCTATGACAGAGTTCGGCAACTTACACTTCCTACCCTTTAGAACGATGAGGACATCGTTTCCCCTTTGCCGTAGAATGTTAGCCGATATTTGGTTTTGTAAAATACAACATATGTAACATTAGTATTAGCATGAATCTCTACCAAGTCTACATTTTCCCCCATCATCTCATTCCCTCTTGCTATTTCTGTATCTCTTCCTTGTTTTATAATTTCCATCTCTATTCCTTTATTTTTTCCTTATTTGATTCAACTTTATTCAATTCCTTTCATTTCCCACTACATTTTATTATTTCTTCATGATTACACATTTACGAACCACTAAACAAATCCTTACATTTAACATGGTGCACGGTGCGGGGACGACGAAGTCTCACAACAGGTTCGTATCAAAAATCTTCCAACTTCTTCCCTATTTTTGAAACAAACTTCAGTCACAAATATCTTCGTGGCGCCAGCCTCCGCCAATGGCCCTGTCCAAATTTATTAAAAACTATCTTACGTTCCCCCTAACCTTATGTCTCGTCACGAAATACGATTCATACGAGTAGTAAAACTCAACAATCATAGCGAATTTGTCACGTTTAACAACAAACTCTACATCGCAATATTATTACACGAAGCTGCACTTATTGAGCTCACTCCAGCAGACCAAGCACGTGCACGTGCCAAGTATAGTCATTTATCTCCTGACAGAACACTACACCTATATAGGTTTTATAAACTATACAAGCAAATATTGCCTCGGTATATCAACTCAGCAATTCAACCTGAAATAGTTAACAGAAGTGACATTCACGTTGTTCTCAAAAACCCCAGCCGTATTCCTAGATCAATCAACACCTCAACAACCCTGCCTGAAACCACCGTGGTATCCGTCCCAGACGACATTTTAACCCACGTCCCGTACAGTGAAGGCGAAACCGAAACAGAAGGACCTACTTCTGAACCTACAACACTTCTCGGGGATTTCACAACATTCAACCCCAGTCGCACATCCACCCCTGCTCTCTCCACTGGTCCGGCAGATCATGACTCGATCTTCGATACACATCAATCATGGTTCAGCCTACCAATAGTCATAGTTATCTACTATAACAACATTGACGACAACAAGTCCAACTCCCATTTCGGAGCCGTCCACAAACTTGCAAATTCACTACAAAAACATAATGCAGCTACAGCTCCTGTGACCTCTCCTGACCTGATAAATTCTTCTAAGTGTTTATTCAAAGAAAATTTGGGCATTACCCGTCTACAACAGGACCATCCCAGGGGATCTACAAACCCCCCACCCCTCATTAAAGGACCCACCTTCCCCAAGAGGTGACCTTCCCCCATGGTATCCGCCCTTCTAAAGGAACAAAATAATGGTCTATCAACCTACACTGACAAATTCAATGACTGAGCTATTTACAGAGCTCCTAAAAACATTTTTTCAATACTATACCTGTTCATAATGCCAAACATCGTTAAAACAAAAATGTATATCAAGAAGATATTTATAGAAAATCGAAACAAAATATGTGATTCTATGTAATCACATCCTCGGTAATCTGTCTCAATCCCAAGTGTAATGAACTTGACCCACATTATTAAACACTAGATACCATGCACGGGCAAAGGTCCCCGAGTCCCGCGCAGCACTTGGATCAGATTTAATTAATTTAACCCCTAAGCACCTACTGCTCATAATGTAAGAAAAAATCCATTACACCATAACCGATTTCCTCAACAGATTACCTGGATCTACGAGCCGCAAGGGCATCAACTCGCAGACCCTTCACCCTAGCAAAAACAAAGAGAGACACAAAACAAAGAACAAAATAACAATAACTACAACTTCACGTCTTCTTCTATGTTAATCACCACCAGCACAGAAAATCCCGTTGTCATCCTGTAACAAAACAAAATACAGGATATTTTGAAAACAATACTAATGTACCATTTCTTTATGAGTTCCAGAAAATTCACAACTCACTATCGCAGCCTTGACGACATGCCCCACATTCAAGGATGTTGAAGTCCGCACCCTCTATGATAACAGCTACAAGTGCGAGCACGCATGGGACGCCATGACAGTTGCAAGCCATCTCCAACTAATAAAACTATATATAAATATATATATATATAAACTATATACATATGTATCCACAAATCTATATATATCAACAAATTCATAGGCCACACAAACATTTTCACATCGATACTATCACATCACATCCTTATATTACATACATAGGCATTTTTATCTTAAAGTATATACATACGTACTATGAGCTGCAGCTCCCGACACATTTTCCTTTATTTCCAGAATTTGAACTGATCACTCCAATTCAACCCTTCACATTGGTCACCCTGTATACACACAAAATTCTATCAATTCTATTATACATAATTTATTTTTGTACTCTAAGCTCCAATTCATTTCGAATGTATAATAACCAACAGACAAAATTATTCCTCACCGTGTATAAAATCTCCATCTTGTAAATTTGCCCTCGAAATTGTACAAAATTCCATCTAAAAAATTCTGAGGGCAGAATTTGTTTTGCCCCTCCATGAAGTTTATACAGACTTTTTGCACTAATAGTGTCTAATATTAAGGATGTTCTAATGAAAATATACATTTTTATACGAATATTATGTTAGAATGATAATATTTCAAAGAATAATATTTGCGGAGAATAGTTTTCGTATTCAACTCCAGTGGAAAGATTACAAGCAACGAAGACGCGAGGAAACAGAAAGTACGTCGTCCCGGTCCAAATTGGAAGCGGCCAAAAAATATCCACAACAGCAAAAAAATCTATGACAGAGTTCGGCAACTTACACTTCCTACCCTTTAGAACGATGAGGACATCGTTTCCCCTTTGCCGTAGAATGTTAGCCGATATTTGGTTTTGTAAAATACAACATATGTAACATTAGTATTAGCATGAATCTCTACCAAGTCTACATTTTCCCCCATCATCTCATTCCCTCTTGCTATTTCTGTATCTCTTCCTTGTTTTATAATTTCCATCTCTATTCCTTTATTTTTTCCTTATTTGATTCAACTTTATTCAATTCCTTTCATTTCCCACTACATTTTATTATTTCTTCATGATTACACATTTACGAACCACTAAACAAATCCTTACATTTAACATGGTGCACGGTGCGGGGACGACGAAGTCTCACAACAGGTTCGTATCAAAAATCTTCCAACTTCTTCCCTATTTTTGAAACAAACTTCAGTCACAAATATCTTCGTGGCGCCAGCCTCCGCCAATGGCCCTGTCCAAATTTATTAAAAACTATCTTACGTTCCCCCTAACCTTGTCTCGTCACGAAATACGATTCATACGAGTAGTAAAACTCAACAATCATAGCGAATTTGTCACGTTTAACAACAAACTCTACATCGCAATATTATTACACGAAGCTGCACTTATTGAGCTCACTCCAGCAGACCAAGCACGTGCACGTGCCAAGTATAGTCATTTATCTCCTGACAGAACACTACACCTATATAGGTTTTATAAACTATACAAGCAAATATTGCCTCGGTATATCAACTCAGCAATTCAACCTGAAATAGTTAACAGAAGTGACATTCACGTTGTTCTCAAAAACCCCAGCCGTATTCCTAGATCAATCAACACCTCAACAACCCTGCCTGAAACCACCGTGGTATCCGTCCCAGACGACATTTTAACCCACGTCCCGTACAGTGAAGGCGAAACCGAAACAGAAGGACCTACTTCTGAACCTACAACACTTCTCGGGGATTTCACAACATTCAACCCCAGTCGCACATCCACCCCTGCTCTCTCCACTGGTCCGGCAGATCATGACTCGATCTTCGATACACATCAATCATGGTTCAGCCTACCAATAGTCATAGTTATCTACTATAACAACATTGACGACAACAAGTCCAACTCCCATTTCGGAGCCGTCCACAAACTTGCAAATTCACTACAAAAACATAATGCAGCTACAGCTCCTGTGACCTCTCCTGACCTGATAAATTCTTCTAAGTGTTTATTCAAAGAAAATTTGGGCATTACCCGTCTACAACAGGACCATCCCAGGGGATCTACAAACCCCCCACCCCTCATTAAAGGACCCACCTTCCCCAAGAGGTGACCTTCCCCCATGGTATCCGCCCTTCTAAAGGAACAAAATAATGGTCTATCAACCTACACTGACAAATTCAATGACTGAGCTATTTACAGAGCTCCTAAAAACATTTTTTCAATACTATACCTGTTCATAATGCCAAACATCGTTAAAACAAAAATGTATATCAAGAAGATATTTATAGAAAATCGAAACAAAATATGTGATTCTATGTAATCACATCCTCGGTAATCTGTCTCAATCCCAAGTGTAATGAACTTGACCCACATTATTAAACACTAGATACCATGCACGGGCAAAGGTCCCCGAGTCCCGCGCAGCACTTGGATCAGATTTAATTAATTTAACCCCTAAGCACCTACTGCTCATAATGTGAGAAAAAATCCATTACACCATAACCGATTTCCTCAACAGATTACCTGGATCTACGAGCCGCAAGGGCATCAACTCGCAGACCCTTCACCCTAGCAAAAACAAAGAGAGACACAAAACAAAGAACAAAATAACAATAACTACAACTTCACGTCTTCTTCTATGTTAATCACCACCAGCACAGAAAATCCCGTTGTCATCCTGTAACAAAACAAAATACAGGATATTTTGAAAACAATACTAATGTACCATTTCTTTATGAGTTCCAGAAAATTCACAACTCACTATCGCAGTCTTGACGACATGCCCCACATTCAAGGATGTTGAAGTCCGCACCCTCTATGATAACAGCTACAAGTGCGAGCACGCATGGGACGCCATGACAGTTGCAAGCCATCTCCAACTAAGAAAACAATATATATATAAATATATATATATACTATACACATATGTATCCACAAATCTATATATATATATCAACAAATTCATAGGCCACACAAACAATTTCACATCGATACTATCACATCCTTATATTACATACATAGGCATTTTTATCTTAAAGTATATACATACTTACGTACGTGAGAGATGCGGGAGGTGACGGAGATATTGCATGTGAGCCACAGGAATCAACGGCCGAGTTGTGGTTTTAATAGTGAGCCACAAGCGCTCTTTTATTATAATAATAAGAATAATAATAACAAATACAAGAATACAAATATGGGGACCTTAAGGCCAACAAAAAAAGGAAGCTGAGGATTCAAACCTCGTTAAAAAAAACTAATTCCACTCCGGAAATCCGTTCAAGAGAGTGGAGCGCGGGGAGAGAGGGTCTGGTCTTGGGAACAAAAAAAAACGCGAATGGTAGAGATGGTGTGAGTTGGTAAGGAAGAGCATGGCTCTTCCTTACATAACCTTGGGTCAGGTTGGGAAGGAGTTGGGGATGACGTGGGTCGACGGGGATGGAAAGTGGAAGGGGAAATGGTCACGTCGCGCCTCACCAGAGTGAGCGCGGCGTAACTATATGGGGATTGGGTTCCTACATGCCCCCCTCTGGGGTCTGGTCGTCCCGACCAGTCGAAGGGTCTCGTGGAGGGCCTGGTGGCGGGAGATCTCGCGGGGGGCGACGGACTCGGAAGCCTCGGTTGAGTTGGGAACCTGGTAGCGTTGGAACAGGACGGGGGTGGTAAGGGTGAAATCGGAGGTGATGGGGTACAAAATCAGGGTGTAATTCATGATGGTGGGTATTTGGAGAAGGAGTGTCTATGTTTATAGACATAAGGGATTCGATGGGACGCTTTCTTCGGGGTGGGGTAGGTGGTCGGTCGAAAATTATCGACATAAGTGGAACAATCTGTGGGCTGGTGGAGGGATCGAACGGAAAGTAACTCGGGGTTGTGGTTGGAACTTGAACGGTTGGAGTTTCTTGGGGACGGACGACAGCAAAGGGATTTGTGGTTATCTCCGGAATCAATGAAACAATATTAGGTAGGGTTTCAGCAGGGGTCAAAATAGCTACCATCATGGGAGTATCAGTGGATGTATGGGGAATTTCGGTAGAAACTTCGGGAGTAATTTCAGGGATAAGGGAATCCAGATCGGGAAAGATCGGATTAGCTTCGGGAAATAGAGTGACGAAGTCGGGAATAAGGGGAATAGTTTTTGGGTCTGTGAAATGTGGGACAGAGGGTTCGTTGGGAGTGATTTCGGAGTTTTCGGTTGTCGTGACTACAACTTCGTGGGTAAAATCGGGGATCGGGATGGATGGGGCGACGGGTTCTTCAGTGGTCATTTCGGTATTCGGGGTAACTGACTTAACCTGATCTTCAGAAGATGGTTTGGGATCCGGGGTGGTTACCATAGTAGGGATTTCAGCAGGGATTTTCTCGGGAAGAATTTCGATCTCCTCTGGTTCAATGGGGTGAATAATATGGATGGTGGGATTGGGGGAAAACGTAACTCGTCTCTTGGGGAGGGGGTTGTTAATGGTAATATCCATTAAGGGCAGAGGCTTGGGTGGGGAGTCTAGGGTCATGGTTTCGATTTTGCGGGTGATAGCAGGGACCTTTTCTGGGGAAACAACAATTGGGACTGCAGATGGTTGGTGGGCATTGGGGTATGGCACTTGTGGTATTTCTTTTGAGCTTGCATGGTCTAAGGACTCCGCTTCTTCAGCTCGAGCTGGAGAACCCTGGGGACTGAGACTGAAGCCACGAACGATCTCCTCCTCCTCCGGGGTAAGAATAGAGGAAACCGGATCTATATTTTGGTCCGCCATCTCCTCCAAGAGAGTGAGTTCAGCATCCATATCTAAATCAGAAAACGAAACGATATTTATTCTTCGTTTAGGTATGCGGACACTCCGTCTCGGAGTAGTAAATTCGGGACATTCGTTTTTTTGAAAGTCGGGGGATTGAAAAAGTCGGGTCATAGCCTCTGAATAATCAGGGGTTTGTGTTGGTAAATGGGGAGGAAAATCTTGGGGAGCGTTGGGGGTATTTTTCTGGGATCCCGAGGAAGAAATCGAGGAGTCGTCGGATTCGTCGGAGGGAACGAAGGGTTTCATATGCTGTACATGGGCTTTACGATACTTTTGTCTGGGGAAATCAGGTCGGAGATCGTGTAAGAGGTATGTGACTGGATTCAACTTTTCTACTACTTCGAATGGTCCTTTAAACGCGGGCATAAATTTGTCAACGAAACCGGCCTTACGTTAAAACTCAGCTATTAATACCAATTGTTTCGGTTGATATTCTACGGGAGGGTGCCTGGAATTATATATATCCTTCACTAATTTTCGAGTGAGATTTGTATTGGCACGGGCTTGGTCACATGCAATGGTAACTCGTTTAGGAATCTTATCGGGATATTTGTCATCGCGTCGCCAGTCAATTGTAGGGAAAACTTTGTCGCACGGAAGTATAGGGTCGCGCCCATAGAGTAGATAATACGGGGAAAATTTTGAAATTGAGTGTAACGTTGCGTTATGGGCAAATATTGAAGAAAATAACCACGTTTCCCACTGATCGTGTTTGTTTGATAAAAATTTCGATATTACTCGTTTTACCGTACCAATGTGACGTTCTACCAAACCGTTTACATGATGAGCCTGGGGAGGTGTTAAATGATGGTTGATCTGGAAGTCTTCACAAAACTTTTGGAAAGCTTTCGAAGTGAAGGGGCTTCCTGGGTCGGTGATAATAAGGTTGGGGATACCATGTCGATAGATAATTGTCTGGAGGATCCCTTTTATGGCCTCCGTAGAATTTTGAGCAGAGATTGGATATACTTCAGCATATCGGGTGAGATGGTCCACCGATATTAGAAATGATGTATTTCCTCCGGGGGATTCAGGGAAAGGGCCGGCAAAGTCAATAGCCACCGTTTCAAATGGATTTTGTGGGGAGGGAAAGGGAATCATGGGTCCAGAGGTGGGAGTATTCCTGCGATTATGTCTTTGACAAATGTTACAAGCGGCAATAAATTTTTGAACATCTTTTTTTAAGTGAGGCCAGTAATATCTAGATTGAATTGTATGTAGGGTTTTGCTTACGCCGAAGTGACCTCCGGTAGGGTGGGTGTGTACTAATTTGATTAACTTTTTGCGAGCATTTGTTGGGATACACAGTTTCCAAAGCCTATCACCAACATTACTTTCTGCACGGTATAATAATTCATTTTGTAGAGTAAATTCTGGGTATTTGTCTAGCTTTGAATCGTCAAGGCGTAGCTTATGGGTAATTATAGGAGAAATGAAGGGATCAGTTCTCTGGTTGGTGATAAGCTCTTCTAGATGATCGGGATCTGGGAGAAAGTTATTTAGACTGGTGGATAATTCGGGGTAGTCGGTTTCGGAAATTGGGGCGGGATTGACGGGATTTCTGGAGAGAGTATCTACATTAGAATTTAGGATTCCTTTCTTGTATTTTATGTTAAATTGATATTCCATCAACGTCATACTCCACCGGGATAGCCTACCTTTTAAATCTTTACAAGTCATTAAGTACGTAAGGGAATTATGATCTGTCTGAATTTCAAACTGACGGCCGTACAGAAACGGGCGGAAATGTTTGACTGACTCTACTACCGCTAACCCCTCTAATTCTGATACATGGTATTTTTTCTCATGTTCATTTAGGGACCGAGAGTAGTAAGCGACAACTTTTTCCTTGCCGTCTTGAATTTGACTAAGAATTCCTGCAATACCATCTTGGCATGCATCTGTAGCTAGAATGGTGGGACATTCGTCTATGAAATGGGTTAATATGGGGGCCTCGACTAACTTACGCTTCAACTCCTCAAAAGACTTTTGACAGTCTTCTGACCAAACGAATTTACAATTCTTTTTGAATAAGGCTCTAATAGGGGCTGAAATTTTACTGAAATTAAGTACGAACTGTCGGTAATAGGAACAGATGCAATGAAAGGACTTTGCGGTTTTTATACTCTTGGGAACAGGGAAATTTTCGATGGCTTTTACTTTTTCAGTGTCTACTTCCATTCCATCACAAGAAATGTAATGACCTAAATACTTTACTCTCTTCATGGCAAATTCACATTTGGATGGCTTGAGAGTAAGTCCTCCATCAATAACTTTTTCTAGCACTCTTCTTAGATCTACGAGATGTTGGTCAAAGGACTTGGAGTATATCGCTACGTCATCTATGAAACAGACAGCTATTTGCCATTTAAGGGATCCTAACATTTTATCCATGAGTCTTTGAAAGGTTTGGGGCGCTGAGCTCTGACCAAAAGGCATTCGGTTAAAAGTAAATTGGCCGTTTGGGGTTACGAAGCTAGAATATTCCTTAACTCTCTTGGAATTTTTTATCTGGTGGAACGCAGAAACGAAATCTAATTTAGAAATGAACTGAAACCCCGATAAAGCTTCAAAAATTGTATCACTACGGTCGAGGATAAATACAGACTTTTTCGTTTTCTCGTTCACTTTACGGAAATCTACACACATTCTATAAGTGCCATCAGATTTTTTTACCAAAAAAGCTGGACTACTCCAGGGGGAATCGCTCTCTTCCACTACCCCTTGTTCTATCAATTTTTTGACTTGCCTATCGAACTCTGCACGCTCAAGGGGAGATACTCTATAAGGGCGGGATTTCACAGGGGTATTATCTATTAATTCGAAGTCATGTTCTAACAGAGTGGTACAACCAAATTCGTCATCATTGAAGGCAAAGGCTTGGCGATAGAATGAAAGGAGTTGTTTAAGCTTAGTAACTTGATAAGGGGATAAATGCTCAGCGAACGCTAGTGTATTAATGTCTGGGTCTATGGGGATTTCCTGTGGGGGAAAAGGAGTATTTTCGGGATCGAATTGGAGAGAAGAAACGGGCAGCTCTAAGTGATCCGCATTCAATTCACCGCAAATTTCAGCTTGAAGGTCCAAACGCCCTAACAAGGTTTTAGAGGGTAGGAAGACATACCATTCTGATGGGTTTGAAATAGTAATGTAACTTAGGTCATATTCAAATGATAAAATACATTTAGGAATAACTATATTTTTACCATACTGAATCCGTTTGAAGGGATAAAATACTGCTGTGGCTGAGGATAGATTGGAGGAATAAACAGGGACTACTAAAGTGGTACATGGGGGTATCTCGGTTGGATATTTGGTTCTGACATAACTAATTGGGACTGTATTCAAAGGGGGGCTTCGTTTGAAGTAGTTTTGGAGGTGACTGGGGTTGGGATTTCGGTACTTGTGATAGAACTCCGGGAATTTGAGGACGGTTTCATATTCTTGAAGTGAGGAGGGATTCCTGGTGTAAGGGTTTGGGTAGCTTGTTGGGATTCAGGGAAAGTTAACTTATTGTCAGCAAATGACACGTTAGCCTTAGTAAACGAAAGAAAATCATAACCTAAAATTACCTCATAGGAGGAGTTTGGGACTATAAGAAAGTTCCAAAAAGTACTGTAATCTTCAACACTTACTGGTAACTCGATTTGATGTGTAATTACAATTCTCGTTGGAGATTTTACAGCTAGTTTTAGCATAATAGGTAGATCAAGTGGTTTGACAGTACCATGTAAATACAGCGGCAAGGATTGGAAGAAATCTTCACTGATAACGGAGACAGCAGCTCCACTATCAATTAGTGCTGTAGTTTGTAGGAAACTAATGTAAATTGGTAGGAATAATAGCTTATTATTAGTAGTAGTATGAGACACATGATTCATCTCTCCTAGAATACATAATGAAGAATATATTGATCCTAATTCTATTTCTAAATAATTATTAGAAACCTCTAAGCTACTGTTAAAGTCTGGGTCTTCTGGAAGCTCAGAATTTTCTAAACCTGAATGATGTTCAGCCTGGTCTGCCCAGTACACCAGGCCTAAGGGTTTAACGGGGTCGAGTTAGGGTGGGAGTAAGAGTTACGATTGTTCTGAGGTGGAGGGGGAAATTGTTGGCTCATGAGGCTCGGGATCCTTGGGTTGTTTGGGAAATTAGGAGGGTTATGCTGAGGTCTGGGATTACTATAGCGTACGTTTTGAGGTGGAGGTCGGGCATTCGTCACGAGCTGATCTATCTCATTACGCTGAACAAAGTTATCAGCTTGATTTCTCGGCATGAAATCACGTTGCATAGTTCGGCAGTTACGCAGCATGTGCCCTTCCTTTGAGCAATAGTTGCATTGTGATTTAGGGGGTTCTGGGGAAGTGAATGGATTTGGTTGAGGCCTTGATTGATGAAAAGGGTTATACAGTTCTGAGTGTGAAACTGACTCAGGAGAGGGTATGGGGTTAGGAGGGACTGAGAATAGGGCAAAATTGGGATCCCGACAGTGGTATTTCAACTCCCGAGTGAAATCTGTGATTGTTCCTTGGGAGGTGATAGTGGAGCGGATAGTGTGGGAAAGGTTAGTTGGTAAACCTTTAAGAAGATATCGGAGCTTGTCCTCCTCGGACATGTTACGATCCATTTTACTAAAGAGGCTCAATTTATCCGTCACATAATCAATTGGATCCTCACACCCAATCCGAAAAACTCGGTTTTTGTTTTTATCCTTCGCATTACGAGCATAATCAGTTTCAGGGAAATACTCCTTTAAATCTACTTTAAATCTACTGTATAACGCTTTTGAAGACTGGGAGCTCAGCGCTGCTGTGAGATGTGAGGCATTAAAAGTCCACCAACTCTGGGCAGTTCCCACTAGAACCTTGTGCATGTTCCTCATACGCCAAAACTCATCTAATCTGTAGTGAAGGGCTGTCTCTTCAAAAGCTTTCAGCCACTCGTTGGCTGAGGATTTCCCATCAAAGGTGGGTAAATCCGAAAATATTTGGGAGAGGGGGATATGGGACATGTTTGGAGTAATAAAGGGCTGATTAATTGTGATTGGGTGTAGTGTGAGTAGTTGTTGCTATTTGCAACTGACTACTATGTTTCAATTTGTATGATAAAAAAAACGTTCGCTTTGCTGTGAGAGCCCCGATTTCCAGTGACTACCACCTTATTGTTAGTGACTACGTGAACTTATTGGGAGTTACCTTTTATTACAGCATGATTTATAATTCACGTGTGAATCTTATTGCAGATCGCCTAATGGTTTGGTAATAATTATTAATTTAGTCCTCGAACCGCTATAAAACTGATGTTCTTAGACACGTTCACGTATGGGTATATGAATGGGATGAATTAAAATTTCCAGTTAGCTAATACTTTATAAGGTTGGTTTAAATATCAATATTCTGAAATCGTAACCAATACCTTCGCCTCGGAGTGATCTTTAATCCTATATTTAATTGGGCAAATCAGATCAAGTGAGGGTCGAGTTCTGGATCAAGTGAGTGATAATACACTCCTAGACGATAACTTAAAATAATTATTAATTACGTCGTGTTATTTCAGACGGGAGATTACTCAGGGCACTTTTGTAAGTTCCGGTTAAATTTGTAAGGGATACCAAAATTGGATTGAAGTACAGATTGGAGGGGTGAGAGATCAGAGTTTACATCTTACTTAGAATTAGTGGAAATCAATTAATCTTCTAGTTGTGTACTCACCAGACCGATTCGAGTTATGCAACCGGACCAAATGAAGAGTCCCCAAAACAATTGAGTTGGAAATGTAGTAGTCAGGAATTTGGCTCGAGGATTGAACCTTCTTACCAAAAAAAAATTGACACAGTTAGATACTTTATAATAAGACAGTTTCCTGTATTAGTTACACCACACGATACAATTCTATAATAATGTTAAAACTGAAACCCAAACCAATAATAATTCTCTAGATCTACGGATTTTCCAGCTGAACACCTCTTATTGAGAGATCATGAAATATTGTACACCTTAGTTATTAATATGTGATTAAATGGAATTCCTGTTCTTACATAAACCGGGGACAGTTTTCAAGTAAAAATGGGGATTCTTGATCAAAGCAATTAATGACGGATTTTATTTTTGAGGGACGAAGTTGGGGAAACTCAATAGGGAATTTTGGTAGCGTCTGGGGCGAGGTGATACTTGTGGAGAGAAAAACGGCGTGGGTGTAGGAAAATGGCATCGTACCATGCGATTATGTAATGGGATTTTTTGTTTATATACACAGCAAATCCGAGGGGAAAATTCTAAAATGGATTGAACTTTACCATGATAATCCCTAATAAAGAAAAAAAAACTCACTTTACCTTTGAAATTGCAAGGATGATACCCGGCGCCTTTACGTACGTAAGAGATGCGGGAGGTGACGGAGAGATTGCATGTGAGCCACAGGAATCAACGGCCGAGTTGTGGTTTTAATAGTGAGCCACAAGCGCTCTTTTATTATAATAATAAGAATAATAATAACAAATACAAGAATACAAATATGGGGACCTTAAGGCCAACAAAAAAAGGAAGCTGAGGATTCAAACCTCGTTAAAAAAAACTAATTCCACTCCGGAAATCCGTTCAAGAGAGTGGAGCGCGGGGAGAGAGGGTCTGGTCTTGGGAACAAAAAAAAAACGCGAATGGTAGAGATGGTGTGAGTTGGTAAGGAAGAGCATGGCTCTTCCTTACATAACATTGGGTCAGGTTGGGAAGGAGTTGGGGATGACGTGGGTCGACGGGGATGGAAAGTGGAAGGGGAAATGGTCACGTCGCGCCTCACCAGAGTGAGCGCGGCGTAACTATATGGGGATTGGGTTCCTACAATACGTACTATGAGCTGCAGCTCCCGACACATTTTCCTTTATTTCCAGAATTTGAACTGATCACTCCAATTCAACCCTTCACATTGGTCACCCTGTATACACACAAAATTCTATCAATTCTATTATACATAATTTATTTTTGTACTCTAAGCTCCAATTCATTTCGAATGTATAATAACCAACAGACAAAATTATTCCTCACCGTGTATAAAATCTCCATCTTGTAAATTTGCCCTCGAAATTGTACAAAATTCCATCTAAAAAATTCTGAGGGCAGAATTTGTTTTGCCCCTCCATGAAGTTTATACAGACTTTTTGCACTAATAGTGTCTAATATTAAGGATGTTCTAATGAAAATATACATTTTTATACGAATATTATGTTAGAATGATAATATTTCAAAGAATAATATTTGCGGAGAATAGTTTTCGTATTCAACTCCAGTGGAAAGATTACAAGCAACGAAGACGCGAGGAAACAGAAAGTACGTCGTCCCGGTCCAAATTGGAAGCGGCCAAAAAATATCCACAACAGCAAAAAAATCTATGACAGAGTTCGGCAACTTACACTTCCTACCCTTTAGAACGATGAGGACATCGTTTCCCCTTTGCCGTAGAATGTTAGCCGATATTTGGTTTTGTAAAATACAACATATGTAACATTAGTATTAGCATGAATCTCTACCAAGTCTACATTTTCCCCCATCATCTCATTCCCTCTTGCTATTTCTGTATCTCTTCCTTGTTTTATAATTTCCATCTCTATTCCTTTATTTTTTCCTTATTTGATTCAACTTTATTCAATTCCTTTCATTTCCCACTACATTTTATTATTTCTTCATGATTACACATTTACGAACCACTAAACAAATCCTTACATTTAACATGGTGCACGGTGCGGGGACGACGAAGTCTCACAACAGGTTCGTATCAAAAATCTTCCAACTTCTTCCCTATTTTTGAAACAAACTTCAGTCACAAATATCTTCGTGGCGCCAGCCTCCGCCAATGGCCCTGTCCAAATTTATTAAAAACTATCTTACGTTCCCCCTAACCTTATGTCTCGTCACGAAATACGATTCATACGAGTAGTAAAACTCAACAATCATAGCGAATTTGTCACGTTTAACAACAAACTCTACATCGCAATATTATTACACGAAGCTGCACTTATTGAGCTCACTCCAGCAGACCAAGCACGTGCACGTGCCAAGTATAGTCATTTATCTCCTGACAGAACACTACACCTATATAGGTTTTATAAACTATACAAGCAAATATTGCCTCGGTATATCAACTCAGCAATTCAACCTGAAATAGTTAACAGAAGTGACATTCACGTTGTTCTCAAAAACCCCAGCCGTATTCCTAGATCAATCAACACCTCAACAACCCTGCCTGAAACCACCGTGGTATCCGTCCCAGACGACATTTTAACCCACGTCCCGTACAGTGAAGGCGAAACCGAAACAGAAGGACCTACTTCTGAACCTACAACACTTCTCGGGGATTTCACAACATTCAACCCCAGTCGCACATCCACCCCTGCTCTCTCCACTGGTCCGGCAGATCATGACTCGATCTTCGATACACATCAATCATGGTTCAGCCTACCAATAGTCATAGTTATCTACTATAACAACATTGACGACAACAAGTCCAACTCCCATTTCGGAGCCGTCCACAAACTTGCAAATTCACTACAAAAACATAATGCAGCTACAGCTCCTGTGACCTCTCCTGACCTGATAAATTCTTCTAAGTGTTTATTCAAAGAAAATTTGGGCATTACCCGTCTACAACAGGACCATCCCAGGGGATCTACAAACCCCCCACCCCTCATTAAAGGACCCACCTTCCCCAAGAGGTGACCTTCCCCCATGGTATCCGCCCTTCTAAAGGAACAAAATAATGGTCTATCAACCTACACTGACAAATTCAATGACTGAGCTATTTACAGAGCTCCTAAAAACATTTTTTCAATACTATACCTGTTCATAATGCCAAACATCGTTAAAACAAAAATGTATATCAAGAAGATATTTATAGAAAATCGAAACAAAATATGTGATTCTATGTAATCACATCCTCGGTAATCTGTCTCAATCCCAAGTGTAATGAACTTGACCCACATTATTAAACACTAGATACCATGCACGGGCAAAGGTCCCCGAGTCCCGCGCAGCACTTGGATCAGATTTAATTAATTTAACCCCTAAGCACCTACTGCTCATAATGTAAGAAAAAATCCATTACACCATAACCGATTTCCTCAACAGATTACCTGGATCTACGAGCCGCAAGGGCATCAACTCGCAGACCCTTCACCCTAGCAAAAACAAAGAGAGACACAAAACAAAGAACAAAATAACAATAACTACAACTTCACGTCTTCTTCTATGTTAATCACCACCAGCACAGAAAATCCCGTTGTCATCCTGTAACAAAACAAAATACAGGATATTTTGAAAACAATACTAATGTACCATTTCTTTATGAGTTCCAGAAAATTCACAACTCACTATCGCAGTCTTGACGACATGCCCCACATTCAAGGATGTTGAAGTCCGCACCCTCTATGATAACAGCTACAAGTGCGAGCACGCATGGGACGCCATGACAGTTGCAAGCCATCTCCAACTAAGAAAACAATATATATATAAACATATATATATACTATACACATATGTATCCACAAATCTATATATATATATCAACAAATTCATAGGCCACACAAACAATTTCACATCGATACTATCACATCCTTATATTACATACATAGGCATTTTTATCTTAAAGTATATACATACGTACTATGAGCTGCAGCTCCCGACACATTTTCCTTTATTTCCAGAATTTGAACTGATCACTCCAATTCAACCCTTCACATTGGTCACCCTGTATACACACAAAATTCTATCAATTCTATTATACATAATTTATTTTTGTACTCTAAGCTCCAATTCATTTCGAATGTATAATAACCAACAGACAAAATTATTCCTCACCGTGTATAAAATCTCCATCTTGTAAATTTGCCCTCGAAATTGTACAAAATTCCATCTAAAAAATTCTGAGGGCAGAATTTGTTTTGCCCCTCCATGAAGTTTATACAGACTTTTTGCACTAATAGTGTCTAATATTAAGGATGTTCTAATGAAAATATACATTTTTATACGAATATTATGTTAGAATGATAATATTTCAAAGAATAATATTTGCGGAGAATAGTTTTCGTATTCAACTCCAGTGGAAAGATTACAAGCAACGAAGACGCGAGGAAACAGAAAGTACGTCGTCCCGGTCCAAATTGGAAGCGGCCAAAAAATATCCACAACAGCAAAAAAATCTATGACAGAGTTCGGCAACTTACACTTCCTACCCTTTAGAACGATGAGGACATCGTTTCCCCTTTGCCGTAGAATGTTAGCCGATATTTGGTTTTGTAAAATACAACATATGTAACATTAGTATTAGCATGAATCTCTACCAAGTCTACATTTTCCCCCATCATCTCATTCCCTCTTGCTATTTCTGTATCTCTTCCTTGTTTTATAATTTCCATCTCTATTCCTTTATTTTTTCCTTATTTGATTCAACTTTATTCAATTCCTTTCATTTCCCACTACATTTTATTATTTCTTCATGATTACACATTTACGAACCACTAAACAAATCCTTACATTTAACATGGTGCACGGTGCGGGGACGACGAAGTCTCACAACAGGTTCGTATCAAAAATCTTCCAACTTCTTCCCTATTTTTGAAACAAACTTCAGTCACAAATATCTTCGTGGCGCCAGCCTCCGCCAATGGCCCTGTCCAAATTTATTAAAAACTATCTTACGTTCCCCCTAACCTTATGTCTCGTCACGAAATACGATTCATACGAGTAGTAAAACTCAACAATCATAGCGAATTTGTCACGTTTAACAACAAACTCTACATCGCAATATTATTACACGAAGCTGCACTTATTGAGCTCACTCCAGCAGACCAAGCACGTGCACGTGCCAAGTATAGTCATTTATCTCCTGACAGAACACTACACCTATATAGGTTTTATAAACTATACAAGCAAATATTGCCTCGGTATATCAACTCAGCAATTCAACCTGAAATAGTTAACAGAAGTGACATTCACGTTGTTCTCAAAAACCCCAGCCGTATTCCTAGATCAATCAACACCTCAACAACCCTGCCTGAAACCACCGTGGTATCCGTCCCAGACGACATTTTAACCCACGTCCCGTACAGTGAAGGCGAAACCGAAACAGAAGGACCTACTTCTGAACCTACAACACTTCTCGGGGATTTCACAACATTCAACCCCAGTCGCACATCCACCCCTGCTCTCTCCACTGGTCCGGCAGATCATGACTCGATCTTCGATACACATCAATCATGGTTCAGCCTACCAATAGTCATAGTTATCTACTATAACAACATTGACGACAACAAGTCCAACTCCCATTTCGGAGCCGTCCACAAACTTGCAAATTCACTACAAAAACATAATGCAGCTACAGCTCCTGTGACCTCTCCTGACCTGATAAATTCTTCTAAGTGTTTATTCAAAGAAAATTTGGGCATTACCCGTCTACAACAGGACCATCCCAGGGGATCTACAAACCCCCCACCCCTCATTAAAGGACCCACCTTCCCCAAGAGGTGACCTTCCCCCATGGTATCCGCCCTTCTAAAGGAACAAAATAATGGTCTATCAACCTACACTGACAAATTCAATGACTGAGCTATTTACAGAGCTCCTAAAAACATTTTTTCAATACTATACCTGTTCATAATGCCAAACATCGTTAAAACAAAAATGTATATCAAGAAGATATTTATAGAAAATCGAAACAAAATATGTGATTCTATGTAATCACATCCTCGGTAATCTGTCTCAATCCCAAGTGTAATGAACTTGACCCACATTATTAAACACTAGATACCATGCACGGGCAAAGGTCCCCGAGTCCCGCGCAGCACTTGGATCAGATTTAATTAATTTAACCCCTAAGCACCTACTGCTCATAATGTAAGAAAAAATCCATTACACCATAACCGATTTCCTCAACAGATTACCTGGATCTACGAGCCGCAAGGGCATCAACTCGCAGACCCTTCACCCTAGCAAAAACAAAGAGAGACACAAAACAAAGAACAAAATAACAATAACTACAACTTCACGTCTTCTTCTATGTTAATCACCACCAGCACAGAAAATCCCGTTGTCATCCTGTAACAAAACAAAATACAGGATATTTTGAAAACAATACTAATGTACCATTTCTTTATGAGTTCCAGAAAATTCACAACTCACTATCGCAGCCTTGACGACATGCCCCACATTCAAGGATGTTGAAGTCCGCACCCTCTATGATAACAGCTACAAGTGCGAGCACGCATGGGACGCCATGACAGTTGCAAGCCATCTCCAACTAATAAAACTATATATAAATATATATATATATAAACTATATACATATGTATCCACAAATCTATATATATCAACAAATTCATAGGCCACACAAACATTTTCACATCGATACTATCACATCACATCCTTATATTACATACATAGGCATTTTTATCTTAAAGTATATACATACGTACTATGAGCTGCAGCTCCCGACACATTTTCCTTTATTTCCAGAATTTGAACTGATCACTCCAATTCAACCCTTCACATTGGTCACCCTGTATACACACAAAATTCTATCAATTCTATTATACATAATTTATTTTTGTACTCTAAGCTCCAATTCATTTCGAATGTATAATAACCAACAGACAAAATTATTCCTCACCGTGTATAAAATCTCCATCTTGTAAATTTGCCCTCGAAATTGTACAAAATTCCATCTAAAAAATTCTGAGGGCAGAATTTGTTTTGCCCCTCCATGAAGTTTATACAGACTTTTTGCACTAATAGTGTCTAATATTAAGGATGTTCTAATGAAAATATACATTTTTATACGAATATTATGTTAGAATGATAATATTTCAAAGAATAATATTTGCGGAGAATAGTTTTCGTATTCAACTCCAGTGGAAAGATTACAAGCAACGAAGACGCGAGGAAACAGAAAGTACGTCGTCCCGGTCCAAATTGGAAGCGGCCAAAAAATATCCACAACAGCAAAAAAATCTATGACAGAGTTCGGCAACTTACACTTCCTACCCTTTAGAACGATGAGGACATCGTTTCCCCTTTGCCGTAGAATGTTAGCCGATATTTGGTTTTGTAAAATACAACATATGTAACATTAGTATTAGCATGAATCTCTACCAAGTCTACATTTTCCCCCATCATCTCATTCCCTCTTGCTATTTCTGTATCTCTTCCTTGTTTTATAATTTCCATCTCTATTCCTTTATTTTTTCCTTATTTGATTCAACTTTATTCAATTCCTTTCATTTCCCACTACATTTTATTATTTCTTCATGATTACACATTTACGAACCACTAAACAAATCCTTACATTTAACATGGTGCACGGTGCGGGGACGACGAAGTCTCACAACAGGTTCGTATCAAAAATCTTCCAACTTCTTCCCTATTTTTGAAACAAACTTCAGTCACAAATATCTTCGTGGCGCCAGCCTCCGCCAATGGCCCTGTCCAAATTTATTAAAAACTATCTTACGTTCCCCCTAACCTTATGTCTCGTCACGAAATACGATTCATACGAGTAGTAAAACTCAACAATCATAGCGAATTTGTCACGTTTAACAACAAACTCTACATCGCAATATTATTACACGAAGCTGCACTTATTGAGCTCACTCCAGCAGACCAAGCACGTGCACGTGCCAAGTATAGTCATTTATCTCCTGACAGAACACTACACCTATATAGGTTTTATAAACTATACAAGCAAATATTGCCTCGGTATATCAACTCAGCAATTCAACCTGAAATAGTTAACAGAAGTGACATTCACGTTGTTCTCAAAAACCCCAGCCGTATTCCTAGATCAATCAACACCTCAACAACCCTGCCTGAAACCACCGTGGTATCCGTCCCAGACGACATTTTAACCCACGTCCCGTACAGTGAAGGCGAAACCGAAACAGAAGGACCTACTTCTGAACCTACAACACTTCTCGGGGATTTCACAACATTCAACCCCAGTCGCACATCCACCCCTGCTCTCTCCACTGGTCCGGCAGATCATGACTCGATCTTCGATACACATCAATCATGGTTCAGCCTACCAATAGTCATAGTTATCTACTATAACAACATTGACGACAACAAGTCCAACTCCCATTTCGGAGCCGTCCACAAACTTGCAAATTCACTACAAAAACATAATGCAGCTACAGCTCCTGTGACCTCTCCTGACCTGATAAATTCTTCTAAGTGTTTATTCAAAGAAAATTTGGGCATTACCCGTCTACAACAGGACCATCCCAGGGGATCTACAAACCCCCCACCCCTCATTAAAGGACCCACCTTCCCCAAGAGGTGACCTTCCCCCATGGTATCCGCCCTTCTAAAGGAACAAAATAATGGTCTATCAACCTACACTGACAAATTCAATGACTGAGCTATTTACAGAGCTCCTAAAAACATTTTTTCAATACTATACCTGTTCATAATGCCAAACATCGTTAAAACAAAAATGTATATCAAGAAGATATTTATAGAAAATCGAAACAAAATATGTGATTCTATGTAATCACATCCTCGGTAATCTGTCTCAATCCCAAGTGTAATGAACTTGACCCACATTATTAAACACTAGATACCATGCACGGGCAAAGGTCCCCGAGTCCCGCGCAGCACTTGGATCAGATTTAATTAATTTAACCCCTAAGCACCTACTGCTCATAATGTAAGAAAAAATCCATTACACCATAACCGATTTCCTCAACAGATTACCTGGATCTACGAGCCGCAAGGGCATCAACTCGCAGACCCTTCACCCTAGCAAAAACAAAGAGAGACACAAAACAAAGAACAAAATAACAATAACTACAACTTCACGTCTTCTTCTATGTTAATCACCACCAGCACAGAAAATCCCGTTGTCATCCTGTAACAAAACAAAATACAGGATATTTTGAAAACAATACTAATGTACCATTTCTTTATGAGTTCCAGAAAATTCACAACTCACTATCGCAGCCTTGACGACATGCCCCACATTCAAGGATGTTGAAGTCCGCACCCTCTATGATAACAGCTACAAGTGCGAGCACGCATGGGACGCCATGACAGTTGCAAGCCATCTCCAACTAATAAAACTATATATAAATATATATATATATAAACTATATACATATGTATCCACAAATCTATATATATCAACAAATTCATAGGCCACACAAACATTTTCACATCGATACTATCACATCACATCCTTATATTACATACATAGGCATTTTTATCTTAAAGTATATACATACGTACTATGAGCTGCAGCTCCCGACACATTTTCCTTTATTTCCAGAATTTGAACTGATCACTCCAATTCAACCCTTCACATTGGTCACCCTGTATACACACAAAATTCTATCAATTCTATTATACATAATTTATTTTTGTACTCTAAGCTCCAATTCATTTCGAATGTATAATAACCAACAGACAAAATTATTCCTCACCGTGTATAAAATCTCCATCTTGTAAATTTGCCCTCGAAATTGTACAAAATTCCATCTAAAAAATTCTGAGGGCAGAATTTGTTTTGCCCCTCCATGAAGTTTATACAGACTTTTTGCACTAATAGTGTCTAATATTAAGGATGTTCTAATGAAAATATACATTTTTATACGAATATTATGTTAGAATGATAATATTTCAAAGAATAATATTTGCGGAGAATAGTTTTCGTATTCAACTCCAGTGGAAAGATTACAAGCAACGAAGACGCGAGGAAACAGAAAGTACGTCGTCCCGGTCCAAATTGGAAGCGGCCAAAAAATATCCACAACAGCAAAAAAATCTATGACAGAGTTCGGCAACTTACACTTCCTACCCTTTAGAACGATGAGGACATCGTTTCCCCTTTGCCGTAGAATGTTAGCCGATATTTGGTTTTGTAAAATACAACATATGTAACATTAGTATTAGCATGAATCTCTACCAAGTCTACATTTTCCCCCATCATCTCATTCCCTCTTGCTATTTCTGTATCTCTTCCTTGTTTTATAATTTCCATCTCTATTCCTTTATTTTTTCCTTATTTGATTCAACTTTATTCAATTCCTTTCATTTCCCACTACATTTTATTATTTCTTCATGATTACACATTTACGAACCACTAAACAAATCCTTACATTTAACATGGTGCACGGTGCGGGGACGACGAAGTCTCACAACAGGTTCGTATCAAAAATCTTCCAACTTCTTCCCTATTTTTGAAACAAACTTCAGTCACAAATATCTTCGTGGCGCCAGCCTCCGCCAATGGCCCTGTCCAAATTTATTAAAAACTATCTTACGTTCCCCCTAACCTTATGTCTCGTCACGAAATACGATTCATACGAGTAGTAAAACTCAACAATCATAGCGAATTTGTCACGTTTAACAACAAACTCTACATCGCAATATTATTACACGAAGCTGCACTTATTGAGCTCACTCCAGCAGACCAAGCACGTGCACGTGCCAAGTATAGTCATTTATCTCCTGACAGAACACTACACCTATATAGGTTTTATAAACTATACAAGCAAATATTGCCTCGGTATATCAACTCAGCAATTCAACCTGAAATAGTTAACAGAAGTGACATTCACGTTGTTCTCAAAAACCCCAGCCGTATTCCTAGATCAATCAACACCTCAACAACCCTGCCTGAAACCACCGTGGTATCCGTCCCAGACGACATTTTAACCCACGTCCCGTACAGTGAAGGCGAAACCGAAACAGAAGGACCTACTTCTGAACCTACAACACTTCTCGGGGATTTCACAACATTCAACCCCAGTCGCACATCCACCCCTGCTCTCTCCACTGGTCCGGCAGATCATGACTCGATCTTCGATACACATCAATCATGGTTCAGCCTACCAATAGTCATAGTTATCTACTATAACAACATTGACGACAACAAGTCCAACTCCCATTTCGGAGCCGTCCACAAACTTGCAAATTCACTACAAAAACATAATGCAGCTACAGCTCCTGTGACCTCTCCTGACCTGATAAATTCTTCTAAGTGTTTATTCAAAGAAAATTTGGGCATTACCCGTCTACAACAGGACCATCCCAGGGGATCTACAAACCCCCCACCCCTCATTAAAGGACCCACCTTCCCCAAGAGGTGACCTTCCCCCATGGTATCCGCCCTTCTAAAGGAACAAAATAATGGTCTATCAACCTACACTGACAAATTCAATGACTGAGCTATTTACAGAGCTCCTAAAAACATTTTTTCAATACTATACCTGTTCATAATGCCAAACATCGTTAAAACAAAAATGTATATCAAGAAGATATTTATAGAAAATCGAAACAAAATATGTGATTCTATGTAATCACATCCTCGGTAATCTGTCTCAATCCCAAGTGTAATGAACTTGACCCACATTATTAAACACTAGATACCATGCACGGGCAAAGGTCCCCGAGTCCCGCGCAGCACTTGGATCAGATTTAATTAATTTAACCCCTAAGCACCTACTGCTCATAATGTAAGAAAAAATCCATTACACCATAACCGATTTCCTCAACAGATTACCTGGATCTACGAGCCGCAAGGGCATCAACTCGCAGACCCTTCACCCTAGCAAAAACAAAGAGAGACACAAAACAAAGAACAAAATAACAATAACTACAACTTCACGTCTTCTTCTATGTTAATCACCACCAGCACAGAAAATCCCGTTGTCATCCTGTAACAAAACAAAATACAGGATATTTTGAAAACAATACTAATGTACCATTTCTTTATGAGTTCCAGAAAATTCACAACTCACTATCGCAGCCTTGACGACATGCCCCACATTCAAGGATGTTGAAGTCCGCACCCTCTATGATAACAGCTACAAGTGCGAGCACGCATGGGACGCCATGACAGTTGCAAGCCATCTCCAACTAATAAAACTATATATAAATATATATATATATAAACTATATACATATGTATCCACAAATCTATATATATCAACAAATTCATAGGCCACACAAACATTTTCACATCGATACTATCACATCACATCCTTATATTACATACATAGGCATTTTTATCTTAAAGTATATACATACGTACTATGAGCTGCAGCTCCCGACACATTTTCCTTTATTTCCAGAATTTGAACTGATCACTCCAATTCAACCCTTCACATTGGTCACCCTGTATACACACAAAATTCTATCAATTCTATTATACATAATTTATTTTTGTACTCTAAGCTCCAATTCATTTCGAATGTATAATAACCAACAGACAAAATTATTCCTCACCGTGTATAAAATCTCCATCTTGTAAATTTGCCCTCGAAATTGTACAAAATTCCATCTAAAAAATTCTGAGGGCAGAATTTGTTTTGCCCCTCCATGAAGTTTATACAGACTTTTTGCACTAATAGTGTCTAATATTAAGGATGTTCTAATGAAAATATACATTTTTATACGAATATTATGTTAGAATGATAATATTTCAAAGAATAATATTTGCGGAGAATAGTTTTCGTATTCAACTCCAGTGGAAAGATTACAAGCAACGAAGACGCGAGGAAACAGAAAGTACGTCGTCCCGGTCCAAATTGGAAGCGGCCAAAAAATATCCACAACAGCAAAAAAATCTATGACAGAGTTCGGCAACTTACACTTCCTACCCTTTAGAACGATGAGGACATCGTTTCCCCTTTGCCGTAGAATGTTAGCCGATATTTGGTTTTGTAAAATACAACATATGTAACATTAGTATTAGCATGAATCTCTACCAAGTCTACATTTTCCCCCATCATCTCATTCCCTCTTGCTATTTCTGTATCTCTTCCTTGTTTTATAATTTCCATCTCTATTCCTTTATTTTTTCCTTATTTGATTCAACTTTATTCAATTCCTTTCATTTCCCACTACATTTTATTATTTCTTCATGATTACACATTTACGAACCACTAAACAAATCCTTACATTTAACATGGTGCACGGTGCGGGGACGACGAAGTCTCACAACAGGTTCGTATCAAAAATCTTCCAACTTCTTCCCTATTTTTGAAACAAACTTCAGTCACAAATATCTTCGTGGCGCCAGCCTCCGCCAATGGCCCTGTCCAAATTTATTAAAAACTATCTTACGTTCCCCCTAACCTTGTCTCGTCACGAAATACGATTCATACGAGTAGTAAAACTCAACAATCATAGCGAATTTGTCACGTTTAACAACAAACTCTACATCGCAATATTATTACACGAAGCTGCACTTATTGAGCTCACTCCAGCAGACCAAGCACGTGCACGTGCCAAGTATAGTCATTTATCTCCTGACAGAACACTACACCTATATAGGTTTTATAAACTATACAAGCAAATATTGCCTCGGTATATCAACTCAGCAATTCAACCTGAAATAGTTAACAGAAGTGACATTCACGTTGTTCTCAAAAACCCCAGCCGTATTCCTAGATCAATCAACACCTCAACAACCCTGCCTGAAACCACCGTGGTATCCGTCCCAGACGACATTTTAACCCACGTCCCGTACAGTGAAGGCGAAACCGAAACAGAAGGACCTACTTCTGAACCTACAACACTTCTCGGGGATTTCACAACATTCAACCCCAGTCGCACATCCACCCCTGCTCTCTCCACTGGTCCGGCAGATCATGACTCGATCTTCGATACACATCAATCATGGTTCAGCCTACCAATAGTCATAGTTATCTACTATAACAACATTGACGACAACAAGTCCAACTCCCATTTCGGAGCCGTCCACAAACTTGCAAATTCACTACAAAAACATAATGCAGCTACAGCTCCTGTGACCTCTCCTGACCTGATAAATTCTTCTAAGTGTTTATTCAAAGAAAATTTGGGCATTACCCGTCTACAACAGGACCATCCCAGGGGATCTACAAACCCCCCACCCCTCATTAAAGGACCCACCTTCCCCAAGAGGTGACCTTCCCCCATGGTATCCGCCCTTCTAAAGGAACAAAATAATGGTCTATCAACCTACACTGACAAATTCAATGACTGAGCTATTTACAGAGCTCCTAAAAACATTTTTTCAATACTATACCTGTTCATAATGCCAAACATCGTTAAAACAAAAATGTATATCAAGAAGATATTTATAGAAAATCGAAACAAAATATGTGATTCTATGTAATCACATCCTCGGTAATCTGTCTCAATCCCAAGTGTAATGAACTTGACCCACATTATTAAACACTAGATACCATGCACGGGCAAAGGTCCCCGAGTCCCGCGCAGCACTTGGATCAGATTTAATTAATTTAACCCCTAAGCACCTACTGCTCATAATGTGAGAAAAAATCCATTACACCATAACCGATTTCCTCAACAGATTACCTGGATCTACGAGCCGCAAGGGCATCAACTCGCAGACCCTTCACCCTAGCAAAAACAAAGAGAGACACAAAACAAAGAACAAAATAACAATAACTACAACTTCACGTCTTCTTCTATGTTAATCACCACCAGCACAGAAAATCCCGTTGTCATCCTGTAACAAAACAAAATACAGGATATTTTGAAAACAATACTAATGTACCATTTCTTTATGAGTTCCAGAAAATTCACAACTCACTATCGCAGTCTTGACGACATGCCCCACATTCAGGGATGTTGAAGTCCGCACCCTCTATGATAACAGCTACAAGTGCGAGCACGCATGGGACGCCATGACAGTTGCAAGCCATCTCCAACTAAGAAAACAATATATATATATCACTAGGAGCATCCCCCTATTGTGCACTCAAGTAATATACACTTTAAGGTGTACACGACATCCAGCGATTGTTAGTGTACTCAGTACATCTCGCGATTTTGATTCTTGTGACTATACAACGTACATGTCTTTAAAGCATACTAATAGCGTCTTCCAAGTCGAGTTGTTACTCTTTTACCTTTTGGAAGCAAATTCGAAAAATAATATTCAACTAATAAATCATATTGGTTTCTGTCGTTTGATCTAGGTATCGCATTTACGAAGTCTGAATGTACAAGCTCTTCAGGTTTTACCCCCTGATCCTTGAAAAACAAACTCATATTTACGATTTTGTACAAGACTATGCGTTAAGAATTAATAATTTTGTTGTAGGTCCTGCACTCATGGGATTGCGGTTTACATTTTAAAATCATCTACTTAAGGGCTAGGGACTTCTACTTTATTTTTATTTTGGCGGATTACAATGTGAGATTAGTTAATAGAGACATTCTTATAATAATCCCGGATTAACGTAATTACAAGGAACATGTAAGGTTTTATAAAATTAATAAATTAGTAGGGTAAGCAAGTTAACATTCTTTCTAGATATCATTTTGGGAATACTAGCCAAAAAAGCGTAGTCTCAGTATTTCAAGATCAAACTGAACTGCGCTCATAATCTTGTCATTTTGCTTAAAAATTATGAAATGACCTTCTGCGCAGGCTTATTACGAGGGCGCGGGACCAGTGCAAGAATAAACTGTTAACCAATTTCAAGTTGGTGTATTATATAGTGGCGTGGTTTTATCATTCCCAGTGTGGGTAAAAGTATTAATTTTTAGATGTGAAATAAATTATTATAATGTGACAAATTGCTGACTAGATTTTGAATGAAGTAGTAGAGTTTACTTTTACCTCACGAACTCACTCAGTGTTCCCTGGGTTTCTAGACAGTATATTTAAGACTAATAATTAGTGATGTGCAGTGAGTTAAACATATAAAAATACATAATATATATACCTACGTGAGTGCATGAATTCAACGCGATCTTTTTTTTAAGTTTGCATCCGTGCAGTACATCTAAAAAATGTGTTTTCTCTATATGAAGCAAGCCTCACAATTTCAATAGTAATGCCATTCCAATATTTTGTCCTGAGTGTTCTTTTTATAATTTAAATAAGGATGTTTTATACTTGCGTCATTTATGGTGGAAGATAATTCTTGTGCGGATGGACTAAAATGTCTTTTATTGTAAATATTTAATAAAAACATGTTTACTCCCTATCCTTATATTTATTGTGGCTTTATTTTCATTTTATGTATGTTCGTATAGTTGTATGTAGAGTTTGTACTGTCTAAATACTGTTGGAGTTTATGTATGCCCCACACGAGGTAGTGGTAGCCCTTTAGAATAAATTATTTCATTACGGTTAGACGGAAGCACTGTTGCCTCATTGTCTTGTCATTGCAATTGACCCCAGCACGCACGAGGTATCTCTGATGTCATTACGACAGCTTAATGTGCCGAATAAGCGGACATTTCAGGGTCATAATTGTATCATTTTGATTTCATATTGAAAAGTGCTGTTGTCATTAAGAATAGTACGCTACCGTGCCTCTGAAGTCATTCTGTAATCAGGGATGGGAATATTACACATACGACCTGCAGGATTGGATTACGGGATTGAGGGAAAAAATTCCGATCACTTGGATTGGATTAACGGATTAAATGATAAAATTCCGATCACTTGGATTGGATTAACGGATTAAATGACAAAATTCCGATCACATGGATTGGATCAATGGATTAAATGACAAAATTGTGATCACTTGGACTGGATTAACGGATTAAATGACAAAATTGTGATCACTTGGGTTGGATTAACGGATTAAAGTAAAAAACTCTAATCACTTGGATTGGATTAAGAGATTGAGGAAAAAAATTGCGATCGTTTGATTGGATTAACGGATTAAATGACAAAATTGTGATCACTTGGATTGGATTAACTGATTAAAGTAAAAACTCTAATCACTTGGATTGGATTAAGAGATTGAGGAAAAAAATTGCGATCACTTGGATTGGATTAACGGATTAAAGTAAAAAAATCCGATCACTTGGATTGTATTAAGGGATTGAGGGGGAAATTCTGACAACTTGAATTGGATTAAGGGATTGACGGGGAAATGGTTGATGAATAAAAATTCGCAGATTTACATTGGGTTTCCAATAAAGATGTAGATATTAAGGATTAATGTAGAAAATCAAAAATTTTATAATGGATTAGCACATAGACCAATTTAATTCTTACATAAGTCAGATTAATGGGTCAACATTTGTTAATACATACTTATATGGTTTGCGCTATTGGCCACCATGAATTCAGTAATTCAGATTGGGATAATGCGATGACGTGAATAACCTAATAGTTGGTTAAAATTACAAGGTTGGTCCTATTTATTCAAACACATTAGTATACAGTAAATTATTATGGATGGAGTGGAACCATAAATAATCTGCTTAAAATAGAGTTCAATTCACAATTCCAGCCTACACATTTACGATACAAATTTCAATTATTATATTAAACTCCCGCATAAAAACGCTTCACATTTTTTGCCCGGGATTTGTTTGAGCACAATTGTGCTGCTAATTTCCATGCGGGCTAAAATACTAGTAATCAAAATATTCACATATTTGAGGCAAGGGTAAAGAGAATTGTTTACTCCGTAATCAGTAAAAAAAAACTTGAAGCTTCTGTGCTCCCACGTTCTTTGCTAAGATTTATATTTTTAACAAACCATAACGACGATTCCTGTTTAAAAACAGCCTAGGAATTGTGACATATGAACACAAGCTACAAGTTCATTACAAAGCTGCCACATGTTGAAAAATGTAGCAATGATATAGCAGCAGATATAATCCAATCCATACTACTGACAGCAGTGGATTTTGGGATTAGGATTGACCAAATAATCCATTAACTATTGGATTAGGATTTGGGATTAATTCGTTGCCATACAAATTATCGGATTTAACTAGTAGATTAAAATGAAAGCATTGAGCCAGGATTGAGGATTAGATCCAGGTTTCCCCAACACCTGGATTGGGATTGGGATTAATTATCTCTTTTAAAATTTTTAATCCGGGATTAATTTAATCCCGGATTAATAATCCATTCCCATCCCTGTCTGTAATCATTATGTTCTTCCAGTCCTAGCTGGGTTCCCACCAGGGCTGGTCATTCGAATCGGAATTAGAATTGGAATCGGTATTTCATGCCTATTTTTTGGTATTTTTATCGGAATTGGTAATTAAATCTATATTGAATCGAAAAAAAATATCTGTATTCGAATTAGTATTCAAAACATTTTGAATACTGTATCCAATGCTTAGTTATCCGAAAAATCTGTGACATATTGAAGTTTATCTCGTAAATTCAAGCAACAAAGGGAATTTTCTCTCAGCCATTACATAATTTTTTAAACTACACGTTGGAATACAAAATTTGGAATTAAGTTTGACTACACAAAAAGACGCAGAGCAACGATGATAATTTTTTTCTGGAAATGCATTTGCTGTAATCTATATGCAGTAAATTCATTTGTCAGTAATTTTCTGAAGGAAAAAGGGGTCTAACTTTTTCAGGGCAAAAAATGCAGCTCACTTTTTGTAAATACTACTAGAGTGTCCCTGAAAAACAGAGTGAATCAACAAGTCATTCATGGTACTTGTGTAGATTAAGCAGTAATACCTTTATAAAATGGTCTGGCATATTCCAGTGGCTTATTTTCATTCATAATTGCGGAATTTGGATACTTTTTGGTTTAAATTGAATTGTAAAGTTACGATATTTTTCGGGACTCTAACCTCCAGGTATTCATATTTAATAACTAAAGTATTTGAATTATATTGGAATTCATAGAAAATATTTGAATAAATTGGATTGGAATTTTCATTTTTTGAAACAAATACATTTGAATTGGGATTGGAATCCGTTAGGATTAATCTTAATTTTTCGAATACTCCAGCCCTGGTTATTTCCTTCACAGGTGATGTCAAGTCCTGCCCAGCCTTAAACCTTCCAATTTCTGATCCCTTGATTTTCAATTCCTTCGACATTTCACTTTTTGGACGCACTTACTTCAGTCGGAGTTGTTGCATTTAATGCTTTGTCTTGGTATGTAAACTAAGTATGCCTATCAAAAATTCGAAAGTGTAGTTAGAAAAATTATTTTTAAAAATTATTATCATTATGGCTCATGATAAAACAATCAAGCAAGAACCAGGTGTACTATTAGTTCCAAATATTAAACAAGAACCACTGATCAATTCGGAGAACCATAAACCTCGGAAGTTCCAAATTTCAAGTATGAACCAACGGATGGGTCCGAAGAACCAGGGCAGCTAAAAATTAAGATTGTTTAAAGCATCCCTCAAAAAGAACCTGTCATCGAATCTCATGAAGTTTTGGGCAAAATAAGCAGATAATATGTAACTTTTTCACATGATGTTACATTGAAACCCGCTAGAAGCTACATGTCCTTAGCTTCAATTTATTTTCCGGGCACAGTTTTGTATAGAATATTTTACTCGTGGAAGACGCATATATACATAGTATAACAGGTCGTTGCAAAATAGTCTTGATCGTTTCCATCCCTTCAAGAAAATGCATTAAACGGGGGTCACTGTCTGAAGATGAAACTGGCAATGATGCTGCACCTGAAGCTACAACCTCAGGAAGAAGATATAGCTTATTGAGAAAGCGAATTGTTCAAACCTATTATGAAAATTTTGATTGGTCTAAAAATGATCCATCGCCTGCCCACAAAAACATAGAAAAGTCAAAAACAAATGTCCAAAAACTCCTTTCATGTGATATTTGTTCAAAAGTGTTTTTTAGTATGGAGTCATTAGAAGAACATGTGGTGGATGTGCACATTATGGATAAGGAATTTATTTGCACAGAATGTAGCAAATCTTTCATTAATCCAGATAAATTGGATTCACATATGACTGAACACTTGAGTGATAAAGAACCGCAATGTTGTCTAAAATGTCCAATTTGACCTAAAATCATTGCTGGGTGATACTAACGCCAGCTGAAACGACACTTAATGGCTCACGCCACTGTACTAGGTGTCCAGCTCGCTTGAACACATTAGTAATAGAGAACAGCTTTAGATCCCGCATGGTAATTCACGAAATTATTGTCAAATATTGTACGCGTAAATTAGTCTTATGCACATATATGTATGTAGCAACTGTAATCGGGAACTTGTTCTTAAACATTCCAACGACAAAGCCATTCTTTGTGAAAACTGTAGCGCATTTTTTTAACCAAGTGTATTAAATCATTAATCATATTGTATAGGTACTAGTTATAACTCTTGGTGCTCCTGAATAAGTTGTTGAGTAATATTGTGGAGCAAAAATACTCAAATAAAATATGATGGACACTTGTGGTAAAATAATAATTGAGCTGAAGAAAATTAATTTTCAGCATAAGAACTACAGGCGCGATTGTGTCAAAGCCAGCTAGTGTGTTGTAAGCTGAAAATCTAAAAAAGTAAATGTTGACTCATTGTATCGGACGAAAATTCAAAGAAATTACAATTTACGTGCCAAGACATTTAACTTCAAACACTCCATGCAAATGATACCGAAATTCCGTTATAACGAAAGTGCTTGTCAGTAGATTCTCTTATAGTGTTGTGTAAAAAAATATCTCTTAATAATGAAATGTGAGATGTAAACACTAAATTAAAATCCTAGGATTTCCTATGGGAAATAACATGCAAAATTTCAACTCAAACGTACATGTGAAATTATCCCATCGGGAGAAATGACAAAATGTTTGATCGTGCCCTGCTGCAGCTCTAAAAAAGCTAGGAGGAATATCAGAACCCTTCAGGAATAATCACGAAGAAGTATCAAAAAAAGTAAAACCATATATACGAAGATGCTTAATTTTTGCTGTCTCACAATTTCTCGTGCTGAGGAAAAATCGTATCTCCTAGTCCTGAAAATATAATTTTTAAATTACCTCCCCCGAACCAATGAACATATTACGGTGCTCAAGGTCTCAAAACTTTTAGGATGCCAGCTATATATTTACCTGATTTTTCCAACCCTTTGACCCTCTGTATCTTAACGATTCTCCTGAATTTTTGAAAAATTTAATGAAATTTAAAAGATTTTAAAAACAATAGGTTTAAAAACCACAGAAAAAATTTATTGCACAAGAGTTAAAAACAGATATAACAAACTTGGTTACGGGCTTTTAATATTTTAATTTATTGCAGAGTAAGTCTTAAAATGAAACGTAAGCCATATTCGAAAGCATTTTGCCCGTTAAGATTAATTACTTAAATATAAAACAGCATCCATGTAGGTTCTGGATGCCACATTATTATTATTATTACTGATACAGGCAAAGATGCACATCCTTCCTCGAAGGATAGGGCTTATAGGCATATAAATAGGATAGGCATTAAAATCAAGCTTCTTATGTAGGTAGGATAGGATAGTAACCAAAGTTTTCAAAGTGAAAAAATATTAATAGGATAGGCAGCCTTTTTTACTGAGTGTAAAGGAATATAGGCAGGACTGGGCTTCATATAAATGTTGCCTAAAATATAGGAAGGAATCCTCGGATTTAGTGTATATGTATGTCGAATAATAAGACATGCACAATTTTTGGGCGATTCTGGTGTATTTTCAGGCTCTTTCAACGTTGTAAATTCAGTGTGGTTTCTGCGCCTTTGGAATGAGCATTCATTAGTATCGTTCATTCTTCTCAACAGCTTTAAAATATTCAATTTTTTAAATTGTTGCTTAGTTTTTTCATTTTGAAATGTTCCAGTAATATTTAATTTTCCAGACAGACTATTATGTTAAGTCGGAAGTGATTAAAAGATAAATGAACAAATTAATTAATAAACTTATTGCTTGGTCATGCATTTTAATAATTTATTGTGCTTAAAATACGGAAATTATCAATTATTAATCTGTTGTTTACACTTTAACACATTGTAATTGCCTCACTGAGATAGTTGGATTTTTATACTGACAAGGAGTATACATAAGTAATGTGCGGACGCAAAAGGAACGCTGTTCATTTCATACACCGAATGAAATTTATAGGATAGGAATTAGGAATTGGCATGTATGCTGCTATTGTATTCATTATAGGAAATAGGTAGGCAGCTTGAGTAGGCTTGACTATCCTATATCTATATATAGGGGGATTGAGTTTTCCATTACTATAAATAGGATGTGTATTCTTAGTTCCCATTTGTAGGAAGGTTATAGGAATGCGGACACATATGTGCATCTTTGGATACAGGCATATATTATATCGGTAAAATTTCCTGCTATATTATTCCAGGGGTCGAATTTTTGTAAATCTCCCTGGAAGATTATTTCTGAATTTCCCTGCTGGTAGGTCCTCAACGATTTCAAAAATCCCTGCTGAAAAAAAGGTCAACGATTTTCAAAATCCCTGTTGGCAAAACAAATCCCTTACAAGATGTGAAATCCCAGCCAAATTTGGCCAATCAAGCCAAAAATCCCTGTTTTCTTAACAAATTTCCCTGAAACCCGTCAAAAAATCTGAAAATCCCTGCCAGAAAAAAGGATAACGATTTTAAAAATCCCTGTTCGTAAAAATAAATCCCTTCCCTTTGAGATTTTCCCTGCCAGAAATATTTTTTCCCTGGGAAGATTCTTCCCGTCTTCGTACTAAAATCCGACCCCCTGTATTATTCATATTTTGCTAGATTTTGTAATTTATAAATTCAACATTCGCTGGCATGTACATACATACAAGGTGTCAAGAAGCCTTTATACCCTCCACTAGCACACATAAGGATGCACAGTATACAACAGAGCTGCTTTTAGGTAGCAAAAATCAAGATCCGCACCTGAAATATCATGTGAATTGTTTGCGTCGACCCGAACTTGGCCCTCCGGATCCGAGTTAATATCCGCACCTGTCAGGTATTTTTGGATCAGGTATTGCTTGGCTACCCGCACCTGAAATAATACCTGAGGTGCGGATCTCAATACAAACCCGACCCGAACTTGAACTCGAAACTGAACCCGAACCCGACTTTCATTTATTTTGTCAGAGGAAACTTATAAACATAAGTTCTATCCTAAGACTTTATCATAGTGAATATTATTTACAAATGACGTAAAGTTACAAATGCAAAAATTTGTAATAATTTTAAGTGACAAGCAGCACAAAAAGAATGAGAACAGCTATTGAAGCTTCCCCACGCATTCCCTGAGTGATAGCTTTAGAGAGAGACCGCAGATAATCATAATCATCATGCTTTTCAAAATTTAACGAAGTTACTGAATAAGTATACAAGAAATAGATTCCAAATCGATGATGTCTATGTCAACAACGCTAAGAATATATCATGAAATTAATTACCAAAGTTTGGCTGTTTGTTACTTTAATTGATATGGCGGCTCTCACGCATCACGAAATCCCACGTGACCTTCAGCAATATGAAGCTGCATTAACGTTCAGTTCAGCTTGAGAGTTTCATTAACGTGAACTTAAAGTTAAATTATCGCGGGAAAAAATAATTCAAAAATAACCGAAATTGCAAGTTCGAGTTCAGGTATTTTGATTTCTTCGTACCGAACCTGCACCTGAAATTGAGCTCAGGTATATTTTTTAAACCCGACCTGTAATATCAGGTACGGATCCTGGATGTACCCGCACTTGACCCGAATCTCAGATACCTTTTTTGTAGCTGACCCGAACTTGACCCGAACCCGACCCAACTAGTATTTTTCAGGTACTACCTGATACCTGTAAGTAAGGGATATACTTTCCTATCTGGTAGACGGCACCAATTACATACCTGGTAGGATTATGTTGGTTCATGATTATGTTGGTTCACACTACTTCAAGATCCGTTTCTACTATCAGGAAAAATACCTGGTACATTACATTTATACCAGACACTTACTGAACCAGGAATATAGTTGGTACTAATTTTTTTGAAAATGGTGTTGAATATGAGGATTCCCGTAAAAGAAACCAGGTATATTTTTACTCCACCGAGAATATACTTGGTATTAATTTTTTTGAAACTGGTGTTGACTGTGATCATTCCCGTAAGAGAAACCCGGTATATTTTCACTCCACCGAGAATATACTTGGTATCTGGTACTGACAATGAGGAATCACAATACTTCCACCAAGTATAAAACTGCTAGTAACAGTGAGGATTGACAAGAAAACATGGCTTCCGAGGGTAGCTATGTAGGCCAAAAATAACCGCAAAGTACATTTCAACCAATAAGATCAATGGAAAAGTACCCAAAAATGGCAGGGTCGTTTCAACGTGTAACAATTAAGTTTACTAAAATACTAATCAAGGGAATCAACATGACCGTAGATGACATAGCGAAAAACTTATTCTGCATTAGCCGTCCCTAAGCCCAAAACACATTCTGGGCCCCAAAAAAGTAATTCGGCGTACTTGGCACGTAGTGCCAAGTTAATAGATAATTTGTCGTGTGAACCCACAACTTGTTAATTCTTGCAAAGAGCTACCACGTGTGCCCCCTGCTTCTTCCATAAATTCTTCCTATATAACCTACTTCTTCCACAGATTAAATTCCTCGTCGAGAACATACTCTATCATCTACCCTATTATTCCATTACATTAAGATATCACCCTCCGAGGGTCTGTTTCGTGTTGGTGGTCGTTTCGGACAGTGAGGGTTAGGTTAGTTCGATTGGAAAGGAGCGCTGGCCCTGCGATCGTGGTGACAATGGCGCGCCTTTCCATTCGAACTAACCAAACCTGAACGTCCGAAACGACGGGTTAGGTTTCCAATTCCCCAAATGCTGATTCACCCGAAAAGTTTTTTGTCCAATTAATACCATGTTTGTTTCACAAAAACACAAAATATACTTGTTTAAAGCTTCGTGATTCCTTATTGTCCGCACCAGTTTCTGAAAAAAATACTACCAGTTGTGCTGTCGGTGGAGTCAGAATGTACTTGGTGGTACCTACTTCATTTCTTACTTTTACTACCAGTTTACCTTTAATTGAAACCAACTATATTCTCGGTGGACTGAAAATATACTTGGTTTGCCTTACGGGAATCGTGATTGTCAGCACCAGTTCCAGAAAAATTAATACCAAGTATATTCTCGGTGGAGTGAAAATATACCTGGTTTCCTTTACGGGAATGATCACATTCTGCACCAATTCCAGAAAAATTAATACCAAGTATATTCCTGGTACTTCTTCCTTTTCGCCCAAAACCCCGCCCCAAACCAAAGGACCAATCTTTCTGACGTGCCCTTTAACATTGACATTTTGTGGTTCAGTAAATGACTGGTATAATCGATTGATACCATGGCACACACCCAATACAAATTCCACAACTTGTACCAGATATTTTCCTGGTGCGTCCCAGTGGAAATTCCATATAATACACCAGAAAAAATCCCATGTTAAAACCATATATACCAGATAGGAAAGAATAACCCCTGTAAGCAGCTCTGGTATACAACATTGAAGTCCCCTACTTTTTATCAAACATTTTTGTAGATTTTTCAAACATCCAATTAAAACTCAGTGCTAAAAATTTGCACACAACGTTAAAACTAGTGAGGGCATTTTTAAGAATTCAGAAACTTGTTTGTTAAAACGGAAATTTGTAAAATTTTAAATTCCTTATACCCGATATAAATTATTTTCAAAATATCTTTTTACGTTTGTATGATGGTAATAGATTTGATAGATTTTGCAGGATCACTATGTCAAGAATTGTGGACAAGGCTAGAGGATACTCAGCTTCAAGGCCGAAATTGAGAAAGATGCGGAAAATTTTCAGTTGTGGTCATTTTATCATCGGTGATCTGGCATCGGTACACATTTTTCTAGCACTAGTGTAATTTAGGAGTTAATAGTTTCAATTTCATTCACATTACAATTTTTGATTTTATATATGGAATCCATGAATCAAACTAATTTCTGCTTCAGCTCAAAGTATTTTGTGAGTTGAACAATAAAATGTTGGCAGTAATACCGACCTTGTAGTTGTTACTCGATTAAACATAGTATCTAATCTACTATACACCCAATTTCTTCTTCAATCCCAATGAATTCTACATTCCATGTTCTCCAAAAACTGTGGCTGGATGAGTTGAATGCCAAAATATTTCGTAAATTTGTACAAGAAGCTGGTAAAATTAACAACAATTGCAAACCTATTAAAAGAACCGACGAAATTCCCTGGCAATGTTTTATTTCGAAATCTGAGTTTTGTTAATAGCAATTTGAAAGAATCATAGCAGCATTCAAACAAAAACTTTTGCGATGCTTAAACCTTCAGTCAGAAAAATGAAGGCTACAAGTACGTTCTTAAATTCAAATGGTGCTACTTGGAAGTTGCCGCCTGCTTTTATAAAAATTTTCCTTCCATTTCCTGAAGAGTCCCGTATCCCCTACGAATCTTGCAACTTCACTGAAGCTCCCCGTAAACTTGGAATTCTTCGTCAAACATATGTTTCACTGAAATTCCACGCCATAGTCCGTAGAGAACTGGACACTTGTAAAGGATCTATGCCATCCCAAGTAGCATTTTGTATCGGATATATGGTGGAAAAATTATGGATTGCTGGAAATCAGTTGGCGACGGAAGCATGCAAAGAGCCGCCGAATCTCCGATGCATTAATATTGTTGGAATTTAGCGTTTAGCCAACGGATTGATTCCTTCAGGTATCCGGCTTTTTTCCAACTATAAAACTAATTGTCGTTTTGCCAGCAAACAAATGATCGCTTTTCTCTTCCTGAAATAAACTGGTATTTTTGCAAAGAATGAGCCGTTAGCAACATACACACATAGAGTGTACGTACGTACATTGTTAACTCCGCTCATTTCCATTTGCAACAGTTGTGTGGCAGGTCGAGTATCTGAAACTCCGTTTTGTAAGAATATTGTATTTCTTTCTCATCTGAAATTTCGCCTAGCTGTTATGGAAAGAAAGTATGCTGTGATTGAGTTTACGGATAAAACATCTGTTGCGTTAGTGCCAAAATGTTAGCTATTTGATTGCAACTCCAAGTGCTTTTGGCACCCTTGAAAGGTCTAAGTGAAATTCGCCGTCAAAAGAGCAATCAATCCAGTAAACAACTGGACGGTTTGAGCAGCGAGAGTAATCCGGCAACTTGGTAAAATGCGAAAATTATAATTTGTGTTGAGTTATAAATTGAGTGTACCCTGGAGATTTAAACATTGCGAAAATATTTGTTTTTATAGATGACTGCAACTGTGGATTACAGCTTGTTTCGAATCTCCACCTGCAAAGCGAGTAACACCTTCAAAAAAGTCAACATTTCTACACCAGAAAGTGAAAATCATTCCTGCAACGCCTGGTCAGCATTTCAAAATAATCTGAACTTGGATTTAGGGTTTGAAACTGAGCAGCCTGCTTTTAAGTCTACTACCTTGTACAAACTTTCAGCACTTTAATTTTAGTAAATTAAACAATGTAAATTTTAAATGATTACCTAAAATTTTAATGATGACAATTGTTACTAGTAATAAAGTAATATACAATTAATGATACAACTAAATGTCACACAATTTGTGATTGAAACAAATAGTTTCAGTAAATTCAACGTGTATTACTTCAAAGCATTTTATGTAGTTAATGAATGTAATTTAAACATTGTTATTGTTACTAATATAATGATATATTTGAGTTGTGGCGATGACATTGGCAAGTATGTGCTGACTTGTAAAGGATTTTGGTAGAATCCACAAATCTTCACAATGCTGTAGTTATAATGTGAGAATAATTATAATAAGTAAAATTAGTGTAAGTAATAAGAGTTAGATTGAATGTTTATTTCAACCATGGTAAATAGAATATATGGTAGCGACAATCCCCATAAGAGCAAACCGCGCGAAATTAAATCGAACGCGTGACGTCACCGTGGAAGATTCTTTAGACGAGTTCCCTGTATTTGTATTGTTAGATGTGTATAGTGTCCTTTTATTAGTTTAATTTTATTATAGTTCTAATTCAAAGTGATTTTTTAAAGCACATTAATTTGTTCGCTGAAAAACAGGGTATTTAATAGGTCATACGTTTGTGCTGCAGCAACATGTCCCCGAACAAAAACAACAAAAGTAATGAGAGGGACTTCTTTGATACTCCACACGTTTCCCAAACAAAAATACTTTCAAAAGTTTGGGGAAGAAGTGCAAAAGAAAACGCCAAATAAAATTAAGGATTTGTTCCAACCACTACTGCTGCTGATTACGAAAGATATTTAAAAAATGAATTGACATTTGAATATAATGACAGAAGGAATTTATTTAACATTAACTAGCCAAGGTGAAAATAAGTGTAATTAGTAAGTAATATTTTACCAAAAACAAGAGCTCCATATAATGTTAACACTGAAAATTATCAAGGTGATATTAATTTCATAGGAACAATCTTTCATATTTGTTTTGCGTTATCTAGTTTCTTTTCTGTGAGTTTCTTCCAAATTTAAAGCAACTAGATAACAAAACAAATATAAACTAACTAACAATGGCCATTCAAAACTAATTTATTGCAACCCGGATCTATTGACACAGAACCTTCGTCCACGAATCAAAATGACAGACCGAAAAGAATCTCTACTTTATTTTGCGGGCTGTATTTCATTTTAATCAAATAAAAAGGTAGGTACAAATAAAATTGGATTTGCTGGTTGTTTCGGGTCAATAAGAGGAACTTCATGCTGTCTCATAGATGGTTTTAATTGTAATTTAAGCAACTTGCGAAAAGCTGCTCCGTATTTGATTATTCTGAAGGTATACGACTGAAATAATATATACGAATTTTGAAAGGAAAATAAAACTAATAAATGTCGATTTCTTTTAACTTTAATTAATTACTTTAAGACTAATTAGCGTCGCAAACAATGGGAAGAAAGACACTTGTTTACAAGTGTAGGGAATGGATGAGAAATTTCTCATCTTCCCCCGTGACGTCACCATAGTGAAACTCCGCCCTCTTTTCTGCTTTGTAGTGATTGTCGCCCCGTTGATTTCAACTGAGTTTCGACAAGAACAAAATAAGAATGACACCGAACCATTGTGGTTCTATCCTATTTATAGTTTTAGGATTATGTATATTTCTCTCAGGAGGAATTACAGTAATTATCCTAAAATCAACATGGACATATTTAGCATAAACTGATCACGTGAACATGGTATAATAGTATATATTCATATATACATAATTATTATAGAACCTCGTAACCTTAATGTATTTTCCCTTACAGACTACTTATTGTTTTATAAAAACGCAGGATGTACCACCACTACAATATCCTATCCAATGTTCCAAACTTGACATGTTTGTATCTAACAATGGAGAGATCTGTTAAATATTTTGAGTTTGTATAATTTAAAGCATAAGTGTATATTGCTTCCCTATTCTTACAATAAGTTACTATGCGTCTTAAGCCAGAAACATTTTAAACTTGTAATGCATTTGTAAAATGTTGACAATTGATTCTGAATAAACTTGTACTAGCAATGTATGCAAGTCGTTTTAAAAATTTGAGCATTTGTAGAAAATCGGCATAATGAAAATTAACTGCCGGCCAATTATAGAATTGACTGTTGTTTTAGATCGGAATTCGGTCGGTTCAATATTGGCCCATCATTGGTGAGAACTTTGTGGGATGTGGTCGGCAAGCATGCGGGTGGTGTCGGATCGTTTGACAGTTGGTAGTGGCGACAAAAACGGCTAGTGGGACGACCTTTTCGCACCCGTGTCGGGCCTGTGTCGGTCCATTGAAAATTGTTACTTGGGATGGGAGGTTCTTAGCAAGGGTACTCACTCCGTAGAAATCATAGGAAATGCAAACAGTCTTTGGCTTTAAGGCAGACGCTTAAACGCATTGTAGCCAATCCTTCTCCAGTGTCATTCTTGGACTTATCTTTGAGTAAATGGGACTGGTAGTTGTATTGAAGAAAGTCGTAGCTGTACCTTTCAAATGTGATTTATGTTTTAAATCGTACATTCAACGCAGTGACTTGGATGATTATGAAATTAGTCAACATGGGAAACTGAACAAATTTAAATGCCCCCGAATGCCCTAAATCTTTCCCTCGTAATTGTAACTTGCAAGATCATATTCGTACTCATTCCAACGATAGAACTATGGTCTGTGACTTTTAAAACCAAGCGTAGCTTGGTGAATCATAGACGTCGATCGTGTCAAGGGACCTTATCTTAAAAAGCTACCCTGGAAACAACATGGGAAGAAAAATATCAAGAGATTTAAACCTCAAGAAATAATATGTACACTGCAGATTACAGATCATAGAAGCACCTAGTAAAATTGCGATTACTACAAGTACCAAGGTTTTAATAAAACTGGTCCTTGAACCATTTCTGAAGAAGAATCCTTGAATACAATTCTGTAATGTGCCAATGTGTGTCAGGTTAAAGACAGATTTGAGCGTACAACGAACTAAGAGTCAAAACCAAAGATTGGGAATTGTGACGCCACATACATATTTACACATTTATATGCACTGTCTATTTATGCCATAATTATTGTACTACGGTTAATTATTGTATATTTCATTATTGGACAATTTTCATTATCCTTAAAGTAAAGAATGACATTTCGCGGATGCTGAAAATTCTGGTTTAACAAAATAATAGCGTTTAACATTTATTTTTTTAAAATACATATTTAATAATTATCCCCACATTTCATGAAAATACTTTTCCATTAGCATTGCCATTGAAATTCGGCATAGTTTGAAGCAACCCTGGAAATTCGGGCTGACACTTCCATCAACAGCACAGTGCAGTGGTCTCACCCAGATTTTTCGGAAACAGGTGCGAAGAAAGTATACAATTTTCAACCAAATTACTATCGAATTGTCGACTGTTTAGTAGTAATGTCATTACCCATGTGTAAACTCATTAGTTTTTACAAAAACATACTTGGAATTTAGATTTGATACATTTTTTACACAGATTTTATAAGGTGTTCCCGAAGACAAAACGTATATTTTTTAATGGTGACAGCTTCCTCTATGGCTCTTGCGTTTCAATGCGAGGTTAAAGGACAAAGACACATATGGCTCCGCACAACAAGAATAGTACGTAACCTTCCGCTCGGCTGAATTTCCAGTTACTTCCCAATCAGAAATGTCCACGAAATCGGAGAGATCAGCTTGATGGCTCTGAAATGCAGAAATAATAGTCGGGTTAAGATATGAGGTAACGCAAGTAAAAGTAGCTATCACTCCATGTTAATAGCGAATGTATATAACTATATATGCAAATAATTTTGCATCTCATGTTAACATAAGTATTAATATTATAAAAGTTATAAATTGTGTATTTTGAAATCCTACACTTGTAAACGTAATCACTCACATCTTTGTAAAAGTTTAGGTCAAGGAGTAAACCGTCTAAAGTCCAGGACCCGAATTTCAGGTCACAATTTTGTACGTCTAAAGGAGCCCGGTCCAAAGTGAAGTTGCAATAGGAATGGAGATGACACGGGGGAACCCACAACACTTTGCCAGTATTGTAAACAAGAACATTCGTATCTTTACACTGAACGGCGCCCCCATGACTTGCACTGGTGAGGAACGTTAAAAAATCATAGTCATTTCATTTTTAATTAAAATTAAAAGGACACCGCACAATCCTTACGAGAAAATGCCCTCTGTTCGATTTTAACGAAAAAATTACTGCAGGGTGCGCCTTGATGCGTAGATCCTTTTTGATAATTGCCCCGAAAAAATCTGACGACGGGATTCGGAGATATCCCGGGTCAAAGTTAGCAAAAAATGAGGGGGGGCTCATGGGGTACCAAAAAATTTAAACAGTGAAAATTAGCAATATAACTTCAAAAATGGCAATAATAAAAATTAAATAACGTGCAAAAACATTTTCAGCGAGATATGACCTCAAAATTCCAAGATACTGACCTCAAGAGGTCAAAGAGCGTCGATACCGGTTTCATAATCTAAACGGTGACAAAACTGGCCCAGATTGGAATTAGGGCTTTAATTAGACACATATTAAACGTGTGCCGAGTTTGGTTCCAGTTTGTGACACGATGGCCTAGCTGTGACCCCCGAGGTCAATATCTTACCCATACCGGATTTGGTACCTAAAAATCATTCGAATTGCCCGCAAACAGGCTAGATCTTTTGCTTTAGGCCCAGATGAGTTGCCTGTCAAGTTTGGTTCCAGTTTGTGACACGATGACCTAGCTATGACCTCCGATCTCAATAAGGATTGTGCGGTGTCCTTCATAAAGTACTAGTAGTTTAATTATTGTACAACATTTACTTACTCATTATAAAGAACAACGTCGGGCCTCCATATTTCGGAGACAGGCAATCTAACGACTGTTTCATTCCCGTACTCTGCCGCATCCCAAGCCAAGCGAGGATCGCTCCATACCATCTTTTTCCAAATATCTGTTTCCAAAACTCTGCTGTCTTCGTTCTGGAATTTTTTCAAAAAATTCATTCCAATTCAAGTAATAGTTTTTAAAATTTAATGATTTATATTATACGAAATGTCTGATTTTACTGTGTACATTTTGAGCAAAATAGTATAGAACTTACAACGTCTATCTTAATAAGAGTAATTCCAAATTTAACTGACAAATGTTCGGGATAGCTTCTCTTATCGTAGTTTTTGAGAATGTCTGTAATTAGCCTTCCACGATTGTCATTAGTAACAGTTTTCGGAGCGACTGTGGCAGCAACTTCGTTGACGGCATCTTCGGCGACTGCGATTTAAAACAAGAAGGTGTCTAATTAGATTTATTTTTGCAAATAACAGCTGTAAGAGTTGATATGGTGAAGGGTTATAAAATTTAAATCAATATTAAGCATGTCTATAGATTATTTGTATTTAACTATTATACAAAAATTATTATAAAAAAAACGTAGAAGTTAAAACCATTAAAATTCTTACAGGTGCAGGATACAACAAGCAGACATAGAAGGAACTTAGTGAAGAAACCCATCTTGACTTCTTCCAAAGACGAATCAGCACAATTTGGAGCAACTCCTATCTGAACGATCGGTTTTTATATTCACATACTGTTTGCATGGTTGAGCTCCGCTGTGATCTGCAGCCTTCCAGATAAAAATACGTAGCCTAATGCCAACGAATGGCTTCACGATTTTGAAGGAGAAAAATAGACGTCATTGCAGATTCTACCTAGACATTGAGTTGAGGATCCAGAATTTTCAGGGGCTAAAATGTTGTTTGTCGTTTAATCGATTATCTTGATTATTGACCTGTTGGCTCTAGGTCAAGGAAGAAAATTGAATGTTGGCTAGTAGTCGTACGTTATTTTTCTCTCACTATCTGCTGGATCTTATGTATGATGATCAAAACTTTAAATCTTCCTAATATAAATGATAGCACACGTAAGGTCAGGACGTCAGAATTATTCCAAAAGCATGGATTCTTATGGACAAAGAAGGATTTGACAAACTACTTACTTTGCACTATCGCAATGTAGCGAGAGCCTGTACAGGAGTGTTCCGTTTAAGTCCATTATCTCCATAGAGTATGGGAGAAACCATTTGGGAATTTTTCCATTAGCAAAATGTTAACAATTTTTCCCGTATTTGGACATATTTGGACGTATTTGGATATATTTAAAATAATTAATTACACAATACCTACACATTATCAGTTTACGATTTAGTTGGGATTCTCTTCTATAGTGTGTACGCACTCGAGTATCTTATCTCGGGAGAATATTAATGGCCTTTGCCGACAAGGTTATTATCTCCAAGTCTGAAAGTAAATATGAGAAAAAAATTGAACGCACCCAAATGTCGGTAAATACTTTATAATATTTGACTCCAAACTTGAAGGTCAGCAGTCAGTACGAAGATGCAGGGTGAAACTTTAAGTGATTGCTTGCGTCAACCCAAGATAAAATGTGTGTGCAGATTCTTAAAGGCAAGCTTCACTATGGATTAAATTAAGGATATAGGATACAGTATCTATCAGGAAAGTTCCTCGTCAAGATTCATTATTTAAATACTGAGACTGAGACCCATTAGATGTATAAAAAATTTAGCTGCACCCAGCCAGCATTAATAGTCTTACATGAGCAAAGATTTATTCCGGATTTTCGTGCTAGAAAATAAAATTTTGATTCAAGTTAGTTTTCAAAAAGAACTTAAATTGAGAGCATATTCCATTCCAAAATTATTGTTGAAATCCGTTTAAAGCTGGCAACTAGCACGATGAGCCTTTCGCTTAAATGAGAGGTTGTAGTTCAGACTGACATAAGGCTCTGGACAGCAATCATATGTCTTGCTCAAACGCTCCGCAGTATTTCCAGTCAGTTCCCAGTCTGAAATTCCCATGTAGTCAATAATGTCCGCTTGCTCTTTCTATAAAAGAGAGAAATATTCAATTGAGAATATAATCCCATTCAATGAAATCTTAATAATACTTTTGCTACAGCAGGTTCCTTCACAAGAGATTTTTATCGAGCATAACCAAAAGGAGGGCATTATACGTACATACGGAAATGATTCACATAGATTAAAATTTAATGCTCACAATATGAAAGCTCACTAACCTCATCATAGAACTGAAGATCCAGAGAATACCCGTCAAAAGTCCAAGATCCGAATTTAAGAGGGCACGTTTGCTCATCCAAAGGTGCTCTGTCAAGAGATAGGTTACAGTGAGACCGGTAATGACATGGGGGCACCCAAATAATTTTACCAGTGTTGTAAACTAGTATATTCGTCTCGGAGCACTGAAGATTGTCAATGGGGTTGGCACTGGAAGACATTTAAAATTATGTTTCCATTAAAATCCATCCCTGTAAATACATATATACTTAAATTATACTTTCTGTACAGGAAAATTATTTTTGACCATACCTATTGTAAAGAGTAATATCTGGCCTCCAAATTTCAGAAGGAGGTAAACGGAGAACAGTGATGTTACCATATTCCTCTGGATTCCATCTGAGGCGTAGATCGATCCAAAGCTGATGGGGAATTAAAACCATTTATAAATTCTTAGTTTTCTAATCAAAATGGGTTCTACAGTTAAACCCAATCTACATGAATAATAAATTCATCAAATTTTCAATGAACTTATTTTTCGAACATAAATTTATAAAAGCAATTTAGAATAGCTTCAAATATGGAACCATTTTACGTAGATTTTTAGAAAAATTACCTGCCGAGTCCATAGGTCGGTTTCTAAAGTAGATGCGAGCTCATCCTGTATTAAAAAAATAAATATTTTACAAATCAACACCAAAGTTTAGAGAAAAGGTTTTGAACGATTTATTCTACTTTAAGAAATTTTACTTACAACATCCAATTTTAAAAGAGAGACGCCAAATTGAACGGTGACATTTGAAGGGTAGTTTCGTTTGTCGTAGCTTGACAGCAAATCTGAAATCAACCTTCCACGATCTTCGACAGTGTTAAGGCTGGAGCTGGTCCTTGGCTCGATTTCGTTATCCAGTTCCTCGGCGGCTGATGAGGGGTAAGATAATAAATTTACAAATGTTAGGAAATGTATGCAAACCAATGGGGTTTAAAATTTTGAGTGACTGTAATTTGTTTTGATAAAAAAGGGAAACTTACAAATGGCGACCACCGCAGCGAACAAAAGGAATATCTTCGTGTAGAATTTCATCTCGAGAATAAAATGAAGCCCCACACAGTCACGATATGATTGCGTCTATTGAAATGAATCCTGGGGATGGAACGGTGCCGGTTTATATAAAGGGGTCAAATGAATTGAATAAGGGTTTTTAATTCTCCGGAATTACACAATCTATTTTAAATTGACGTATTTGCTGGTAAACAACTCCTGTGACGTCGGAGGCACGTAACATGCATCTGTAAATCCTGTAGTAAGTAATGAGCAGTCACATTAGTCCTGAAAAATTGCTAGATTTGAATCTATGACATTATAAATTCCAGTGAGGAGGATTTATTTGCAGAATTAAACGAACCATTGTAGGATCGTCCAGAACAGGAACGGGATCACAATAGGCCTTAATTGCCAATTGTGGTAACCTTGAATGTGTTGTCCGTGTCTTATCTCATCTCAATCTGAATCAATGAGGCATTTCCCACTCTATCAACTGTACTAACACTGACAAGGACTGAATTCCTTAACCTGCTATCCTTAATACATACTTGATGTGCCCTCAAATTTTTATTTGCTCATTAATCCACGGCCTAGAAGAGCCACATGCAGCGTATAGCTTCAACACGTATGTACATAACAAACAATAATCAAGCCTTTATTCACAGAGGTTTAAAACAATTGTCCATTTGTTTGTGTTATTCCAATTTATTTTGAATGCTCTGACATTCATATGAGCCTGTACATTCATTCGAAATTTGAGTTCTAAGTTTTCCTGAATGCATTCTGAAAAAAATGTCTCAAAATTGGCAATTTTTATAAAGTGCAGCGTGCAAGGAGGCGTTTTTCTCAATCATCGTCATTACTATACATTCAAGGGAGCTCAAATTTTTGTATGTGTTTTAAAAAAATAATTGTCCGATTTTATTCTTTATTTCTGGATCTTCTGAAACTGATTTCCTCGTTGCTTTCGATTGTCAACTTGTGGGATTTTTAGGCCTGTGGATTAGGAAGTTACAGGGGTTGGGACAAGTTTATAGCAAATTGGATTCGTTTTCACAATGGATGCACATGACCCATGTATGTATATTACCTTTGGTACCCAAGTACAGTGTGACCTTTCACACGATACATGGGTGTAACGAATTTCAATACTGTAGGTCAAAAAATGGCGTCAGTATACAACTTTAATGTTAGGGGGTTCAAAAGCTGGATTTCCAAGCAAATATAAATTCATAATGAATTGGTTACTTATTTGAATCAGTTAATTATATCATTTGAAAAAAGTAGGGCATTTGGTAATATCCCCCCGAACAGACTCTAAGATCATCCCGCTGACCTTAACTGTGGTCACTGGTTCTTGGATATTGTTCCCCTACCTTGATTTACTGTGGTTTTAGTGAGATTGGCATTACGAACGCAATGCAATCTGAGAATCGTCCGGGGTTCTTTCAGAGCACATCTAGTTGAAATATGTGCGAAATGCGGTCGAAACTGAAATAGCGAGACGGGAATAAAATATGCTACATCCTGATAAATGTGCATTTGGGCATTCGGTGCAGATATGGCTTTTCGGAAGTTTCCTGATCAAACATGAGTGCTGGGGATCGAACCTCGATAACCTGCAGACCCGCCCTTTAATACAAAGTCAACAACTGGGCATTTTATTACACTCGAGTATCGTTGTTAACGTTTTGTGCCGTCACCTCCCAACCAAGGCAAGGAATTTCTTACGTGTGGCTGCATTTCAGCTGCTGCCTACTACAACCCCATAAATTCGCACCCCGGTAACAATATCCGGACATTCCTGGGAGGCGTAAAGGATATAGTGGAGCAACCAAGGTGGTTTTAAATGCAGGCATGTCTGTGGCAAAGCCACTTATAAATTTTTCTCATCCGAGTCATTTTAGGCTAAAAATTTGAATTGACAACTATTTTATGGAGAATGCGTTAAAAATTTTCAAAATAATCCTGAGTTCAAATTTCATGTCTAAAAATAAATAATAAGTATACAAATAATAAGTGTTACTACACTGTCGCCCCAACCTCTGTTATCCATGCCGATTTAAGAACGGTGTACATAGAATATTTGAGACCATGTATTTTACATGATGAAGCTATAAATATTTGAGTGATGTTATTCAAAATTATGCAAATTACATCATATCCGGAATACCTTCCATTCAAACGATTGTTGGCAAATATGTCAGCTAACTTTAATAATTGACTCACAAGAAACACGAGGAAATGTCCTTATTGTCAACCTGTACAGTTGAATCTTGAATGATCTATTGAGATTGCATTATTAACGAATCTTATAGAACTATCATATGAGCTCTACTGACATGTTATTCAATTACATTCACATTCAAATAAAGATTATAGGGTTTGGAGACATTTTCAATTGGGCTAATTTTTAAGCTTCAAAAACTTTCCAGACTGCAAAAGAAGGACACACCTGCCAAATTCTATTATTTATTCTCAAATTTATTTCTTGTAAATTCTCTCCTTGGCGATAAACCCGGTCAGTCATCCTGAAGGAAGATATGGGATTATTACAGTTTCAAGTGCTTCAAAAATAAATGGCATAAGTTATAAATAGTGTTTACATTATTATGTGCGTAGTATAGGTATGTATGTACGTGCATGTATATAGTGCGAAGAAATATCAGGAAAATCTGAGGTCTCATTGACAGTGCTGGGTTTGTTTAACGTCAGAATCAACAGTCATTCAAGAGATTTCAGTCAAAAAGAGTGCAATTGTATAAAACAATTTTCAGAAAGACAATCAGCAGTAAACTACAGGTAACGAAATGAAAGCCTTCACATTGGCGCTTATCTTAGTAATTTTCTCAACCAAGCTAAAATGTAACCACTCCCAGAAGAACACTTTCCTCCAAGCAGTAGCTTTCTGCTCGCCGAAGATATTATACCAGAACCCAGCCACTCTACTAGAATTTCAAGTAAAAACCGAAAATTTTAATTTAATTTCTACATTGCCCCTGAAAATAAACTTCCTCGAAAATATGCAGCCCCCGAATAAGACATCCAAGTTAGTCTCTTTACACCTTATCAAGCAGCACCAGTGGCAGTGTGAATGCGTAATAGTGCTTTTGGCCGAGGCGGGGAACCCCTTATTAGAAACCCCAAATTTTAAGGACATTGTCTATAATATTCAAAATCCCAGAAGGGATTATTTCTTTTTTGTGACTGCAGACTCAACAGTAACAGAAGAATCGATTTATCGAAATTGGTTCTCCGACCTGAGATTCTATGTTTTTTCACAATTGGAAAAGTTGCTATTGGATAACGTGGAACTAAATAAAAATGAAATTTTCCAAGAGTTTACCTCAAGAACACTACGAACATTTTTAAGCGGGAAATTTTTAAAAGTGACCACGCTCCTCCTGGACCCTTTCATTACCATTGATGATGGTTTACCAACTGGAGGTTGCTTCTATAACCTTGTCCTATACGCTTCTCAAAATTTCAATTACACTTTCCACATGGACGTACCATCTTGGGCGGGGGCTTCGCAATTGCCAAATGGAACCTGGCTAGGACCAATTGGGGATGTGATCAATGGGAAAAAGGACCTTATTCTCGGAACCGCCCAAACCTTTGAGCGGGACCCATTCTTAGACTTCCCGAATTTCTATGAACTCTCTGGTATCAAATTTGCGACTGCCTTTCCCAAAACGAAAGTTAACTGGGGCGCTGTGATGTACATTTTCCAGCCCAAGACTTGGATTTGTTTGTGTCTAGCCTGTGGGTCAATTTTTATGGCTACATTTATTGGGACTTGGATCTGGTCAGAGAATTTCCAAAGCAAGGATATCTTTATGATTTTAGCAATAACTTTCAACCCTTTAATAGAGCATAGTGCCACAGTTCCGAAAATAAATATAATTAGGTATATTTACAGCATCAATATCCTTACGTCCCTAGTGATCATCACGTACTTCAAGAGTGATTTCATTGCCTACGTCACGTACCCCTCGTCAGAGAAGATTCCAAGAACTTATGCAGAGCTGGGAGATAGACTTGACTATCAGATTCAGCTAATGAATTTAAATGCGGCAGAGTCCGTCTTTTTCAACAAAACCACCAACCCGGTGTACGTTCGTGTGAGGGAAAGGATGTTATTTGAGAGCGACTGGGCCAAATGCATGTTTTCCGCGGCCTTTGAGGAGAGGACCGTCTGTGTCCATTTGGAATTCATGGGTTTGGGGATCACAGCCCAGAATTTAACTCTGAGTAGGTTATATTCCCCGATTGTGTACTCACCCGATAAGGCGTACCATTTTCATTGGAGCATGGGATTCACGAGGCATTCTAAATATGTGGATAGTTTTTCGAGGATTATAGAGTATTTACGGGATACTGGGAATATTAGGAAATGGATGGAGGATGTTTACGAGTATAGGCGGGTGAGTGGGATCAAATGGTTGAGTGGTGTCAAAGGAAGGTATTTTCAAAAGATTTTAAATTCTTTAACACCTCAGATGAGCATGAATGTGAGTCCTTTTGAGTTACGGAATGTACTACTTAGCCTGTTCATTGGGACGATTGGTCTCTGTATATCTGGAGCTGTTTTTCTTGGAGAAAATGTACTGGGTCACTGGAGAGCCATTCATTTAATGTTTATTGAATGGAGGTTTAAACTCCGTTGGAAATTTCCCAGCATTTTTGGAAATCAGTGGTAACCCAATATTAGTAATAAAAAAATTGAATGTTCAAGATTTTTCTCTGAGGCTCAAATCCAACTCATAACTCAATTCAAATTAGTTTCAACATCCTGTGATATTCACGGACCAGTACTTCAAGACTGGTCTCCCCGAGGTAACACTTGAAGTATAAGATTTGTAAAATAATAATGAGTTTGGAATAATCGCCAAGTGTATTTAAAAAAATAAATAATTAAATATTATTCTACATTACCTTATCTTCTCAAAATTGTCACTACAATCAGCTCTCGATGTATGGGATACTCCAGGGACTGACAAAATTTATCCCTTATAAAAATTACTCCCCATCAGCATAGTCTTATACACTCGGTAAATGGAAATCGGGGCTACAAAACTCAATCCCTTATATCAAAAAATCCACTATAAGGATAGAAAGAATTATATACGAAATAGGAAGAATGAAGGCATTTTTTTAAGTCCCATTAGAAGGCGTGAAGGAAGGCCATTTCATTTGGACATCTCTGCGCCTAATTAAGCTCAAAAAGCAGTGTCGGTATAAACCATCAACGTCTGCCTATAATTGTTAGATACCGCCAGCCAGCCAGTATTCGGGCGCACGTTTTGACTGCTTCGTAATGCCACATATGTACATACATGATAAAACTGTAAGGTTAGACAGTGGGGAAAAGTTTACGACAGACTAGTGCCTACGAGCACTGCACAGCCAGCATTTGCTGGCTCAGAAATGCAAATGTAAATAGAGTAGGCAGTAAATAGTTGTATGCAATAGCTGCACATAGCTATGGTCGTCGATACAGCTAGAGCGCGCGAATATTTGATTTTTACCATCACGGTCACGGACGCGGAGCATAGATGGGCACCCTCACGAGGGATGAGGCATTGATGGCCCTCTGCCTCTGCCTCATCCCTCATAAAATAGAGGCATGATGGAGAGTACAAGTTTAACGTGAATGCACTCATTAAAATGAGGCTGAGGGGCAAAAGCAAATAAGTCTGCAAATGAGGACGATGGGGAGTGCTACTTATGCCCTCATTTGGAAAATATCGGAACAATTGAGTACAAAAATATTCCAACATCATAGCGCCATCACGCCACGCAAATCTGCACAAATTATGTCCGATATTGTCAAAAGTCATTTCCATAGTGCAAAAAATTAACGGATCAGCATGGTGACCCGTTATTTGGCATCATAAATTTCTCCCATTTTTTTCTTTCTACATTTGTATAAGTTTGTCAAGATTTTACATTAAACTACAATGAGTGGCGTCAATCAACCTGGAACAAAACGTAAACAAACGATTATCTCCAGACCTATAAGTCCAAACATGAAAATTCACAAGAGTAATCAGAGTTCTAGTCGTGCGTTCTTTAAGAAGACAGGCATGTCTGTCTCAGGGTCCTTGTCTAAAGAAACGAACAGGGCAGCTGAAATCAGTTCAAGTTTGACAACTAAGCACCAGAAAACTCTAAACGAATTTTTGCACCATCATCAAATTAACAATCCCGTCAAACACAGCAGCCAGATCGATGGGATTTCGACAGAAGTTATAATCGAAGAATGTAATTTAAGCAACGAACAAATCGACCATGAATGGACAGGCAATCTAAAACTGTCGTGAGGCCAATACCATCTCTCGCTTCATTTTTATTTCTTACCTGCTTGATTCTCGTTTTTTAAAATTATTTACGGCAGTGGACAGATTTAGCCTTTCAGACAAACATGTTTGTCTACAAGATACATCGATAATTTAATTTTTGGAATTCACTTATCCTGTGCTGGTTATTTTGTCTAACTAATATTTGGTTCTATTGTATTTTTTTAAATACTCGTTATGGAAACTCACGTTACAAATCTATGATTTTAATGCAAGTAAATAAAAACAATTCACGTCGGGAGTGGCAGTCACATTGACGAGGGAGAGGGCTGTGTTTTATAAGTTGGTGCTCAGGAGGGAGAGTGTGAGTGCTATCTCGTAGATGTCGTGCGAGGGTTTGTGAGGGAGGGCATGACCGCATATTTTGACTGCCTCATGAGGGGAGGGCGAGGGTAGATTCAGTGCCCATATGTGACGCGCAGACTATCCACTCGCTTGAATTAGAAGAGAGGATACTGTAAGATCTACTTGTTACGTACAGAAAAGCCATTTAACGTCAATCAGCTGAAAGTAATTAACCAGTTTCCGATGGCACAACCACTAACGCCTTTGTGAAAAATCGTCTTGGTGGGCTTATTATCGTACTTATTACTATTATATATAATAATTATATATATTAATGATATTGATTGCTCACGCTTATTAAGAAAGTTGTTGCTGACGAAGATTATGGTTACCGTGTCCTACATTTAACAAAGCATCCTTTCAGACTTTGGATAACAATAAATTTGCTGATAACATGTTGCATGTATTCTTGTGACTTCCGAATAAATTTATAGGAAGGCTTCAATGTGATACTAAATATTCTAAAGTTAATCTTTATGCAATTAAGTATGTCATATTGAATTAAGTGTAAAAAATATTAGGAAATAGCCAGCAATCATTTCAGACAAGTGTGCAGCTAATAATAAGCTTTCGAATGGTATTTTGAATATCATCTGACGAGTTCTGGTTACAAATAATTATAGGTGACATTACATAATCGTTTGTATTAATTAATATGTTACTATGTGATTGATAGAAAATTAATAAACCACGATGTCTTTAACAGCAAGTAATAAACGACTGTAATGATATACATAATTAAACGATAGAATATGATGATGAAATAAACTGTTTAAGTTTAGAGTTCACCTAAGATGGGCGTGATTATGATTGTCAATTAAACAAAGTAAAAAGCAATAATTACCTACATAATGGTAAAAGCCCTGTACTTCACGGGGACACAATTACTTGGACAGGTGGTAGGGTGAGTGTAGAATTTAAAAACTAAAAGGCTTACGAATCAATCCCCGTAGTGGAGACTTATTTTATGCCTAAATCTTGCACGCTTAGCTTAACATTAACGCGCGTAGCTTTAAATAAACGGACAGGTAGAGCTAATTAATAATCAGGATAGAAAGTATGGTTCAATGAAACAACAGCTTAAGGCTGTTAAACTATGTATCACAGAAGATTTTGATGAGGAAATTGTTAGATCGTCTATTCGAAACATTATGGTTGGCAAAAAACCTAAGCCATGTAGCAATGAATTTGTACAACAGTGGCTGATAATGGTTGAGTAATTGTCAAGTGCACAGTGAGACTCAAGATGCACGTGAAAGATTCAATGACCCGGAGTTGAGTAGCACATCAGAAGGATATACTGTAATCAATATTTATATGTAATTATATTCATAGAGTGGAAGGTGTAAATTGTAAATTTTGTATCAGATGTCCAAATGAAATGGCCTTCCTTCACGCTTTCAAGGGGCAATTTAAAAAAATGCCTTCCTTCTTCCTACATATGAATGAAACCTTTAAAATTATTTGCCCTTCCTTCAGCCTTCCTCCAAAAACAGCCCTCCTTCATTTCGAGCCTTAATTTATTGTAAAATTGTAGAAATGCTATCAAAACTACCACGAATTTTAAAAACGAAGTAGTCTTGATCAATGTTATTGTCACATGTGAATGTGATGTATGGAAGTTCATACAATATTTAACAACATTAGGCGCTTCTATACATTGTATTTAATCCATAAGGCATCATCCACATTAAGTCTTTACTACATCAGAAAGCTTCTTCTAACCCGTCCTTCCTTCCCCTAACATTTTTAGTAAATTTTATGAAGACTTCCCTCAACCTTCGCGAAAAAATTCAGCCAACCTTCCATATTCCTTCTCTGGGCTGAAAAGTCGGTCAGCAGCCTTCAATAAAGCCTTCTTTAAAGGCTAGCCTTTGAATTAGTGCTGTCCATGGGAACAGGAGACACCCAGGTTTTTGGGAACAGGAACAGGAATGGGTGCGTACGGGAACACAAATTTTGTTCCCAAAACACTTTGGGAACGTTTGGGAACATAGAAATTGTTCCCAAAATATGGGAACAAAAGCGGGTTTGGGAACAGGAACAAAACGTGTACCTACCTGGTATTCACATGAAGTTTATAATATAAAAATACCTCAGAAATAAAATATTATTTTAAAAGTACGTCGCAACATGCCAAATAAGTCACTCTTTTGCACGTTATTATTTAGCAAAATAATAATTAATAATTAATTAACACGTTGCAAAAATGGAACTCTGTGGAAATTAAACCCAAAATTGTAGCTCAGAAAACTCCAGCGTGCTCTTATCCTTGTTAGTTCAGCAAAAGTATATTGAAAGTGCTACTTATCTTAACTAATTTCATTTTACTGTACTTTGCGCTGAGATGATTAATTTAATGACTGTTACTGAATTCTCATTTAAATTCGAGTAGCTAAAGGTATTGGAGATGGTGTACTGTTATTTACTTTTAATAAAGTCGATTTGATATTTGGTTTTTTAAATCGATGCATAAATAGAGTTACCTGGGGCATAAATGTGTAGGTTGTACTTTTCTGCTAGTCTTTAAGTACTTTTGGGAACAGGAACATTCCTGTTCCTGCAGGAACAGGTCCAGGAACTTTGAATTGGTACCCATTTTTATGGGAACAGGAACAGGACCATTGCTTTAGTTCCTGAAAAAATGGGTACAGGTACAGGAACAGGTATGGGTACCAAATTTCCGTTCCCATGGACAGCACTACTTTGAATACTGGACATGTCTGGCTTTGGTTTCCTGATTGTGAGCGTACACTCAGAAATTAGACCACACGAAATAAGGAGTTCCTGTGGGAACGAGGAGTTCCCACAGTGATTATCCAAGAATTGCATTTGACTGGCTACCAGCAGTACAATAAAACTTGTAATTAATGCAAATCGTGTAGATGTCAAAACACAGGTAATTATTGTCATATATGAGCTATCTGTTACCAATTGTTACTTGTACCTTTGCATGAACTTTGTATTTAAAAGAATAGTTCTACAATTAAGAGTGAAATCTACTGCGTAATTTTATAAAATCAAATATTATTCCACTTATTACTACGATATTGATAATTTCTTGTTTAGTTGGAAAGTAAAAAGTCTTAAACGAAAATAAAACACAAAAATAACTGATTACAGGGCTGACTCCTTTGTAAAATTATACTTAGGTATACACGACATAGGCATACAGCCCAGCGAGTATGAAATTTCTTTGTACTAGTACCATTGCGTTAAATTTTTCGGATTCCGAAATGCGGAGATGACAAAATTTTTGTATCCAAAAGGATTAAATGGATATGTGCGAAAGTTTCACTTTCTAATAATAAAAAGCCCAAGTTTTCTACCCACTCACCTCACACACATTACAGCTCCCACCTCGGCTGTAACAACTTAAATCATTCCCAGCTTTATTTACTTCAAGCTTTTCATTTTCATTCTGTCGAAATCACTGTACCTTTTATATCCTGACTACATCAATATTTTGGTTCGCTTAATTGGTATCAACCAATCCACAATATAACACTATGCCAATTTTGAACTTATTTGGAATGCTTTTATATTGCATATGAACTCGTTCGTTAAAAATTTGAGTTAGATTCTAATACTACATTAGATTACATAAGAATCCTGCATAGATTCTGAAATAAAATAGCAGGAAATTGGCATTTTTGTAAAATGCAGCGTGCAAGGACACGTTTTCAACATATATCAAAGAAGCTTAAATTTTGGATTTTTAAAGTTGTCCTATTTTATTTATCTCCTCCAAATCTTCTGAAACGGATTTATTCGATTGTCTTGATGGGTGGCTTGTGGGACTAATGGGATTTCTCTTTTTGCGTTATTTTTCTCTGCCATGTTAAAAGGATATTTGAAATAAAATAAATTATACGAAATTCAGCCTTGACTAGTGTATTTTTTAAGACGGAGCCATACATTTTGAGCTAGATTATTCAACGATGCAAATCCTAGCAAAACCAGAAAAAACCTTCCACGTGTCGGCTCCATGTAATTGTTATAGACGACGTTACGAGGAAGTTTCCTTATTGATACAATGTATAGTCGAATCTTGAATGATTTATTGTGATATATTAAATGAGCTCTGTTGACATGTTTTGCAATTGCATTAGTAATCAAATAGAGATTATGTGGTCTCAAGACATTTTCAAAAAGGATATTACGCTTCAAAAACTTTTCATCGTCTGCAAGAGAAAGACATACCTGTCAAGATCAATTTTGGATATACTTTTATTCGTAAGTGTATTTCTTTTGAATTGTATGGTTGGCAATAAGCCAGGTCAATCATCCTGACGGAAGAGGTTTTAGCTCCACGTGCTTCATAAATAAATGACATCAATTATATGTACATACATAATTATAGTAATTATAATGATGTACTTATTTTTATTACTGTGTGTACATGCACATATGTAGATATATGGTACGAAAAAAATCTCATATACAGTGTTAGTTTTACATATGTGTAAAGTTGTAAGTAACCGTGCATGCAAGAGATCCCTCAATCCAATGAAATGTAGTCAAAAAAAGGAATTGCATGTTATTTCCAGCTTAGGAAATTTTAGAAGTAAAGGAATGATAGGTAAAGGAATTAAAGCCTTGACTTGCTCGTTTATGTTCGTAATATCCCCAACCAAGTTAAATTCCAACTACTTAATTTTTAAAGTCAGTAGCTCCTCCCAGGACCTTTCATTAACATTGACGATGGTTTACCAACTGGAAATTGCTATAACCTTCTCAAATATGTATGCTCAAAATTTCAACTACACTTTCCACATGGACTTACCAACCTGGGCCTGGGCATTGCAATCACTAAATGAAACATGACCGGGACCAATTATTGCCCATGTGATCAATCAATGGAGATCGACTTGACTGTCACATCCAGCTAATTAATTTAAATGCACCAGAGTCGTATTTTTCAACAAAACCAACAACCCAGTGCATGTTCATGTCAGGGAAAAACGATCTTCTAGACACGTAAATTATTTGTAGCTGTTTTTTGGGGGGAGGGGATTTTGGGCATTGAAGAGTCATCTATTTGCCGTTTATTGAATACAGGTTTACACTCTGAGGTAGGTTTCTCAAAATTCTTGGAAATCAGTGGTCATCCAATACTGGTCAAAGAGTTAAGTGGGAAACTTTGGTGAACATTTTATCAATCAAAGCTATGAAATGAAGGTCGCATCACAAGAGTCAGATTTTGTATTTAAGATGATTCCCTCATACTCGAATCCCCACTCATAACTCACTACATGTAGTTTCGAGCATTTCGAGAACGAAAGGAAACCATACACGGAATTATTTATGTCCAATCTTATGTAAAGCAGTGTCAGTCACAGACAACGACTGATTAATAATAAAGACGTGCCAATAATTAATTATTTACAAACTATCAAGTGTTATTATTGTTTACATTATATTAGTACGGATGTTTGGTTCATTGAATCAGAAAGAATTAAATGTGTGAATCAATAACTGTCTCTGTGCATGTATGCGAGACGTATCTTTAGTTCAGGTTGATTTAATTAGCTCGAAAACAAGTTTAATATATAGAGTAGAACAAATATTATGTTCTGTTAGAGTCAATATCTTAAATTTAGATGTTGATCAATATTGATTATGGACTCCTTGAAGTTTATAACAAGTATAATTATTTAATTAGCCCCGACCCCTACTGTGGGTTACTGACCCTGAGGACGATAAGGACGAGTGTTGAAATCTCCCTCTTCGAAAATGTGATGCGTCTTCCCATGGGGTCCACTGGCGTTTAACTCTGCAAAGAAATGGTTAAAATTCAGTAGTATGTATTTATTATCCGAAAATGTTCAAATGGGACCCTTCACAAAAATTGTAAAATTAAAAGATTACCTGTGTATAACACTTGACGGAACTTTTACGTCCTCCGTACCAGATTTATCCCCCCGTTCAAATAATCTTGTAGCATTTGCAAATACAAGGAGAAGAACCAATGCGCAAACGAAGGTGGATATCTGAAAAAAATTTACATTTTATATAGGCACTGTAATTTATGAAAACCTAATTATTTAAATCTAACCACATATGGAAGTCAGAAAATCGTCTTTGCTCACAAAATGCATTTTTTAAACATATTTTTGTATGTACTGTAATAAGCTATGCATGCGCAAACATCACTTTATTTTATTCACGTATTCACGTTCACCTAACCCAAAATGACACTCTCTTTAATAACAGCACCCTGAATTGTAAAATGAGCCGATTTTGATAATTTGCTTAAATATCTCAAATATTGGTTAAATACTTGTAGTACATACACTCAGCAATGTATGTACAATTGAGTATCAACTGGTTAAGTCGCAAAACTATTACCTTAGTCATGTTCAGGGATAATAATAATTCAACAGGATAATTTTTGAAGCTAATGCAGATAGCTCTAAATACAAATTAATAATTGGACAGTCTATTGGCAATCACAGTACTTATACTCCCAAAACAAGTCCGATTTGAGCTTTCTCTAATAATTACGCTTAGTTTCTGTAAAGCTTCAAAAGCCCACTATTATTTATGCATGTACTCTCATAAATATACTGACGGTAATAGCAATTTAGAAAACAGTTCAAATCAATTGGAGCATAAAAGCTTTCCTAACAAGAAGAAACTATAATCCTCAACCTTAAGTCTTCTTATTAAATAGCCTCATGTACATACACACGTACGTATAATGGGTCTTTTAGTAGTTAAGCATAATTCAACAAGAACGATTTCTCCAGAAAATAATGAATTGCATCGTTCCAGAACTGTCGGATTGAATTATTTCTGTAAACATTTATTAATCAGTGTTGAGTATGCTACAGCATGGAAGACTGGAAGAGTCGATATAAGGAATAGTGAAGATTTGGAATCAAGGATATGACAATATTCGTCCTTAAAATATTCCCTGGTCATACATCATACTTACTGTAGTCGCAATACATCAACGTCCAGGAATTCCAGGGATAAATTAATGGAGCAAGATACAGTTGACTGGATATAAAAACAATTTCAAACAGCCCCCTAATCTAAAGGAAGTGTAACATCCCTATATGTGCTCCAGACAGTAACTAACGCTATAATTAATTTAATAATTGCTGGAAATAGATTCAATAGATTCAATCGATCACAGCTCAGATCTAGTAAACAAATTACGCCAGAATTTTATGATCGGACCTTGTATCAAAATGCAAGTCCCACTACAGTTCCAGTTTGTATACAGCCTTATTAGTACTCACACAATTCTACCCGATTATAGCTCTGCTCTAAAAAATCCACCCCTATTTTAAGATAGTGTTACAAAAACAGTAACACAATGATACAGGACTTCCACTTTATTTTAAAAATATTCCTTCTTGTTTTATCTCACACCAAATATTATTCCCAAGTTCGTGGATGCTCATCCCTACAGTTAATTTACCAAGAAAATCAGGATTTACAATCAGACTTGGAACCTTTAAGGAACTTAAATTTTTCCGACTTCAAACTTTTCAATATGAAACATTTGCCGACAAAACCGACCAATTTCAGCATTCAAGAAAGACATTTCCTACTACACTGCGACACAGTGCTGATAATCTTCCCCCCAAATGGTTATTTTCGTGAAACAGCTGATGAGGCAGCAGCATCTTTGGAAAAATACATTTTTATTTCTCTCCAGCCAAAGCAAGACTTATTCATCATAAAAATAGCTGGGGATTCCCCAAATTCACCAGAATGGAGTTGGTTTAGAAATAAATTAAGATTCTCTGGGAAAGTAAAGAGTGTGAGGGAAATGACATTGAGAGGAAATTCCAATAAGGCTGAGAGCATGCGAGAATTCCTGAGGAAGCATCACATCCGAGTGACTTCATTAGCAATCCAACCGTATTTACTGATGAGGGACCAAGTCCCAATTTCTGGATGCTTCTACAATCTTGTGGTGGAGTCAGCACAGTTTTATAATTACTCCTATGACTTGGCCTATCCCAAATTCCCAGGGGTAGCTCAGCTTAGGAATGGCTCTTGGATTGGACCCATGGGACAAGTGACTCGAGGAGAGAAGGACCTTGTCCTAGGCACTGGCCGGACCTATGACCGGAATCCTTATTTAGATTACCCTTGCTTTGTGGAACTGACTGGGGTTAAATTTACGACGGCTCAGCCCAAAAAATCCTTAAACCCTGCTGCTATCCTTTATGTATTTCAGCCCCTCACATGGCTTTGCTTGGGTTTATCCTTTCTGGGGATTTTTATTATTTTCATGTTAATTACGGGCTCCGTCTCAGACAACGAGCTCAGCCTCCAGAATATGTTCCCAGTCTTTGAACTCACCTTCGATCCATTGATGGAGCAAAGTGCGAATGGCGTCTCAAAGGATAATTTACTAAGGTTCATTTACACCATTTGGATCCTCACTTCTGTCGTTATTGTCACTTTTTACAAGAGTGACTTCATTGCTTACGTCACGTACCCTCAGCATGAGGTTGTTCCGAGGACTTTCCGGGAATTGACCGAGAGGGATGACTACAGCGTGGTCCTCATGAATCTGAACGCTGCTGCTGCCATGTTTTTCAACCGGACACGGAATCCTGTTTATATGAATATCAGGGATAGGATCCGTTTGGAAAGTAACTGGATCAAATGTATGGATGAGGCGGCTTTTTCCCCCAAGACCGTTTGTATTAATTTGGATTTTGCGGGGGTTAGTACCATCGCCAAGAATTTTACTTTACATCGGTCCTTCCCTTGTGTCCGATTCTCATCCGACTCTGCTGTGGACTTCCAGTGGAGCATGGGATTTACGAGGAATTCCATATTTGTGGATAGTTTCAGTGTCATTGTGGGCTATGTTAGGGATACGGGGTTGTTTCGGAAATGGATCCAGGATGTGTATGACCATGGGATCAGTGGGGGGATCAAGTGGCTCTTGAGTACTAAGGGGAAGATGTATAAGGAAATTAAAACTGCTTTGAAGGATCAAATGAGTATGGAAGTCATGCCTTTTGAAATTAAGAATATCATTGTTAGCTTTTTAATATGGGCCGGGGGCTTGAGCATTGGCGGCTTCACATTTTTCTGTGAGACTTGTATCACTCGGGGGATTAACATAGATATTTTAGCAAGGCATATATGGAAAGGAATTACTGGGCTTGCAAATTATTTACTTGTTGTAGGATTTGGGGTTACTATTCCTAGGGACATAAATGCACAGTTTAATTGGATGTAACATTTCGCTAGATTTATAAAAATATATTTTGCTAAAAAATGTTCTTACGTTATAAAAACTTGTTTTTTCTTGGCGTGTATTTGTACTTGCGTTCTTGTAACAATAAATAAATATTTGATACAAAATCTTTTGTAGTTCCATCATTTATCCTTGGCGTGATTAACAGTTGAGGATATATATCCGTTTATGGCAGCTCCATGTAACGAATATTGTAATGAAAGGGACTGGGGCTATCTTCTGTTTTAAAATAGCTTTTGAACCCTCAATGTAATATGTATAAATAAATGCAGACATGCATTTCAGTTTGTCTGGAAATGAAAAGTAAATAACAAAAATTTCCAGCTTAAAAAATAAAAGTTTCCATCAGATTTTGTGCTTTCAAATTTCCTGGAAAGGGCATTTCTGTATAAAGTTATAATTATTCTAATAATTGATTTTTTACTTTCTTTTTATGTCACTTCGAATGTATTGGCCAAGCGTTTTTAAAAAAGGTAAGATATACAAATACTTAAGAGAATGTGACCGCTGCTTTACCTCCAAATATAAAAGCCCCAGTTTTTTACCAACAAAACTCATTCACATTCCAGCTCTCATCAGCTCAGCTACAGTAACTCAAATCATTAGCAGCTTTTTTCAAATTCTACCTTTTGTTTTCATTTTTTCGAAATGAATACTTTTTACACTCTTGCAATTGCAAGTTTTGGGCTTGCTGCTTTGGTAGCCACCAACCCACACGAGAATACTTTTTTTTATAGAATTACCAATGGGGTCACTAACTGTAAGTCTTGATTTTCAAAAACAATTTTTTACAATTTTAATCTAAATTTTATTATTGACTAGTTTAGTTCATCCATTTTACAACGACAATTTTATTTCACATCCAAGAGTTAAATATGCGAGGATACTAATCTCAATGATTTGGTTTTATTTGACAGTTACTGGGAACGTCGTTGCATCCGGTGTGGGTACATCAAATGGAACTGCCACTGCGGGGGGTCCAAACGCAACCGTGAGTCTCACAGTGGGCTCAGTGGGGTCAGCCTCAGGTGTTAGTTTTGAGACCGGGTCCGTGAATGGTCCATCTACGGGCATTAATGTCGGCACTGGGACGTCAGCCACTGGGAATGGTTTTGGATCTGGCTCTGCTTCCGGTTTGAATGCAACCGTGGGAATTATTACCTCTGGCAATGGTACTGGGTCCGCCGGGCATAATTTTACCGCTGTGTCTCCAACTGCACCTAATGCAACATCCACATCTACCACAACCACAAGTACTACAACCACAACTCGTAGACCAATTTCATCCCCCTTAACAACAACAACAACAACAACAACAACAACAACTACAACCACAGCAAGGCCTGCGTCGCCTTCAGTACCCACAACAGCAAGAACAACAACAACCTCAACAACGCCTGGTACAGTAACAGGACGTTCCTTACTGTCGGAATTGGTCAATGAGTACCGTCAAGGCCGGCTGTTTTTCTACAACCCTAACTACGGTGGTAATCTACTCCAATAGATGTTGCTACGGCCGGAAGTAAATAACTATGAAAATAGCCACCTACAAAAACATACAAATACTAGAATAGACAAATCCTGTGCGCATGATGGAATTACATCAACTGAGATTTACTGTATGAACGCCAGAGTGCGCGCAGGCATATATGATTCATACCACTGGCGTTACTAAAATATGAATCTGAATTGCATCCAAGTGTCACATGCATTCAGTTAGTCAATAATAGAGATTCAACGTCCACAGTATGAATAAACCCTATAACAGTTGCTTAAAATCTTAATTATCTTTGGAACAATTCGTGAGGATTTGTTGGCTGCATAAATACATTAGTAATAAGGAATGGGATTTTTTGAAGAATTTTTATTTTAACTCTGAGGGTTCTTGTCTTAAAGCATCATTTCAGAGCTTATGAGTGTACGGATTCTTCTATGCCATTGGATATAAAATAATTGTTATTTCGTAGTTTTTAAATGTAATTATTATCCAATAATTGCGTTCAGCTAGCATCACTACTCGAGTAATACCCCTCGTCAATAAATCTTTTGAAGATGTTCGTTCGGATGTCACGTTTATCCCGATTTCGTCTCCGAATCCCTTTGAACACGTCCAGCTCATCTATGACATCCTGATCTTCAGGGGTCTCGGGTCCGGTAACACGTCGATGACGCTTGACTCTCTTGGATTGATCATGGCTCCTCTCATATTTTGCAAGAAACTCCTGGTCGTTTATATCATCGTTTGGGACGGGATTGGGTCGGCCTGGAATTTTTTGTTAGACAGATTGTGACATTTTAGAGACCAATAATAATGTTACTGTACATTCAGTGAGCTCTGAAGCTCTTCAAGAGAAATAGTTTCGGTGAAGGAGAAAATATTTTTCATACGTGTTTCTTACATACATACGTATGTGCCCAAATGTTTTTTGCTCCTTTTAGTAACGTGTAATATATAAGACTTTAACTATTCTACTTACTTACTCGAGTTAGTTACTACTACAAAGAGAGATTTTGAAATGCATTAAAATAATAATTTAGGAAATGCTTTACCTGAAACTTCTCCCAAGAAATATATGATCCATAGGAGTATGACGGGGAGGAGAAAGATCTTCATTTGGGCTCGATATTTGGAACCACAGTAGTGAGTCAGCGGTAGTCAAAGCTAAAATTTAAAAGTAAATAAAACGTAGGATTATAGGAATCATTTTCTAGAATTTTGGATTGAATTTTTGATAATTTCAACGTATTTAATTATACACAATTTTTATACTCAGATAATAGTACATAGAAAAATAGTGGTTCATTATATCTTAATACAAGAGCTAATGATAATTAAGCTTGCTTTTTGCTACAGGTTTTGTTTTACATACAAAGGTGTATTCTGAGTATTGTTTTATTTTCTGGGAAGTCGAATGTTGTTACCAGAGCTGATCTAGTCCAACGCTCTAAAGGAATTGAATGAGCTGTTTTGTTATGTTAAGTTGTGCCAAGGGAATATGACAGTTAAATGCAAGGGGTAAAATTATGTTATGGATTGTTGAGGAGATAATCTTATTATTTTTGCTACCTTTGCATATTATTTTGCAGTAGTTTCCGAATGGACGTTCAAAGTTTATCCAACATGGCAAGTGACTTGGGAGAACTCATGTAGGTCAAATTTTGGGTTAGAAACTGTCTTTTCATCATTCATATCTGTGTAGTTTGTTGTAATTAGAAGTAGTGGAAATTGTTAAGACGACGAATAAATTTTGCTGATTTTGAGAGAATTGCATTTGCTTGATTTTTCAGTGCTGATTGTGAGGTTAGTTCTGAAATATTTTTCCTTATTGAGACAATAACCTGACTCAGCATGCCTTCCTATTCAAAATATTTTATACTTAATTAACAAGCAATGCTCATATACATGATGGTAATTATATCTGAGTACGTTCTAACATTGACATAGTGTGTTGTGCATCATCTGACAATTACAATGAAGTCTGTGCAAATTGCAATGTATGGATGATATGCAGATGATTGCACTGATCTAAGGCTTCCATCCGACCGGATAAATCGAATATCCGATCCGAATCCGATCCGAACCGAAATTTTCGGATAAGTTTTCTTAATATCCGATCCGACCGTTACGGATTCGGATAAAAATTTTATTCATCCGTATCCGATCCGAAATTTTCGGATCGGATAAGTGCAGTATCCGATCCGATCCGCGGATATCCGAAATTATCCGAATTGATACCATTGGGTGATAAAAAAAAGTATTAGGAATTTTCACTGCAAAAATGCATTAGCTTTTTGCTACATCACAATATTAATAATTTTTGCATGCATTACGTCATGTGTACAAACTGAAGAAAAACTTTACAAACAACGCTGTAAATGTGAAGCACAGAATTAAGAAGAAAACAAGTAAAAAGCGGCACAGTTACTCTTTGGACAAATTGTTGTTGCACACTTCGTTCTTATTGGTCGCTCGAACGCGCTAAAAATTTGATTTTCGGATATCCGTCGGATTATCCGATATTTATTATTTGTGATCCGAACCGATCGGATAAAGTCTTTTCCAAATCCGATCCGATCCGAATCCGATGACCGGATAAGGGGTACGTATCCGATCCGATCGGATTGTGTTCGGATCGGATAAGTATGTATCCGATCCGAAATTTCGGATATCCGATCTTCGGATATCCGAGGATCATCCGATCGGATGGAAGCCTTACACTGATCAATTCCAGTGCAGTAAAAGTGCATGAGCATGCTCTTTCATGTACAAGATTTTTCTGTAGCATCCAAACGAATGAGCTCTCTGTATTAAGAGCACCCGTCATGAGTAATTTGAATTTGAATCTTAAGGATTCTGTCTATTGTGACATGCTCGCACTAGGAGATGATTTAACACTAACGTAAACAGGAATCTGTACGATTCTTTCTCCGCTACAGGAAATGTTTACAAGTGGACCTCATTTATAGTGTAGTGTGATAGTAGTGAGGGCTCCTCACAATTTCAAGTAGTAATTGCAACTGTCAATTTCAAATACAATTTCAATTCAATTTCAATTGATGGTAATCTGCAAGTTGTAAATTGAAATCAATTTCAAATAAAAATGGCTTTTTAGTTGTTGATTCAATTTCAATTACAAATCAACTATCAATTCAGGCATTATAATTGGGAACTTCCACAATTTCAATTTCAAATAGTAGCATTGTCAAAAATTGATAGTTGAAGTTGATAATTGACAACTAGTAAATGTTAAAGCAAGGAAGCGCGCAAAGGAAGAAATGTGTAATTAAAGCGCGGAGATTACTCAACTTCCTACAGCAAATGACATCTCGCCGACATAATTGCTTGTAATACAAAAGCAACTAAATACTGAAAAAGGCGCTACGATCCAAACCTTAGTGGGCAATCATCAATAATCGAATCCGAAGATCTGCTTGATATTCAAATGAAGAGATGTAAATCCAGGGATGAAATATAGCGATATCTTTCAGAGCTCCCTACAAAATCTACAGATCCGAAAATGGTGTTCTTAATCTGCTGTTGGAAGGTTTTACATTTATGAATACGTGAGAAATGATTTTTTTCGTAACCGCTTTTTGAAAAAATACATTGCATACATATTTAGTTTGTCTTACTGTAGGAGAATTAAAATGCTTATCCTATTTTTCCAGGATGCGAAGAGATGTTCTATGAGTTTCTGCTGCTGGCATCATGTATAATATGTTTGTTTTCCCCTGCTAATGACATGTTGACCTCAAACAGGCTTTGCATGCTTGCTGTGGCTATAAAAATTTGTCATTGCCATAAATGTTACCTCAAGTTTAAAAATCTTGTAGAACATTTAAAGCAAAAATCTGTTGTTGTCAACAGGTTACTTCTTGGGATGCTTAAAATTGTTAATAAATTATTACTTTACAACCAGAATGAGTTGTAATTTCATAGCAGGCAAATTAAACAGATGTAGCCAACAATATTTTTGTCGAATTTATCTTCACACCCATTTTTTCATTTAATACACACGGGTAGGATGTTAAACTACAAATCCAATTTCAATTCAATTTCAATCCAATTTAATCCCAATTTCAAGTCAATTTTAACTTGCGTGAGTTTTGAAAGTTGTAATTGACAACTTCAACTATTGATGCTGCTACTTGATTATTACAAACAAGGATGGGAATCGGAATCGGTATCCGAATCGGAATTATATTCGAAAATTTGAGTATTTTAATTCATATTGGAATCCGAAATAATTCCCAGGAAGTATTTTAATTAAAAATTGCATTCAAAAAATGTTTTGAAATCGGAATTGGTATTCAAATATTTTTGAATGAATTCCGATTAAGTAAAGTATTGTTTTCAATGGCACATTCTCATTGTTCAGTGTACATACTTAAATATAAAAAAATTGTCGTAATTTTTACTTACAACGTAAAGCTAATCAAAGAGCATTGGCGAACGTTTTCTTCATTCGAAATGAACATGCTTCCGCATTCCACTTAAAATAAAGGGGAATTATTAGCACTTGTAATAGGTTTTTAACGGTTGTGCTCAAAACTATTGTTTGTCCTACACGTTAATTACTCAAGTAATTTACATAAATCGCTGATACTAAACTACTAACTAAAAATTTTTTTATGTAACTAAAGATTTTTTATGTAACTAAAGATTTTTTTATGTAACTAAAGATTTTTTTATGTAACTAAAGATTTTTTTAGGTAACTACAAATGGGTCAAAACACAATTAGTGAGTTTGGAGTTCAAGTATCAGTTGAAAGTATTTTTCAACACTTAAATTGATACTTAACGACCTGCAGGGGAAACTAGATTCCCAAAATATTGATGATATCATGTTTCTAAGGTCGAATTTTTTCCATAATTAAATTCTTTGTATTTTCAGTATACTAGGAGTATTCAAATAAATATTCAAATCGGAATTCATAATGAACGAATACTCGAGGATATTTAAATCCGTATTAGAATTCATATTTTTCAGTATTGCTATAGGTATTTTAAATCGGAATTCTTCGCCTTGAATATTATAATTCGAATTATAATTCATACTTTTCCGATTTCCCATCCTTGATTACAAATTGATTATTTGTCTAGTATTTGATTGATTAATAAGCAATTACAATTTACCACTACAAACTGAATTGAAAATTCAATTTCAATTACAAGTTCAATTTCAACTAACTCAATAAATTGAGTTGTGAGGAGCCCTAATAGCAGTGGTACATTTTTTAAATGTTTTTGCCCAATGCCCCAATTGCCAAGTGTAGATACTTATTGTTAATCTAACGAGCTATTATACTTCACAATCAGTCCTTCGGTAAAAAGTAATTTAGAGCTGACAATGAGTGCAAGACAGCGATGAATATTACAAATTACAACTTGTATTAACTAGCGCGGGAACTGTTCCGGTCCAGTCCAGTTCTAAAATTTTAATCTGGTACGGTCTGGTCATTGGTCTGGTTATGCCTTGTCCGAATTTTGGAGTATTCTGAAATGTTATAAAAAGCTGATTATTAATATAATCACCAAAAATAAAACCAACAAAAGAAAAATTTTGGACCACACCATTAGGATCGGATCACTAACCGGTTAATCACCCTTGATTACAAGAATGAACTGTAAAAATAGCACTGTTTTGAGTACTCTACTGGTAAGTGTATAATAATTTAGACTTGGAAGACCTTTGCAATCGAGAGATTACTTTATAATGATAACATAATTATTAATTTATACAAACTGACAGTTGAATAATTTTTTGTGAGAAACAGTCGAAATCATAATTTGATGTCACGACATCCTATGCTATCAAGGCCCTAAATCCTCGGTACAAAAATGCATTTACGTCCAGAAATTGTCCTGCCCCAATCAGAATCCCTCAATGGCTCAAAATGTACGTTCCCTACTGTGGATAAACCAAAAGGTTACCTCCGCTCAGTACCCTTAGCAAAACCATGGATAAGTAATATAAGGTACAGAGTAACTTATGTTAGTTTTTTAAAGCAGACAATTCCAACACAATTTATGTACCGGTGAATTAAAAGTGTTTATAACAATTTTAATTTGAAATGTGTGTGGATTTATTGACGCATCTTAGTACTTCTCAACTGAAAGTTATAAAAAAACATCGACTGCGTCATCTGTTCGGAGAAGTATCTATAAGCAGTTGTGTATATATGTTCTGTTTAAATTTCCTCACATCATACGGATGAGCCATCTTCTAACAAATAACGTCTGTTGAATAGATTTTTTGTCCAAGGAGATCAAAATGGTCACATATAAACACATGCTAATACCTGTATCATCGACAGATGGCGCAGTCATTTACAAAACTGTGAAAAGCTGTAATGGTTCTTATTAGTGTTTCTGAACGGTACCAAAACATGGACTCGACCCGACTCGTTTTCCCGAACCGAAAAAAATCCCAATTCTGTTCCCAAAACCGGAACCGATATTTTCGAGTCCGGGACATTTTTGGCTTCCCGGAACCGATCCGGAAAATAAAAGCGGTTCCCGAACCGGTTCCGGTTCCTTTCCGAACAGACAGAAAATGTATATGATTCATTTTTATGGAAGCCAACATTGTGTCGCCTTTTCAAATGATAGTTGACAAATGCTGGCCAAATGCAAGTTTCGCGTTTTCATCCAAAACGGCAGCTTTAACAAACCATTCCCGAAAACTTTCGGTTTTGATTTTTGTACCCGAAACCGGACCGAAATTTGACGGTTCATAAACCGATGACCCGAAACCGGACCGAAATGTAACGGTTCTTTAAAACGTTGACCCGAAACCGAACCGGAACCTCGGGAATTCCCGATACCGAACAAAAACACTAGTTCTTATTGGATACCCATAATAGGTACCCACCACAAATACGAGCCTAAGGTTGATAGGGCCATCAAGCTAACCTTAGAAAAGTTTATCTCACATATAAACACATTTGTATACATTCTTCAAGTAGTGTAAGGTAATAAACTCACCATTGACTGGATGTTGCAAACAGCTTGCTCGTGCGATTTGAGCGAATTTTCTAATTGAAAATGCTTTTAAATAAAACCTACGTTTACGCCCCTCTGCCTGCGAAGTTACATTTTCTGTCCCATTTGTTTTAATACAATACCTGACTTCGCCCCTTTGTGATTTTGTTTATGTTTAATATGTGCATGTTACATATTTATTTATAGATGTAAGTTGCAAACAGGTGTAAGTTGATTTGACAAGTACTCTCTTCTCTTCAAAAATAATTGGCTTATAATAATCTCCACAAATAACTATCCTGGCATAAAAGACCTAGCTATAATTTTATGCTATGCAAACCCAATAACTAATAAATAACAATTTAAAGAAATTTTCGCTCATGTGGAAAATCTGGAGTTACAGTCATACAAATAATAACGTTTTTTACACAAAACAGCCTAATACTCAACACCCACAAATCCAAAATTGTTACCTTCAGGAAGCCTGATGGCAGAACCAGAAATATTGAATTTCGGTGGGGAAAATCCAAACTAGAATCCTCAAATGAAAATAAGCACCTAGGGGTTCTTTATTCTCAATCAGGCTCAACTATTTGCACCCGCAAAGACTCTAGCAAGAGGGAAATCTGTAATATCTTGATTATGGCCGCTTATAATGACCATCTACCTTTCAGACAAATTTCACGCTGTTCAATTCAATGGTACGGTCCGTTGTCACATACGGTGGCGACAATCTGCAGCACTATTTTGTCAAAAAACTACTGACAAGGTAACATTTTCAGATGGTACACGTGGATTCAAACAAAGCATAGCACACTTTTTGGTACTCACCTAGTATGTTTCAAAACTCATGTAACTCGAGTGCATTTTGCCCCGTTCTCCTAGGACACGTCACAAAAGTTTCAAAATTTAAAACGGTACCACAGGGACCTGTCTTTTAGAAACAAATCAATGTTAAATCCCATAAGGATTTTGAATTTTTAAAAGTCGGTGAAATTTTGGTTTTTACTATTTCAAGGAAATTCAAGTTTTAACGTATATATCCTTCGACAAAATTCCCCCAAAAGTAATCCCTCCATCATGGCGCATCCGCATGTATCTAGTCGCAAATATATATTCACTCCGTATTTACATACGAATGAACTAGACTATTGAGTTTTGCCTTATGATTTACACATGTACAACATTAGTAAATTACAAATTAAACTAAATTAGCCCCCAGCAAAAATATCGTCACATTTTATTCAAAAGTAATCTCATGGCGTATTTAGAAGAAATATGAGACACAAAATTGCAGACACTTCTAAGCGTAAGAAACAAATTGGTCTATTAGATCGTTAAGCCCAACAAGAAAGATTGACTAATCGTGCCATGCCCAGAGAAAATGGCCGACAGACACACATGCCTGTCTCCAACAGACCTTTGCTGTCATAAAAGTCACCGCAGCCCAAAATTGGAACTTGGAAGTCAGTATTGACTGACTGACAATGAGAATACACCTCCAATACAAACTCAATCATATAGTGAGAAGAACGAAATACATTACCTTTGAAAGATCCTTGAATGAAATAATGTAAGAGCTTGCAGAAGTTTAAAAAATAATATCACATTAGTTTTTAAATAAATATGTTAAGCATAACTTACAAAAATAACAAATTATGTCCCAGCAAAATTATCCTGACTATGAGTGAAAATTTATATCAATGTGTTCAATCTCTCCCATATTATAATTTGAAATTCAATGACGAAAAGAATCGATTCAACATATCATCTACATATAGTCACCATGGGATATAGGCCATTGGGAAAGGCTCCAACACATTAACATTATTACATGTACTTAATAATAAACTATAGAAAACAATCTATACTCGTGGGATTGGCCTTCCTGCAACAGAAATTCCCTTCACACACCAAAGGAACTCTCTCCCGAAATAATGGATAATTCCAATACCCGGGTTTAAAATTTCTGACAATCAGTGCTGAACAAGAAGACACATTGCAACAGAGAGGAGCAGCCGCACGCGATTGTGGAAGTTACGCCTGCTCACAATCTGTGCCCACTTCAAGGCTCAATAATTAGGGCTACATATTTCACATCAGCCCGTCACATTTCTAAAATATCAGTTGAAGATTGGTAACTCTTTCGGTAGTTATTCCGAGGTTCTACTTTACGTAACTAATTTCAGCGTGCACTTCATCCGATAATAGCATATAATTTCTACATGCTAATAGTCTAGAAAATTATGCTGAAAAAATGATTCGATAAACTCTACCCTCGAATTAAGTACACGTGCAAATAATTACTCGTATATAAACAAATTTTAAGAATAGACGACAATTTATGGATATCCCAATGGTCGCCTATACCATAAGGTCTACTATAAGCTTCCCAATATTTATGTCTAATCTATCAACTTGAAAAATAAATGACCAATGGATATCCCAGACAGAGCTGCGTTCAAGTTCAAGTTTAACTTGACTAGTTCAAGTGCGTATCAAGTTCAAGTCAAGTGCAGAAAATTTTGTAACTTGAAACTTGAACATCAAGTTCAAGTGAAATTATAACTTTAATTTGAATTTTCAAGTTCAAGTTCGATCAAGTCCAAGTTAATAATTTATTACTTGATTGCAAAATCGAGTCAAGTTCAAGTACACTGAATGGAAGTACTTGAATAAAACTTGAGTATAACTTGAGTTTTTGTCCCTGAAAAGCAATTTAAGCATTGCGTAATTAGTGGCATCATTGCGTCCCACTAAAAATAATATTGGATGTCAATTATCATAATAATGACATCTTTATGTTTGTATTTATTCCATCGACATTCAAGTCGCCTCCACGATGCCCAGAGGTCGAGATCAAGAATAATTCTACTGTTTCCATACTTATGGTAGCACTGATCCGACTTGTTGTTTTAAAAGGATGTTCTTGTTACTCAGGGTTCTTGTACCATTATAAAAATCAAGTTCAGTTCACCTGTTCTGAAGCTAAAAAGAAGTATAAGAGAAATTTATTATTGCCTGTAAGAATGATTTTTGCTGATATTAACCATGAGGCGCAAATGAACAACAATGTTATAAACCAACAAACATTTTTAAAATAAAATTAACGACGACAAACATTCATGAGTAAAACCGCTGGTTACACTCACCAGATGAGTGCAACACTAATGTGAACAGATCAATGATGGCTAACCACTTAATTATGGAAATTAGTAAATTATACTACAATGTTTATAGTTATTTGATCAAGTACTTTTAACTTTTAAAGTAAACAATACCATCCGCATGCCGTTTAGTTTATCCTAATAACTATAATAATTGTAGACGAAATTTCTAGCATTGACTATTCATTTACGAAAAAAATACTTGAATAATCAAGTTCAAATACAAGTACACGTTCAAGTCAAGTTGTCTAAAATAACTTGACTTGAACGCAGCTCTGATCCCAGTCAATAAAATTGTTCAGAATAATTGCACGTGCAGGTCACTTTTATTGTATATTGATAAAGTGCACTTTGATTCGTCAATTTTATTTGTCCTTATTACAGAAGCTTATAATTTCGTTTACTTATAAGATCACAATATTTCGTAGTACTGCATAGGTTATTAGTTGTCATCGGTTTCTGTTCTGGGTCAAACTATGTCGAAGTAAACGTGTATATCCATTTCAAGAAACGTAACTACAGGAATACAAGTGTCAGCTTAAATATTGTCAAAAAACATCAAGCTTATTTCGTAATTATGACAGCATCTTCTCTAGTCCCGGTCAACACCTTTAATATTTTCGCATTTATAATAGTATTGCCATTGACTATAATTTCTGCATATGAATCTACCTCCTCCAAGATCATTTCCAGTCCCAGTTCAATTAAAGAATTGTTGCAATGCTCCCTTCAAATAATCTACGAGGATCGAAGTGATATTGAGAAACTCCAAACCGAAATCAGCAATTCAGCAATGTTTTCCAATTTTCGTATTCAAAATTTAAATAATTACACTTCGAAAACGCTAAAGCGTTCCACGCCGCGCTTCCATACCAATTGTAACACAGTGGTTTTACATTTGAAAGAAATGTCCCTTTCCCTGAAAAATTACGTTTTGAGTTCACTCCTGCCACAAAGTAACTATTTCATATTTATTGTACCATCCAAATCTCAAATCAACAACAATCATTTAAATAATATAAAACTAAAACTACGGTACTTCATGGTCATCAAAAATTTTAATGAGTTTCTGAATAATAAAAATAGATTTTTATTTTCAACGAGGGAGTTCATGAAAAACGAGCATCTTCGTACGACAATAATAGTTGTTGACCCGTTCATCCTTTTCAAAGACCAAATACCAGTGGGTGGATGCTACTATAATATCCTTCTGGAGTCATCCATACTTTACAACTTCACTTACGACATGGAGTACCCAAAATTCAAAGGGATGGTCCAGTTAAAAAACGGGACTTGGATTGGTCAAGCAGGGCAAGTGATTCGGGGTGAGAAAGATGTGATTTTAGGTTCAGCCCAGACATTTGCCCGATACAAGTACTTCGACTTCCCAACCATCCTAGATGTCTCTGGTATAAAATTCATTACTGCACTTCCCCGCAAGACTTTGGACTGGGCAGCAGTGTTGTACATTTTCCAACCCCTCACCTGGATTTGCTTAAGTCTCTGCTGCTTTGGAATTTTCACACTGGTCTATACATCCCAGCTTTTCTTTTACCACAGTAACCAGAGGAACTGTCAAAATATTACCGCCATTTTGGGAATAACTTTGAACCCTTTAATTGAACACGGTGCCACGGTGTCAACATTCAGCTTAGTCAGGGTCATTTACACCTTCTGGATCCTTGGTTGCATAGTTATCGTCACATTCTTCAAGAGTGATTTCGTAGCTTACATAACTTATCCCAAGCATGAAGAAGTTCCCAGGACTTTCTTCGACTTATCCCAACGACCGGAATATAATATCAAATTGCTGCAAATGAACGCTGCAGCCACGACTTTTTTCAATACAACCACCAGTCCCGTTTACTCAAAGTTACGTCAAAGAATGACACTGGAGAAGGATTGGTTACAGTGCATTTATGCTTCTGCCTTTGAGCCGAAGACTGTTTGCATTACTTTTGATTTCTATGGAGTGAGTACCATTGCCCAGAACCTCACGTGGCATAGATCCTTCTCAAATGTCCAGTTCTCTACGGACTATGCCGTGGATTTTCAGTGGAGCATGGGCTTCACGAAAAATTCCAAGTTTTTGGGGACCTTCAATGAAGTAGCAAGATTTGTAAGGGATACTGGACTCTTCCGGAAATGGAAGGAAGACTTTTATGAGAGCATGCGGCAGGATGGAATTGGATGGTTGAAGCAAACTAAGGGAAGGGTTTATGAGAGGATTTTGAATTCTTTGGCGGATCAGTTAAACTTGGAAGTGGTTCAGTTTATATTGAAGAATGTACTCGTAGCGTTCATCATTCTGACTGTAGGTTTAAGCATTGCAAACTTAGTATTTCTGTGGGAACTAGGGGTGAGTATCTCGTTGGTTTTAAACTTCTCGTTTGTCTCGTTCTCGTTTCTGAAAAAAATACGAAAACGTTATATTTTGATAACGAGAGTAGCGAGAGTAAGCAACGCACGAGACAAACAAAACAGGGCAAAAACATGGTATTTGTGTTGAATTATATGCAATTTAATTGAGCCTGCACAAATTTTGGTGAGAGGACATACAAATTTATTTAATTTCACTAATCAGGAAAATCCCCAGGAGCAAAATATTTATTTTTAGGTTTGGACCATAAAATTTGAAAACATGAAAGCCTTGAAAAAAATTAATGAAGACCTACCGCAATAAAAGCTAGCACCAAGAACTGCAAAATGTCTTAATTAGAAAAATGGCATAGCAAAAAAAAACCATTTTTCAGTTTGATATGGGTTTAAACAAGATTTAATTATAAACGATATTCTCGTTAAATAAACCGAGATGTCTCGTACTGTCTCATTGATGAATAAAGAACGAGATAAACGAGATTCTTATCTCGTTGTCTCGTTATATTTACCCCTAGTGGGAACGCTGGTCATACGTTCACATTTCTAGAGAAAGTTCCCGGAATTCCAAAGAATTGTCGCCAGTTAATTTCACGGGTTATTTTAGTACGATAGTCATTGCTATTTATTTTGAGAACTGATTCTATAGATTTTCGTAATTAATAGTAATTGACTTATTATTGTTATTTATTGACAAAGAATGTTTTTTGTATTTTAGAGCTCATTTTTAATCGAATAAAAATACTGTTAATTGTTAGTACTTTTAGTGTTCGTCAACACTGAAAGCACAAAGCTAACAATTGCTTGCTTGGTTAGACTTCCAAATAAGATTTGCTTGAAATAAAGTGTAATTTTCCCAAAAGCTTTCAATGGAGATCCTCGGGAATCACACTATGCAAGGGTAGATCAGCAGGTGTGGCATAAGCACTAGACTGCTACAGCAGTAAGTATTAATTTACTGGAGTTATTTATTTAAATAAATAGGAAAATACGAGTTTTACAGTACGTCGAACCCAAGGAACGGAACCAGAAGATAGTTGACGCAAGCTTTAGCTGCCCGGTTAAGGCCACCACTCAACTTAAAGTATTAGTGCAATTAATTGATGTCAAAGGAGGCGAAATTTAGTTTACTATATTGGTTGTGTTTTATTCAGGATCAAAAATCCTGAGCAGAATTTTAAGCATATTTTAGACCTCCAATTTCGAAAATCAAATTTAAAGTGGCATTTAGTTGGATTTGGTCGAGGCTCTAATTCCCCAAAGAATGAACCACCTAAAATCAGACCTACAAGCCTTGACCTATGTCAGAATCTTTAGCATCATTAATACCGCCGGAGTCACACTACAATATTCCATTACAAGGAGTTAATGACACATCATAGGTCTATACCAAAAAGTGCTATCTCTCATTATACAGTAAGTTTCGTGATTGAAATGGGCTTTCTATTTCCCGTTATAAAACAACAAGAAAAATAATCCTTACCTGACAATTGTGGACAAGATAATCGGAGCGGTTTGCATAGCCATGTCATAAAATTCAAATTTTATTGCTTTGATAATTTCATCCCAGCGTGAGTTGACAAAATATTATTGTATCTTTCAGTCGGCTTCTAATTGTAAGCCGTTGTTAGAGGTACTAATCTACACTTATATACATTCAGTAATAAATGCCGGCTTTGTGCTTGAAATACAAGTTTGTTCTTTCGTAGTTAGTAGTACTTATATGAGCAGTTTGATGCATTGAAATGTGCTGTGACTATAGAGTAAATGCGAAAGGAAATATTTCTGCTGTTCGAGCATTGCCTTCTTTTGAGCATAAATAAATGTTAACCCAAATTATTTTAACAATGGACATTATCAACAGTCAAAATTTCAAGAACGGCTCAATGGTCTAGGGGTATGATTCCTGCTTTGGGTGCAGGAGGTCCCGGGTTCAAATCCCGGTTGAGCCCGAAATTTTTGCTTTTAAAATTGTAATGCCGACTTTGTCGCTGCACTTTCTATTCCTTTCACGTATTATTCTAATTGAATCAAAAGGTGGTATTTTGATTAAATTACTATATTTATATTATTATTACTATATTTATATTATTATTATTTCAATTATTGCTGACATAATTGTGCATTGCCTATTTAGACGAAATATGTGTCAAAAAACTTCAAGCGTTTCCAAGTGTAAACAAAATTGGTCTACTAGGTCGTTTAGGTCAACAATAAAAATGCACCGATTTAAGCAAACTTCGTTTGCAGGTGCAGGAAAATGAAGCTTCGGAATCGGTATTCGAATCGGAATCGGTATCCGAATCGGAATCGGTATCCGAATCGGAATCGGTATCCGAATCGGAATCGGTATCCGAATCGGAATCGGTATCCGAATCGGAATCGGTATTCGAATCGGAATCGGTATCCGAATCGGAATCGGTATCCGAATCGGAATCGGTATCCGAATCGGAATCGGTATCCGAATCGGAATCGGTATCCGAATCGGAATCGGTATCCGAATCGGAATCGGTATCCGAATCGGAATCGGTATCCGAATCGGAATCGGTATCCGAATCGGAATCGGTATCCGAATCGGAATCGGTATCCGAATCGGAATCGGTATCCGAATCGGAATCGGTATCCGAATCGGAATCGGTATCCGAATCGGAATCGGTATCCAAATCGGAATCGGTATCCAAATCAGAATCGGTATCCGAATCGGAATCGGTATCCGAATCGGAATCGGTATAAAAATCGGAACCGGTATCCAAATCGGAATCGGTATCCGAATCGGAATCGGTATCCGAATCGGAATCGGTATCCGAATCGGAATCGGTATCCGAATCGGAATCGGTATCCGAATCGGAATCGGTATCCGAATCGGAATCGGTATCCGAATCGGAATCGGTATCCGAATCGGAATCGGTATCCGAATTGGAATCGGTATCCGAATCGGAATCGGTATCCGAATCGGAATCGGTATCCGAATCGGAATCGGTATCCGAATCGGAATCGGTATCCGAATCGGAATCGGTATCCGAATCGGAATCGGTATCCGAATCGGAATCGGTATCCGAATCGGAATCGGTATCCGAATCGGAATCGGTATCCGAATCGGAATCGGAATCCGAATCGGAATCGGTATCCGAATCGGAATCGGTATCCGAATCGGAATCGGTATCCGAATCGGAATCGGTATCCGAATCGGTATCCGAATCGGAATCGGTATCCGAATCGGAATCGGTATCCGAATCGGAATCGGTATCCGAATCGGAATCGGTATCCGAATCGGAATCGGTATCCGAATCGGAATCGGTATCCGAATCGGAATCGGTATCCGAATCGGAATCGGTATCCGAATCGGAATCGGTATCCGAATCGGAATCGGTATCCGAATCGGAATCGGTATCCGAATCGGAATCGGTATCCGAATCGGAATCGGTATCCGAATCGGAATCGGTATCCGAATCGGAATCGGTATCCGAATCGGAATCGGTATCCGAATCGGTATCCGAATCGGAATCGGTATCCGAATCGGAATCGGTATCCGAATCGGAATCGGTATCCGAATCGGAATCGGTATCCGAATCGGAATCGGTATCCGAATCGGAATCGGTATCCGAATCGGAATCGGTATCCGAATCGGTATCCGAATCGGAATCGGTATCCGAATCGGAATCGGTATCCGAATCGGAATCGGTATCCGAATCGGAATCGGTATCCGAATCGGAATCGGTATCCGAATCGGAATCGGTATCCGAATCGGAATCGGTATCCGAATCGGAATCGGTATCCGAATCGGAATCGGTATCCGAATCGGAATCGGTATCCGAATCGGAATCGGTATCCGAATCGGAATCGGTATCCGAATCGGAATCGGTATCCGAATCGGAATCGGTATCCGAATCGGAATCGGTATCCGAATCGGAATCGGTATCCGAATCGGAATCGGTATCCGAATCGGAATCGGTATCCGAATCGGAATCGGTATCCGAATCGGAATCGGTATCCGAATCGGAATCGGTATCCGAATCGGAATCGGTATCCGAATCGGAATCGGTATCCGAATCGGAATCGGTATCCGAATCGGTATCCGAATCGGAATCGGTATCCGAATCGGAATCGGTATCCGAATCGGTATCCGAATCGGAATCGGTATCCGAATCGGAATCGGTATCCGAATCGGAATCGGTATCCGAATCGGAATCGGTATCCGAATCGGAATCGGTATCCGAATCGGAATCGGTATCCGAATCGGAATCGGTATCCGAATCGGAATCGGTATCCGAATCGGAATCGGTATCCGAATCGGAATCGGTATCCGAATCGGAATCGGTATCCGAATCGGAATCGGTATCCGAATCGGAATCGGTATCCGAATCGGAATCGGTATCCGAATCGGAATCGGTATCCGAATCGGAATCGGTATCCGAATCGGAATCGGTATCCGAATCGGAATCGGTATCCGAATCGGAATCGGTATCCGAATCGGAATCGGTATCCGAATCGGAATCGGTATCCGAATCGGAATCGGTATCCGAATCGGAATCGGTATCCGAATCGGAATCGGTATCCGAATCGGAATCGGTATCCGAATCGGAATCGGTATCCGAATCGGAATCGGTATCCGAATCGGAATCGGTATCCGAATCGGAATCGGTATCCGAATCGGAATCGGTATCCGAATCGGAATCGGTATCCGAATCGGAATCGGTATCCCAATCGGAATCGGTATCCGAATCGGAATCGGTATCCGAATCGGAATCGGTATCCGAATCGGAATCGGTATCCGAATCGGAATCGGTATCCGAATCGGAATCGGTATCCGAATCGGAATCGGTATCCGAATCGGAATCGGTATCCGAATCGGAATCGGTATCCGAATCGGAATCGGTATCTGAATCGGAATCGGTATCCGAATCGGAATCGGTATCCGAATTGGAATCGGTATCCGAATCGGAATCGGTATCCGAATTGGAATCGGTATCCGAATCGGAATCGGTATCCGAATCGGAATCGGTATCCGAATCGGAATCGGTATCCGAATCGGAATCGGTATCCGAATCGGAATCGGTATCCGAATCGGAATCGGTATCCGAATCGGTATCCGAATCGGAATCGGTATCTGAATCGGAATCGGTATCCGAATCGGAATTATATTCGAAAATTTGAGGATTTTAATTCATATTGGAATCCCAAATAATTCCCAGGAAGTAGTTTAATTGAAAATTGCATTCAAAACAAATTTTTGGAATCGGAATTGGTATTCAAATATTTTTTAATGAATTCCGATTAAAATAAAAAAAATTGCCACAATTTTTACTTACAACGTAAAGCTAATCAAAGAGCATTGGCGAACGAATTCTTCAGTAGAAATGAACATGCTTCCGCATTCTACTTAAAATAAAGGCGAATTATTAGAACTTGTCATAGGTTTTTAACGGTTGGCATCAAAACTATTGTTTGTCCTACACGTTAATTACTCAAGTAATTTAAATCGTTGATACTAAACTACTAACTAAAGAGTGTTTTATGTAACTAAAGATTATTTTAGGTCACTAAATTTTTTTAGGCAACTACAAATGGGCCGAAACACAATTAGTGATTTTGGAGTTCAAGTATCAGTTGAACTTATTTTTTAACACTTAAATTGATACTTAATGACCTGCGGGGGAAACTAGCTTCCCAAAATATTGATGATATCATGTTTCTAAGGTTGAATTTTTTCCGTAATTAAATTCTTTGTATTTTCAGTATACTAGGAGTATTCAAATAAATATTCAAATCGGAATTCATAATGAACGAATACTCGAGGATATTTAAATCCGTATTAGAATTCATATTTTTCAATATTGCTATAGGTTTTTTAAATCGGAATTCTTCGCCTTGAATATTTTAATTCGAATTAAAATTCATATTGTTACGATTTCCCATCCTTGGTTCCTGGTGGATTCCTTAAAGCACACTCGGTGTTGGTTACGAAAGTGTACATTGTCGGGATCAGATTTCCTTCAATTAATACCAATTGTGTTCTCGGTGGAGTAAACATATTGCTTGGTTTGCCTTACAAGAATCCTCGTTGTCAGCACCAGACCCGAAAAAATTAGTAACTAAGTATACAGTACTAGTAAAAGCCCTGTGCTTCACAGGGACGATTACTTGAAGAGGTGGTAGTGTGAGTCTAGAAATTAAAAGCCAAACGGTTTACAAATCAAGCCCTGTCATAAAGACTTGTTGTATGCCTAAATCGTGCGCGATTATATTAAGAGCAGCGCTTTAAATAAATGGACAGGTAGTGCTCGTTAATAATTAGTGCTTGGCATGCCACCTTTTGGGCGTTTTGTGATGCCATTGAACTATGAAAGTGCGAAACTTTAAATAAAAGGACAGAAAGTGCTCTTTAATAATAAAGGAAGGATTCTCGGTGGAGTGAAAATATACTTGGTTTGCCTTACTGGAATCCTCGTTGTCAGCACTGGTTTCGAAAGCATTAATACCAATTATATTACTGGTACTTCTTCCTTTCGCGAAAACCCCCGCCCCAAACCAAAGAGTCAATCTTTCTGCCGTGCCCTTTAACATTTACATTTTGTGGTTCAGTAAATGACTGAATAGTATAATAGATTGATACCATGGTGTACACCTAATACAAATTTTACAACTTGTATTACGTTTTATCCTGGTGAGTTCCACTGGAAATTCAATAATTATATGTAATTCCAGAAAAAAACCCATGTTAAACCCTATATACCAGATAGGAAAGAATAACTGACTGGCCTTCCTTCAACAGAAATTTCAGTCACACCACAGGAGTTCTCCCCGGAAACATTGGAGACTTCCTATACCCAGGTTAAAAACTTCTCAGGGCTCACCAAGAAGGGACACAGGGTAACAGAGGAGAGCAGCCTCTCGTGATAGTGGACGTTAGTCCTGCTCCCAACCCGTGTCACGTCAAGGCTCATTAGGGCTATATCAGCCGTCACATTTGTAAGGTATTATTTGGAGAATTGTACCCCTTTCGGTAACTATTCGGAGGTTCTGCATTTATTCCAGAGATGCGCAAAAGAAATAGCCTTCCTTCAAGCCTTCGAAGGCAAAAATTCAGTAAAACTGTCCCCTTCAACATGTCCTAGAATGAAGCCCTCTAAAAAATCTGCCTTCCTTCACCCTTCCTTCCAAAATACATACACTCGTTTTTGCCTTCAGCCTTCTTATAAAAATAGTCTTCCTTCAATTTTATAACTAGCGCCCCGCTTAAAAACGTTTTGCGCCAGCAGGATTCAGTGCAGTGAAGAGAGCGGTCACTCATTGTCCGTTGTGAGTTCACGAATTGGCTGTATCTCAAAACGTCTTTACATATGTATGCTATGCTTTCACGTTATAGATATTTCGTATACATGGAAGCCTTCACGACCTTAGAGGGCTAATATTTAGGAAGCCTTCCTTCACAATCCTTCGTTGCTAGTTTTTGTGAAGGCTTCCTTCAGCCTTCAGCAAAAAGTATCCCCATCCTTCCATTCCTTCTGAAACGTTAAGAAAGTTACCTTTCGGCCTTCAAGGAAGCCTTATTGGAAGGCTAGCCTTCAAAGGCTGCGCATCTCTGATTTATTCACATAACTAATTTCAGCGTTGACTTCATCCTAGTCCTAGAAAGCGTCTTACAGACAACCGGCTCCGACAGCATATAATTTCTAAATGCTAATAATCTAGCAAATTATGCTAAAAGAATGATTCGATAGACTCCACCCTCGAATTACATGTAAATAATTACTCGTATATAACCAAATTTTAATAATCGACGACTATTTGTGGATATCCCAACGGGCTACCTATGGCCTCAGGCACATTATAAGCTTTCCAATTGACGTCAACTTTAACAACTTGAAAAATAAATGATTACAATACATATGTATGTCAGCTTATAAAATTGTTCAGAGTAATTGCACTTACTACAGTAACCACAATAACGACCAAAATATAGTCGCACTATTGGAAGTCGCTTTCAACCCTTTGATTGACCAAGGAGCCACGGTGTTAAAGGCCAGGTTCATCAGAGTAATTTCCATCTTCTGGATGTTCAGCTCCTTAGTCATAGTAACTTAATACAAGAGCGACTCCTTTCCTCAGCTTACGTAACTTACCCCAAACAAGAAGAAGTACCGAGAGAATTTTCGGATTGGCTGGAACGACCAGGCTGTACAAATATACTAGAAAATCCAGCTGATACACATGAATGGTGCGATTTTCTTCAACACAACTAAGCATGAGATCGGTTCGGTTTAACGCGGTTATCCGACCATCGGTTAACCGAAACCGACGGTTCGGATCGAAGATTCGTAACCGAATTGAAATAACCGAACGGTTCGGATACGCCAATGCGTAACCGGATATCGGTTTCGGATCGGTTCGGTTTTAAATATGAATTTATCCGTTCGGTTCGGATCAAGTGAATGCATCCGCTCGGTTAAACCGACGGATAACCGATTTTGAATTTTTTTCTAAAATTTTTAGCAAATCGTAATCCAGAACGACTGTAGCATGAATTTCTCGAGACAAACGATTGTTTCATTATGTATTTGCAATATATTTAAAAAGCACATCGCATGGACCACGGGCAGTCATACATTTGTTCATCACATCGCAATTATTTCTCACGCCACTATTTAATTTTTAGCTTAAATTAAATATGTGCCTTATTACTACAACTAATATGGCATCAATGGAAACCTCCGACTCCACAATAAAAGCAGAAACTACAGGGAAAAATGAGCCTTCAAAAAAACGATGAGATGCGAGTTTTGGGAACATTTTGGACTTACTGGAGGTTTAGTCCTTAGATTTTTAGTTGTCATTTGAAATCAAATAATAGGTAGAATTTGATAAAAATTAGTTTAAGTTTAAACAACATTTTTATTAAAACAAAGATTTAAAAAAAATTATTAAATATATCTCTTTCGAATGAAGTTTTCATTGGTAAAATGTGCAACATTGTTTCGGTTATTCGGATAACCGACAAACGGTTCGGTTATAAAAATCATCCGAACCGATATTTGGCGGTTCGGTTTCGGATACGAGTATTTTTTTATCCGAACAAAACGGTTCGGTTCGGATTTGAATAAAAAATTAACCGAAAACTTCGGTTCGGTTCGGTTACGGTTCGGATTTATGTTTTATCCGAACCGATCTCATGCTTAAACACAACTGAGATTTGATGACGAATTAGTCTGGAGAAAGATTCGATACGGTGCATCTACCCAGTCACTTTTAATCAAAAGACCGTCTGCATTACATATGATTTCAGGGGATATTTTAGAGATGGGTTGAGGGACTCGTGAGGGATACGGAACTCTTCCGGAAATGAGGGAAGAGTATTATGAGCGAGTTTGTGAAGTGGGGTTTGGATGGTTGAAGGAAACCAATGGAGGTGTTTATGAAAGGATATTAAATTCTTTGGAGGATCAGTTAAGCATGGAAGTGATCCCTTTTACATTTACGAACGCGTATTTGTAGCTTTCATTGAATTTTACCGGAGGTTTGAACATTGCGTTTGTGGCATTTGTATTGGAAACTAACAATAAGTGGGCCTGAATTTTGTAACGACATAATTGCACTATGGCCACACCTTTAAAAGTGCAGTCATTTGCATATATATTTTTTGTATTACGGAGTATCTGTCATAGTCATCCAGTGACTGTCTAGTGACTTTATTGATGGAGGCTATTGAGGTCATTTAACGTATTTGGAAATTTCGAAATGAAAGAACGTCGAAAATCATCTGAAGATGTAGGACCAGGAATAAAAATATCATTATGGTTTGCAGAGGAAATAGAGGATATTAAAAGTTCATTGAGGCTATTAAAGGTTCAGAAGACAAATTTCCTTGACAAAGAAGCAGATCTGAATTAAGTTTATACACTTTAGTTATTAAATCATCCCTTGGACTTTGTTGTAACTATGCTTTACCATATAATGGTTTGTTTGGATTTATCGCAAAATCCAACATTCTCACAACTTCTATGGGATCCCGGTTGATAAGAGTAATCCAGTCTTTGTGGGCTACATTTATGCCGCTAACAGAAATGACTTCAATTTTCCAGGGTTCTACAGTCTTCGGTTTGATCAGTCCGAGTCCTCCATCAGTCCCATGTCTCATTCTGCCAATCAGTCCCAGTCAGTTTTGTATCCCAGATCTATCAGTCCCTATCAGTCTCAGTCCTGCTAAAAGTCCTTGCCAAAAGTCTCAGTCAGTCCACAAATGTATATTAATGTATTTAAGACTGCCAGAGCTCGCATAACGTTGAAAACACATTGAAAACGTTCAATTTCGACAACTATGTTCCTATACACCCAGAAAGAAAATCCCCACTAATTGAAATTAGTTTATAATTTTCCAACCTATCCATTGCAGTTAAATTGGTGTAGGTTTAGTAATTTGGAAAAATAACCGTTCGGTACAAGAATTCAATATAGAGGTCATGAAAGGGACAAGTGATGGTGGTTATTTGGAAAAATGAAATGATAGAATTACTTATAATATAATAAACCTTCAAAAAAATAATTTGGTTCTCTTTGTAACAAATTCAAACAGATTTCCAGTAAACATTTACAATATACGACAACTAATTGTAAGTTGAATACTTCAGGAACAGAATGGTCTGCGAAGCATGATTACATCAGAAGGATTTAATTCAGTTTCACATATCGGAAAAAGTTTGAATTAATATTTCATTTTTGAATATGTAATCAAATTTTGGCCTTATTAAAAGTCAGTCACATCAGTTCATTACATACACTGATACTGCACTTATAGAGTTATAATTTTAACGTTGCCCCTCTAATTGTAATTTATCATTATTTATTATGAATAATGCACCAGAACGTGGGAACTCAATTACTCAAGTGATTTGTACAATGTGGTGCGGGTGCGGGCCAACTAACACAATATCTTTGTTAAACAATAACGACAGGTGGAAGCCATAGTATAGCTGGAAAGAAGAGACCAATGATAAAAATTAATTTAATGAAACGTATAGGAAATACCCTGCCACTTTGATTTGTCCATGCGATTTTTAAAGCTCAGTTCAATACTTGCACTCTTGCACATGCTTGAGCTCATTAGCAGTGCTCATATCAGTCCCAGTCAGTTTTGGCTATGAAATTCATCAGTCTCAGTCAGTCTCAGTCTTAAAAAATAGGACTCTGTATCAGTCCCAGTCAGTCGCAGTCTTCAGTCAGTCCTATGATCTACCCACTCAGTCTTTCCCCTGAGTCCAAGACTGTAGAACCCTGCAATTTTCCACTCAAGTAAGTATATACTTATTCGCTCCATTACAGTATATTTGATTACATATTTCATCCAAATGTCAATTACAATGTATTACTAATGCTTCTTTGAGCTGGCTCCGCAGTATTAGTTACAGCTATTTACTCACTGGCAGCAATTGCTTCGATGCAGATTTTAATTTATAGTTATGCCAGATTATTTATGCTTGCAATACAAGTTTGTTCTTTTGTATAGTTAATGTATGTATGAGCAGTTTAATGCAATGGGATGTGTTGTGTTGCTGTCGTTGCGACTATACCATAAATGTGAAAGGGATTACTTCTCCTGGTGTACTTCAAGCATTGCCTTCTTTTGAATAGGTATAAGTACATAAATTTTAACCCACATTATTTTAACAATGGACATTATCAACAGTCAAAATTTTAAGAACGGCTCAATGGTCTAGGGGTATGATTCCTGCTTTGGGTGCAGGAGGTCCCGGGTTCAAATCCCGGTTGAGCCCGAAACTTTTGCTGCTGCTTATGAATTCGTCGGAAAACCCTTTAAAGGATGTTTATGCAAATAAGATTTCTTAAAGTGCACTAGGAAAGCATATATTCGTCGCTGTTGGTACGGATAGATATATACAATGAATATTTTTATACCAGGACAATTCCGAAGTATAGTGTAATGTATAGCAAGAATTTCCCTGCCTGGTTAAGGTCAGCACTCAACTTCAAGTAGCAGTGCAATTAATTGATGGCAAAGGAGGCGAAACTTAGTTTACAACTTCGATTGTATTTTATTCAGGATCAAAAATTCTGAACAGAATTTTAAGCATATTTTAGACCTCCAATTTCGTAAATCAAATTTAAAGTGGCATTTAGTTGGATTTGGTCGAGGTCAGAGATGCGCATCCGCATTTTCGTTGCGTTACGTTACAGATATAGGCTTTAAAAAAACGTTAATTACCACTTACCACTAAGCCCAGTGCTTTACAGGAACAATTACTTGGAGAGGTGGTAGTGTGATTGTTGAAATTAAAAGCTAAATGCCTTACGAATCAAGTCCATTCGTGGCGACTTGTTGTATGCCTCGTTATTGTTAGGTAGAAGTAACATAACGGGCGCATCTCTGGTCGAGGCTCTAATTGCTCATAGAATGTTCCACTTAAAATCAGACCTAAGTCAGAATCTTTAGCATCAATACCACGGCCGGAGGCACACTACAATATTCCATTACAAGGAGTTAATGTCACATCATAGGTCTATACCGAAAAGTGCAATCTCTCATTAGGCAGCGAGCTTCGTGATTGAAATGGACCTTCTTATCCCCTTATAAAACACCCAGAAAAATAATCCTTACGTGGCAAGTGTGGAAAACGTAATCAGAACGGTTTGCATAGCTATGTCATAAAATTCAAATTTTATTGCTTTGATTATCTCGTCCCAGCGTGAGCTGACAAAGCATTACTGTATCTTTGATTCTAATTATTGTAAGCCGTAGTTAGAGATACTAATGTACACGTATGTACACACGTGTAGAATTCCGGTCTTGCGCTTACAATACTAGTTTGGTTTTTCGTAGTTAGTATATGAGTAGTTTGATGCATTGGAATGTGCTGTGACTATGGAGTAAATGTGAAAGGGAATATTTCTGCTGTTGTTGTACATCAAGCATTGCCTTCCTTTGAATAGACGTAAATTTTAACACAAATTATTTTAACAATGAACATTATCAACAGTCAAAATTTCAAGAACGGCTCAATGGTCTAGGGGTATGATTCCTGCTTTGGGTGCAGGAGGTCCCGGGTTCAAATCCCGGTTGAGCCCGAAATTTTTGCTTTTAAAATTGGAATGCCGACTTTGACGTTGCGCTTGCGTTTTTCGTTGGATGCTTGAATGAATCAACTTTATTTATTGAAACTGCTTCCGATATTTAAAAACAATAATTTAATAATGAAGAACAAAAGATTCAATAATTTTATTATTATACATAAACTCCTGGAAATTCAGCTGTAACAATGTATGATGTACAATGCAATATGTTTTCTCCAATAGATACGTTATGAAAAATTGAATACATAGAGCTTGTAATGAGATAAAACATATCAGTGCAATTGAAAGTAAGCATAATCCCTTCATAAAATGTTGAATGTACTCCATCATTAATCCGATTTAAGAGACATCCAAATCCTATTTTGCCATGTTAATACTTTCAGCAGGGAATTTGCTTGTCTTTGACTATACATATGCATAGTAAATGTGAGAGTGAGAATTTCTCAAGCGTATTTAAAGCCTTGCCTTCTTTTGAATATACGTAAATTTTAACACAAATTATTTTAACAATGGACATTATCAACAGTCAAATTTTCAAGAACGGCTCAATGGTCTAGGGGTATGATTCCTGCTTTGGGTGCAGGAGGTCCCGGGTTCAAATCCCGGTTGAGCCCATTATTTTGCTCCATGAATGCTTCCATAATATCACTTAATCTGATTATTACGGCTTTACTTATCTCCCAAGCTGTTCAGAGAATGAGCCCTGAGGCAACTACTGATGTAGAAATTTTACGGAAAGCCCGCAAGATATCCTTATAAATTAATGGCCTAGGAATGGAGTTTGTGGCTATTAAAATTCCGAGCTCTAATCTTAAGATCAACGCGCAAGATTTAGGCGTACAGTAAGTCTCCACGACTGGGCTTCATTTGTAAGCGATTAAGCCTCTACACTCACACTACCACCTCTCCAAGTAATATTGTTCCTGTTAAGCACAGGGCTGCTGCTAGTTGTCCAGATTCCTTACAGAGAAGTTTTTTTATTCCTTATTCGTAGAAATTAATTGAAGTATTAAAAGATAATAGCGGTGGTAAGAAAATGAAATGTTGTAGAGTAGAGCACAAGTTTGGTAAATTGGTTTTTCTGGTCATATTATTTGGTAATATCATCCATCGGAGTTTTGGAATAAAGCCCATCTTTCAATTTTCTTACGATTTCTCGAGCTCTTGCCGGTTCACTCCGGTCATGAGCCTCACTACGAAAGGATTTGCATCAATGAAATAATAAATGCAATTCGTAGTTAAATCAGAAGTACATCTGTATATGCAATCTACATTGTAAATATAATATTCTTTGTAAAAACATCATACCGTTGCTGATTCTCAGTGATCTTTGGAGCAATAATTTCACTACAGTCATATCCGGAGACATGATGACTTTTCATAGTTTTGGCAACATTGTGCTTGTTCATTGACCTTACGAATGATTGCCATTGACTGGAGTCCCTCTGACTCAAACTGTTCCCTGACATTTGACACGCTCTCCTACCAGGGGTCGGATTTTTGTGGGAAGGCGGGAGGATTCTTCCCAGGGAAAAAATATTTCTGGCAGGGAAATATCAAAGGGAAGAGATTTGTTTTTACGAGCAGGGATGTTTAAATTCGTTGATTTTTTTTATCAGGGATTTTTAGATTGGCTGACTTAATTTGGCAGGGATTTGACGTCTTGTGGGGAAATTACCAAACAGGAAAAAGTATCAATGTATGTATAGGCACCGTGAGTCAAAAATTAATCTAAAATTGAGGTGCTACCAGCTATTTCTGTCTTATGTATGCCTTGTTATTGCGGGGTGTGCTTTAGTCTTAAAGGAGGACACTGACGCAAGCAAGAAATAACCATGCCGCAGATATTCAATTATGTAGAATGTTGTGATACCATGTCGGCACTGGTGCCCTAGTCTAGTCTGGCTTGACTAAGAAAATATGGAATAGACTAGACTAGTGGTTAATGGGGAGTAGAGGTGGGTCCCGGAAGCAGGTTTTTTTCGGGTTTTTGGCAGAGTACGGGCTGTAAATACGAACTTACGTCGGGCTCCGACCGGGTTCGGGCTGCACTGAAACAATGAAACCGGGTTAAGGTCGGGCTTGGGCCTGTATTTATTTTTCAGTTCGGGTTTCGGGCGGGCCAGAAATTACAAATGACCCGACAATCATACTAGAATAGAATTTAGTACAGATAGGTGGCATGCATATTTGACGTCGCGCAGAGTTCAAGCATTGCTTTCACGTATGTATATTCATGATAAATAATAGTTCATTGTATTTAAAACGTACACATGCTTAAGCATTTTGAAACGATCCCTTCCGCTTGATAGTTTATGTTCAAAAATTTTCAGAGCCAAAAAGAAGTTTGGCTCATTTAGTGCACGCTAATTGAATGTGATGAGTAGGGATGGATAGTATGTGTAAATATAATAGAATATGTAAATGAAGACTTCCCATCGGATTCAAGTGTTACTAAAAAGTCGGGTTTTCATCGGGTTTTAAAACCATTTAAGGATCGGGTTTTTAGCGGGTTCGGGGTGTAAAAAATTTTGGAGACCAGGTTTTTAACGGGTTCGGGCTTCACAAAAGTTAAGGTGCATAAAACGGGCCGGGTTGAATATCAAATATTTAGCCCGTTGGTGGGCCGGGTCGTGCTAATAGAGCATTTGTTCGGGTTTCTTCCGGGTTCGGGCCTGAAGACAAGCCCGAATCCCACCTCTAATGGGGAGCGAAATGAACAAACTGAAACAGACTAGCCGTATGCGAGGTTTAGAAGCACTAGACTAGAGACTACACTAGACTACAGATAGTCAGATAATGAAAACACATAGAATAGAATAGACTAGGCTAGGAAAATAGACCAATTCCTACTAACAGATTTCGCTCAAATTAGGCTGCACAGTGCCAGAGCAAGCACTCGGTTTCATAAAAATACTCTATACACTTTTGTCATAGTTATGTACACAACATTTAAGCATGGAAACGAAAGGGTATCCTTCCTTCCTGCAGCAGCTAGCAATAGCAGGCGGACCAGTTCAATTCAGAATTAAATATTTTCGATTCGATTAAATTCGATTCAGTAGTATTTCGATTCGATTTGTAGCAAGGCTACATCGAATGATTCGATTTGTGGTATTGAACTGAATTCAATCATGTGAATTGCAATTCAAACAATTCATCAAAACTGCTTCGACTCCACCCTTCATTTTTCTTTTCTTTGCATACTCAAAGCAAATAATACGTATGCCACAACGTTTGTTATTTTAGTGTAGCTTTTACTATACCCTTTATAATATGTAGGTATAGTTTTACATATGGAACTGCAGTAACATACATTTTGGAAAATTTTTGCATTTTCCCGCTTGAATCGTTTTATTTATTGTTCAATTCGATTCACTGAGTGAACTGAATTAAATTGGATTGCTTTGGGCAAACTGAATCGAAAATCGGTTTTTCAATCAAATTTAATCGATCCGACCAATAGCTAGCAAGTAGTATTTCGTCGTTAAAGAGGCTGATTGTGAACAAGCTAGATTCATTTTCATAAAATTATGTACACGCTGTACAAATACATTTGCTTGTAGATCATTTTGCTTTTGTTGAAACATGTTGAAGATAATTTTACTTGTAACCAAAAACGCATATATCCAATTTTTACAAGTATTACATAGCTTTTTAAACAAAAATGGAAATATTACATTATAAAGACAGGATTTTTTACGTTTATAATTTGGGATCAAGTTTACTTTAGTAACCCCCATTTTGTTTTGATAACAATTGGTACATATGCAATATTTCAGTTGTAAATAACGGAACAATATTTTTGACAACGAATCTCTAGTTCCCGAGGTATGAGAGATCAAAGGTCACATTCGTTACTAAAGCATAATTTTGGGATTCATATTTGGGATGCTTATAAAAACTAGCCTGACAGTCTATCAACTTGGTGTGATTGGTGATAAATATTGAAAGCCTAATCTAACCATAGAACGAACTTCGAAGTAATTTTATCAGTAAAATAGGCTTTAACAGAAAAATGTTGTGAACAGTAATCTAAAACTGAAAACCTAACCTAACCAGAAATAGAAGCACTTGGAAGTGATTTAATCAGTGAAAATGGCATTATCAGGTAATTGTTGTGGTTAGCCGTGCTCACGGACCTGAGGTTTGCAATTATCTGCAACCGTAGTGAACGCGGCTAACCTCTCATATAGTGTTTCTGTTCGGTATCGGGAATTCCCGAGGTTCCGGTTCGGTTTCGGTTCCGGTACGGTTTCGGGTCAACGTTTTAAAGAACCGTTACGTTTCGGTCCGGTTTCGGGTCATCGGTTTATGAACCGTCAAATTTCGGTCCGGTTTCGGGTACAAAAATCAAAACCGAAAGTTTTCGGGAATGGTTTGTTAAAGCTGCCGTTTTGTATGAAAACGCGAAACTTGCATTAGGCCAGCATTTGTCAACTATCATTTGAAAAGGCAATACAATTTTGGCTTCCATAAAAATGAATCATATACATTTTCTGACTGTTCGGAAAGGAACCGGAACCGGTTCGGGAACCGCTTTTATTTACCGGATCGGTTCCGGGAAACCAAAAATGTCCCGGACTCGAAAATACCGGTTCCGGTTTTGGGAACAGAATTGGGATTTTTTTCGGTTCGGGAAAACGAGTCGGGACGAGTCCATGTTTTGGTACCGTTCAGAAACACTACTCTCATACCTCGGGTACTAGTGGTTTGCTGACAAAAATTCTTTCAGTTTTTTAATCTGCTGCTGAAATATTGCATGTGAACCAATGTTTATTAAAAACCGCCTAGAGCTATTACAGTAAACGTAACTATTATTTTATTTTATTTTCAGTTATCAGCAGTTATTTTTAGTTCATGAGTGCTTCAGGTGTCATTTGTACTCATTTTTAGGCTGCACCTGTGAATACACTCAACCGGGGAATGGCAGCAGTACTGAAAACTCTACCAATATTTTATTTGTGACGATTAGTCATCGTTAATTTTTATATTAAAGATAATAGTGCGAACTTGCTGTTATGCGCATTTTATTTCTTCATTCCTACCTCCCTCATTTTGTCCATGTACTTCTGAATCTAAGACCAGGATCCGGCTAATTCCAATCCCTTGTCCATTACATTTGAGCAATTTCCGGAATTTTTTAGTTTGAGCGTTGAACAGAAATTGACTAGGAATATTAAGAAAAGGTTTGAACAGGACTAGATTAGACTAGCGCGAAGAGATTCGTAGAAGAATATACTACAATTCAGTAGGCAAGGACAACCCTCCGAAAGAATGGATAGACCAGACTAGTCAACCTCTTGAGAACCAGTCCATGTTCGCATCGACAACCGTTTCTTTCATGGATTATTCGAATTGAATCAAAAGCTGGTATTTTGAGTAAGCTATTATATTTATATCATTATTATATTACTATTTATATGATTGATGACGTTGATTATGCTATGAACTTAATAATAAATTATAGAAAACAATTTATAATCGTGGGACAGACCTTCCAGCAACAGAAATTCACGTCACACACCACAGGATCTCTCTCCCGAAATAATGGAGAATTCCAATACCCGGGTTTAAAACTTCTGACAATGAGTGCTCACCTAGAAGATAAACAAGGCAACAGAGTAGCACCGCGCGATCGTCGAATTTACGCCTGCTCAGTGCTCACAGCCTGAGCCACATCCATGCTCATTAATTAGGGCTACATCTGGCACATCAGCCCCTCACATTTGTAAAATATTATTTGGAGAATTGTACCTCTTTCGATAATTATTCGGAGGTTCTGTATTTATTTACATAATTATTTTCTGCGTGGACTTTTTCCAAAAAATGTCTTACAGACAACCGGATCCGACAGAATATAATTATTGCTAAATGCTAATAGTCTAGTAAATTATGCTAAAAGAATGATTGGTTAGCCGCCACACGCGAATTAAGTACATGTAAATAATCTCTCCTGTATAAACAAATGTTAATGATAGATGACTATTTATGGATATCCCAATGGTCTGCCTATGTAATAATGTCTATTATAAGCTTTCCAATCGATGTCTAATTTATCAACTTGAAAAACAAATGACAGCAATAGATATGTCAGCCTATGAAATTGTTCAAATTAATTGTACGTGCAGGTAAGTTGTACTGTCAATTAATAAAGTGTACTTTGATCCGCACTTTAATTTTGTTGGGCCTTATTACAAAAGCTTATAATTTTGTTTACTTATCCGAACATAATATTTCGCAGTACTGCATAGTTTATTCGTTGGCAACCGTTTCCGTTCTGGGTCAACCTATGTCAAAGTAAACGTGTATATCCATTGTAACCACAAGAATACAAGTGTCACCTTAAATATTGTCAAAAAACAGTAAATTTGTTTCGTAATTATGACAGCATCTTCTCTGGAACTGGTCAAAACCTGTAATATTTTCACATTTATAATTATATTGCCTTTGCCTATAATTTCTGCATATAAATCTACCTCCTCCAAGATCATTTCCAGCCCCAGATCAATTACAGAATTGTTGCAATGCTCCCTTCAGATAATCTACGAGGATAGAAATGATATTGATAAACTCCAAACGGAAATCAGCAATTCGGGAGTGTTTCCAAATTTTCGTATTCAAAATTTAAATTATACTTCGAAAAAGTTCAAGCGTTCTACGCCACGCTTCCATACCAATTGCAACATAGTAGTTTTACATTTGAAAGAAATATCCCTTTCCCTCAAAAATTACGTTTTAAGTTCACAAAGTAACTACTTCATATTTATTGTACAATCCAAATTTCAAATCAACCATAATCATTTAAATAATTTAAAACAAAAACTACGATACTTTATGGTCATCACAAAATTCAATGAGTTGCTGAGCAATCAAAGTAGATTTTTATTCTCAACGAGGGAGTTCATGAAAAACGAGCATCTTCGTACGACAGTAATAGTTGTTGACCCATTCATCCTTTTGAAAAACCAAACACCAGTAGGTGGATGTTACTATAATATTCTCCTGGAGTCATCTCAACTTTACAACTTCACTTATGACATAGAGTACCCAAAATTCAAAGGGATGGTCCAGTTAAAAAATGGGACTTGGATTGGTCAAGCAGGGCAAGTGACTCGAGGTGAGAAAGATGTGATTTTAGGTTCAGCCCAGACATTCGCCCGATACAAGTACTTCGACTTCCCAACCATCCTAGATGTCTCTGGTATAAAATTCATAACTGCACTTCCCCACAAGACTCTGGACTGGGCAGCAGTGTTGTACATTTTCCAGCCTCTCACCTGGGTTTGTTTGAGTATCTGTTGCTTTGGAATTTTCACACTGGTCTATGCATCCGAACTTTTCTTTTACCACAGTAACCAGAGGAACTGTCAAAATATTACCGCCATTTTGGGAATAACTTTGAACCCTTTAATTGAACACGGTGCCACGGTGTCAACATTCAGCTTAGTCAGGGTCATTTACACCTTCTGGATCCTTGGTTGCATAGTTATCGTCACATTCTTCAAGAGTGATTTCGTAGCTTACATAACTTATCCCAAGCATGAAGAAGTTCCCAGGACTTTCTTCGACTTATCCCAACGACCGGAATATAATATCAAATTGCTGCAAATGAACGCTGCAGCCACGACTTTTTTCAATACAACCACCAGTCCCGTTTACTCAAAGTTACGTCAAAGAATGACACTGGAGAAGGATTGGTTACAGTGCATTTATGCTTCTGCCTTTGAGCCGAAGACTGTTTGCATTACTTTTGATTTCTATGGAGTGAGTACCATTGCCCAGAACCTCACGTGGCATAGATCCTTCTCAAATGTCCAGTTCTCTACGGACTATGCCGTGGAATTTCAGTGGAGCATGGGCTTCACGAAAAATTCCAAGTTTTTGGGGACCTTCAATGAAGTAGCAAGATTTGTAAGAGATACTGGACTCTTCCGGAAATGGAAAGAAGACTTTTATGAGAGCATGCGGCAGGATGGAATTGGATGGTTGAAGCAAACTAAGGGAAGGGTTTATGAGAGGATTTTGAATTCTTTGGCGGATCAGTTAAACTTGGAAGCGGTTCCGTTTATATTGAAGAATGTACTCGTAGCGTTCATCATTCTGACTGTAGGTTTAAGCATTGCAAACTTAGTATTTATGTGGGAACGCTGCAGTCATTCTTTCAAATTCCTAGAGAAAATCCCCGGAATTCCAAAGAAACGCCGCCAGATATTTTCACGGGTTATTTTACTACGGTAGTCATTACTTTTCATTTGATCGTATTTATTTGTGTTGACGCATTCTACAAAATTACATAATTAATTGTAATTGACTTTATCCAGCTGCAGTTGTGAAAGGCCTTTGGTTGCATAATTAGTTATTATAGGTTGACAAAGAAATTGGTTTTGTATTTTAGAGCTTATTTTTAATCGAAGCAGAATACTTTGAATTATTAGTGCCTTTAGTGTTTGTCAAGACTGAAGGCACAAAGCTAACAATTGTTTGCTTGCTTAGATTACTAAATAAGATGTGCTTGTAATTAAATGTTATTTTCTCAAAAACGTTTTACATCAATCAATACAATTTTGATATTGTAAGTATTACTTGTGATTACTAAAATGGAACAACATATGTACAAACTTTTCTTATCAGAAGTGTTTTTTATATTTAAAATACCATGTTTTGCAAATGTAGGTATTTTGGTGTGCTCAGCATATATTGTATTTGCATGTGATTTACATTGTAATAAGCTATTTTACACAAAATGATGGCATATCATCTTACTGACAACATAATTTGATGATGATGAAAATTAAGTCTTCGCTCTCCCTCCTACACGCATTACTACTGTATTGGTGTGCGAGTACCAATTACCACAAGTGAATGTATGTACATACATGAAAAAGTTTGCTTATAAATTTTGTGTAAATCCATAAATCCCAGCTAAATACATTTGAACACGCTATTATGTGCTCTGCAACATTCCAATCACATTCTAATAAAGTACATTTCATTAAAACTATTTATATTTTTCATTAAATAAGTTATGTCAAATTATATAATTATTATTCTGGACAAAAAAAACATTTATAAAGAATTCGGTAATCAAATAGAGAAAACAGTGTTGACAAGAGTAAACTTATAAAACATATTACTCTAGCCATCATTTCCAAGTAAAATGGGGGGCCTCCACCAAAATCCAACTGTTTTCAACAAAGGTGTCCGCCTATCCTACATATAGGCCTATTTGTAGGCTATTTATAGGGTGCTAGGATTTTATTAAAGAGGCTTGTAGGCAAAATAGGGTGCAAGAATATACACTTAAAACCTAGCCTACAAAATAGGTAGGCTCAGCCGTTGTAGAATTATAGGCATATATGTAGGCTATTGAAGCATGTCATCTTCATTTAATGGCATAATGAATGGACAAAATGAAAATTAAAGAATAATCCGCGCCCGGTACTTGCAGATTGTTTTATGGGACGGTTCAAGCGTAAACAATACGTGTTATCTCGCCTTGATATGTGCTGAAACCTCAGTGAAATTAAAACTTCTAAATATTCGGTAAAGTGGGAACTTAAGGAAATCTTAAGTGCGACATCCCTTTTGACCAATGTTAACATTTCGGAACTATTTCCGGCGTAAACCAAACCAATATCCATGTTATTTTGCTCTTAGGGCTTTGGCCTAGGTGACTAAACTTAAGCTATTTTATTTCAATCCCATTTACTTGAAAAAGGACTTTTAATTTATTAGAGTAGAATGCTCTTAAATAGTCTGCCAGTTACGAAAAGCGCATGAGATTTAGGAAGGGTGTAAAATTTGTTGAGCTAATTTGTCAGTGAAATGTAGGCTAATATGTAGGCTTGGTGGTCCCCATATAGGAAGGATGTAGGATAGGCTGATCTATTCGGCGGTTAAAATGTAGGCATATAAGTAGGCTCGGTTCGAATTTTATAAATAGGAAGGATATAGGATAGACTGAGTCATTTGGACACCTTTGGTTTTCAATATTAAAACCCAGGTATTCTCACAAGATTACCCAAGAATTTTAAAAATTTTGATTTGAAATACTCACATGTGTAACATGCGGCGGTGGGACTGCCATCCTTCCTTCAAGTAAACGTATTTTTCAATAACAATTGGAAGAAACTCACCTGTTATGCTCGGATAATTTTTTAAATTTGATTCGGTAGCCTAACCAGCAAAAGTATATATTTTGTTTAAGCCAATTGCCATGAAGAAATACCGTAAAATCCGCAGGATCAGAAATAGAGTTCAATACATTCGATTTTTCTCTGCTTTTCCGAGGACGAAGACATATTGTTGATTCAATTACAGGAATTTAAATGGGATTGTGATTATTTTGTGAATGACATCCTTGGGCAACATGTGAGTTTGTTTCTAAAGAATCCCCCAAAAGTCGACGAATTAAATCGCATTGAATTCGACGAAGTCATGACAGGTTGGTTACGAAATTGTTCCGGTTTCTATTTACCACGCAAGATGCTAAGGGATGTCCCATTTTAGGATGTCAATGCAATGTAACAAAGGGTCAATTCCATTTAAGGTTCTCAACGGATCGGATACGGATAGGATAAAACTGAAGATTATCCGATCCGATATTTATCCGAACGGATCGGTTTTGTCATTCGCATCCGAAAAAAATCCCGGATAGGATCGGATACTACTACATAAAATATCCGAACGGATCGGATAGCGACCTTTTGTTTTTCGGATTCACCGACAGGACATTAGTTCGACAATTTCTCAAAACGTTTATACTTTTTTCACTTCATGTAGCTTTTGTAGCAAACCTGAAACCGAACCTTACGAAAATAAGCATGCCGTCAAGTATTTATGTTATGATTAGAAATTCGGTCATATTTTGAATTTCAGCTGCTTATTCTAGATACCTGTTCTTATAGGCTTCAAATTGTTAAAGGTTACTAATAAGTAAATATTTGAGAATATCTGATAAGCGAAAAACAACTCTCAATTCTTAAATTATTTATGTTAAATGTTTTGCCAAGCAAACATATGTATATGCACGGTTTCTTCTGTCATTACAATACATTATAAACTGACAGAATATTGTATTTAAAACTAAAAGCCAAACTCTAGGATCAATTTAAACTTCTATAATTGATTCGTGTATCCGCATATAGGATCGGATATCCGCGGATCGGATAGTTCCTTATTCGTATCCGACGGCTTCGGATAGGATAAATACGTCATCCGAAAATTTACGGATAAGCTTCGGATAAGATTAATTTTAATCCGATTGAAGCGGATAGGATCGGATACGCTTATGTTTTATCTGTAAAAATTTGGATCGGATAGGATACGGATAGGATAACGGAATTATCCTATCCGTTGAGAACCTTAGTAAAACTTTTAAGCCTTAGGGTGTACTCACATAAAGCATGTTTTGTCCGTACACGTAAAATATTTCTCCGTTACGGAGAGACCTCTCACATAAGTTCTTTCCGTATGTAATTATTTAAGGAGGTGCATGTTCCTGCCGTGTGGGGAACTTCGAGCGTTTGCTTGCCACTGCCTCATTGCAATTTGCATTCAGTTTAAGGGAAAACAAAGCGGGAAAAGAACAAAATTGCCATTTACCAATCAGCGCAAAAAATCTACAATTTTCTCGTTTTAATTTTTGTAGTTAATATCCCATTGTCATACACTAACAAATCGAATAAATTATCTGTATAATGGGAGAACCAGCTAAAACAAAAGCAATTACCATAACTGATGAGGTTGATACTGTCATTAATATGGTTCAGCTTCGTCGTTATCTTTATAATAAGCAACATAAAAAGTACTTTGGCAGAGAACTGAAGCAAATTGCCAAGCAGGAAACTGTAAAAGTATCATCAATGACTGGTAAGTACAGAAAACAGCAAATATGTGTTTCATTGAATATATACAAATTAAGTAATTAATTTTAAATTATATAAATTAATTTTTAATTGGAATACAATAATATTGATCAACAGTTACGTGAATATTACTTCAAAGTTTTTGTAAAAATTATTGTAGTTGGTTAAGCTAAATCTAAGTGTTCATATCTAAGTGATGAATTTAATCGCAAGAAAAATGCAAAGATTGGCAGTGGTTCCAAAGCCTCGAAGACCAATTCTGCAACTTTGATTTTTTTGAAACAAATGTCATTCCTGGGGCCATCCTAGGGACAGCGAAGGAAGTAAGACAATTAGAAATCGTTTTATATTTTGAAGATCCCAACTACCTGCCCAGAAAATAAAATTACTGGCGACCAAACTCCAGCATGAACGGAAAGTCGAAGTTTTTGAAATTATAATTCACTATTTGAGATGGATGTACAACAATTGCGACGAGCTAGAACCCATCGTTTTATTGCCTTAATCACCCATTCGACTGTCAGTAATTTTATTTAAAGGTTGCTTAAGTACTCAACCGAAAGATTCGTAATTCGATTGCAACTCAGCCTTAATTTAAATTAATTTATTGCCGTTTTTTAAATCGGTATTTAAATGTGCCAATTGTCATGCTTAGTTCTTAAGCAAGTGCGCTATATACTGAATTTAAGGGGCGGATTATTAACTCCTGAAATATTTGTTACTCCCATTATTCAAATATTCTTATATTTTTTTAAATTTCTGTAGTTCAGTTTTTGTGTTCATGCGAGTAGCGGATGTGACAACAAAATATTCTATTTTGGCATTTGAAAGGCAGGTTTTGAGATGTGTACATGCCGGACGTGCTTTTATGAAACAATCACATCTTTTTTGTTCAGAATTGTGGGCATAGGCTATACATTTTCGAAAATATATCTTTGTCATATTCATATATCTATGTAATCAGAATATTAAGTTTATGAATAAATCTTTATTTCAGAAACTAAATAAATGTAGCCTTGCTTCTGAATGTTAGCCATGTAACCTCAGATTTACCTTATTTACAAAGAACAAGATTTAGGCGTAAAAGAATTTATTTTAAAATATGGAAACCGGGATTTTTTTTATTGGGGACAGAATGAGAAACCGATTTTGCACTCCTGTACTGGTAGATTAAATATATAATTAATTGCAATTATAGTGCGGTAACTGATAGTCCTGATTTTCTATATTATTTTTAGGACTTCTGGAAACTATTCCACTAAGGAAATTGACGGAGAGATCAGCATTGAGGAAACTCCAGGACCCGTTAATTGCGGAGACATATCTGATGCAGAGAGCGTGTTATCGCAACCCTCAAATTATTTACCAAAACAAAACAAAAGATCAAAACTAAAAGATCCTGGAGTAAATGACATTTGCTTGGTCGATTTTTAATTTTTTGATTTTAATTTTCCTAATAATCTTGTACGCTGTTTGCACTAATGAAACTTGTACAATTAATAAAACCTGTTGAGAGAAAATTACATAGGAAAGTCGACTATTATGAAATAAAAAGCTGGTTAAAGGCTGATTCCAAATATCAACACTATTTTTTTAAAACTAGCAATTTCGAATTGAGTTTTGTCTTTGAAGCCAAACACTGTGTAGGACAATTACCAGCTGTCTCATTTGGATCTTTTTGCAATATATAAATACACACATTATGCACATTATACCTATATATAAATATATATAATTATATAAAATGTGTAGTGTGTACATGTATAGTGTTTCGGGACAGGATGGTAGGGTAAGTCGGGACCGAAACATTATTTGCAAATTGAGAATATTAAGTTTAAACAAGTGTGAGTCGTTCGATAATATAACATTTAAAAGATGCTAAATTCCTACAGTCAAATCTTACCACTCTAAATACTACTCTTTTAGAAAGATTGGATGTTGGGATGTTTTTGTAGAGACTGAGTTTCTGCTAGGGACGAGACATATCTGGACATAAGTCTTGCCCCCGTGTTATTTTGGGGACGGGATCGGAATACATACTTATTTTTGTCACTGGATTTTGAAACGAAACGGAATCTTCTGTGGAACACAACAATTGTCTCCAGCAGAAGCTCTAGTAATATAATTACAATATTTTAAAACACTCATATCCAAATTTTATGGGACCGTGACAGCTTGACAGATATTTAATATGCAACGCATTCAAATTATCCTGAAAATTATCAATTAATAAGTCCAAAATAGTCTCATACCCGAAATTCATAAAAACACAAAAATGCACTATTTACAACGTTTCGAGACATAAAATTACATGTTACCTAAACGTAAAAGTTGAATAGTCAATTGTGATTTAAATCAATGATTTATTTGAAAAAAATCAAGTGATTTAAATCTGGATATAAATCAAGATTAAAATCAACGTGATTTAAATCAAGCCACCCTGGTTACAGTACTTACTCGTCAGCGCTTGAATTGATGCAGATTTTAGTTATACTTGTACCAGATTTGTGCTTGCAATACAATTCTGTCCTTTTGTATAGTTAATGTATGTATGAGCAGTTTAATGCATTGGAAATTGGAATGAGCTGTCGTTGTGACTATACCGTAAATGTGAAAGGGAATATTTCTCGTCCGTATTTGAAGCAGTACCTTCTTTGGACGTGCATAAATAACCCAAATTATTTTAACAATGGACATTATCAACATTTCAAGAACGGCTCAATGGTCTAGGGGTATGATTCCTGCTTTGGGTGCAGGAGGTCCCGGGTTCAAATCCCGGTTGAGCCCGACATTTTGCTACTGCTCTTATTAATTAGTCGAAAATTCATTTAAAGGTCATTATGTAAATCAGATTTGTGAAAGTTGCACACGAAAAACATATATTGCTCTTGGTGCGGATAGCTAAATATTCAATTTAGTACCGAGGTACTATCTAGGAGTATAGTGTAAAATATAGCAAGAATTTTCCTGTAAACGTTTCAGCTACAACAAAAAAACATGCAGGTGTAAAATAATGGTTGTACTCCGATTCACGTGCTTATCCTGTACCATTATTCCGTAATAAAGTCTTTAATAATTAATTACTGTAGCCACGATCTCACAAGTTCCTTCAATTCAGCCTTTTCGTACTTTAGTTTACCCAAGCCCCAGATAAATAAACATATCTGTTCGTTATGTTGGAACACATTCGAGACTTTTTGCATAAACGGTTTGCCCGTTATTGTATACTTTAACACATTCCACATTAGGGCTCCTCACAACTCTTATTTGAACCTGAAGTTGTATTTGAAGTTGAATTTTCAACGCAATTTCGGCCTAGTAGTTGTATTTGACCATTTGTAAATGAATTTTTTAATTGACAGTCAATTACTGGAAACCAACTTATAGCTTCAATATTTGAAGTTGACAATTACAAGTAGTAATATTTATACAAGTTGAAGTTGAATTGAAATTAACTTGAAGTTGATTTAAATTGAGTCGAACAATTTAACGTGCCATTAAATACTTCGACTTAATATCAAAATAAAATTATAATGGTTTATCACATTCTGGTTTATTACTTTTAACACATAAAATTACAAGAAGCTGCACTTTAATACCATTAAAGTAAATCTAAGTTTACCCCAGGAACTTCTTAGAAACAGCAATTGATTTTTGCTTCTAAAACTCCAAAATGGTTTTCAAATTTCAGACAACTCTCAACTCCGTCGGTGAGTACATAATGCTTATATATGTCAAAGGATTTCGTTTTCGTTTGTAGTTTACTGATTGAACCATGTTCTGAGTCTCCATTACCAACTAAATCAACGATTTTCTCCCTTCCCTCACTCATATTAATAACGTTGATTAAACCCATCAATTATTTCAACGTCATTATAGATTATGTATGAACGAGATTTCTGGAGCTTTGTGTTGCCAAGAGCTGTGGCGTACTATCTTTTGTTTACTAAAAATACCGGTGGATTCACGCTATTTACTACAAAGCTTTTCCCAATGCGCATATTTAATTGTTATTGTCAACTAATCAACTTCAACTGTCAACTGTTCATACTTCAGCAACTTGAAGTTGAATTGACAATGCTTCTCAAATGAAAATCTTTATTTAGTAGTTGAATTGAATTTGAAATTGAATGGTCAACTAATATTTCGTTTCAAATTGAAGTTGACTTCAATTTACAATTTAATTTTTTAAATAAATTGAAGTTGACTTGAAGTTGTAATTGAAATTGTAAGTTGCAACTACTGCTTGAAGTTGTGAGGAGCCCTATTCCACATATGTGGTAAATTAATTTGGTTATCATGGAATTACTAAACCGACATTTTTAAGCAAAGAGTAACTCATCAGATCCAATTTGACAATCCAATGGAAAACAGGGGATGAATTACTTTTACTCTGTATTAATCATCTAGAATGGGAATTATTAAATCAGTTAATGTCATGCGAAACGTAGCGTGACTGATTCAGTAGCAGTCGAATAACTTTCTATAGGTCGAAACTCCTGGGGATCCTATATCTCAATCGCATTATTTCTCAAGATTAGAATATAAAATGTAATCTTTAATTAATTCAAAAACCTGGACAAAAGTTGTGAAGTTTTGAGAATATTATTTACAAGACATCTTAAACCTCTAAATAATTGTTGACATATAAATAAAAATATCATCTCATTATTACTAGTTATAACGATGTGATGACTTCAACATTCCTTTCCGGAAGATAAGTTTTTCCCAGACATTGCACCCGAATGTAAACATACTGCGTTAGCTCCAGAGATTTGCCCCTGACATATGAGCTATCTTTGCCGGGCACTATGACAGTAGCAATAAATTTGGGCCGCCGAAAGAACGCATAGTCCTTCTGTAATCTGTAGCACTGTTTTTAAAGTTCGTAATACTCGTTCTCTACGTTTTTGATTGTGTTGCTGTAAACCAGCCTCAATTCGCTTTGTCAGGCTTAAAACGATCAGCTCTTGTTTTGCCCAAGAGCAGCTCACACAAACAGCTCTTGTATACAAACCGTGTGGAGGTATATTCTATGATTTCCATCATGAATGACATATTTCTTTCTCTTTGCATGGAATTCTGTAAGTACATAGTGCACATTTGTACAAATGAAAGTCATTTTGTTTTTCGAGTTGATGAACTATTCTTAATCATTATAACAAAGGCTCAATGGTCTAGGGGTATGATTCCTGCTTTGGGTGCAGGAGGTCCCGGGTTCAAATCCCGGTTGAGCCCGATATTTTGCTGCGGCTCTCACGAATTAGTCGAAAAACCATTTAAAGGCCATTACATAAATCAGATTTCTTAAAGTTAAACACATATATTCGTCGCTCTTGGTGCAGATAAATACAATGAATATTTTTATACTAGGACAATTCCGAAGTATAGTGTAACGTATAACAAGAATTTCCTTGTAAAAGTCTCAGCTACAATAAACAGCCATGCATCCAGGTGTAAAATATTGGGGGTGTACTTCGATTCACGTGCCTAACCCGTATTTTTATTTCGTAATAAAGTTTTCAATAATTAATGACCTTCTCACAAACCACATTCCGATTAAATCTTTATAATACTATATTACTGGTCTCCTTCTGGTGTGTTATTTTAAAACAAACAACTTTTTGAAATGACCTCATACAACGCACAATAGATGGCAGCAGGACAAGCCCATGCAGCCCCATGCAGAAGCTGGGCTGTGTCAGCACATGCATCCCATGCAGAAGTTTCGATGTGAAAGTAAGCTCGAATCGAATACTTCTACGATCATCGTATGTGTAAACGTTCATAAGTAAAAAACTTTCTAGCCAGGAATTGCCAATGCTTGGTTAGGGAGCCCTTGGCTAAGTATACAGAGTATACTAAGTACTCAAACACCCCCTCCCCTCCAAGTAAATGATGCTGTGGATCACAGGGCTTTTTGCTAGTAAACATAATCACTGAATGAGTTGAAGGCTGCCGAGAATTAAACCCAAGGAATTGGGAACAGACGACAGTTGACGCAAGCTTAAGATACCCGGTTAAGGCCGCCACTCAACTTAAAGTATTAGTGCAATTAAATGATTGCATGGCTGTGAAACGTTAACTACATCCTTTGTATTTTATTCAGGATCAAAAATCCTGAACAGAATTTTAAATAAATATATTTTAGGCCTCCAATTTTGAAGATAAATTTTAAAATGGCAATTAGTTGGATTTTGGCGAGGCTCTAATTCCCCAAAGAATGAACCACCTAAAATCAGACCTATGCCAGAATTTTTAGCATCAATACTACCGCTGGAGTCACACTACAATATTCCATTACAAGGAGTTAATGTCACATCTTACAATTAGATCTATATCAAAAAGCACTCATTATACAGGAGCTTCGTGATTGAAATGGACTTTCTATTTCCCGTTATACCACAACAAGAAAAATCATCCTTGCAAATTACCTGGCAAGTGTGGAAAAGATAATCGGAACGGTTGCATAGCCAAGTCATAAAATTCAAATTTTATTGCTTTGATAATTTCGTCCCAGCGTGAGTTGACAAAGCATTACTGTATCTTTGAGTTAGCTTCTAATTGTAAGCCGTAGTTAACTAACGTAACTAATCTACACTTATGTGCATATATGTAGAATTCAGTAATATGTGCCGGTTTTGTGCTTGCAATGCAAGTTTGTCAGTTTGTCCTTTCATAGTTAGTATATGAGCGGTTCGATGCGTTGGAATGTGCTGTGACTATAGAGTAATTGTGAAAGGGAATATTTCTCCTGTTGCTGTATTTCAAGCATTGCCTTCTTTTGAATGTACATAAATTTTAACTAAAATTAATTATTTTAACAATGAACTTTATCAACAGTTAAAATTTCAAGAACGGCTCAATGGTCTAGGGGTATGATTCCTGCTTTGGGTGCAGGAGGTCCCGGGTTCAAATCCCGGTTGAGCCCGAAATTTTTGCTTTTAAAATCATTATAATGTCAACTGTGACGCTGCGCTTGCGTTTCTCATTTGATGCCTGAATGAATCAACTTTATTTATTGAAGGCGCTTCTGGTGTTTAAAAACAATTACTTTTTAATGATGAACAAAAGACACAATAATAATTTTATTGTTATACAAAAATTATTGGAAATTCAGCTGTAACAATAATTATTTTCTCCAAAACATACGTACATATACCGCTAACTATAAAAATTGAATACATAGATCTTGTAGTGAGAGAACAAAAATATCAGTGATTTCGAAAGTTGGCATAATCCCGTCATAAAATGCTGAATGTACTCCATAACTAATCCCACTCAACGGGCATCCAAACCCTGTTTTGCCAGGTTAATACTTTCAGCAGGGAATTCGCTTGCCTTTGACTATATGAATAGTAAATATTAGAGTGAGTATTTCTCGATCCCATTTAAACCCTAGCCTTCTTTGGACATGCACAAATTTAAAAAGAAAATTTAACAATGGATATTATCAACACTACATCTTTCAAGAATGGCTCAATGGTCTAGGGGTATGATTCCTGCTTTGGGTGCAGGAGGTCCCGGGTTCAAATCCCGGTTGAGCCCGAAACTTTTGCTTTTAAAATTATTACAATGTCAACTTTGACGCTGCGCTTGCGTTTCTCATTTGATGCCTGAATGAATCAACGTTATTTATTGAAGGCGCTTCTGGTGTTTAAAAACAATTACTTTTTAATGATGAACAAAAGACACAATAATAATTTTATTGTTATACAAAAATTATTGGAAATTCAGCTGTAACAATAATTATTTTCTCCAAAACATACGTACATATACCGCTAACTATAAAAATTGAATACATAGATCTTGTAGTGAGAGAACAAAAATATCAGTGATTTCGAAAGTTGGCATAATCCCGTCATAAAATGCTGAATGTACTCCATAACTAATCCCACTCAACGGGCATCCAAACCCTGTTTTGCCAGGTTAATACTTTCAGCAGGGAATTCGCTTGCCTTTGACTATATGAATAGTAAATATTAGAGTGAGTATTTCTCGATCCCATTTAAACCCTAGCCTTCTTTGGACATGCACAAATTTAAAAAGAAAATTTAACAATGGATATTATCAACACTACATCTTTCAAGAATGGCTCAATGGTCTAGGGGTATGATTCCTGCTTTGGGTGCAGGAGGTCCCGGGTTCAAATCCCGGTTGAGCCCGAAACTTTTGCTTTTAAAATTATTACAATGTCAACTTTGACGCTGCGCTTGCATTTGATGCCTGAATGAATCAACTTTATTTATTGAAGGCGCTTCCGGTATTTAAAAACAATTACTTTGTAATGATGAACAAAAGACTCGAATGATTTTTTTATTCTATATAAACTATTGCAAATTCATTTTCTCCAGTGCATACGTTATGAAAAATTACATACGTTGAGCGTGTAGTGAGAGAAAAACATTATCAATGTATTTGAAAGTTGGCATAATCTCGTCATAAAATGCTGAATATACAACATTGTTAATCCCACTCCACAGGCATCCATACATGCTTGCCTGTAACTCTATGTATAATAAATATGAAAGGGAGTATTTGTCGAAAGTTTAGCTTTCTGTGTGGACCCAAATTATTTTAACAATGAACATTATCAACGGTCTAACTGTCAAGAACGGCTCAATGGTCTAGGGGTATGATTCCTGCTTTGGGTGCAGGAGGTCCCGGGTTCAAATCCCGGTTGAGCCCATTATTTTGCTCCATGAATGCTTCCTTAATATCACTTATCCTGATTATTCCGGTATTTTACTTTTCTCACAAGCTGTCCTGAAAATGAACCCTGAGGCAACTACCAATATAGAAATTTTACGGAAAGCCCACGAGATATTGCCAATATTGTTACCATTGGGTAGCACATTTGACTAAACTGTTTTAATTAAACCTGAATTGTGATTACAGAAGAGAAGTTTTTTATTCCTTATTCGTAGAAATTAATTGAAGTATTATAAGATAAGAAAAATTGGTAAGAAAAATGAAATGTTGTAGAGTAGAGCACAAGTTTGGTAAATTAGTTTTTCTGGTCATATTATTTGGTAATATCATCCATCGGAGTCAGATTTTTAGAATCAAGTCCATCTTTCAATTTCCTTACGATTTCCCGAGCTCTTGCCAGTTCACTCCGGTCATGGGCCTCACTGCAAAAAGATTTGTATCAATGAAATAATTAATGAATTTTGTAGTTAAATCAGAAGCGCATCTGTATATATAATCTACATTGTAAATATGATATTGTTTGTAAAAACACCTTACCGTTGTTGATTCTCAGTGATCTTTGGAGTAATGTTTTCACTACAGTCATACCCGGAGGCAACATGACTTTTCATAGTTTTGGCAACCTTCTGCTTGTTCATTGACCTCACGAATGATTCCAATTGACTGGAGTCTCTCTGACTCAAACTGGTCCCTGACATATGACACTCTCCTACTTCCAAGGTTTGACATTGTTTACACATACCATTTGTACTCACAATAACTACGATTGTGACTGTCAGGAGTATCTGAAATATGAATCACTTAATATTTAGTTTCATTTATAAATATATTGTAGTTGCAAGGAACAATTGGGAAGTTCTTACCATCGCTAGAAATTTCATAGCAAGTTTTTGTAATACTTACAATCTGTTCAAATACAAAATAGTGTATTTAAAATCTCTAATATATATATAGTGAGTGTTTGAGACTATGAATATTTTTGATGAGAATATTAGTAAAAAATTCTTTCAATTTCTTCAAAAAGTTTTTTCAATTTATGCAGGCTACTAAATTCTCACGACCAATACCAACTGCACCGGTACGGTTTGTGAATTGTCTTCCTTGAGAATAACCGGGCATTTATAAATATTTTCAAGTATTATGCACACACTTGTATTAGAATGGTTGAATGATAATGTAAGGGAACGGTCGTGTGCAGGGTTATGCAATTTCTTATGAATGCACGCTATTTGGACATTAAAAACCTTGAGTAGACTCCTCACATGAGCGTTCCAGTAATTACATTTAAGATCATAAACATGTGAGTACTATTTCCTTTTGGCTGAGATGACCTCAAACTTTTCAAACCTTGTGATGTATCTGATTGTAAATGTCGTAACACACCCGATACAGTTTACTCTCTCCATAAGATCGCCCTTAAAAGCATAAAAATTTGATTCGTGTAAAGGGTTGGTCTGATAAGGAAAAAAATTAACTTGGTAAATTAGGTTGTTGTAATCGGTTTGGCTGGTGTAAGGTGATCTCTGATTGTTAGCGAGAGCGTATTGCACTTCCTGGCCAGAAAGTACTGGAGCAGGGATTACATTTATCTCCGATAGAATTTGAACTCAAGGATATTTTATAATATAACCACGACTGGGAGAAGTGAAAGTAATTGCAAATGTATTGCGTGTACACGGTGTACAGTAGGCATATACAGGATGCAGAACAATTGAACACATCCCTCGAGCCATCTACACTTAATTATAGTTAAACTCCTTAATTTTTCAATGGTAGAAAATTGAGGGTAGATGCAAAGTGCAGGTAATGAAATTACCCATCGATGGGTAATTTAATTATTTATGTTCATATTTATTACAGGATTCTTTTCAGGCGGCGCCCATATCATCCATACAATATTATCAAACATTAAGAGAGGATAATTTCATTACCGCCAATTGCTTTAACCCGCAAGACGAAGTGACGGCAATCCGCCTCAAGTACGAAATTTTGAGCAAAAAAATTAATCACGCCCCTGCAAAGTTACAATGCTAAAACAACTCACGTAACCTTCTAACTACAACTTAACATTATTAATTAATTATAACTGTAACAACAGAAGCTAACATTAAGGTCGGCAAAATTTGTCTGAACATACCCTGAATATATTTATATATATATTATATATATATACGCCAGGGTGTATTTTCTACAATAGTTTAAATTTTGAAAGTCTGACAGTAAACTAGCCTGGATGAAAATTTGATACTAAAACTAGGCTCCCAAATATTTGTAACTTCGGTTACAGTTTTAAGGAAAAATGATGCAAAACACCACCCGTTTCGTAACGGCTTTGTCGTATTTTCACTGACTTGATGCTTTGCGTATTGAATGGCTGACGCCTTATTAGAATGCGATGTACGCACGTAACCCCAACGTGTATTTGTTTCCTCTTTTGGTTTCCGTACAAGGTATAATTATGTATGTCTGCTCTTCAACAATATTTGGCCATTGCGTGTCTAGTAAGGTGTTTGTGTATTCTCAAGTTGTTGTTCATTTATTGCAACATTTCCATTAGGTCTTCGGGGAGAAAGACATCAGACAACAATCTATTTACGGCAGCAAAAATACCTTCCTAAATGGCAAACAATTTGCAATATATTAAAAATTTGGGTCCTAGCTGTAAGTTATACTTTCTGCAAAGCCGTGCAAGATTACACTTCTGCATGATCGGCATGCTCTTCAAAATGTCAGTTTTGTATTTTTTCTAAGGTAGACAAACATAAGTGGAAGGACAAATGTTAACGCGTCAGCCAAGATGTAATGTATTTCAATTTTGTGGCTAAAATTAGACAAAGCTACAATAAATTTTGAGCACACACAAATAATTACTTATAAATCAAAAAATTATATAAGCGAGACTGCCCGGCGGAGCTTCGAATCGCTCGTCAATCCTAAACTGACGGTTAGGACTTCGCATACCATACAGTTACCATTGAAAGATGTGAAATATATATATGTATAAGATATATATGTATGTATATGTGCCTAAATTATAAGTTCTCAAAGTTCACCATTGATTTGCGGGGAAACTATAGGATTTGTATGCACTTTTCAATCGTGAATCACACATGAAAATGTGACTCCGCCGCACGTGAGAACTGTTAGTTCAGCAGTTTGTTACCCCCTGAGAAATTCCAGCTGCCAGCTATCTCTGGAAAAACACAGGCATTAGAATATTCGATGGGGACGTGTAGTGGCAATTGACAATAACGAAATAATTTCACAATCAACGCCGCATAATCCTTCTTTAAATCTTTTTATTATACAAAGTTATCCGTGCTTGGCATGCGGGGATGTGAAGAAGTAAAAGCCCTTTGGAATGCATTCATGCGCTTGCATACAGTATTATTTATGCATGTATATCTAATTTTAAACCCCAGTATGTAAAATGTGCTACCCAATGAATATCTACAATTTATTATTACTACTTTTTGTTAGTTCTGAAATTTGGAGTAGTTCAAGTTGTTGTTAAGCAATTTAATTGATCAACCATTGAAGGCTCAATGGTCTAGGGGTATGATTCCTGCTTTGGGTGCAGGAGGTCCCGGGTTCAAATCCCGGTTGAGCCCATAATTTTTACAATATCGTTTGTAAAATATAGTAATTGAAATAACAAAATGAAACTTATCGAGTGATGCCAGGGAATCATAAATAGTACATAAATAAACGCATGCAAATAATTAATTTTTGTCTCAGAAAGAGGTATAATAATTAACAATCGACAGAATTCTTAGACTTGAAAGTTGTTGTGAAGGGTCTGTTACCCCATGTAGTTTTAACCAGGAGATGTTAGCAAAATAACTAGTCACCTATGGAGCTGACGTTGAAACACTGCTAGGCGCTGCTGGAGATGTTGACCTTCCCTTTGACCCGGTGGCTAAAGTTGTTGAATCACTACTAGGCGCTGCTGGAGTTGTAGGCCTTCCCTTTGACCCGCTTGCTAAAGTTGTTGAATCACTGCTAGGCGCTGCTAGAGTTGTTGGCCTTCCCTTTGACCCGGTTGATAAAGTTGTTGAGTCACTGCTAGGCGCTGCTGGAGTTGTAGGCCTTCCCTTTGACCCGCTTGCTAAAGTTGTTGAGTCACTACTAGGCGCTGCTTGAGTTGTAGGCCTTCCCTTTGACCCGCTTGCTAAAGTTGTTGAATCACTACTAGACGCTGCTAGAGTTGTTGGCCTTCCCTTTGACCCGCTTGCTAAAGTTGTTGAATCACTGCTAGGCGCTGCTAGAGTTGTTGGCCTTCCCTTTGACCCGGTTGATAAAGTTGTTGAGTCACTGCTAGGCGCTGCTGGAGTTGTAGGCCTTCCCTTTGACGGAACTGGTATGGCTCTTAAGCTCAATCTTAAACCAGTTAATCTCTTAGGCTCAATAACTTCGTTCGAAATATTGTCGTCGTAGGAGTGAAAAATGACTTCGGGTGCATTTTCAATGTTAGTCTTTTCGACGGTTCTAGTCAGACAAACCCCAATAAGGGATACGAAAATGATCAACTTCATTCTTGTATTTTAAAGATACCTTACACCCGAACTTCAAATCTTACAATGGGAATACTTTCCAAAAATACTTTTATTTATAATAATTTTAAAATTAATGCTGAAATTAATTCGAATTAAACACTATTTCTCAAACCGCAAAAAATTTTGTTCCGTTTCACATAGTTGAGTCTGTAAAACCTGTAACCCTGAATTTAATTCAATAGCTTCTTGTTTTTTGTGTATTAGCCATCTGTTGGCTACCAGTACTTTATTATCTTCAGGATATCCTCTCAAGAGTATCCTGATCTACGTCGTTCCTTCCATTCATCCTTTTCGCGCTTTAGTTTACCCAAGCCCCAGATGAGTAAACATATCTGTTTATTATGTTGGAGCACATTCGAGACTTTTTACATGTTCTATTTGCCCGTTTTTGTATATTTTAACACATTTCACACATACGTTTATCTATGCACAGGTAAAATAATTTGATTATCGTGGAATTACTAAACTGACATTTTTAAGCAAAGAGTAACTCATGAGATTCAATTTGACAATCCAATGCAAAGCAGAGGATGAATTACTGTTATTCTATATTTTACCATCTACAATATGGGAATAATTATTAAATTACTTAAAGTCATGCAAATGTAACGTGTGTGATTCAGTAGCAGTTTAATAAGCAATTTAATAATCCTGGGGATTATAAATGCCAGTGATATTATTTCTCAACATCAGCATGTACAATTTAACCTTAAATTAACTCAAAAGACAAAAGTTGTGATATTTTTAGAATATTATTTTCGAGATGTCTGAAATCGCTAAATAATTATTGACAAAATATCATTTCGCAATTACTAATCATAACTATGTGATAACTTCAAAATGTCTTGCGGGAAGGCAAGTTTTTCCCAGACATTGCACCCAAATGTAAACATAGTACGTGGGCTCCAGAGATTTGTCTCTGACATACGAGCTATCTTTACCGGACACTATGACAGTGGCAATAATTTTTCGTCCCCAGAAAGAACACATATTCCTTCTGTAATCTGTAGCTCTGTTTTTAAATCTCGTAATACACGTTCTCTACGTTTTTGATTGTATTGGTGTAAACCAGCCTCAATTTGCTTTGTCAGGCTTAAAACGATCAGCTCCTGTTTTGCCCAAGAGCAGCTCACACAGGCAACTTTTGTATGCAAACCGTCTAGAGGTACATTCTATGATTTCCATCATGAATGACATATTTCTTTCTCTTTGCACGGAATTCTGTACATAGTGCACATTTGCACAAATGAAAGTCATTTTGTTTTTCGAGTTGATGAACTATTCTAAACCATTATAACAAAGGCTCAATGGTCTAGGGGTATGATTCCTGCTTTGGGTGCAGGAGGTCCCGGGTTCAAATCCCGGTTGAGCCCGATATTTTGCTGCGGCTCTTATGAATTAGTCGAAAATACCATTTAAAGGCTATTATGTAAATCAGATTTCTTAAAGTTACGCACGGAAAGCATATATTCTTGGCTCTTGGTACGGACAAATAAATATTTTTAGTACCAAGGTTTGATTCTTGTAGTAAGCACTAATTATATAGGGTCATAGGGTGCGTAGTGTATTTGTACTTACAAACACGTAAAAACAGATGTTACTAATTACTTTTATGAGACTTTTATCAAATTCTTCAGGATGAGGGTATGTAGCAGGGAAATAAATGTTGTTATTGGCAGTACTATCTAGAAGTGTAATGCAGTACTCGGACCAGTTCAGTTCAAAACCGAAAAATTCCGATTCGGGTCAGCTCTGTTTGATTCAGTATAAATATAGTTCAGTTCAGCTGTTGAACTGAATTGAACAGCTCAATTCAAGTACTTGAATCGAACTGAACCATATAATGCAAACTGCAGTTCAAACGGTTTGCAAACGGGCTCCTGGCTGTCTCCACCAACGTACACCTTTCATTCCCATATTTCTAGAACGTTCTTTCCACGTTTTTATTTCTAGCATTCATTTTCATTGATTGCGCATAACTCATTATTACTCTTGGCATTGATCGCCGTTGTTGGCATCCCAGAACTAAAGTCAATACAGCCGAAGATAAAAAAGAAAAGTGGAAATTTTTGAAGAAAAAGAAGCGACATACAATAACAAACAGTACTCATGTTCTACAATAGAAAGTGCAGTATCCAGTCAGAACCTGTGGTAAGTATAGTTGTTTTATAGTAGTATAGTTAGTGAGTTTCTGAACGTTGAGTACATTACCATCATCAAGAACAGATCATTTGTGCTCCAGTGCACTGATTGCTACGATAAATGCGATTAGAAACAGGTTAAGAAGAACAAGAAATTAGTTTTTTCTGGGAATGACTTGAATTACTAAATTCGGAGCTCTATGTATGTAAATCAGCAATTGTTATTGCTGCGTACCAAACACTGCGACTGAATTGTTTGATTCACCGATTCAGTTCAGTTCATTTCGACCGAATTTTCGTTTCAGTTAACTGCACAAACTGAACTGAACTGCAAACTTTGAATTAAACTAAACTGTTCCGAGTACTAGTGTAAAGTATAGCAAGAATCCTGTAAAAGTTTTTGTAACCATGTAGGTGTAAAATACTGGTGTGTATTCCTCAATAAGGTTTATCCTTATAAATTAATCGCCTAGGCATGGGGCATGGAGTTTGTGGCTATTAAAATTTTGCGCTCTACTCTTAAGATCAGCGCGCAAGATTTAGGCAAACAGTAAGTCTCCACACTCACACCTCACACTGGACTGGGTTAAATTGAACGTTGCGCTGAGAATTGTACCCCAACAACGAGGCCCAGAAGATAATTGACGCAAGCTTTAGCTGCCCGGTCAAGGCCACCGCTCAACTTAAAGTGTTAGTGAAATTAATTGATTGCACGGAGTCCAAATTTACATAGTTTGCAACATCGATTGTATATTTTTATTCAGGATTAAAAATACTGAACATAATTTGAAACGTTTTTTAAGCCTCCAATTTCAAAGATCGATTTTAAATTGACATTTAGTTGGTTTTGGTCGAGACTCTTATTCCCCACAGAATGTTTCACCTTAAATCAAGAAAATAAATCATTAGAAAGTTGTCCTCGTTGTATCGTTTAAAAGTTTTTTTCAACAGTAGGAAAAATCCCTCACCTGTTGTTTGCTTAATCCAAGGCAAGTAATTCTGTACGTTGGCATAAACGCCTGGGCTATTTTTAGCAGCACAGCCCACTCCCCAAGACACTACCCCAACAATGCAGGAGTTTCCGTCAGCATCTTTAGCATCAATACCACCGCCGGAGTCACCCTACAATATTCCAACACAATGAGTTAATGTCACGTAAAATGGAATTCTATATCAAACAGTGTCATCTCTCGTTAAACAGGGAACGTCATGAATGACTTTCTATTTCCCGTTATAAAACAACAAGAAAAATCATCTTTACCTGGCAAGTGTCATGATTCTCCAAATATGTGCAAACCATGTTTTTGGTAATGTAGCCGGGATAGTACTGATTACACCTTTCACTTGACATACAAGGCATTTCCAATTTTTGAAGAGCATACATTGGCTCGTTGTTTCCGTATTTACTGACACCCCATCCAGAGGCTGTCACTGCGGTGTTGTTGTCCTTGCATTGATTTCCACAGTTATTGAATGGAAGACAAACTGGAGAAATCTTTGGAACAGACATATGTTTGGAATTATTTAATATTCATTTAATTACTAAATATTCATTAAGATTTCAAAATAATTATTCTTGTTTAACTCACAGCTTTGCTCATGGGCATGGGCTTGGAGAGACGGAGAAGGCAGACGTCGTTGTCCTGAAAATAATAATTACATTTATTTTACTAGTTCCTTTAAAAAACTATATTTGCGAAACATATCTGTTAGTCAGTGTCAGTTTGCCCCAAAATATTCTAGTAAAAACGGATTTTTCCTATAAAATTTTGTCTCACCTGGTTGTAGCTGTTCGAGTCGTAGCCGGAATGTGTGACTTGTTGGCTGACTTGAATGCGGACATTTGGTGCCTCGGATGAGGTCGTCAGATTATGTTCACCACAGTTGATCATAACCTTATCAGTTTTGACGTTGAAATCCGCACAACAGTGGGCAGCAGTGAGGACGTAGTTTTCGGAAATGAGGGTAGAGCCGCAGATGACACCGTTATTTGTCTCAAGAGCACATCTCCACGGGAACTCATTAACTCCGGCCTCCGTTCCGTTTACAATACGTGGTTTCTGCAAATCAGAGTAATTTCTATGATAATTCCCGTACCTTAATTTAAAATTATTATTTCCTCAAAAAATATCATACCACCCTTGAGTTTCAAAGTTATTTAAAAAATTCTAAGTTTTCAAACATACGTTGAAAAACTTAACATTCCAGCTAAAAAAATATATATCTATGGATTGCCTTCTATTTATAATTTTAAATCATTTGAACTATTTAACTGGATTCAGTTAAATAGTGGACTCATCAGTGGTCCCTGTCATCAGGGCAGCAAGATCATTTGGAGACTATTAAAATGGGGCAATATGAGTCACTTTAAAATCACGGGGGAATAAGTATACAAGAAGGAAGATATTCATTAGCGTTAACGGGTACGTTTATACGTTTATAACGGGTACGTTATTTTTTTTTCGTTTTTATTTTGTAATAGGGAATGGTAATAAATTATTGTGTAGAGCAATTTACTCACCTCGTTTCTCGCACCGCAGTTACATTTTGGTTTTTGCGTGGTTGAAACTGTGGGTTTGGCTGTTATGGTCGTAGTTGTTGTTGTGGGCTTGGCTGTTGTGGTCGTAGTTGTTGTTGTTGTAGGTTTGGCTGTTGTGGTCGTAGTTGTTGTTGTTGTAGGTTTGGCTGTTGTGGTCGTAGTTGTTGTTGTTGTAGGTTTGGCTGTTGTGGTCGTAGTTGTTGTTGTGGGTTTGGCTGTTGTGGTCGTAGTTGTTGTTGTTGTGGGTTTGGCTGTTGTGGTCGTAGTTGTTGTTGTTGTAGGTTTGGCTGTTGTGGTCGTAGTTGTTGTTGTAGGTTTGGCTGTTGTGGTCGTAGTTGTTGTTGTAGGTTTGGCTGTTGTGGTCGTAGTTGTAGTTGTGGGTACAGTAGTTACCGGAGCTGTTGTGGTAGCTTCTGTAGGTGCTGGCTGAGTTACGGGTACAGCAGATATAGCAGTGATCGTGCATTTGTATCTGTTGAATCTTACCCTTTGCTGGAAGCCAGAGAAGAGTCTGAGGGCAATTCGATTGCCATAAGAGATAGCGTAGTAAGTCCCTTGACCACAACTGGTTTTGAAATATGGAGAGGCCGTCTCACCACTGCGAGATAGGGAAAATCCGTCATAGGGGCAGTCAACATCGAAGGTCGGACAGCTGACCTCAATCAGAGATCCCGCGGGAGATTCAATAATGATGCGATCATCTTCGTTGGAATTGTAGCAATAAGGATAATTGTTAGACAAGAGGCTCAGGCTGTGACCAATATAGTTGAGGACGTAGCGTCTAAAAACGGGCTCCAGTTGTGTCTGGTAGTACGTGTAGAGTAAATTCCCGAGAGATTGGGGACTTCTGGGTTCGACGTGGAAGGTTGGTTCCTGGACTTGTCTTGGCTCAACAACAAGGTTATGGGCGTGTCGGGGTTCAACAACAAATGCAGGCCTGTCCGTTGTGCCAGAGTCAGTGAGGACTTGAGCTAGGGTTACCCCTAAAAGGGATATGAAAACAATCAACTTCATCCCAGGAAATAGTAGATACTGCAGACACAAATTTCAGATTGGAAATGTTCTCAGGTCAGACAGTTCCCCGCATATTTGTACCATCCATTTATTTACTCAGAAGTCAAGACTATGAAAACAAATTTTATTTCAAGGTATTGAGTTTCTGAAACCGCAAAAAAAAACTTTTCAGATTCTAATCAATTAAATTTACAAGGTGAGAAGGTCGCAGAACTTTGAGTTTTTTTATTCAGGTTTTTGTTTCCCTTTATTTGTTTACGGTTCATGTCGTCTGTAAATTTCATGAATAGGATTTTCAGGCTTAATTGATTGGATGGCGCATGCAGGTGTTAACTGTTAACTCTTTTGTATTTAATTCTCTTCATAATTTTAATTCAATAGGATTTATCTGTACTGAATAGCTCTAATTCAGTCAGCTTATTTATATTCTTGTGGAACTGATTTCACATTGTCCCTCGTCTAAAGGATGTTGCGTAAAAGGTTGGCATCAGTCGGGAGTTCACATAGCTCTCCACGTTCCCAAAAATAATGGCTTTCGTTTACTCAAGTGATTTCTCCAGCTTCGAAAGGTCACCTATGTATAATTATGGCTACCCTATATATTAGTGCTCAATATCGGGACACAGAAACTGTAAGTTAAATGAATTTACTTGTAAGTACATATAGATAGTATATGCTAAAAACTACATTAGAAATAATAGCTCCTGCGTTTCGTTGTGCCATATGTGTATGTGTTTGATTGAATGCAGAAGCCGTTTACAAAGTTTCAATGCCAATGCAATGGTAAGCCAAGGAATTTCCTATACATTTTTATTTTCCAAAAAATGTATTCTCCTCCAGAATATTTCAAAAAGCAGTACATTTCTCAGGCGGAAATCCATAAAAAACAGTTTTAAAAATAAACAGGGACGACAGAAAAACGCTAAAAGGGTTTTAAAAAGGGGGATATGTAGTTACCAGCTTATGCTGTTGTATGTATACATTATGTAGTGTCGCCCCGTAGCGACTTAGTACGTATTGCTGATCACAGATGTTTTTTGGTAATTGCATAGAAGAAAGCGCTGACGAATAAGGATTAGGAATTAGGCTTATTGTGTGCCTAAATCTTGCGAGCTTAGTTTAACAGTAGCGCGCGGAGCGTTAAATAAACGAACAGGAAGTGCTCGTTAATAATAAAGACTAGTAGAAAGCCCTGGTCAGCAGGGATAATTACTCATGGTTTTGAGATACTCTTACATAAACGCTAGAATTATAATGAGATTTAAGACTTGAAATATTTTACACCCTCCCTGAGCGAGTGGATAGTGATAGTAAAAGTAAAAGTGATGGTAAGAATCAACCCTTATTGTCTAATGATATTTTTAGGGAATATAAAGATCAAATGTGGATGTTAAGGCTTGTAATTAAAAAATAGGAAGCAAATAACTTCAGCAATACAGTATTTGAGAAATTAACTAACGTGAATATAAAAAGTGCTACAATAAGTAATTACTTTCAATTCCATTTGATTTTCCCTAATAGGAATCCCACACTTATGCGTGAGTCTGTTTTTTTCAAAAGAGCCACCCGTGAAGGCATCTATTTTATAAAAGGCATTTATAGGGCTCATCAGATGCACAATTGGAAGAAAAAAAAGTTTGAAATTTTTTTTTCACGCTAATCCGAATAGGAAGGTCAAAAAACCGAGAAAACCCGAAAACTACAAAAATTTATTGTAGCCATACCAATTTGAATATTGAAAGACGGGCTGTCTCAAATATATTGTCTGAATAGTTCCTGCACTCATGATTTTTTTCCCCATCGTGGAATCCAAATTTCGGATTTTTTAGAAAAATCACATGCACATTTTTGAAACTTCGGGATTTTTTTTTGACTGCTGGCACGTTCAAATCCGCACTTTTTTAAATGTCTTAACTCAAGGGAAGCATAATGACTACTTTATAAAATTTTGAAAAAGTGCGGATTTAAACGTGCCGGCAGTCAAATCGGGAGAAATCCGAAACGGGTAATTTATATACATAACTACGTCAGGCGTTGTGCACATTTTACGTTGTGATGTATGACGTATGGATTTGTATGCGTATACATACAGCCAGCATGCAAGCATTGCTTGCTCGCTGTAGTGACGAGGAGAGGAGGTTCCTGCCAACGTAATACAAGGGCAGCGCCTTCGACGTAAACATAAATCCTTATCACGCTTCATTCCTTGGGACCGTTCCGCAGCTCAGCTAGTCCCAAATTTATTTTTTAATAATTTGGGATTGGTTGACTTCAGACCAATAATATTTGGTCTCAATATTAACCACACTATTTACAATGTACGTATGTACATTTTAAGTACATAGTCAAAAAAAATGTTTCACTATGGGAATGGCTCTTTTGAAAAAAACAGACTCGCGTACAAAGTTTAGTCACTAAAATTCTCACTTCAAATTCTTAAGGTCTGGAAAATTAGAAAGTACATTTAGTTTGAATGATAGAGCAATGTGACCTTTCGGCTTCGATTTGACAAAATAATCAGATTGCAATTGTAATGCATGGAGATAGAATTGAATTCCATAACCATGGCACATATGAGTAGAGCATTCCCTGTAGGCTTGAATTAGGGCTTCTAATGGGGACCATGTTTTTGTCTCGAAGACAATTCCGTCCCGTACCGAAATCCTCGGGACAAAAATGTGCGTCCCCATTCCGTCCCGAAATAACATGGGGACAAAAATTTTGTCCCGAAACTGTGGAACGGAAGCCCTAGTTTGAATATCTACACAAGACTGAGAGACACGACGTTCTGGATACAGGAAATTGCGCTTGGGAAGTCTACTGGAAGCTCAATAGCACGTACACTATTAAGCAATTTTAGATTATCGCCATGTATTAATGCGCTAATCTAAAATTGCTTAATATTGTACGCTCTATTGAGCTTCCAGTAGACTGGCACTACTGGCAGCAGGTGGTATGTATATAGCCGAGAAGCACAGCGACCTGAAAAAGCTCTCCTCTGCGACAGTTTCAGCTTTCCGCTCGCTTTGCTTTTTGGCCTGCTTGCTGTATATAACACCAGCTTGCTTGGCTATATAGTGAAATAGTATAATACATAGCGGCTTGCTAAATAGTGAAATGAGCGCGCGAATCTTGAATTTGTACTACAAACGCACGAAGGTTTAAATCAACGGAGCTCAATAATAAGAAAGGATGTACATTGTTACACATTTGTAAATATAAATGCAATAAACTTAGCAGCAAAAAAGCTTAAAAGTAAAGTTGCTTTTTCGCCCTTAAAAGTAATAAACAAGTTATGGTACAGTAATTATTTTATAGTACAAAAATATGCAGGAACAATGAAATTATTTATTGAAAAAGCAACGCGATCACACATGATTTAATAAAGAACGTTTTCACACATGTTTTTGTAATATGTTTTTCTTTGCCTTCTGAGAATATTACGCAATCTGTGATAAGCTGGTGCAGGTAACTTTGGAATTTTATAATTATTTAAGCGTGTTGGAATTTGGAGCAGAGAAACGTTGGATGTAGATAAATGTGTAGTGGCTTTAGCAGAACTTTATTTTACGATAAAATTACACAAACTATTGTTTTATGCATATTTGTGTGAATTAAAAATAGTGTGATCGCGTTGCTTTTTCAATAAATAATTTCATTGTTCCTGCATATTTTTGTACTGTAAAATAATTATTGTACCATAACTTGTTTATTACTTTTAAGGGCGAAAAAGCAACTTTACTTTTAAGCTTTTTTGATGCTAAGTTTATTTATTTCTTTTACAATTAGTATTTGTTACATATGGATACATCTACAAGTATAATACCGTAATTAAACCATGCATGTATGTATTATTTTATTTCAATACAATGCTGGACTTAAACATTTTAACAAAAATGAGATGTATTTATTAATATAGGCAGACAGGAGCAGAGCTGCGCTCACGTCAAGTAAATCCCAGACTTGACCCTAAACTAGAATTGACCCTGATTGTCAAGTATATTTTCCAATCGGTCTTAAACTTGACGGTTCATGGCCAGACAATTACTTGAAAATTCAGGGTCAAGTATTCAGGTACGTTTCGCGTAACTTGAACCTGGCCAAATACACCCGGGACAACTCCTGACTTGATCATGACCCCAACTTGAACTTGTCAAGTCTTTTTCAAAATAGAAATAGAAAAATAGTATTCACACTTGACTTATTTGAAATACTCATGGTCTACTTGAACTTGAGCGCAGCTCTGGACAGGAGTAGTCCAGCACTGAATGTATTCAACTACCATAGTTGAGGAATGGCTTCAAAGCCCGGTGGCCCTGTCTGTCGCTGAGGTGAGAGAGATAGATGTTGGGTTCTGCGGTATGTACTGCTAGTTAGCACACACCAAACTCTCACTTCAATGTGAGTGGATTTCTGTGATTTCCTCTGTTATAGCAGTATCGTTGTAGTATCGTTATGATATGAAAGACTTTTCCGTTCCAAAATTTCGTTTTAGCCGATTTATTCGATTCTAGGCGTACTGCCACCTTCACAACTGCCAAAATCACAACTGCCACCCGGCGAACTGCCCCAGGCACAACTGCCACAAATAGTGCATCGCATGGGTTCAGGTCGCACCCGGGTATTTGGGTTCAGGTCCAGGTTCAGGTTCAGTATGGGTGCATGTATTTTGGACCCAATAATTTTGGGTCCTTTCTGGGTACAATATTTTTTACCCGTGAAATTGGGTACAGGTTCAGGTTCAGGACCAGGTACAGCGAAAAACCCGTTTTGATTTTACCTGTCAGGACCAGGTGTAACACATGAAAGACCTGAACCTGATCACAAAAGACCTGAAATGTTTGGGTTCATTAATTGAAAGTTAAAGGCCGGAGAATTTCAAGCTTCCAAGATGATTTCCATCGCAAAAGCAATGGCAGGGTGTCCCAGGAACCAGAGAACTTGCATTCTTATTCATTTTAAATATATTTTGTAATATTTGTACTTTTAATACAAGATAAAATTTTTAAAAAGTTCGGATTCTCGAGTACCCAAACATGTTCAGGTTCGGTTCAAAAATACCCGGGTTCAGGTCGTCTTTTGGGTACTTTTTCAGGTTCAGGTACTAATCAGGTGCGGGTACTACAAAAATGCAATTATGTCAGGTTCAGGATCGAAATATTTGAACCTGTTAAATGGGTACATTTTCAGGTACAGGTTCACACTTTTGAGGTACCCAAAGTTTGGGTCCAGGTTCAGGTTCAGGTTCGATTGTTTTGAACCCATGCGATGCACTAGCCACAAATAACTGCCACAATAACTCATTGCCACTTGCACATCTGCCCCTTATATGTAAATAGCTTTATGAATGTTGCTGTGCTAAGTCTCATAGCTAAACTATGGTAAGTCTCAAAGGTAAATACTATGCTAAGTCTCATAGCTGAATACTATGCTAAGTCTCATAGCAAATTACTATGCTAAGTCTCATAGCTAAATACTATGCTAAGTCTCATAGCCGAATACTATGCTAAGTCTCATAGCTGAATATTATGCTAAGTCTCATAGCTGAATATTATGCTAAGTCGCATAGCTGAATATTATGCTAAGTCGCATAGCTAAATACTAAGCTAAGTCTCATAGCCAATTATATTTGGCAATTAAATTAAGTGCTAATGCATTTTTTGATTCAAAAAAATAAAACAAGTATATTGAGTACTAGATAGTGCGAAAGTATGAGACAGCATTAATTTTACCATTGGACTTAGCATTGTTTTTACCATGGAACTTAGCATTGGTTTTACCATGGGACTTAGCATTTTTTTTACAATGGAACTTAGCATTGGTTTTACCATGGGACTTAGCATTGGTTTTACCATGGGACTTAGCATTGTTTTTACCATGGAACTTAGCATTGGTTTTACCATGGGACTTAGCATTGTTTTTACCATGGAACTTAGCATTGGTTTTACCATGGGACTTAGCATTGTTTTTACCATGGGACTTAGCATTGGTTTTACCATGGGACTTAGCATTGTTTTTACCATGGAACTTAGCATTGGTTTTACCCTGGGACTTATCATGGCATATTATCATGACGTCCGGTGGCAGTTCGTTATGTGGCAATTGGCATTGTGGCAGTTGTTACCAACCAAGTATTTATGGAGGGGGCAAAAAATAATTGTGGCAGTTGTGCTTGTGGCAGTTCGCCGGGTGGCAGTTGTGATTTTGGCAGTTGTGAAGGTGGCAGTACGCCGGACACGGATTTATTCGTTAACTTTGTTATTATTTTTTTGTTTGAAAAGATCAATGTTTCAAATAATGTGATCATTATTATTTTTTTGTTTCAAAAGATTAATGTTTCAAAGAATCCTACTATTATTATTTTTTGCTTCAAACGATCAATGTTTCAATAATCTTACGCTAACTGCGGTAACCAATAGGTCTACGTTAGCGCAAATTAATTTCTACAGTGTGAACCCTTCGTTGGCGCAACATGCCCTTTTGGACATAGATTTACATAATATTAAGGGACATTTGTGCCAAATTTTAAGGAAATCGCTAGTGAAGAACACCCTTAGAATTTTTGCAATGCTAATTAAATGGTAGCTATGATAGCTCTTAGATAGCAACGATGCCAAAAAATTGTTGATATATGCCAATAACTCTAGAACCCCTTCAGGTGAGACATTGAAAATATTCACGCACATTATTTAAAGTCTCCAATCGACTTTAAGCCCTTAAAATTTCCAATCGGACCTTTTGTTTAAAAGTCACATGCAAAAGCATTTTTTTACCCTCGACGCCCTCGAGTGATAGCAGAGGTAGTTGCTTTTTAAGGCCAGAAAAGTTGTTTTGCAAAAAATTAAAAATGTGACAGAGAGAAGATAAAGCAACTTTCCAAAAAAGGAAAAGCTACAAATAACAACTATGAACAACTCATCCTATCAGTGGAAACCAAGGTATCGGGCCCAAAAATTATGGGCTCAACCGGGATTTGAACCCGGGACCTCCTGCACCCAAAGCAGGAATCATACCCCTAGACCATTGAGCCGTTCTTGAAATGTAGAGTATCGACAGCATTCATTGTTAAAATATTTTGGGGTAAAGTATATGCATGTCCAAAGAAGGGTAATGCTTTAAAATATTCCCTTTCACATTTCCTGTACACACACACGAATAGGTAAGCAAATTCGAGCATGGCAAACCAGACCTTTGGATGTTTATGGAGTGGATTACCAAAGTAATACATTCAGCATTTTATGATGTGATTATGTCAACTTGCAAATACCCTGATAATGGTTATGTATATCATTGCACGATATAATTATGTATTCAAGTTTCCGTAATACATTTGTGAAAATAATTTAGATGCCGGAACTAATCGGTAAATTGCAGGTAATGTTTTTAGTGTTTAATATTTTATGCACAAAAATAATAATTATTGAATTTACTTCTTCTTTGTTAGTCCTTCATTAAAATAATAGGTTCAAATAACAGACGCACCTCCAATAAATTCCAAGGTTATGGATTTCATATTAGACGCAAGCGCATCGTCATGTATGTATGTATGTATTTTAGGGGTTCTCTCTCACCTAGTTGGAGAGAGATACTGCTCGGGCCATCAGGTGGGCCCATTGCAGATTGCCCTGTACACTTTACTTTGGGCGGGTTACGAAGCGGCCAGTTGCAATTGAGTAATACAACAGGTCGCTCGCGTTCGCCTGTTTAAGGAGACTTAGGTCTAGAGTACATGCCTTAAGATATATATTTCTAATGATGCAGAAGGCAGGGCACGTCGCCAAGAAGTGAAAGGCGTCCTCATCCTCTATGCCACAATGTGTGCACAGGGGGCAGGATGCCTTCCCAATTCTATGGAGATGTTTTTGAAATCTGCCATGACCGGAAATAACCTCCGTGAGCCACTTGATGTGGACTCGCGAGAATTTGGTCACCGATTTGTTCCCATATAGTGGAGTATTTATCAGTGATCTGGGATGAGCACCAATTTTCAGGTTTTGCCATCTCTCAGTGTGCAAGGCACGCAGTTTGCTGCGCACGATATATTTCACCACTGAGGTAGCAATTGGAAGTTTAGTTGGAATCCTTGTTTCTAAGGATTCTTTTGAGTAAGCTGCTTTCGCAAGTTTATCTGCCTCCTCGTTTCCCTCAAAACCTTGATGACTTGGTATCCAGTGGAGCCGAACAGTGTTATCCTTTGATAAACTGCTCAGCGCCATGTTACAATCAAGTACAAGTTTTGAGGATGTATAGGAGCTGTTTAAGGCAAGTAAGGAGCTCTGACTATCACTGTAAAATGTGATAGTTTCATTGCTGTACTTAGAGTTAATAAGAAATTTGGCTGCGCACATTATTGCGTGTATTTCACATTGAAATACAGTTGCATGTTCATCAATAGGGTTGGATTCGCAGTGAATAGCCTTGCACGAACTCCCATCTCTCTTGATGATGTAGAAGCCACTGCCTGCTAACTGTTTGGATTTGGAGCCATCAGTATAACAGATGAGGCCGATGTTGTCTAGTGACAGGTCTTTGGTCCACTCAGACTTTTCGCCAACAACAATTCCAATATTGTTATTTGCAAGTTGTGACGGGATGATACTATCGCTAGGTCTCAGTAGGATAGTTTCCATCGTCACCCATAGATTCCACAGTCTAACATGACTGCGTTTAACATATGCCATAGATTCGCCGAGCCAGTGGTTTCTGGCCCTTAATCTGTGCATTGTTCGGACAACTATTCCCTGTAGATGTAAGTCTAGCGGAATAATGCCTAAAATTGCTTCTAGTGTCGCAGTTGGGGTGCTTTTGCAGGCACCTGTGATACTGAGACAAGCTTGTCTTTGCACACTGTTTATTTTTGCAAAGGTGTATTTTGCATTATAACCAGGATGCCAGACGACAACTGCGTATTCCAGAATGGGGCGCACGATTGTCGTGTACATCCAGTTTGCAATTTTTGGGTTAATACCCCATTTCTTTCCGACCAAGCGTTTGATAGTGAGTAATGATGAATTAGCTTTATTCGCAATAGAGAGACAATGCACTCTCCATGTAAGGTGGCTATCTAACATCACTCCTAGGTATCTTATGCTTGGGAGGATGGCGATTTGGTTCCCACGGTAGGAAAGTGTACTTATCCTCATACGTGTGTTCCTGGTAAAAATGACTGCGCCCGTTTTTTCCGGGTTTAGATTGAGGCCCGTGCGTGTGCACCATCCATCGATGATGCCTAGGCCCTTAAGAGTTCTATCCGCACATGTGCTAAAATCTTTTCCTGCCTGAGCAAGGACTACGTCATCCGCAAATCCTTGTGATAAGACAGATGGCATCCTGGTTTGGAGCTGTTGGAGTAGCTCATCCATAACGAGATTCCAAATTAGAGGAGACAAAACACCACCCTGTGGGGTTCCCCTCTCAACTCTTCTCTCGCTGTGAGAGCTTCTCAATGTGGAGCAAGCTAATCGGGACTGCAGCATGTGATTTATCCATCGACAAATTACAGGGTCAATTCCAGATCTGCTCAGTGCCGATTCCATCGCTGCAAATAACACATTATTAAATGCTCCATCGATGTCCGCAAATATTGCTATGACAATTTCCTTATTTCCCAGGGCTTTTTCCACGTAGCATACAAGTCGATGAAGTGCTGCCTCTGTGGAGGTTCCCCGTAAATAAGCAAATTGTTTGTTACCCCTAAGGGTTGCTTGTAGTTGATGTGTTCTTATGTGACAATCAACTAGTCTTTCAAGTGTTTTCAATAGAAACGAGGAAAGTGAGATGGGTCTCCAAGCAGCCGCACTTTCGTAACAGCCTTTTCCAGGTTTCGGAATGAATATCACTCTTGCTTTGCGCCATTCTAGTGGCACGTAGCCTAGTGTCAAACAACCTTTGTAGATTGTGCACAGGTGCGTACTGAGAACATCCAGACCCTTTAGTAAAACTATTGGGGAGATGTTGTCTGTACCAGCAGCTTTATAGGGACCGAAGGTACTGACTGCCCACTTTATTTTGGATGGATTAACTATTTTGTCTAGCTCCGTCACTTCCTTTAGGTTATGATCCCAAGTTATGGAGTTTAACAAGGGGCCACATGGAAAGTGGTGAGCTAGTAGTTCATCTAGAACCTGGCAATCATCCCTTGTGTTCATACCATTTGGGAGTTTTATGCGGCTAGGAGTTTTCCGATTCTCCGAACTTAATACTTTTTTGAGTCTAGCCGCTACTGGTAAGCAGGTTATGCTCTCACAGTAGGTCTGCCAAGACTTGCGTTTCTCGTTTCTTAAAACTTTTTTATATTTATTTCGGCATCTCTTGTAGTTCTCCCAGGCTGATGGATCACGTTCATTGGGGTTGCCAGCCAGTCTGAGGAGACCACGAGATCTTTTACGGAGTGCAGACAGTTCGTTGGTCCACCAAGGAACAGTTTTCTGCCTCCATGAAATTGTTTTTAGTGGACATGCTTTGTCAAAGCTGTTTTGAATTGATGATGTTATCAACACAGCCTGACTCTCGAGTTTACCAACATTGGGAGGTGCCTCCATGTGTACACCATTTAGATCTTCACGTAAGCAATGGACGTATTTTTCCCAGTCAGCCTTCCTTATATTACGAGCTTTTATTGGGTTTGGTTTCATGGCGGACACCAAAAATCCAATGTACAAGTGATCAGACATGGATTCAATATCCAGAACGTCCCACTGTCTAATTAGACTATGTGCCCAGCTATTTGTTATTGTAACATCTAAGACCTCCTGTCTATTAGCAACTACGAATGTGGGTTTATTTCCCACATTGCAGGTCTGAAGATGGTTTCTTAGTAAGAATTCAAGTAGCTGCTGGCCTCTTGAGTTTATATTGGAGCTACCCCAAGCTGTGTGGTGAGCATTTGCATCTGCACCCATAACAAGCGGGATATTTAGCTCATTACAGTATTCAACAAGATTTATGATAGATCTGCTGGGAGTCGTTTGTGTGTCACCAGGGCAATAGGCTGATGCAAACACAATCGTACCGCTTCTCCATTCGGTAGAAATAGCCATCAAATCTCTATCATTGAATTGAGAGAGAGGAGTAGCCATTATGTTCTTGGTTGTTACAATGCAAGCCCTGGGGGCTTCGTTTATTGTTCCAACAAATAAATTGTCTCTTTTGCCAAGGCCAGAGATTTTATTTTTATACCAGCGCATCGTCATAGTCAATACTGAATTTTAAAAACAAAAATATCGGGCTCAACCGGGATTTGAACCCGGGACCTCCTGCACCCAAAGCAGGAATCATACCCCTAGACCATTGAGCCGTTCTTGAAATTTTGACTGTTGATAATATCCATTGTTAAAATAATTTGGGTCCACAGAAAGTTATACTTTCGACAAATACTCCCTTCCATATATACTACACATAGAGTTAAAGGCAAGCATGTATGGATGCCCGTGGAGTGGGATTAACAATGTTGTATATTCAGCATTTTATGACGGGATTATGCCAACTTTCAAATACATTGATAATGTTTTTCTCTCACTACACGCTCTACGTATTTAATTTTTCATAACGTATGCATTGGAGAAAATAATTGTTACAGCTGAATTTGCAATAGTTTATATAGAATAAAAAAAATCATTGAGACTTTTGTTCTTCATTATGAAAAAATCGTTTTTAAATAGCGGAAGCACCTCAAATTAAAGTTTATTCACTCAGGTATCCATTGAAAAACGCTAGCACAGCGACAAGGTCGACATTAAATTTTAAAAGCAAAAATTTCGGGCTCAACCGGGATTTGAACCCGGGACCTCCTGCACCCAAAGCAGGAATCATACCCCTAGACCATTGAGCCGTTCTTGAAATTTTAACTGTTGATATTACCCATTGTTAAAATAATTTGGGTTAAAATTTATGTACATATGTTCAAAAGAAGGCAATGCGTCAAATACAGCAACGGGAGAAATATTCCCTTTCACATTTACTGTATAGTCACAGCACATTCCAATCCATCAAACTGCTCATATAGTAACAACTAAAAGACAAACTTGCACTGCAAGCACAAAACCTGCACATATTACTTTCTACACATATGTACATATATTAGTGTAGATTAGTACCTTTAACTATGGCTTAAGATACAGTAATACTTTGTCAACTCACGCTGGGACGTAATAATCAAAGCAATAAAATTTGAATTTTATGACATGGCTATGCAAACCGTTCTGATTATGTTTTCCATACGTTCCATTGATGAAACCATAGGCAGATTTCAATATTCTTGTTCAGCATCTGGTCTATTTTTGTCTTTGTTATAGTCATTACTAAAACCGCATATTGCTAACTCGTCATGTGGAGATGATGTAATACAAGTGACAGCTGACGGCTCATCTTCCATTATATAGATACTTGCTAAATACATACATGTATATGAAGTATATTGTCCTCTGTATTTTACATATCGCAACTAACAGCCAAAAACAAAATAAATTTTTTGTGGTAATATGAAAAGCCACTATAAAATATAAAGGTTGGTGAATGGGATTTCAACAATATTTCTTGTCCTTCTGTGAGAGTCCTACAGTTTAAGCGCACATGCGAAGACAACAGTGGAGCATATCTATTTAAGCATACGAAGCACTCTCATCAAAAAATTATGCTATTACTTGAGGGCATTTGTTGTAAAGGTACAAAAACATATGGGCACATTTCCGTGTGTGATGATGCTTTTACTTCTTAAAAGAGCAGCAGTTGGCATTACAAGAGTGTGATTTTGATTCTTTTAGAGATGCTCTTTTGATGAGAGTAAGTCATTTAAAAACAAAGTCAAACGCTTTATTATTTAACACATTATTTCAAATACTCTACTCAACAAAAAGAATAAATTGAGGAGGCAAAAAGCCAGCAAAATATCGGGCTCAACCGGGATTTGAACCCGGGACCTCCTGCACCCAAAGCAGGAATCATACCCCTAGACCATTGAGCCTTTGATTGAGAACGAATGTAGAAAACTAGTATTTGAAGCTATTCTTTATACAAGTGTTGTCATGAGTAGGAGAAAAAGTGAAAGAGCTTTTATAACGATAGTTATAATAATTGTAAAACATGCAGCCCATAGTCAGCTGGCTTCCAATTTATTGTGAATATTGCATTACCTCCTTACTTATTAGGAATAAAGAAAATAAATCGTTGAGTTGTGCAGATACATTGTACATTCAGTCTTGTACAGTGGAGAGAGCAAAGCAAATAACAACAGGTTCTTCAATATACTCCTCATCCTCACTACACGTACAGACAGAACCCTACAAAAGATCTTTTTCTACATGGGTGCAGAATAGTATTGGGGTGCATTCACCATAATGTTAATACCTCTTCTTATATGAATCATCCACTTCAAAGTAACTTCTTTAAACCTTTTTACAGTTGTTCTTATAAAAAGTGCTCACTCATAAAAAACTTATTGATAAATGTCAATGACAGCAGTCTACAGTACATTTCCGCTCCGAATATAACAAAATCTCCTAATGTAAATTGTTTTATTTTGATTTCCTTCACATCCATTTCCTTGATATTCTATAAGGTACAATGACTTCATTTCATATAATTAACAAAATTCGAACTCAATTAACAAGCTATTTTTTTTTAAATTGTCATTTTACAAGATATTATTGCAAATTGCAAGGGCAGACATCATCCCTGCAAGTATCATAGCATTGAGATATGTTCTTGTTCAGAACAGCGGGATTAGTTTAATCAAATACTAATGGTAATGGCTTTGCTTTATCCTTGAGAACTTCAAATGTTCAAAATGCACTGATGTAATCCAGTGTACAGGTTGCTCATTACCTTGTCTCCCCCCTGGGTTTCTCCAAGATTTAATCAACCTACACAGTTAAAGGAAGTATTACCTTTTACTGAATTTTATTTGGAATAGAAAAGAATAGTTCAAAGCGTTCTGTCAACAATTTACAGATGTTTTGACCATGAAATCCATACAAGTGACAAGATTCAAGTATTTTAGCACCTGAAATATTGCTTCGTGCCATTCACTTAATTTGTCGTCATTTTTCAGAAATATTTTGATCAGAAGAACCTCAACATTGCTCTTCAAGTTGGATCTCAAGTGATCAGAGGGATTTAGGTTAGGATATTTTCCAGGCCTTTCTGAATTCCCGAGAAAGTCAATCCTGTTATTTAGCAGACCTTGTTGGGTTGCTATTGCTTTCTTGCACAGGCCACGGAGAAAGGTGACTTTGTCGGGGTCTATGAATTCACCAGGAATCAGGATTATCAGGACATTTCAAAAATGAAATCAAATGTTGCCCCAGAATGACATGCAGAATTCATTAGCATATGTGACGACTTCCTCCGTCCATAATCGCAAGAAATTAGCAATTAAATCATATTCTATCCTTACGGTTCAATCAAATTAAGCACAGTCAGTACTCCATATGTGCTCTTTCGTTATTCCTCTTATTTCTGACTCGAAATGCAACGTCCAGAATCTTCTGATACAGAAGTTTCTGAAAAATGACGACAAATTAAGTGAATGGCACGAAGCGATAGTTCAGGTGCTAAATGGCTTAAAATACGATACTAATGGATTTGAGAAACTCTGGCGGACACATCCGAGAAAATTGGACATTTAAAATGCTGAAGGTTTGGTTGTAGTATTTGTTTGTTTCATGGTAAGTAATAACTTTTGTAATTGATGATCGAGCGCTTGGGAAAAAATACCAGTAGATCCGTAATACACTTTCACACAAACCTAGAACTTGGAGAACCAATGGGTAAAAGCTATTGAGTATCCTGAACATACTGAAAGTTTGGAGCGTGCAGACATTCAAGAGTCATTTGAAGTAGGCTAAATAACGGCATCTATGTCATCATAGAGTTCAATTTTTACGACACATCCCCATTATCTCATAGCTTCTGGTACAGTGATCTCTGATAATCAGTCAGTAATGACATCTGGCACACTATTTGTTTGCTCAGTTTAATTGTTACATAAAAACACTATAATAATTAGAATTTGCTTTTATGTAAGGCTTTTAAACGGGTGCTGTATTAATAAATAAACGAAGCCTATAATTTCCTTTCACGATGTAATTAATTACATATACACCACAATCCACTCTAGGTATAATAAAGAAATAGGGAATAACTATAGGGGAAAAATGCATCAAAACATTTATATTTACCCCGATGTTATTTTTGAGAGAGCTTGATGAGCCTTTTGGTTTGGGACCAGTAAACACACCATGTATCCATCCCACTGCCGTAAACATACTTTTTGCTTAGTAAATGATTATTTTCAAAATATTATAAATACGCTTAATATAACTTGTTAGTAACATCTTTTATCTGGAGGCCCTCCTTCCTATTTTTGAGGAAACTAATTTAAAACCGCTTTGTTTGTGCTTATCGGTTTGAAGAAAATAAATACTAAAAGTACTGTAGAATCCAATGAGAGAGAAGGAACATGGCGGTACATTCAAGCTGATATATCTGTAAAGGCACGGACCATTACTGATTATACTGAGTGAACTAATAATAACAACAACGTACATTTTGCACCAATTTAGAAAATTGCTGTAGTTTGTGAGACAAACGTTGTCCCACAATGACAACGATGACTCCCGCACGCAGGGGTCGGATTTTTGTAAATCTCCCTGGAAGATCATTTCTGAATTTCCCTGCTGACTATACTATCTCCCTGCTGGTAGGTCCTCAACGATTTCAAAAATCCCTGCTGAAAAAAAGGTAAACGATTTTCAAAATCCCTGTTGGCAAAAAAGAATCCCTTACAAGGCGTGAAATCCCTACCAAATTAGGCCAATCAATCCAAAAATCCCTGTTTGCTAAGACAAATTTCCCTGAAACACGTCAACGAATTTGAAAATCCCTGCCAAAAAAAAGGTCAACGATTTGGAAAATCCCTGTTCGTAAAAATAAATCCCTTCCCTTTGAGATTTTCCCTGCCAGAAATATTTTTTCCCTGTGAAGAATCTTCCCACAAAAATCCGACCCCTGCCTGCACGAAGTCATAATATAATTACAGTTGATGCACTTGAGCAGAGTCTTCTACTTTTATCGGAGTTTTGATTATTAGAATTTGAAAGACTGGGAGTCGTTGTATATAATTCAAATGAAACTGTTTTTGAAAACATCGAAAAAAGAAATCATTTTCCACTTTACGGCGAATAAAAACATATATCTAAGGTCCTTAATTGAACCGGAAAGACTAAACCACTGCTGCGTCATTCACTGCTTCCCAGATATTGCAAATCAACTAGACATTGAAGAGCTCATGAGGACCTTCGTGAATAATTGATAATGACTACCTCCAAAAGGTTTTTGGGAATTTGTAATGCTTTTTAAGCAATTTAGTGATCACATTGTTCTGTTCTACATAAACGCAAAAGTCAATACATAAATAAAAGGCTAAAAAACATGAAAAAATATAGTATGTTTTGTCATTTACTTGAAGCATTTTTGGCGAGGGCCGTTGTACCGACATGGTTTAGTACCTGTATATTAGCAGTTTTAAGTCAGCGACATGCAACGAATCTTAAATAAACTAGGAAAAGAATTATTAAATCACGGAGGAATGAAAATGTTTTAACAGCATTCGTTATGTAGACTAAGTGAAAAAATATTTCCTTAGTGTATGAGGGCACTTGGCTCAACAAAAGCCGAGTGAATGTTTGCAACTTTGTGTTGTTTCAAGAACTATTTATGAAGTCAGAAGTGACACGAGTCCAACTTAACCTATTGCAGATAATTTTGGATTGATTGTTACACTAACTAATAATCAATGACTACAGATGTTAAAGATGTATGGTTGCTTGTGAGCATTTAAGAATCTAATTCCGTAATTTTTAATAATTTAAAAATCTAAGAAGTATCTAAAACTTTTATTTATCCGTAATTTGTCTGACACTTTGAACACTACAGATTTTGAGAGCTTGAGCAGGAAACACTTGTGCATAAATTTGGTTTCTCAGAAATGTTTGATCATTTGTAAGTAACATACCACTCCGCCATCAATTCTTGATAAAACATTAAGACTGGCTTAAATTGTACTTATTTACGTATAGCCAGTTCAATTACCACATTCTATTCCATTTCTACTTTTTCCTCCAATTTCTATACATAAATCATTGACTTTACAGTTGATTACGTATAGCTATGGAGGGTTTGAACAGCCCTGCATATGGCTGTTTTTCAATGAAAAACTAAGGGTTTGATGGTTGTAGAAACCCTGAAAATAGTTTTTACAGCACTTAAGTATACAATACTATTTTGACCCGAGGACGGGTCCGGGAACACAAGCTGTGTGAAATTACTGAAATTAGCTACACTTACAAATAGCTTAAACGTAATTACTCAAATAATATCCTAAATTAATTAACTAAATTAACATAATGTATTAGATAAGGGTAAATATTCACTTTTTAACACAAGGATTATATTTTATTCGCAGGAACGTTTCGAGCTTTTACTCTTCGTCAGGTAAATGATATACCTAATAATAAATAAATGATAAACTAACTTAACATGTTCAAAGTCACCGAGGAATAATATGCATTTGTTCAGATTATGAAGTATCGCCTGACCAGTTTCTTGTACCTTGTACCCGTCTTATCCTATCCAGTATCATTATTCATTACGTTATTGTAACGACACTCCCTACTTCCCAAGTTGCAAGTGTCAAACCCCGTATATATACATATGTCAAATTATATCTTTAAGTTATTGGTACAACCAATAATGCACAAAATGTTATTTCGATACTGACGGGTTTGTGATCTAAGAGTTGCCTGCGTAGGTGCTTCAAGTAGTTCAAGTTTTTATTTAAATTTTAAAATTTTATAAGCAAGACTGGGTTTTAAAACGTACAAGGTTTTAGCCACCAGTAGTAAAATCATTGAGCTAACAATAGCGAAGGATCATAAATGCATACATGTAAAAATTAATAAACTGTTTAAGTGTCCGGATCTTTCCGAATATTTTTTTAGATTTATAAATCTGTATAGACACTCTACTAATTTACTGCAAATACGGCACATGCATGAAAAACAATCTGCAGTTTATGGTCTATGAGCTCTAACTTCTGATCTGAGGAGTTGAGATAGATGGAAATCTACTAGTATCATTCATTGTCAGATCGATTCAAGATGCACGGTCAAATCTCGATATAACCTGTGACGATTAATTTTTTTGCGCGGAGAACCAGAATCAAAGGTAAGAAATTGTGGAACCTAAGATGGTGCCAGACGGTACTGTATAGTAACAATAAATAGGAAGACATCAAGACTGATTACCTGTATGCAGCATTATTACATAATTAAACGCACATTTGCGTTAATTTGGTAGGGTTGGGGATTGAAGCAGATTGCAAGTGAGCAATTGCCGATTCGCTTCAAGACTAAGACTTTCCAACAAGTTTCATTCAAAGTAGTTACTTTCCTCCATATCAAATGTTACCGATTAGAAAATGCTAACTACTAGAGAGAATTTTGCACACTTACAATTAGTGGCCAAAGTTATGGGTAATTACATATTACTTTGCTTTTAAAAAATACAACTTTAGTGTTTAAATCAAATATGGCAGATGATGAAGTGGTTTGGAGTAAAACATTAGTCATTGAGCAAATGTTGTGTTTCGAATGTGCTTGTTTTGAAGCATCCTTCACAGATTGTAATTTGTGTATTTGTAGACAATTATTTACTCCATCTATTGAGATTGGTAATCTTGTAAGATCTGTAACCTTCTTACAATCCTTTGAGCCTTCCTAAGCTCCGTCAAGTCATGAGGGCTCCTGTGAAGAAGAAAAAGACGTGTATTCTTTTTAAAATGTGTACATTAATGAAGTGAGTTTCCCATGTGTTTATATATAGTGGTTTCCAAGGGGTGGCAAAAAATCTGCCATTAAATGAGTACGCCACTATATCTTATAATTATATAATGTATACGTATTGTACCATGTCAATGAAAAGAGAATGCCACCTAAAAGGAAACCACTGTATAGGAAATTCACTATTTAAAATATAATGTTGTACGACATTCGAGTGAGCTCAAGATTACAACATTATTTATAGTGGTCGGACCAATTCAATTCAGAATTGGAAATTTTCGATTCAATTCGATTCGATTCAATTCGATTCATTAGTATTTCGATTCGATTTGCAGCAAAGCCAAATCGAATGATTCGATTTGGGTTTTGAACTGAATCGAATCATATCATGTGAATTGCAATTCAAAAAATTCATCAAAACCGCTTCGGCTGCGCACGGGTACTTTTTTTCCGCATATTCAAAGTCCAAATACTACGTATACCACAACGTTTGTTATTTTAGCGTAGCTTTTACTATACCCATTACAATATGTATACGACACTGCAGTAACATAAGTAAAATTTTGTATTGAATCGTTCGATTTACAATTCAATTCGATTCACTGAGTGAATTGAATCGAATTGAATTGCTTTGGGGCAAATTGAATCGAAAATCGGTTTTTCGACTCAATTCAAGCTTCAAATTGAATCAAATTGAAAAATTCGAATCAAATTGAATCGATCCGACCACTAATTATTTATAAGCTGTAACTTACGCAATTCGTGTCCTGGTTTGGTCCGGAAAGTCATTCTGCATTTCTTGATGCCTCAAAAATACTTGTACTGATTTTGACTCCACGCCTTTGCCCAATGCAAAGATTGATAAAATGAAGAGTCCGGCGAACTGTAGATAAAATTAAAATTAGATGTGAATCTCATGTGAAAAATCCTTTTTTGGTATATTTTGTTTTGTAGTTATAAAATTACCAAAAGGGCCTTCATATTCAGGCAGGAATTATTATTGTTTAAAATTTATTTCGTTTGTAAAATAAGCGATGGTCTCAATTTTGTGCTGTTTTGAAAGGTTAGTTTCAAGTTCAGATTACAACTGACTTGAGTATTGTAACTTAAGTTTTTTTTATACTAGAGTAGTCTAACCTTTTACGTATTTGGTCATTAAGGTAGAAACTCCAGTCCTTATCAATAACATTATCAAAGTACAACATATAGCACCAAACACGCAAACGTACGCTGGGATTTAGAATCGTTACTGATTGTAACAATGAAGTTTTCATTTAAGATTGGGCCATATTACGTCTTTCAAAATAACGCGACATGATTTGCTCCCAGCAATGTTGACCACGTTACTTTGCCTACTCTTGTAAATTGATTTGAATGAGGGTTGCATGTATGGCTGAAGGCCCACGGTTTTAAAGTTCTGGCTAACCTAATCTATCATTGTTTCTTAAATCAGATATAGTAATTCTTTACATCCGAAATTATTACCTCTATGTATTTGTAAGTTATGTGATCAACACTGCCAACGAGCTTATCGCCTGTAAGAAGGCCTAATAAACTGACATAGGTGCCGGAAAGTACACTGTGAAATCAGTTTTCCTTAATTAGACAAAATTAACGCTCTTCTGACATATCATGAGTTACAACGTGATATCTGACACGTGAACTTGATATACACCCTAAAGCATACATCTTAAATATGATTTCATCTTACGACGTGTTAGTAATGTACATACTGTGTGACTAATTTGAAGACAAAGATTGGTCATGTATTTTCTATGAAATCTTTAAAACTGGTTCTTGACATGAAGTTCCAAGTTAAATCCCGAAATTGTGATTGCATCCACAACTTGTTAATGTTGATTTATTTTGTAAAACCCTTGGAATCAGTAAAAACAAGTTTCTAGAGAGGTATACTTTTTTGGTTTCTAGTTGACAAAAAGGTTAAAAATCGAAACATATTTTTGTAGCCCTAGCTGGTACGTATAGGCAGATTAGTTGCGGATAGAAAGTCAACAAGATCCTTTTCAAGGCCTGCTTCCATGACCTTCATAATTGATTGCAAGGTTTTTAAATTTCTATACCGACTTTAATACTTGTATCTCATTTTTGCATGTAAGGGAATTAGAAATGATAATATTAATGAAATTCATAATGAGTTCACCATTACCAGTTCCTATCTTTAATTAATACTTACATAAATTACCAACATAGATAGCGTCGGGCATTTGTAGGGAGTACGTGCGAAATAGTACGATACTTTACGTATTACGATTAACGTTGTAGTACATACATATGTATTAGTACACTTTTCTTGAGATAAAATTTATTTAATTGCTTTTGTTATATGCACTACATATCTATCTGAGTAATTATCTCCAAGAACATATTATTACCTGCATCCCACGTACATACGTATATCGTTGTACAGATGTATATTCCATACCTGAGTACCTACCCTATACCCATTATCTCTTTGTTCATAAAGTTAACTTTGTTGGGTTTCCCACTTGTTAACTCTATCTATCTTTGCCTTCCCCTTCCAATGTTCTCTGAAGTACGTATTAACTTATTGCAAGTAATTGGTCCAGATTCCATCCGACAATAGTGTGCTAGTAAATTTCTTCTCGAATTTTCTTTCTATATCATGGTCTGTATTTCACTAGTTTATTCGTTTATTTTTTCAATAATTATTACTGCCGCATATCCAATGAAATAATCTCACTGTGGGGAAACAAACTAACAATAAGTAAATCAATAATAATTATTACTGGTAAAATAATACTGAAAATTTTTGAATACAGCAGGAATGTTAAGATTTTAGAGATTTGATTCTTTTTCGTCGATACCTACTTATAAAAAAATATAAGAAATTATTGCTGTTTATTTTCAGGAATGTCGGACTTTGTTGAAAGCTTTCCTTCCTCCATTTTGACATCTCCTCTTTTCATACTTCCATTGGCAGTTGTTGATGAGGCCACACTCGAGAAATCTTTATTTCGTCTTGTTATTGGCTTCAGAAACCCTTGAAAATTTACACAGCATAGGTGCAGTCCAAATCATAATATAATATTTTACAAAATACTTGTTTACATAAAGGCATTAAAGACAATGGTGTAAAATCTAATAATAATTGACAAATTACGTTTTAATGCAGGGTGGCAACTTGTGTTTTTCTCTGCGGAGTTACTGTCCAGCATTATATGGTCAAGGAATACTAAAGAAATATTTTGTATACAAATGTTAAAAAAAAGACGTTCAAGCTAAAAATATTGAAGATACTTTTTAGCTCGTTACTTGAATCCTAAGTATAGTTTACTTTCAACGCGTGGATACTTTTGCTCCAGCATACGAATCACTTCCGGCTGGCACACAAATGTCCAGAAAATTGCAAGGGCCTGTAGCGTATTGATGACATCAAAACATACCCAGTACCAAGCAATCCCATCTGACTTGCCCCTTTCAGCAAACCACGATATGATTTCGAATATCCAAGGAAATCCCATAACAAATAGGAGCTTAGCAAACAATTTAAGCCTCAAAATGCAAATCAATAACATTCATGTTCCATTGTCAAAATTCGTAGGTAAAAACAACCACACAGATAGAACTTGTATCATTTTCAGTACTTACGACTGCTTTTGCTTATTCTTTTTGGAGCTGTTATTTGTAGCTTTCTCGACGCTATACATTGCGTACATGGTGAAGGAAAAACATACCAGGTTGAATATGAGAAGTATCCCCGCAGGACCAAAGCTGTAAACGAGCAGAGCGTATTCTTTATCCAGTCGGCAACTTTTCCTTCCATATTCCGGAACAACTATGCCGCTGTCAAAATCGTTCCTGGACAATCAAATATACTGCAATTATTATTTCAAAACCTGTCTTAGAATTGCTTTGCAGCAATTTAATTTCTTGAGTTAAACATTTTCAGGAACAAGTTAGTAGCTTCAGTAATAATATGTAGATACCTACTCATTTCTGTATAGTAGATACATTGGAGTCTAGATATTGTACAAATTTTAGTATCCTATTAGCATGAAACAATTAATCGTAGTTATATGGCTTTGTAAGAGCACCTTGAGCCTTTTAATTTATGGGAATTGGGTTTCAGCAAAAAAAGACCATGACACCAGAATATATTATGACAAGGTCTGAGTGAGCATAAAAACATCAACTCGAAATTCCACAGCTTCATTCAGCATTCATACGTAACAATACTTATTCATCCTTATGCATGATTGATTTTTACCCTAAAAATCATCGCTTCGCGATTAATGAAGGCTGTCACGTATGGTGGCGTCAGCAACGGCTATATATCCTTACCCCCATAACCGTTGTTATTTTAAGAATTAAAAAAAAAGATTTTAACATTTTTGACAAAATAGTGTTAGTAGTACTGACTGGTATGTGTGTAATAAAATTTCATTGAAATCAGTAGAATAGTTCGGGAGGAAACAAAGAATTTATTCGTTTTAATATTTTTATACCGCGAATGAATTTTGAACCCGCGGACAGATTTAGATTTCAATGAATAAAGAACTCATCCGAGGAAGTGGCCTAAAGAATGTTCACAAAAGTTTTGAACGAAATCGGTCGAGTAGTTTCTGAGGAAAAGTGCGGGAAATGCAGATTGTATTCGTTATTACTTTTTTACGTACGAACACGCGGACCGATTTCCACCAATAACGAAATCATCCGAGTATTCCGCCTAAACAATGTTAACAAAAATTGTGGACAAATTCGGTCGAGTAGTTTCGGAGGAAAACATCGAGACTCACAGACCTACGGACAACGCTATTTTAAAAGGACATCACGCCGACCTAAAAAAATCTTAAAAGTCACTGGGAGCGATGGAACAAAGATTTGATTTGAGTACATGTGTACATACACATGAAATCCTCTACGTACGAATGCATAGAATTGCGCAGAGGGGATATTTATTGGTCACTTTTTCTTATGCATACAAATGCAGTCTGTCTCTAGTATCTATTGCAGACGCCCAAGTACAGAATAGTTTAATACATAATGTTCCTTACATTTTACGCTTACATTTGCTTTACCTGTACATAGAATCCAAAATAATCCCAACAGTAACAATAATGATGGGGGCGGTCCAAGCAAAAATGGAATATCCTAAGTATCTCCACATGCCCTGAAATCGTCCCGTAGTTGCTTTTAGTACCCTATGAGAATCATAAATATCGATGAAAAAATATGGCCCCACTAAAAATCATGCGAGTCTTATTTTAAAGAACCAATCCCCTTATAGATCTTACTCACTTGAAGGTCAGGTAAAGATCAAAATTAACTGCAGACATCCAGCAAAAAGTAGAAAGGAAGAAGAAGTTATTTCCGACGGCTAAACAGAGCAAAAACTCCACAAATGTAATATCATTAGGGAATACTATTATCTGGATGACAAAAAATTTATAATTAAATTTGGAAACAAAAATCCCAATTGTCACTTTTTGTCCCCTCCGCTTTTCATTTATATTTCTTATACTCATGGATAATCTCACTCACCAAGGCTGTAGCAAAAAATGTTGATTTGATCCACTGGACTTTGGAGTATGTAAAATTGACTAATGTGCATCAGCGTTAGGGAGAGGTACAAGCAGAATAATGATAAATCGTAACTTATAAGCGTGAGAGTCCAGGCATGATTTGGCTGTTTATCCCAAAGTAATGCATGGACAAGGACGGTGAGGAGGAGTAAAAAACATGAGAAGACCATCAGAGATCCGTATAAATACGACCACTGTCGACTCTGTAATATTCAACGACAAACAATTATTACAGGCTTCCCTCAATTTAATCATAAATCCTCGTCTTTCATATACCAAACTCTCCCGAAGCAAATACTTACATAATAGGAGCTCGATTATGAATTTATACGTTCTTTTCGCACTACTATAAATATTAACAAGGAAAGACATAATATTTGCATACAACGGTGCGGGGTGGTAAGCATTCAAATAGAACTCCATCCTCCACTGCTCCACTGAACTCCGTCTGATTAGACTCTACAGTGAAATATATGGAATTTATAGCTCCGTCCAAACAATAGGAATCTGGATGATCATCCTGATCTTCCCAAGTGTAACGGCTGATGCGATTAAAAACATGTCCCTCCGTGTTTATCCGGAATTTCCTACAGGGAGAATACAAATTGGAATTTGAAGAGAGGATTTGTTTTCTAGTAATTGAGAGGATAGTAATAACATGTACTAATTTCAAAGAGTCATCTTCATCTTGCCCAATACCAGTAATTACGACCCCTGCCATCTCTCTGCTCAATGGCAAGAGGAACTGTGCTTGAGTTGCAGAAACTCCGTGGGTGAATTATTGTGTAGTGAGGGGAGAGCTGATTTATTTCCGCCTCAGTTGCTTTTATGCTAGGGGTCTTATACAATTCGGGATTCCAAAGATGTTGACCAGCTGGGAAGCAACCTTGTCGTTTCCCTCTTGCAATATTCCAAACCTGGTTTAAATCGCAGCATTTTCTAATGCAGGGAGTCTCGCCAGTGCAGGTGGCGTTGCAGATGCGTAAAGTTAGAATTTCGTCCTTCAGTCTTCGTTCAAAATATGATAGAATCAGTTAAAATTAGTAACAGTAATTACATTCAATGAGCATTAGAATTTCTGAATGGGCATAGAACAGTTTTTATATCATATTTGCAGACAAATAACACTTATATTTTCAATACGTTCATATCATTCATTCAGTTTTCATTATAATCTTGGCATTTAGTATTACTACGGGGCTGTTCCGACCTGGACCAAATCCTATAGGTCTGGTCCAACTGAATTTGCTCCAAACGTTTGACCAGACCATTAGGACCGATCCTGTATAAGGACCTGACCAGACAATTTGGTTTTTCCAACAATCTAGATGGGCTTGATGTAATTAATAAAAATTATTCTAGAAATTACCCAATAATACAGTATTCCGGAGGGGAGTAATAATCATTTCTGATCTTGATCTGTCCACGAGAAGTAAAATTCAGTTGTATGTTTTGTGGGGACAAAAGTGACATGCTCGAATTTCCTGGCTGTAATTGCGGCTTTATACTTCCAGTAGGTTCATTTTCGAATTTTTTGTTAAGTTGAACAGCAACAATAAAGTTTCCCTTGTTGCAGGTCTCAATTGGAAAATAGGGACGTAATCTGCGGAACATATATTAATTCCTCACAAATGCAATAATTATTTAAGGTTAGTTATCCTTAAAGGGAACTGTTTCCAATTTCAGTTTCAGTCCTGACCAGATATCGGAAATATTTTCAGAAACTTTATTTGAAAATACATAATTTGAGGCACCTCAAGTATTTTGGTATTTGTATTTTAAGAGAACTGGGTACTATAATATTTTGTATTTAATATTTTCTGATAAAACTAAAACACTATGTATTTTCAAATACTTGTATTTGTATTTTGCGCTTTTGTGCTCCACTATTTTATTTTTTATTTTTGTATTTTGCCTTTTTGTTGTGAGTATTAAGAAATATGTATTTATTCATAATTACATCACTTATGTATAATCGTTGCAACGTTGCAAGTGTACAGTTTTGTACATGCTTGAAGTGTGTGAATAGTTGGAGAGAGTATTTTGAAACTAAATTCAGGGTTCGATACCTATCCACAAATATATAAGGACGTGTACATTTATTCCTCGCTTATCATAACAGTTTTGAGTTTTAATTTATATTTTCCTAATCTGAGGTGTTTCTGAGCTCTTGCATTTTGGTCCAGTATTTTATCTTGCATTTGGTATTTTGCATTTCAGTATTTTATTTTGGATTTAGTATTTTACATGTCTGTGCTGCTGTATTTTATATTGTACAGTATTGGAAAATGAAGTATTTTCCGCTCTCTGACCCTGACGACCATATTTTGAGCTAAGTACCAATAAGCTATATCAGAGCCATGTCAAGAATGTTTAGAAGAATATTCCCATAGTTAGAATAACAAGAGACGAGCAAATAGTAACTTACCGGAATCTAAAATCTTCGGGAGTACTGCTCTTATTGCTCAGGTCTATAACCAGGTCTGATGGCACAGAAATGAAATTGTCTCCAGTCATGTCAGTTGGGAAACTATTATCTTGCACTTTAAAATCCTCTTTCAACCCTGCACTTAATTCAACGCAGACATCCTTCCCTTCGTTGTAGAAACTACCTTGGGGGCAGCACTTGTTAAGGGTAGGGTAATCATATATATTATCACATTTGTACAGGCATGGGAGAATTAAAAATAATAACAGTGCTAATAATATTGTGAAAAAGTTATGATCGTAAGAAATTTTTCCTTTTCGCATTAAATTTTGCCACGACATGATTGCACACTCTTCTGATTGTATTAAATTGCTACTGCAGAAGAAACGTACAATTTGAAGCTACTTTATACTCAATAGCTGGAATTTTATTCAACTCAAAAAACGTTCGTCCTTCATTTGATGAAGTGCAAGGAACAACTGGAATGAATGCAAAAGCATGAGAATCTTTTTTCCATAACATTAATGAGTACACATTTACATACATACGTGTGTGTCACCATGAGGAAAATGAGTTGTAGTTTTGGCTTCAAGAATCCCAACAACCGTTGTTGCTTTCACTTTTTATAACTAAAGACACACCTTAAAGGAAAAATTACGAATATTGTTTTTACAAATCACTGATACTGTACTTGTCTGAATATAGCTAAAGAATAGTTTTAGTTACGACGTTTTAAACATTTATATGATAAAATTTCAATAACCAAATAAAGTTGAAGCGCTTAATTAACTTGACTAACTAATCTTTTATATGTCAATAACCTAAAGAGGATAACTATTTAAACTTAAATTCCATAACTTACCTTGCATTTAGCAACCTATACGTTGACCTCAATAACCCAGCCTAACTCTTACGACAGGATTTGCACACAATATTTTATATGCGTATTGCGAGATAGCTGGTTTCCATATAACGCAATTGTTTCATTACGTTGAATCAACACAGCGCAAAGTAATTTAATTGTTGTACAACAATTAAATTATTTGTCAACTGAGCTCAGAACTATTGGCATGTCGTACCAAAAGATGGGAAATAAAAATATTGACATTCGTGCCAAGTAGGAAACCTATCCGTCGTTTTGAAAGTACTGGTTAGGTTCATTCAGGCGTGTCAAGTCAAATGTGATTGAGACAACTGAAAAATCTGAACATTATTTGGCATGAATTTTAACTTTTAAAATCTATTTGCAAACTTCATCACAGGAAAATTGTCCTGAGAGGGCGGGCCGAGGTCTTAGTTTCCTTCTACGCATAAAGAAGAAAAATTTTCGCCAAAATAATCGATAGTTTGAATACCACGTCCATCGCAATTTTGGTTGACATAGTTGACACTTTAGTTCGTAAAACAGTTATAAACCTTTCCAATAATGAGCCAATATTTATTACCCAGATACAACATTCCAGTCAAAAGTTATCCCAGTTTTTTGTCCTCAGACACCCAAAATCAGCTTTTTGACATTTTAAACCCGGGTCGTTAATTTTTCTGATTTAAAAATATGTTTCACGTTCAGCTGATGAGTGAAACCAAACTGTGCCTAAATTCCGTGTAATCTATCGAAGAACTTGTCAGGCAGGGCTAAAAGGAGAGGCAAAACAATTTGTCAAACTCTGGCTATTGTTGTAACCTAAACGTTGTACCTATACGCTACCCTGGCAAAATAAAAGTGGCACATACTGTAATCGTACACGGTAATTTATGTTGTTTTGTCCTCTGCCTACTCTGCTCCATGAGCTCCATTTGAGCTGCTCAGGGAAAAGTTCTCACCACAAATACCTAATCGTTATTATGTATTTCAACTTTATTTAGGATTTTCGGACAGAAAGACATTGGCTTTTGATCAGGATTACATGCATTAGATGGAGGGATAGTTGCAAGTAAAAATAGGCCGGTAATAGCAGCTATATTGTTATTAAATATTGAGGCACTGCACCGATTGAGGTCTGGTTGCCAGCACAATGATACTGTAGGAATTGTACCGAATACAAATATTTGTTATAGTACATACATACATAATACGTGTATCCCTTTGGTGCAGGGGACAGAGACCAAAGGAAGGATTTTAAAGCATTTTGGGAAATAAAAATCATGCTTTTTCTTTACTCACTGGCGTTTCGAAAAATTCAACACGAAATCCCAGTCTTTTTGTGGGTGAGAAGTTTCTTCCACACAACTTGCATTTTACCTGTTGTTTATGGATTAACTTCCTACTAGTCTATGGTTAGTGTGTTACCGAGCCTTTGAAAAATGAGAGCATTGAAGGTTTAACCACACCGAAGGTATTATTACTTTCTATTACTCATTTCTTAAAAAATCCCGTCTTTGGGAGAGCTTCTTGGAAACTTTTCTCATACTAGTGACTTACAAAAAAACAGACATATCAGAAAAATAAGAATACAAGTAAATATATGTAATTACGTATACTAAAAACAGACATCACCTTTTGTATTTAATGCTCAATATAGATAGAAGCAAAATTTATTGGACGACCATTCCTGGAAAAGTAACAAATACAATCACGTAATTCCATGCACCCATATGTGCATATGAGCAGGCATACTGTATTCTTCGGGAAATCCCGTTTCCGAAGCAATGTATAGTGTCAGGAATAGGATGTGGAACAGTGGAACTCATGTTGAGAATTTAGTGTTCATTTCTACTCCGTACACAACATGAGTGGCTCTACTTTTAGCAAATCAGATATCCAATTACTCTCTGACAAAGAAATTTGGAAATTTCAAGAAATATTCCCTAAAATCACTAGAGATGTTTTGGACAAAGTCAGATTAGCAGACCCATCATCTTTTACGGAACGACACTACGCTCAACTTTGGGTAAACAATGTCCCTCAAGGGAGAAAAATCAGGTACGCAATTACGAATTCACTCTACCCTTCAACACTTCAAATACATATGGAGTCATTATCCATTTTCAAACTCAGGGCTGGAAAAAATTTATCCAGGAGTTATTCCGGAACTTAAAGGAATACATACAATTTCTATCTGAATCTGCTTTTTGAACAGAGCGGAAATGCTGATTTTGGCCTACAAATTCTTTGAACATGACCTGACCGAGGAAAAAATTCGATTGTCATATATTCTGGGGTGGATTGTGGAAATTGTAAGTAAAATCGTAGGTTTACGCTTTTTATAGGAAGTAAGTAATTACACATAATTATGTATATATAACTTGGTGTGTATCACAATACCCCAATAATCCTGAGGATGTTCGTAGTTTCACTCTGCAGATTTGGTAGGATTTGACAGAAAGAACAAATTAACAGCACTTATTGGGCCATGCAGCTGTAGCTGTGGGAAGGCTGTCGTGGATGTTTCTACAGTTATTAGGATGAATTTTCTGAAAAATGCCGCATTTATTCTCACAAAACAATATTTTGGGGATAAGATTTACTACAGTGCCCTCATGGGCTTGTTGCACGAGGCTAACTTGAAAACATCATTGGGGAAAAGAATGGATATGATGACTCAGACGACCAATGAGAATTACAGGTAAACATTATCTCACGACTACATACTCTTTCAGTATGATTATTGCATGCATTCATACTGGGAGATTTCATACATACTTTGGAAACTAATTAATTCGAGTTTGTTTCAGTTCATGCCTGAGCTTGAATTTTTATGAAACTGTTGTAAACAACAAGTCCTATGGTTCTGTCTACCTTCCAATTGCATTGGCTTTGGTCATGGTAAAGTACCTACATTGTGTATGCTTGTATATTGTAAGGACTATCCTCATATTCTATAATAATTTCTGCTATGATGAGGTTCAGAGTCCATATCGCGCACCTCGGCTACCCTTACTTTACTTCTAGAATTTGCAAAAGAGCCCCGAGGCCATTGGGAAAACTAAGCGGTCCCTTTGTAGTGTTCAAGTTTGCGTTACTGACTGACATTTGCCTATTATATAAATACATATATATATATAAAGTCCTCTCTGAACTTCCCATAAAATAAATAAGCATCACTTATTGTATTCTTTGCGCAAGTAGTTCAAAATAGTGAGGAAACTTGCTGGACTGTTTTTTTTTGAATTTTGTTCTATTCTTATTTTCAGGGAGGCATCTTCAATCAAAATAACTCTATGGCAATCAATAATCTTGCTGTGAAAGTTGGGATGTATTTGGAAGCCCAAGCCGATTTCTTGGATGACTTCGTTTCTGAAGAGACCCAAGGAAGGACTGGTGATAGTATTGCTCATGGAAAGTACACATGGTCATTAGTGACTGCCTACGAGCGAGGAAATAATCTTCATCGTAAGATGTTACTGGTATGTTTACAAGAAAAGGAAATCTGAGAAACATAAAAAACATTCAGCACATTACATTCCCAGTGGTCAGTTTGTATTTTGTAATGTCTCCATTTTAAATCTTCCTACCAAGTTCTGTAGGGTGGCGTACCCTAGTAAGATACCCTTGTCTGTACGTCCGTTTGTTAGTGTGACCTTGGATAGAATAGCTCAAAAGCTACTGAACCGATTTGACGGAAACTTTTTGAGGGCATTGCATGTTTTTAATTAGTTTGTATTTGATTTAAATCAGCCAGATAATTTTTGATTTAGTACTGATATTTGGTTGAATCGGTATGGTAGTTTCTGGGAGACAAATTCTTAAAATTCCCATTAATCGATGGTAATCAATGGCATTACGACACACTATTGGCAGTATTTATGTAATTACACATTCAGTTATAACCCAAATCTTACTGCGACGACCGTAGCTGTAACCCTACGCGCAGGATGAAATGATAGCATAGCTAGGATTTTTTAAATTCATTTCACTACTATACTTTGACCATTATTTGTTACACTGTACCTGTACTGACCTGTGCTTCACAGGGACAATTCCTTGAAGAGGTGGTAGTGAGATTCTAGAAATTAAAAGCCAAACGGCTTGCGAATCAAGCCCTGTCGCAGAGACTTGTTGTATCTAAATCGTGCGCGATTATATTAAGAGTAGCGCTTTACAGGTCGTGCTGGTTAATAATAAGCAGTGCTTGGCATGCCAACTTTTGGGCGTTGTGTGAGGCCATTGAACTTTGAACGCGCGGAACTTTAAATAAACGGACAGAAAGTGCTCATTAATAACAAGGATACATAAGAAACCCGGGCAGTGACGCAAATAATTTCAATTTCAATTTCGATATCTTTAATTAAAGATATCGAAAGATTAAGCAAACATTTATTATCGAAACAGAATTTTAATAACTTCTAATTACCCGGTCAGAAAGCATACACCACCAACTGGTAGACCGTAAACCCCAATCTATGTACCGCTCAATATACCACCGAACTGGTATTTATCAACATAAATACCGTCCAACTGGCGTAAGTCTACGTATAAGAACCTAAATACTTTGAATTTTCATTCTTCTGTTAACCGAGACCACAAATCTTGACCTGAGAATATGTTTGTGCTAGCCCTGACTTAAGTATAGAATCTTTTGAAGACTGTAGGTGTGTATGTATGTATGTGACATTTAAGTGTTAATGTGTAATGGTGCTGGTAGACTACTCACAATCAGTTGCAGGTTCAGGTTCATGCTTTTTAAGGTTTTCCTTAAGAATTCATATTTATACTTCAGGTTAAGGTTTAGTTTCAGGTTCATCATTTTCTGAAACCATAAGCTTCAGGTGTTTGTAAAACCTGAAGGTGATGTAGACTTTAGAATCTTCTTTAACTTCAGATTTAGCTTCAGAATCAGGATTTTACCTACATGCTTATTTTCAGAATCATTATTAAGTTCAGGTTAAGGTTCAGGTTAATTTGATTAAAATTTGGTTTATTTTTTTTTAAATGAAAACATGAAGCCTTGCTTTCGATGGTTGCTGGAGTCCAGCATATAGCATACAGAACAATTTGACTACCGGTATGACTGTTTTCTTAACCATTTGGAATTTCAAAACCATTTCAATTTTTTTTGGGATCATTTTGAAGTTACATCGGCAAGTGCAATTCTCTCTGAAGAACTCAATTCTTAAAATTACTCCTGATGTAATTACTTGCACCGTGTTTTTCTCTGTAGGACTCGTCGAATCAATAGCAGCTCCAGTATATCTAATTCGTCAGACATTTGTTAAACAAACATACTCAGGAACTATATAAATCATAAAAACTCTTCAGTAATAATGATGCTAGTCATGTACGGCCAGCTCAATAAATCAACAGCTCAACTCCGAATTCTCCTGTAAAACCTGGTCAACGATAAGTGCGCCAAAATGTAAAGATACCCACCCAAAAGATGACTGAATCATTTTACCGAAAATTGACTCTAAATGTGTTTCAGGAAAACCTGTCTTAACCTTGACCTGATGATCATTTATACTTACTGGAATCTTTTTAAATGAGGAAATCTTATTCACTGAAGCTTAACCTTAAGATGATTAGTTTTTCTGAAGACCATTTATACTCTTCAGAGCTTCGGAAATACCTTACCGGATTCTGATTCCTAGCCTGAACATGAACATGAGTAGTCTACCTGCACCATAAGTATGTTGGTATATGTGCACAAGTAAATACAAGCAGCCGTGGAATAAGCTGGTCAGGCAGAGCAAATGTTTCTTGTTTGGCTAGTAAGATTACTGGAATTAATTTACTCTTAAAAATTGAAAGAAAAATAAAGACTGAAGGTTAATTAACGCTGCAAATTTCAGGATGGAAAGATCAGGTTCTGACTGCTGGAAACTGTAGCTAAATAGACTGCACGGCACATTTAGTCCACACTGGAGAAATACACGAACGATTAGTGGTTCTGTAAGGACAGAGAATTGCACTTTGAAACAAAATGCCAAAAAACTGAGAGTGAGAACTCAGATCACGAAGTCAATAAAAATAAGAATTTTTACTGGAGAGAGGTCTGTTGTTCACCTATCTAGATTGACTCTGGCCTTCTTAAGAGGTATATTCTCCTGAATTCTCCTTAGGGACTTGGACCTTGGTTGTTGCCGATTAGCAGGTCATGTCAAATTAGTCATCTTAGTCAAAGTAGGAGTCAAGATGTGCTCATCATTAGGATGCGGACCAGCAAAAACTGCTCTTGATTGAACATAGTTCAGATGGAGACTATTCTCTCATAGACAAATTAGGAAAAATCCTAGGAACAGGACAGGGTAGGTACGATCAGGTGCATAATTCCGGATGCAAAGGAATTTGCAGTGGAAAAGAACATTCCATTAAATATAATAGTATTTAACTCATGAATAGCCAAAATGCTGATTCAAATCATGGAATTTGAACACAATAAGGGATTAAAATAATTTTTAGCAAAGTAAGAAAATCGATTGAGAAATTAGACAAGCACAATTTTCCATAAAACTGATGGCCCTCTACAAAGTATAATTTATATACATGTATTTGTAGTTTCAAAATGATTACATCTGTAACACAAATAAAACCTTTGATTTTCCATTTAACAAGTACAACATTGTTTGTTTGACAGGAAAATTATGGCCACAGCGAGACCTTGAAAATTTGTGTTGTGAAAACTTTATTTGAAAGACTCGGCATTAAAAGTCTATACTGGACCTATGAATATGAAACGCGACAGAAAATAAGGAATGAGATTGAAAATTTACCAGAAGAAATTCCTAAACCTTTATTCCAAATACTTATGGCAAGCATCTACGCCCGTTGGCAATGAACTGCAGTGTGTATTTGTGTAATTATAAAGGTTATAAGGTTAAGCTTACCGTAAAATATTGTAAGAACATTCCTTTGCGTGTTTGTAATAAAAAGAGCGATCCAAGTAAAACATATTTGTCAATTATTTTCGTATTTATTTTCAAAAAATGTCACATCTCTAATTTGATCGTGACAACACTACTCTATATATGTACATATTGAATTGCAACAGTTTCATATAACCTCGAAGAATTATCCTGGTTATACAAATGGGGGGCAAATTGAAAATTATGATTAGTTTAGTATCCTATCTGTATATTAATTTATAGTATTGCAGTAAATATAATTTTTATATATGAATATACTTTGTCTATATGACCAGTTAATCATTAAATCCACTGTGCTCAACGTATAATCATGTTACGCGTTACACATGCATACATTCACGCACTTAAAATTAATACTCTGTGCAAATACAAGAAATAACAGGCATTTTTCATTAAATTTGTATTTACCTGAAAATGAGCTCAAATCATGCTCAAAAGTACAAGTGTTTATCACAGTCACTGACGAGCTGGTTTAATTTACGTTACTATTTTCAATAAAAATAATAAAAGCTACTAAAATATATTTACATATAATCAGAGTATTCATAAATTCATGTGTTATTCATTTATTTATTCTATCTACTGGAATCTGTGGCCTCGTAAAAACTTCAGTCTCTTAACAATCCTTTGAGCCCTTCTAAGCTCGATCGAATCATGTGGATGACTGTGTCAAAGAATAAGTAAGTTTGTTTTAAAAATTAGACAAAATTAGAAAATAGTATGTATTTTTTAGTAAGCTCATAATTACTTTCATTAAACTAATTGAGTTTGCAAAACGTCTCTTACAAAGCTGGTGCTGGGAACGAGCCTTCAATAGCATCATATATTTCATGATGCTTTAAACATGTCCCAACTGGTTTAGACATCACGCCTTTGTCGAAGGCAAAGATTGAAAAAATAAATAATCCGGAGATCTATGTAGATAAAATTATAAAAATTGCATACTGGTTTGAATTTAAACATTTCCTGTTGATGACTTCATGAAATGTATTTATTAGCTATTATTTTGTGGCTATAAACTTACCAGAAGAGTCTTCATATTCAGATTTGAATTAATTATTTAATCTAATTTTTTTTGTTTGTAAAATAAGCTCGTGGGGACTCAACCTTTGGGACTTAGAAAGGTTGTAGTTTCAAGTACAAGTTAAATGTCACCAGAATATTGGAAGGTGAGCGTTATTTATACAGAAACAGCTCTACCTTTTAATTGGTCATTAGTGTCGAAAACACTGGGATAGATACGGTCCGTCTCAAAAAGTATTACTATCAAAATGCAGATACAATTATCACATACATCCAGTACACCGACCGGGATGAATAAGCGTTAATATAGATAGCAACCATACAATCTTCAGTACCATCATGTATGGATGCTGCTCTCGCCGGTGGTCATCGGAACATTGTTATTTTTCTACCTGCTTATACTTCGATCATAGTCCATTTTAAGGCAACGTTTTTATACCTTCCATATCCCTACACTTGCAGGGAATGTGAACATGTTTGACCGGAGTAAGAGGTGAAGAGACTGGTATGGGTGTCAGGACGCACATATGTAGTTCGTCCTAATGGGGGAATAATTCTGACACATCACGGGTAAAAACGTGGAACCCAGCACGTACGCCAAATACACCCACTCATACAATATCCTGATTCTGATTTAATGTACGACGTGACCAGCATCAGTTGCTGTCTCTGTAATTATACAATGGTCACACTATTAATTGTAGGTGGAGGACATAAAATATTTGGTTTCTCTTGTTGGTGGAAACATTTTTGCTAAAATGTCTAAAATTTGATCCGTTTACATGGGTCATAGGGGTCGGAAATGTGTTGTAAAGTTAAAATTTAAGGATTTCAAAATTTATGTTAAGAAATTGTTTCGATGTCACTTTTATCATGACAATACATATTTTTGTATTTACTTGATATATTGAAATCCTGCAACTCATGTTAATTAATTTTTAATATTGATTGATGCCATTGGATTTTGCAACGATTCACATAAAGTTTCCTTCAAACACGGGGTTTTGCGATAAATTAAGCGTACGCTTCTTATGTACTTGATTCAAATAGGGAATACATATATGTATAGTCATACCTCTTTCCGCAAGCTAGTGAAGAATCTCAATCAGGGCAATATCTTAACTGTCAGAATTTATTTATTGTACGAATAAAAATTGTCTTGTAATTACTACGCCAGTTTCAAGTACCGTTGTTACTTTCAGGAAGCAGTAAAACATCGAATCAGAGAATGCTCGTTTAAATACATAATTGTGCATTTCATTACCAATATTAGTATTGCCAATTATTAGTCGGTTTTCAAAGGAAGGTAATCATTGCTTTATCAGATATAAAGCTTCATGGGGGAAGAATGTATTCTGCTTTTGCGTCAAATAAACAGGGAAATAAAATATATAAAAAAATAAATAAACGGGGTGACGAAGAACGGTTTTACTTCCGGCGAGCAACGATGAAGATCTTTAGGCAATCAGTGGCTTCAACTTTTCAGCACATCGTCTATTAAACGTCATATGTATACAGTTGCTTTGACCTTGTCTATAGCCTAAACTCATGTTGTCCTGCATGAAAAAATAGCAATGTCAAATAATATTTCTGCGTAACTTCCTCATATTCACACTGAGGCTGACTTTTTTAGTCCTGGTCCAGATATTTAGCCGTGGCGTCCACATTTCTCAGCACAAAAACCAATCACGCTGCTTTTTTTTAAAAAAATCGCTGAAAATAAAAGCCAAGTATGTCCCCAAACTTAACCCAGGTCAGTAAAGTATTTTAAAATTTGACATAAATGAAGCTACCAAGCCAAATATCAGATATTTTGTCACCCACTCCCCTATATATGTGGGCAAAAAGTGCCAAATAATTTTGGTCACCCTGTTTACATAACCATTGTTTTCAGCCCTGTTTGACTAATTTTAACACGTGAGTCTCGCGTTTCCTATATGTCCTTCAAAACTGGTACAACTCGTTATGTTAAGCATATATGTACATATGTATTAATACCTCAGTTCTTTCGTCTTACATGCATATGTATGTGCAAACCTCAAAATAATACAGAAGTCATTAAAAATGTAGCAACTGGTTAGTTTTTGTACGTGCCATATCACACGTGAAATGCTTGTGCAATGTTGGAATGATTAACGATTTTCCTAGAAACAAACATATATTTATTTCCGTCCAAAGGAAATCACATTTTTTAATGTAGAGATAGAAGACCTAAAGAAAATCATGTTTACTCTTTGTATCGTGTTTTTCGTGATCTCGTGTCTCCGTTTGAGTAATGTGCTTCATCACACTTAATTTTAACGATAATTACGGACTATCTTACGTTAATGGAATTCGACGAATCACATAGTGTTGTAGCTATGCATGTACTTATAGTATACTCAAATAATTTGTACGACTTTGAAAGGTGGTTATACATTTAATGAGGCGGTTCACGATCACTAGAGAGAACAGAACGGAGCTGTGAATGAAGCAATGAGTTCGTATAGGGGACTTGTCTCCTGGGAAAAAGCCCCTGTTTGCTCTCCTCATTATTGTAAGCTCTGGGGAATGCTTGTGGTCTGGTCCGGACGATTTACATTTTAAAATGATCAAAAATTGGTCTGATAATTTACTGCAATGATCTTTAAAGTATGCAAATTAAAAAATAATTAATTCAAATAAATCCCACCGAAAATCTTAAAAAGCAAGACTAGTATAACGGCCCCTTAACGTTGGCCCTCCATGGCGAAGCGAAGATAATTATTATAGAACAATGAATTTGAATTTGGCACTCCAAGCTTGATAAAACCTCACCGTTGTAGCTCATAAGGAATTCATCTTGTGCATCCACTTGACAGTAGTCACACCTAATAAATCCATGTTATTTGCTTCTAGCTTGCTCACAGTAGCTTAATCCTAATATTTACAGTTATCTGCAAGACCTCGGACACATCGTCATGTCAAGCGGTTCAAAATTCGGGTCGAATATAAATAAATGACTTTTATAATCTATTTTGGCTTTTACGGCCATGGCTTGAGTTGCTAGATTATGAGGAGTTTGCCTAAATAATTAAATTAAAGATTATATATGTACATAGTTGAATTACACGAAATATTAATTGGCAATTATTTTTAATAAAGCACTCTACCACTCCGCGGAAATATTTAAAACAATGGATACTTTAATAATGTTTTTATTCCGCTGAAAATGAGGTGATACATTTCTAATCATCACAAGCACAGAAACCATGGAGTAATTCAAATTCGTTGCTGTTTTTATTAAAGATGTTAAAAGTAAAATCATTTTCAGTCAGAACATGTTATAGTTCATGTGGAATGTTATTCCATTCCATCCATATGCTGGGATCGGCATTCTTGTACAGACTTCAGTCTCTCCACAACCCTTTGAGCCCTTCTAATTGTAAGTTCGTTCAAATCATAAATGTCCCTGTGCACAAAAATTATACGTTATTATTTCTTTAAAAATAAACTAATTGTAAAAAAAATGTACACAATAAACCCAAGTTTACAATTATTAGATTAGCCTAAATTGTGCATTCACTTGACATTAGGTATCTACTTATCTGATAAATGCATATTATTTGTTTTTAGCTCGGTCAGAATAACTGAATCCTGAAATCTACAGCTACATGAAACATCTCTAACATATCATCATGTGATTGGGTTTAAAATTCAGGTTGAATCTATATAAATTGACTTTTACAGTCAATTTCGGCTTTTACGGTCTGGGCTTGAGTTGTTAGATTATGAGCAGTTTGCATAAATAATTGAAGTAAAACCCATATCGTTGGATTACGTGAAAAATTAATTAGTACTTATTTGTAATGATGCACACTACCGCTCTGCTAAAATAAATAAAACAATGGATATTTTAATAATCGTTTTTTATTCAGCTGAAAATGAGGTGATACAGTCTTAATCATCACAAGCAAAGAAACCACGGAGCAATTCAAATTTGTTACTGCTTTCATTAAATATATTAAAAGCTACTAAAATCAATTTCAGTCAGAACATGTTGTAGTCCATGTGGTATGTTATTCCCCTCCATCCATGTACTGGGATCGGCATTCTTGTAAAAACTTCAGTCTCTCCACAACCCTTTGAGCCCTTTGGATTGTAAGTTCGATCAAATCATAAATGTCCCTGTGTACAAAAATAATACGTTAATTCTTTAAAAATAAACTAATTGAAAAAAATTGTACATGATGAATAAACCCACCTATATGTTTATTAAATTAGTCTAAATTGTAAATTGACTCTTACGGAACTTGTCCTGGGCCCTCATCTTGAATATCGCCCTGCTGTATTTCTTGACGATTCAAGCATAGTCCAACTAGTTTTGTCTCCATGCCTTTGACTACGGTAAAGATTGATAAAATCGCTAGTCCAAAGATCTATTTTGATGAAAATAAAATGTTCCCATTGGAGTGAATTAATGTTTCCTATTGTTTAGAATGAATGGCTTTATTTGTGATGAGTACTTACCAAAAGGGTCTTCATCCTCGGGTTTGAATTATTGTAGAAAAATTGTTTATTTTGTAAAATACGTTGTAATGACTCAGTTTTCTGGTCTTTCAAAAGTTAGTGTCAGGCTCACATAAAAAATTCTCAGAGTATTGTACCGGGAGCTGTATTTATACTGGAATAGTTCTACCTTTTAATTGGTCATTAGTGTCGAAAATACTGTTCGTATCAACAAGTACTATCAATATAAGATACATATTGTAGCCAACTCATCATCATACGCAGACCGGTGCAGAGCTGCTTTCAGGTATCAAAAAATCAGGATCCACACCTGAACCCGATCCGTATACCTGACATTTCAGGTAAAAATGTTCTTCGACCCGAACTTGCTCAGTCGGATCCGAACAAACACGTTACTTGTCAGGTGTGTTTCGTGAGATATAGCTAGGATACCCGTGCCTAAAAATTACCTGAAGTTTGAATCCAATGTAATCCCAACCCGAGCCTGAACCCGCCCTTGACTTTCAGATATTTCAAGCGAGTGAGTTAATGTTAATCCTATTGATAGCTCTACAAGTTTAAGTAAACTGGGTAATAATTATTACAGGCGTATTTATGAGTCTCACCACCGTAAGTGAAAAGGATGTTTGGTACTAATTTTTTCACGGGCTTATGGCCTTCTTGACTCATCTTCACTTTGATTTAATTCTTTAATGATTTCGGCAACTTCTTCAACAATGCTAAAAACTCGTAATTTTTAAACGATATATCGTATGGTTAAGAATATAATTTTTAGTTTTTTATTATGTCATACTGCAGACCTCTAACGCTTCTTGCTGAAAATAACTGACTGCAAATAACGGAAATTTTGTCCCCAAACGAAAAGTCGGCAAAAATAAAAAAAATGGAAATCAAAAATGAACGATACGCACATCCGTAATATCTAAATTATTACTTGCTTCTCCCTCGCGATCCGAAACTGTAGCCACAAGTACTCATCATTACCCACATCAACTAAGCCACGCGCTGTTTCCGCTAGGCAGTTAATGAGTAGTACGTGCATAACCGAAGCCAAGTAAAGCTTGTGTGTGTCAACATTTGTGTGGCCGGCATGGCCCATTAGTAGCCATGATGTGGATGCAGTTAAAATAATAATGTGAATAATAAAATTAAATTAACAGCAATTGAAAATAATTATGAATATTTTTCAGATTATATATTTGACAGGGGTCGGATTTATGTGGGAAAACGGGAAGAATCTTCCCAGGAAAAAACATTTTTCAGTAGGGAAATTTTCAAACGGGATTCCAAACAGGGAGTGTCAAATCTGTTGACATTTGGGCAGGGATTTTCGAAATCGTTGAGCTGTATTATGCGAAACAATTTTTGTCAGCAGGGATTTTCGAAATTGTCAAGGTGTTTTACTGAAAACAATTTTGTCAGCAGGGATTTTCGAAGTTCTTGAGGTGATTTACGGAAATAAGTTTGGGTCAGCAGGGATTTTCAAATCTGTTGATCTTTTTTTATAAATAAGTTGGTATGTCATAAGTGGCAAATTCGTCCTCAGCATCATCAATCCTTAAAGTAAAAGCTTTTGAAAAATATAACGGCGAAATATATGAACCCATCCTCTTCAGACTCTAAACATTAGTCATACGGTCGTACTTCGGGAGGCACACAACATTTTCGTCGGAACCACATGAACCATGGACATCGTTATGTGATTCAAACCCCGGTGGCTCAGCTCCCGATGTACGTTTTCACTTTGGGAATGTGGTTGTCCTATCATCCTTTGGTACCAGTCGCCTGCAGTTTTGGGTCGGGATTTCTTCAATAACAAACAGAAAACTGAAGTACTCATCAATAACTTACACAATTACACCCAGTGGATGTGTCACCGAGTATTTCTATGATTATTAATTTCTTGTACAAAGGTATTGTTTCCACTAAGGGCACTTGGGGATTTAATCTGTGATTGTGACCTTATGTGCATCAATTACGTGTGTCAGGTAAAAATATTGTATGGCAGGTAGGATAGATTGTATTGACACTGTCTTCATCATGAAAGTGGTCCTTCATTAGTTAATTCGCATCCCCCGAAAAAATACAATCCGTGCAATGTTTCACGTGTTTCGTCAGGAGATTTGCGTTAAGCAATGACAGAGGAGCACGCCATACGTCCTCTTGTGTTACAATGCACGCGCAGAAATACTACCACCGAGTGTTGAAAAAGACGGTTACACCACGCCGCATTTCCTTCCCAGCCCTGTCTTCAACGGTCCTTCCTCATTCCTGCATGTATTAACAATGTCTGGGAACATAGCATCTTAGTCTAAGTTATGAAGTTGATACTGAAGTTTCCACCCATTACCTCGTTCATTAACGTCATGATTTTCAGTATTTATTGTAGCTGTATTTAATATATTCCTGTTTCTATTAATAAAATAATTAATCCCATCATAATTTAATTCCGGATGTATGGATTAATTCTCGAGTTCAAATAATTGTGCCAATGCTACTACTAAAAGTTATTAATAATGTCACGCACATCCATTCGAATGGACTTAAGCGTACGACTTAGCATGCGCGTACTGCTATCACATTATGAGTACCATATGCATACATTACGTGGCTACGGAACTGCACCATACATTAAGTAGCTAATGCTACAACAAATGTGGTTACAACGCATGCCGCGACTGCCACCGTCGTTTATATTGTAGGTATCAAAATATAGCAAACTTGTTTTCTTATTACGGCAGCCACACTGGTTTTTTATTGTTTTCCCGCCCAGACCAATATTCTGATCCAGATGTCATGATATGTACTTCTTTGAAATGCTAAATGGATGAAGACTTCGGAAACAATCCTGTCCATGTTCATTTTCCTACATGTATCATCTAATTAAAGTCAGAGTTGTATGTCTGGGTGCATGCAAACGCCAGGTACGAATGTTCAACCTATTTGAATAAAAAGACCCTGTAGAATTTTTTATTGAGCCCAATACTTCCACTAGTATTCTACTACGACACATTTCAAATGATATGGTTAGATTTAGGTTTTAATTTTCTAGTGGATCCAGAAAGAAACGTGCAGTGAGAATCAAAGTTATGCATAAATTACAAGTATGTAAATGACGGTATATTTAACGAAGGAAGTTTATCAATATTTATTTTTATATTTGACTATCTTGCACAGATTTTGTACCAGAGATTGTCCACAAGATTCCCTCCCTTTCCAGCCTGTTATCCACTAAGCCAATATAATTCTTTCTACCCGACTTCTTTATCTCTAGCCGTACCGAACGTGGACATCTTTGCCACTGGGCTTATCATACCTGAAAAAAACGAATAAATTGACATCGGTTCGGCGAAATATACAGTTCTTCTTAATTGGGGAAAATTCTAAATTCTGACGCATTACCCAAAAACGTGTTATCTGGCACGTACACACAACATACCAGATCAAACAAACCTCTACCGATTTTAATGTACACAGAACGACCAGAGGAGTTTACCTGCTCTAGCTCACATAAGTTGATCTTTTAAATTTTTTGATTCCCTTAGTTAAAGACAAATTTACAAAAATATCTTGGATTGACACGGGTCACAGGGTGGGGTGCAAACGTGAAGGAAAGGAGGCATGTTCTGAGGAATTTAAAGTAACATAAAACTTTTTGAACATGTAGTTAAATTCCCTGCAAACAAACCTATCAATTTTTGAGTGGGAATAGTAATTAATTTTGATATCGCCAAAAAACATGGGCAATCCTTCACATTCATGTCCCAATGTCAGCCATTATTCCAATTCCCAAGGTACTTCACTATGTGGGCTAGTGAGAGGGACAAATAGTGTTAACCGCCCTGTGTGATAACCCTGTTTTTAACTTTTTTGATTAATGTTAACACTTAAATACTGCATGTGCACGTGGGTTTTCAGTGAGTCCTTTATTACTTGTTAACTCGTCATTAAGTCATTAAAAATGATACTTTTGGTACGTGCCATATCGCATTGTTGTGCTTTACAAATGTTTACGGATTTCGTGCTGATTAACATTTTCCCTAGATCATAGATGCAAACATACTTTTCCTTACATGCAAAGTATTTTATTGATGTTTTAATTTGCAGTTTACTCTATTTATCGCATTTCTGGTGTTTACATTTAAGTAATATCTTCGCTCCCTCACCCCTAACGCAATTATGTTACACGTAGGCACATTGTTATACTGACGTTATAATTTGTGTGATTACTTGGGGTTATATGTTTGTATGTACTTACTCGTTAGTACACATTTAGTGGACGGAATCTATACGTAAATATTATGTGCGATATGTATATTAGAAGATGATCAGATACTTTTTCAAAGCTCATTGTGAATGAAGGGACAAGTGTTAGATACAGATTCATCTCCCTGTTTGGTCAATTAAAGTCAGAAGTTACACTTATGAGAGCCAAATGCATGAGCCAAGATTACAGCAAATAAAAAGGCTCAATTCAAAAACCTTTCCTGATATTTTCAGCTTCTGAGCTCATAATTTTTGACTTGGAAGGAAGATCTAAGAAACAAATATATTTCATGAAATTTACTTTCAAAAATGTTTTTCTGAAATTATTCTATGATCGCCAGGAATTCTAATAAAAATTAGTAAAGTCTCTCGTACAAAACTGGGATAATCGAATATTTTATAAATTATAATATCAACCATGTTGAAATAATTGGAATACGTGGATATTGCTTAGAATCAATTTATTCGTCTTTTATTTTATTTATTTATTTTACATTCTATTTTGTAAGTTACTCCATTATGTGAGAGAGGCGAGAATCAAATGCAATTCTACATTCTACATATCCATAAATGATATCGTAAGCACCATGAAAAGCGGGGGAGGGGGTAAGGTTGCTTTTTGTGAAACCCTCTACACAGTATAGTTTACATGTATTTGTAGTTTTTTAAAAATACTGCATTACTTGAAATTTACGCCTATAATACAAACTTACCTTTAATTTTCAATTTAACAAGTCAACATTGTTGGTTTGATAGGAAAAATAATTCCACAGCGAGACCTTGACAATTTGTGTTGGGAAAACTATTTTGAAAGCCTCGACATTAAAAGTCTGTACTTTTCTAAACATTTTTATGTTCCATAAATGACTTACAAATTTTAAAATTAAGTAGATTCAAATTGGGACATTGATAGGGATTTTTTGCGCAAAGTTTATGCACAATTTCCTTATATAATCATACGGAGGCTAACTTCTTTACAGTCCTAGTCCCGATATTTACCCGTCAAGCCCACATTTCTCAACGGAGAAGCCAACCACGGAGCTCTTTGAAAAATAAATCAAATTCCTTGAAAATAAGAGTCAAAACGCTTATGTCCCCAGATCTTGACCCAGGTCAGTAAAGTAGATTTCATAATTTGAAATAAATGTGCCTACCAAGATAGAAATCAGATACTTTATGACATTCCCCTATTGTGGTAAAGAGGTGACAAATAATTCTGGCCAGCGTGTGTATACAACCCTGTTTTCAGCCTTGTTTGACCTTGTCCTTCAATACTGGTTAATAACTCGTTAAGTTAAACATATGCATGCGTATTATTCTGTCAGTTCTTTCGTCTTACATAGGTATATGTTGCTACAAACCACTAAATACAGAAGTCATTAAAAATGTAGCAACTGGTTACTTTTTGTACGTGCCATATCACACGTGAAATGTTTGTGCAATGCTGGGCTGATTAAAGATTTTCCTACAAACAAACGTACGTTTATTTGAGTCCAAAGGAAAATTAAAAAAAATGTAAGTAAAGATAGAAGAGTAATAAGTAAAGAAAACCATGTTGACGCTGTATATCGCAGTTTTACGTGATCTCGTGTCTTCGATTGAGTAATGTGCTTCATCACACTTTATGCTAACGATAATTACATACTATGTATCTTACGTTAATGGGATTCGACGAATCACATAGTGTTATAGTTATGCATGTACTTTTAATATACTCAAATACTTTGTACGGTAGTGTGATTTAGAAGGTGGTCATACATTTAATGAGTCTACATCTGAAGCTCAATGAGCCGGTTCAAGAATCACTTGCGATAGCGAGAACGGAACGGAGATGTGAATGAAGCAATAGTTCGTATAGAGAACTTGTCTCGTGGGAAAAAGCCCTTGTTTAATTGCTCTCATCGGTGTGTTATTGTAACCTTCAGGACTGCTGGTGGTCTGGTCTGGACGTTTTGCATTTTAAAATGATTAAGTAATGGTCTTATAATTGACTGAAATAATCTGGTCCTACAGATTTAGTATTTACTTGATCCAATATCAGAACTAGAGCATGATCTTCAAACTTCAAAGTATGCGAATTAAAAAATAATTAATTTAAATAAATCCCATGAAAAATCGGGTGTCTCTAAAACACTGAACAACTTTCCGGGTACGGGTACAATGCGAGTACAGGTACATGGTTTCAGATTACATTGTGGGTACGGGTATGAAAAATTTGTACCCGGATAGTCGGGTATGGATATGGTTACAGATACCAGATATGGCAATACCCACACTTCGGGTATGGAAACGGGTACGTGTACCGATTTTTCGTTCCTGAGCCGAGCAATGAATACAATCAAGTTGCAAAAGAATTTGATCACCCTATAGGTAATAATTAAACCAACGCTGATCCAATATATTTATTTCCATGAAAAGTGTCCGAGACCTTACCACAAGAAAAGGAAATTAGGTATTCCAGTGGTTTGATCTGATCCAGATTTCTTTAAATTGGTCTGGTCAAGCTTGTCCAACCAAACCGAAGATCGTGCTCCGGATCATGGTTGAGAAAAATCTTAATACGTTTGATTAAATAATTACGTCTTCCTCAACGAATTGTACGTACACGGTCTCTGTTAACGTTTAAAAGGTTCTGTCAAACCTAGAATGCCAAATTCTAATGCATTGCTTAACTTCGCATCCCGTTATACTAGTCTTTCTTTCTAAGATTTTTCAGGGTCTCCCTTAAACACTGAACTACTGAAAAACTGAACTACAGATTTTTACACTAAAACACTGAACAGCTGAATAACTGAACTACTGAACAACTGAACCACTGAACAACTGAACCACTGAACAACTGAACAACTATACCCCCTAAAACACTGACCAGAACTGACCAGAACTGACCTACTGATTGCTGACCTCCCCAGAATCACTGACCTGTACTGACCTGCTGCAGGCAGTCCGGAACGTCCAAAAAGGGGGGACAGATTTTTTTCTTCGTTTTAGTTACATTGCTGGTGGTTACATACAATGTATGTACTTATAGGATTACAAATTATAGTTCGCTAGCTAGCTTATACATGCATCAAAAGTATAGATTTTCCCATTTTTAAAGAATTTCTTGTGAACACCGCACAATCCTTACGAGAAAATGCCCTCTGTTCGATTTTAACAAAAAAACGACTGCAGTGTGCGCCTTGAGATCATTTTTGATAATTGCCCCAACAAAATCTGACGACGGGATTCGGAGATATCCCGGGTCAGAGTTAATGAGGGGGGGGGGGCTCATGGGGTAAAAAAAATTTAAACAGTGAAAATTAGCAATATAACTAAAAAAACGGTAAGAATAAAAATTAAATAACGAGCAAAAAAATTTTCAGCGGGATATGACCTCAAAATCCGAAGATACTGACCTCAAGAGGTCAAAGAGCGTCGATAGCGGTTTCATAATCTAAACAGTGATAAAACTGGTCGAAATTAGAATCAGGGCTTTGACTAGACACATAATAAACTTATGCCGAGTTTGTTTCCATTTGATGGAACGATGACCTAGCTGTGACCTCCGAGGTCAATATGTTACCCATACCGGATTTGGTACCTATAAATCATTCGATTTGCCCGTTAATAGGCTAGAACTTTTGTTTTAAGCACATATAGCCTGTCAAGTTTGGTTCCAGTTGATGGATCGATGACCCAGCTGTGACCTCCGAGGTCAATATCACACCCATGCCAGCTTTGGTACCCATAAATCATTCGAATTGCCCACTACTAGGTTAGAACGTTTGGTTTAAGCCCAGATGAGTTGACGGCCTTTGCTACCTAACAGGTTCCTAGGCTAATAACCGGTGAAATGTTAAAACAGATGAGGACATTAAAATCTTTCCAAATTTAAATTATTTCAATAAATTCTGTAAATCAAAAGCAGCAAACCTGTAAGCAAAATAAGAAAGCAAAGTTTTTGCTTATTACTTTGTTGGCCGCTGTATGGTTTCGAACTGGGAGTATGGAACTAGTTTTAAAAAATCTGGAATAAACTGCTAAAAATTAGGCAAGTCAGTTATTTTTCCCCTTTGTTTTTAGGTTGATTTAGCGGAGCGTTTTATGACACCTAGTTCATGTGTACATGCATAAAATATTTTTGTACATACTTATACCTATCTGAAGTCGAGTCATCAAATCCCAAGGAAAAAATGTTAATTTAGCATTTTTTCCTTGGGATTTGATGACTCGACTTTTCAATTCTTAATTTAGTGTGCCTTTTCAACTCATTTTCTGTTCTCGATAACTCTATCTACATATAACTATCTTAATATCTTACAAATGTCCACCTTCTCCTAATTAATTACCAATACCACAAAAGAACTTACCACCAAACTCGCCAGAACTATACTTTGTACAAATACTTTTGTACATGGTGGCTAATGAAGTATAATGCACGTATGACACACAAACTAGTAACATGAAATATGGTGACAAATTAGTACATTACGAAGAAATTTTGTATAAAATATCTGGGAAATCTTTCCTCCACTTTTATTTAATTATAATAGTACCTCACCCATGTTTATTTATTTATACTTCCTAGAATATGCTTCGCTAAAACAGCTACACACCGTACTAAATAAGCGTACTCTAGGTAGTAAGACTAAAAGGTATTAACAATAATCTATAGCTTATTGTTATTATGTACTTATGTATATTCAAAAACACAAAAAACAGGCAAAGTTTCCAACGTAAGGGAGGATTGGTATGCAAATCCTCAAAATGTCTGAAACCCGTACCCGCCGGGTATATACCCGTTTTCAAATACTTGTACCCGTACCGATACCCGTATCCGTACCTGAAATCTTAAGTCGAACAAAACGTACCCGGGTAGTACCCGAAATTGTTTGGGTACACTAAATCGGTACCCGTTCCCGTACCCGTTTACATGAGTATTACCCATACCCGTGCCGAGCACTGATTATGTTGAAGTTTCTGTATAGCGATTTCCAAGGGATGACAAAATACTTGCCAATATATCGAGATGCCATGCATAACAACATGTGTAAATATTTACTGTAAGTATATTAAATCCTGGGAGATTTAAACATGCCAGTATAACGGGACGATTATCAAAGAGGAAACCACTGCAAAGGAAATTCACTAATAATTACGTTTTTTGGATAGACTGTAGCTCATAAGGAAATCTTTTGCTTTCACTTGACATTAGGCACATCTAATAAATCCATGTTATTTGCTTATAGCTTGCTCATAGTAGCTTAATCCTAATATTTACAGCTATCTGCGAGATCTATGACACATCGTCATGTGAAACGGTTCAAAATTCGAGTCGAATCTGAATAAATGACTTTTATAATCTATTTTGGCTTTTACGACCGGGCCTTGAGTTGCTAGATTATGGGGAGTTTGACTAAATAATTAAAGTAAAGCTCATCATGTTGTATTACCTGAAAAACTAATTGGTAATTATTTACAATGATGCACACTACCACTCTGCTGAAATAAATAAAACGATGGATATTTAAAAATATATTTTTTTATTCCGCTGAAAATGAGGTGATACATTCCGAATCATTACAAGCACAGAAACCACGGAGTAATTCAAATTCGTTATTGTTTTCCTTAAAGATATTAAAAGTTACTAAAATCATTTTCAGACAGAACATGTTAGAGTTCATGTGGTATATTATTCCATTACATCCATATGCTGGGATCGGCATTTTTGTAAAAACCTCAGTCTTTCCACAGCCCATTGAGCCCTTTTGATTGTAAGTTCGATCAAATCATAGATGTCCCTGTGTAAAAAAGTAATACGTTATTATTTCCTTTAAAAATAAACTAATTTAAAAAAATGTACAGGATGAGTGAGCCCAAGTTTACGTTTATTATATTTGACTAAATTGTAAATTAACTCTTACGGAACTTCTCCTGCGCCTTCATCTTGAATCTCGCCCTGCTGTATTTCTTGACGACTCAAGCATGACAAAGGTTGCTTTGACTCCATACCTTTACCTATGGTAAAGATTGATAAAATCGCTAGTCCGAAGATCTATATTGACGAAAATTAAATTTTTCCATTGGAATGAATTACAATTTTTCCTATTGTTTAGAATGAATGAATTTATTTGTGGTAAGTACTTACCAAAAGGGTCTTCATCCTCGGGTTTGAATAATTATTGTAGAAAAATGGTTTATTTTATAAAATACGCTGTAATGACTCAGTTTTAGGATCTTTCAAAAAGCTAGTGTCAGGCTCACATAAAAAGTTCTCAGAGTACTAAACCGGGAGCTGTATTTATACTGGAATAGCTCTACTTTTTAATTGGTCATTAGTGTCGAAAATACTGTTCGTATCAACAAGTACTATCAATATAAGATACATTTTGTTGTAAACTCGCAATCATACGCAGACCGGGGTGATTAAGGATTTTTTATTGCACAATTTATGTATGTAATCTCCAGTAACATCTTCTGGACATGCTATGTATTTCTTCGAAATGCTAAATGGCTGGGAAACAATGCTGCCCATGTTAATTTTCCTACCCGTGCTACATATCTAATTAAACTCAAGGCTGCATGTCTGGGTGCATGCAAAGGCCAGAGTATGTATGTTCAACCTATTTGAATAGAAAAGCATTGGAGGATTTTTTACTGAGCCTATTACTGAACTATTACTTCTACTGCGTACTTCTACTAGTATTCTAGTACGACAAATTTTACATGATATATGGTTAGATGTAGGTTTTAATTTCCTAGTGGATCAAAGAAACGTGCAGTGAGAAAATTAAAATTATGCATAAATTGTATGTATATAAATGAAGGCATATTGAACCAAGAAAGTCTATTTATTTTGCTGTTTGACTATCTTTCACAGATTTTGTACCGGACATTGCCCATAAGATTCCATCCCATTCGAAGCCTGTTATCCACTAAGCCAATATATTTCTTTCTGTCCGACTTCCTTATCTCTAGCCGTACTGAACGTGGACATCTTTGCCCCTGGGCTTATCATATCTGAAAAAAACTAATAAACTGACATCGGTGCCGGGAAGTATACAGTTCTCCTTAATTGTGGGAAATACTAAATTCTGACGCATTGCCCAAAAACGTGTTATCTGGCACGTACACACAGTTTACCAGATCAAGCAAACCTCTACCGGATTTAATGTATACAGAACGACCACAGGAGTTTACCCGCTCTAGCTCAGATGAGTTGATCCTTTAAATTTTTTGATTCCCTTTTTAAAAGGCAAATTTACAAAAATATCTTGGATTGACATGGGTCACAGGGCGGGGTGCAAACGTGAAGGAAAGGAGGCATGTTCTGAGGAATTTAAAGTAACATAAAACTATGTGAACATGTAGTTAAATTCCCTGCAAACAAACCTATCAATTTTTGAGTGGGAATAGTAGTTAATTTTGATTTCGTCAAAAAACATGGGCAATCCTTCACATTCATGTCCCAATGTCAGCCATTATTCCAATTCCCAAGGTACTCCACTATGTGGGCTAGTGAGGGGGACAAATAGTGTTAACCGCCCTGTGTGATAACCCTGTTTTTAACTTTTTTGATTAATGTTAACACTTAAATACTGCATGTGCACGTGGGTTTTCAGTGAGTCCTTTATTACTTGTTAACTCGTCATTAAGTCATTAAAAATGATACTTTTGGTACGTGCCATATCGCATTGTTGTGCTTTACAAATGTTTACGGAATTTCGTGCTGATTAACATTTTCCCTAGATCATAGATGCAAACATACTTTTACTTACATGCAAAGGATTTTATTGATGTTTTAATTTGAAGTTTACTATGTTTATCGCCTTTCTGGTGCTTCCATTTAAGCAATATCTTCGCTCCCTCACCACTCACGCAATTAAGTTACACGTAGGCACATTGTTATACTGACGTTATAATTTGTGTGATTACTTGGGGTTATCTGTTTGTATGTACCTACTCGTTAGTACACATTTAGTGGACGGAATCTATACGTAAATACTGTGTATGAATTGTATATTATAGAAGATGGTCAGATACTCTTTCAAAGCTCATTGTGAATGGAGCGACACGTAGTAGATGGAAAATAAACAAATAAAAGAACTCTATTCAAAAACCTTGCAAGATATTTTCAGCTCCTGAGACTATAATTTTTAAATTGGAGAGGCGATGTTAGACTCAAATATGTTTCATGAAATTTCCTACAAACATAGTGTTCTGAAATATTTGTATAATCGCGAGGCGTTCCGTTAAAAATTACTACATATTTTTTCTCCTATCTTTGTCGCTGTCTTTTTCGTGATGCAAAATTTCTCAAACCTTGCTCTTTGTTTTTACAGGCCATGACCACAAGTCTGTCTTGTGTGCAAAACCTGTTTGATAGCTCCATAAAAACCCCATCCAATTTCCTGTAACCCAGCAAGAAGAAAACATGTATTTTTGTAGAAAACATCTGGTGCTGAAATAAACAACTGTTGAATTGAAAATCCGCCAAAAATTCCGACTTTGGTTCAAGTTCATGACTCCTGTGACCCCAAAAACATGACTGAGATCGATAAAAACAAATATTTGAAAAAGTCTCTCGTACAAAACTATGACAATCAAATATTTTGTAAGTTACTTCTTTATGTGAGATAATAATGAGGAATGCAGTAATGCAACACCCTATGTATATATCAGCCCTTGAAAACTCTCATAAAATTAAACCTAAGTTTTTATATTGTCAAATCTAGTTTGTTTACCACTCCACGTTGTTCCTCTTATCTCACAACCACATGTTGGAATAATTAACCTCAAAGCGGCTTTAGAAGAAACTTACAATTAACTCTATGTTACAAAAATGTCAGCCACAAAAATCCCCCCTCCCCCAAAAAAGGTCAAAAAACATAGTTACAATTTTCAATCCAACATAAGACATATACATCTTTTGAAACAATAGTTATTTGTAAATGTCACTAAAGATTAATACAAACTTCCTAACAAATAAGTACAATGAGGTTTCATTAGCCTGAGTTTCTCTCCATTATTGATTCACATGTTCTCTTGAAACTGTTTCTGAGACACCGAACGAAGGATCCTAGTCGTAATTACATTTTCGGCAAGTTTGAATTTGTTGTTATAATTAGTTTCATCTAGTGCAAAACACAAGCTACACAATTAAATGTGTCAAATATCCAAGTATTTAGGATTTCCTTTTCATTTAGAGTCAAAAAAATGCTTACGTGGATCAAGTTGAACATCATTTGACATAATAACTTGAGGTTCAAGTATAGGCATTGTACTTGAGCGGAGTCTGATTTGGTCGGAAGCCTTCAGTAACCACGGCATTTCAGGGTCCCGGCGTCCCAATAAGCCCCAACGCCGTCCCCTTCTGGCAGTTTGTAATCTTCGAGGAGGTACTTGATCCGATGCAGCGCTTGGATCTGAAATCATGTCATTCCCGAGATCTGAAAGAGATGAAGTGCACACAATTTCATTATTATTAAATGTTTACGATTACCAACTCCCTGTAATTACACAGTTGAGATCGGAATAGTCTACACGCTAATCGCGATGTAGTTCGATAGTCGAGATTCGCCTCCGTCTCCAATGTGTGTACTGTATACAGCATTTAAAAATGAGCTAATTTGTAACACTGTATTGACAAACCTTTCAGAACCTCGGAAGTGCCGCCGGAGTAATAAGTAGTGTCTTTATCACACAGAGCCTCAGCTGCAATTGAACTTATTGTTTCATTATTAATTGAAAGATCCAGAACCATTTCCACATCGGTATCTTTGAACAGGCTATCCGCTACCCCATCCAGGTTCTCATCATTTACATCCACCTCCATCAAGTCGGGCCCCAAATTAATTGGAAAAATTTGGTGATTTAAAACTCTATTCTCAACAGGGCTTGGAGCCGGTTCAACATCTCCAGAAATGTCAATGACTTCAATTGTTCGGACCTTGCATTGAGGGGAGCAAGGCAGTGAGGTATTACGGATGCCATGTTTGCTAGTTTTCGGAGAATTGAACTGAGATCGGACTAGAGGTGGAATATCTTCTGGAAAACTACATGCTGGTGACGGGTCTTGAGGTTGTTGGGGAACATTAAAACCTTCGGATTTGTCCTTGCCGGGACTGAAGAGATTCGAAATTTGGTCGGGATTGAGCAAGTTCAATGGAATTAATGGCAGGAATGAGTACGGGATTGGGGGTAGGAATGCTGAAGTTTGATGTTGCTGGAACCAAGGGGCAAGTGATGGGTGACAAGGGGCTGGGGGATTTGAGAATATTGTTGAAGAAGGAGATGACTCCAAAAGCTGTCTCTGTCTTTCCCGGAAATCTATGTGAGTTGGGGTTTCTGGGACTCCTAGAGAAGTCCTGGGCTCTGGTTGGTAGCGGAGTCTGGAGGAAAATAAAATGTAAGAGATTAGATGGAGCAATTGTTCCGATGCCAATTCAACAATAATTCAAGTAAATACATACTAAATTAGCAAATCATATCTCAGTTAAAGCTCTTATTATTATTATAATTTAAAGCTAATTTAAATTTTGGAACAATACTGCATTTCTTGATTGTATACTTAAATTTTATTGAATTAAATTACAGAGCTATCTCCGTGCATACGGGCAGCCCTCAAAGGATCCAAATTTGACACTTACTCTGACATGGTCATATAAAAAGAAATAATAATATTGAAGTAGATACTGTGACCAAATATTTTCCCCATGAAAATTAAATGATGTTCTAAGACGGAGGGTAATATTGTACTGCAGAAGCAAATTATAAAATTAAAACCTTAACGAACGTACATGTTCTCAATGGTAAATGTGGTGACACCCTTTGAAGGATGTTGAGACGAGGAAAGTTGAAGTGCACTGAACGCCTGTGAAGTTTCCATTTCAAAGTTAAGAAAACAAAATATTTTTAAGAAAGAAAACGAATAATTTAAAAATGTATTTAAGAATAGGGAAATTTTGAGAGAGATAATTTCTTGAGGCTGATTCCAATTCAAAGAACTTTGGGTAAATAAATCGATCCCAATTTTAACGTAGCTTACCTAACCCTTATCTTAAGGGAAAGGCTGCAAAGCGTCCAGAAAAGCTTTCCAAGTTCAAAAGGAGAAACCCAGATTGGCCAGTTTTTTATGCCTGGAAGCCTGCACGTATAGATTTAGACAAGCCGCCATATTGATACATGACTTCCTTTGTTTCTTGAACACTTGTTTTGCTTGAAAAATATTTCCTTTGGAAGTATGCTTGTTCCTAGTATTTATGTACATACGTAAGCACTACCAGAGGTTCTGTGGTCAGGATTTCATTTGGTCATTGCAATTTGAAACAAAGCGAATTTTAGTCGTTTTGAAGTAAGCACAGAACACACGATTATTCCTTCCATTTTATTTTTAGTTTGAAGAATTTTTTATAGAGGGAAGTTATTACTCCGTGCATCTTCGGGAGTCGTCTGTTGCGATATTATACAATGTAGTATTTTAGCAGGGCAGTGGAAAATCTAGGTTACCATAGCATTTGTAAAAATTGGTTTAAAATTTAAACACCAGGCTTTGCATTTAGATATTCTTAAACACGACGTAAATTTACTACATTACTAATAAATTCTAGAATAAATTCTTGAAGAAAAAGCTCCTATATTTTTTGATGGTATTATAGTCACATTAACTTATAGTTTGCAAAATTCCAGCAAATAATGTTATTAATTTTTAACCTATTTCATTGTAAAACGTTTACATTATGGCTCTACAGAATATATGTACATAATGACACTTGACACTATATATAGTTGAGATTGTGCTGTACAAGGTAGAACTACAGAACGGGGTCCCATGAAACCCACCACTAAGAAGAGTATATCGTCGCTGAAGAGGCAAAATGGACTAAGTGCAATTTCGAATAGAAGCAAAATGGTCTACATGCCTTTTTCCTTAAAGGCAAAACGGAATAGTTGCAAGCTTTCCTGAAAGCAAAATGAACTACATGCAGTTTTCACTAAAAGCAAAATGGTCTACATGCGTGTATACTTTCATAATGTATGTAGACCATTTTGCTTTTAGACGAAATTGCACTTATTCCATTTTGCTTTTAAAACTTGATGCATCTATTCCATTTTGCATTTAGTAAAACTGCATGTAGACCATTTTGATTTTAATCCAAAATGCATGTATTCCATTTTGCCTCTTCAGCGACGATATGAGTCTAGGAGATTATTTCATATGCCAGCCATTATATGTACAATTGGTTTTACTGTGTTGTGTAATCATTAAAAGTTTTAATTGCTTTTGTGACGAATGATTAACCCTAAGCGCAAGAATCAAACTACAGGGAATTTATTATATAGTGGCTCCAAATGGATGGGAAAATACCTGACAACATCCTTTTTTATTGCATAATATGTACATAACTCTATGGAGGATTTAATTATTCCAATATAATGGGAATACCATCTGGGAGGAAATCGCTAGATAGGAAATACACTGAGCATAAATGGCAATTCTGCAAAAGCATAACATAATTATACAAGTACAGATATGTACATAGCTATGATACTATTTGAACAGACACAAGGCCAATGTTTAGTCCGTAGTAGGCACCGATATTACATTATACGTGTTATTTGCATACATATCAGCGTACTTACTACAAACGGAAGCGCAATCACTACAAAAATCCTAACTCTCTGTAAAGCATCATGTGTGCATACAGCTTGACAAGAATGCAAATGTCCCTCAAGCTATTTACTTAAAATTGTTGCACACACAAATCCATACACAGTGTAATATCTTTCTGGGAAAATGTGCCGTCTCACCTTATCAAACCCAACTCAGCACTCGCGCTATCCCCCGATGTTGACATTTCCCTAGTTTCATTCTATTATCTCAACCAGCCCATATTTATAAATTGTATCGTATATTTACGGGATTAGCATTTCCGTAGACGCAAACTCAACAAAATTGTAGACTTTCAGCAACCCGGAAGAGAAACCAGTGCAGTCATGAAGCCCTTCAGCAGGAATCTTAGTTTTGCACTCCATTTATTTTTCAGTAATTTCGAATCAGCAGACTGTACTGACTCCGAGCTCTCATTAGGATTTTTTCGTTCGGTCTTAAATTATTATTCTTTGTCGGCTCTAAAATTTGGTCAACATGGAAAAGAAAAAAATTATTTACAGACGTTTGGTGGCTTGGGTTCTAATTGTAACTATATCTATTTTAAAATTTAAAATTATTACAGTACAGTGTACTCTTGCTATTTAAGGGACTCCTGTGGGCTCAGAATCTTTTATCTATTGAACCCAAAGTATCTGGACCAAAACTACCTGGACACATTCTCGTTTACCACAAATAATTATTATTGTTGTCCTTACTGAAGGACAACAGCGGTTTCAGGGATACTCTTAATTGTTAGTAGAGATTGTACTGTGGACTGTAGTTGAATTATTAGTTTGAAAGCTAAACTTTGTGTATGCATTTCTTAATAATAAAATTTATTTCTGTCAGGCTGTACACCTTGGAGCGATAGGATTTTACATATACTTTGCTGCCACGGGAAAGATCGTTACAACAGAGGCAGTAGGTCCGGCAGGTGATGTCAAGGGAAAATATTTTCCAGGCAACGAATGTAAGTAATTAGCTTGAAGTTGAATTTTTTCCAGGAACCTGGAATTTTTATTACTTGATTTATAAGGGCTTACCCTTGATGTAAATTATTTTCCAGATGCCGGCAGGATCATGTATTGCGGTTACGGCTTCATCAATAGCATGTTCGGAGTTGTGACGGGGATCGTGCTGCTCTTACAACCCCAAGCGGTAGTAAAGCATTTATTGCACAGATTACTCTCGATACAAGAGAACCCTTATAAGAGCCTTTTATATAAGAGGACACAAATGATTGGACAGAGTAATATAAAATTAAGCAAAAATAATTTTGCGTTCAATTTTTTTGAACAGAAAATTAATTTTCCTTAGACTCTGACACTTGTAAAATCTAAATGGATTTAAGGGCGCTCTTATTTAGAGATAAATCTGAAAAATTAATTCCTCGAATGTAAAGTGACAGGAAATATAATTTCCGTAATCATTGAAAATAATTCCTTTTGAAATTGTATTTTCATCTTTGTTTGGGAATGTGTACAGGGATACAATGGATTTCTAAAAATTTGGATAATTTCCGCTATCATCATCATGCTGTCCAGCTTTGGGGTGCAAATGTTTCTCAATATAAGGATTGAGGACAGGTTGACAATTCTACTGCTCTCCTTCCTCCTGTATGGATTCGCACTATCAGTTTCACAGGATCATTGGAAGTCTGAGAATGACTCCTGTGCTCACGACAATTGTCAGCACATGATCGAAATGGATGAAGTACTTTGAAATATAGTGTTGTAGCACAAATATTGCTCAAAGTATTTTTTTTTACTTTATCTAATTGTAAAAAACTTTTTATATTTGCTCAAATAATATTTTTTATTTCAAATAAATTATTCATAGTCAAAGAACATTAATTGTATTAAGGCTCCGGAAAAAGACTTGAGAGACATCATCATTTTCAAAAGTGACCAAGTCTGAAAGGCTGGGGATTGTACGAATCTAGAAAAGACGAAGAAACAATCTTGCTCTCACGATTCACAAAATTTGTTCACTCGTGTATGAATTTAGTAGCAACATATATAATTATTATTGATTCAAATTACGCATAATGTTTGTAACAGTTACAAATCTTTAGCAAACCCGTACACTTTAGAGTTAAATATAAATTTACCGTCGTATGGAGCTGCATTTGCAATTGCGTTTCTTCCCACCACATTGACAATGACCAGCATCATTGCTAAGATCTGGATGAGTTTGGACCAGAACTGATACGAAGTAATTTCCATTTTTACAGTCAGTGTGTATAGTTACAAAAGTGGAGTAATTGGATGATCGAAGCGAAACAGGAATGTAGCAATGTCTGTCGAAATGAGAATCTCCCATGGACTTTTATACCCCTGAGATTTCCAGTAATTAACTTGGCTGAAAATTGTAACGCTTATGGAGGAAGAGTTTTTATAAATCAGTTTCCCCAAGAATGTATTGCCAAATATTTTCAGAACTTTTTCCTCTGAAGCATCTGTCACATACAAACATTTAAATTACATAAATAAACGCTCATACGAGAATGTATTATTTTATTAAGGAAACTACACTGAAACTGACTGCTCATAGTCATCCATAGACAATTAACTCACCGAAGTTCCTGCAGCTGAATTTGACACTTGTCAAATCTCAATTAATTACAATAATTCATTATATGTACATATACATACACATGACAGGGTGAAATAAAAATGTTAATAGCAAGAGACTGTTTAATTGCAAGTTTAATGACTCATCGATGTATCCAAGCCCTACAGGCTAAAATATTTACAATTAATGTAGTTCCTTCCCTTTAAAGTTTCCCGTTACAGCATTTATCCCATTCTGTGGTAATCTCAATAATATTCCTTATACGACGATCTTCCTTCAAAGTTTACTATTAATTTACCTCGTGGCAGAACTCATCGACGTTTTGCTAATTACCATCAGAAAGCTAGCATTAATTACGAACCGCAGTAGTAGGTTCGTATCCTCAAATTTCTATGAACACATGGATTTAATTCTGAAATTTAAAAAAAATTACGATGCATTATAGCTAAGTAGCATGTATGTATGTAATTAATTACACTCAAACAAAAAATATTTTCCCCAAGTTTCCTCCACATTTTAGGTAATTGCAATTATTTCAATGAGTCACACACGCAATTCAGAGTGACAGACAGTCAAGGCTCTTTTTAACACCCACCCCAATTACTGCCAGCACGCAAGAATACTCCTGAAGAATGGAGAAATCCAAGATGTTGCTAAAAAGGATGAGCCACTTGTCTTATAACATATAATTAGTGTCAAGCTCTATTTAAAAACCGCTTAATTATTGATTCCATTCCAGGTTGCTTATTTTGTATGTACATGTTTGCAAATATAAATTAAATTCTGGGAAATCTTGTGAGTATCTATCCTTGAATCCTCTTAAGAATCAAGAGTTCGGACCTCAAATAAAAATTTCTTATTCCTCTCCAGCCTGCTTATTTAGTAACAACACTTTATTGAGTTCCTTTAGTCCTCCTGAGTATTTTTCTATAACGTACTATAATCTAAGAAAATGTTTGTCGACGGAACATTATATTCTCCATACGAACACCAGGATATTCAACCGGAGGAGAGTACAGCTGTGGAGTTTTTATTGAACCGATTAATTGATCTGGAAGGAGCAGGTCTTGGGAGTAATAAATGGCTGGTAAAAATTCCCTATTTCATGTCAGAATGTCAGAGGCCTACAATTTAAAATCAAAGCTGAATTATTGCTGCGGAACGGGGGTATAATAATGGGTTGGCACAAAATTTTGTATGAGAATTTTAAAAAAATTTAGTATTTTCCGTAGACAAATGCCGAGACTGGGGAATTTATTTCTGTCGAAGAAGCAGACCCAATGTCCCGTAAAATTGCCAGTGGGATGTTTAAACGCGGGATGAGACATGGAGATGTGATGTTGTACTCCTCTCATGAAGCCACTTGGCTCCATGTGTTCATATTCGGGGTTTGGAGGGCCAATGGGACAATGAGAGCTTCTTATCCGGAGGATAGCATTGGTGCGCATATTGATAAAGAAAGAATGAACGAAAAATTTTAATAAGGACATGTTGCTACAGCACATTGGTTCAAAAGCAATAAGTAAAATTTTAAATATTTTTGAAATTATAGATACAATAGTGGACAGGATTTTAGAATCGAAAATCAAGTGGATTTTGTGCGATCCGAACTCTGCTGTTGAAGCCCTGTCCGCAGCGGTCAAAGTCCCTTGGGAAGTAGAAGTCATTAGTTTTGGAAACCCTCCAAAAGGATGCATTTCCGCCCATGAGATAATGAATGACGATGGTTCTGGTAAATTAGCAAAACAATCTTCACCTATAAGTAATTATGTAGAATTTACTGTCACAAGCCTGAGGAACCCTTACAAAAAATTATCTCTGGAGGGGCAAAGTGAGACACTCCCGATTACTACAATGTTGTTTTCTTATATGACCCCGACCAGTGTCAAATTTTGCAGAACTGCTCTATGGAGATAGGGTGTGATTGTAAAAATTAGGAATTTTTAAGAGAGAAAGGCAGATTAGGTTATATAATTTTATTACTAGAGTTTAATTTTTTGTGTTCGGACTTCGGATTGTCTTGAAACAGCCTTCCCAGCTTTTTCCCTGCAAGAGGAGGACATGGGTCTAATTTTGAACACGAGTGGTACTACAGGAGCGAGCAAAGGTGCTGTGCATACCCAGCGTGGCCTAGCGAAGATTTTTGGTACTTATGCACAAACCTTTAGCAATCAGGTTTACGGAGGGATGCTCACGATGGGAAGACCCACACACATAACGGGCTCTTGCATCCCTTTTGCAGCTTTGTCTGCCGGAAAAGGGCTCCTTCAACTTAATAATGTCACTATGGAAAATATCTTCCATGCCGTGCATCATTACAAGGTAGTTTATTATTATACAGCAGAGTGTACTCTAATTTTGAGGCACTCCATTTTTAACAAATAATGTTTATCTCGCTAGACTATATTTCTGGTAGGAAAACAAAAACTTAAACATATTCGGGCTTCACACAATGTTATTTTAATCTGAAGATCATTTTAAGGTTTTCAGCATTTAGCTATTTCGGCCATTGCTGTGCATTAAAGAGAGTGAACTGTAAGAATGCAAATGCGTTTTAAATTAAAATTTTAATATGATGTTACTTTTGATCGCCTAACAGCCTGAAGGGATATTTGGTTTTCCAAAGTACTTGCTATACTTAGCAAACAGCCCTGATGCGAGCAAATATGATTTCAGTTCTTTACGAGTCGTTTCCACAGGTGGAGTTGTAATTACTCCGAGCTTTGTCCAAACAATGGAGTGCAAGTTGGGAGTTCGGGTTGTTAATGTATGTTCTTGGCGTTGATTGTTTTTCACTCAACAAATATGTATGTACTCAACCCCATAATTATCTAACTAAGTAATTGTGCTCATTTGGTATAGGGGTACGGAATGACAGAGTGTGGTCTTTTTACTTCCACGAGATCTTATGATCCGAATTCGGAAAGCAAAATATTGGAAAGTAATTTATCTGCTACATTTTTAAAACGCTACGTGTAATACAGTAATATATAAACATATTGTAAAACTTACAGAAATAATAAATGTAATTGCACTAAATTCAATGTTTCCAGATATACCGGATTTTAGCGTCGGAAAATTAGTGCCTGGAACTACCCTGCAAGTTCGGGACATTGACACTGGAAAACCACTGGGACCCAATAAGGAGGGAGAGCTTTGCTTCAAAAACGAGTTAATGTGTGCAGGCTACTTGAACAAACGTGAAGTGAGATTTTATTCATTAATATTTTACGTATATAACTGTACATATCAATTTTAAAATATAACTCTAACATTTAATATTTCTGAATTTTCAAAGGAATCTGAAAAAACGTTCCCGGACGGCTGGCTTCGAACGGGGGACGTTGGATACTTTGATGAAAACGGATTTGTGTTTGTGGTTGACCGAATCAAAGAAATTTTTAAGTACTATAATAATCATGTGAGGCTATATGTATAAATGCTTACAAGTGAAAAATATGTGCAATTGTATTAATCAGAAAAAGAACATTCGTACCTGAAAATGCAAAATTACAATAACTATTTCCGCAACTTTGTTTCCAAAATAGATTTCCCCTAGTGAGCTTGAAAATATAATTCAACGTCATCCTGCTGTAAACAATGTATGCGTAGTTGGCGTCCCTGATCCAGAAGGTGGAGACAGTGTTCCACGAGCGTTCGTTACACTCAAAGATGTGAACGTCTCCGCACATGAGATTCGTCAATTTGCGAATGGTAAACTTGATGTTATAAATAACACCTATGGGAATTTAGTACATGCAGTTTGGCTCATTAATTTATTGTAAGCAGAATTATGAAGCAACACTCATGACTTTATCATACTAATGAGAAACTTACTGTACAATTTTAGAAAATATGGCCTCATACAAGAAACTTCGAGGGGGCCTGATAGTTCTTCCGGAGCTTCCTGTCGGAAAGACGGGAAAGCTTGAAAGACGCGTGTTGAGCAAGATCCAAATATCAATTCCGAAAGAGATGTCGACTTTTTAACTATTAGTTTAGATTAATTTAGTCGGTTTTCTTGCATAATAATGCCAACATCAACGTTTATGAGAAAATTATGTTTTATTGGCGCACGAAATGGAAAAGTGTTGTCTTTATACTTCTAACAGTAAGCTTCAATTTGTACAATGTAATAATATCAAAGAGTGTATAGACTAATATTTCATTTAATCAATATGTTATTGATTGTATTGCCTGAAACCATATTAAAATCTGGGAACAATAGTTCCGAAATGAAAACCTTCTATTGGTATTTATGTCACCAATAATGATGTAAATAAAATCATGCAGTATAATGTTGTCAGCCTCAACCGGGATTTTAACACGAGACCTGCTCCAAAAGCAGAAATTCTAGACCATTGAGCCGTTCTTATAAACGTCGGTATTGTGAGTAAGGTTGGGGATATACGAGTTTTATTTATAACTAAAGAGGAATATATTTCTACGTGCGAAATGTTAATAGAGTCGAATTAGTACTTAATGTGGATGTGGGGATGAGTAGACGAAGATAGGCCTGCCGGGCATCGTAATTTGGGGATCCCCGGGTGGAGATCCTTTCCGGTTTCATATTTTGATTTCGGACTAAAGTTCTTTCGAATACTGTGGTCGCTTGTTCTCTAAATAGAACCTTTGCGGGTAATGTGATGCCGGGCATCGTGTAACCCAGGCGCAGATTCACTACGGTTTCTGAACCCAATTTCGAAAACAATGCTCTTTCGAAACGTGTAGTCGCTTGTGCTTTAAACCGAACGTTTGAGGGTAGTTTGATGTCGCGCATCGTAAAGCCCAGGCGTCGATTTTTTCCGTTTTCACAATGTGATTTCAGAACCCAAGTTCTCACGAATAGTGTAGTCGCTTGTGCTATAAATACAACGTTTGAGGGTAATTTGTTGCATGGCATCTTCAAACCCAGTTGGCGATACTTTCCAGGTTCGCAGTATGATTTCTGACAAAATGTTCATTCGAATTGTGTTGTCTAAATAGAACGTTTGATGGTAATTTGATGACGGCATCGTAAAATTCAGGCGGCGATACTTCCTGATTTCACGATCCGATTACTGATACAATGTTCTTTCGAATAAAGTAGCCGCTTGTGCTTTTAATCGGCGTGGCGATCATTTCTGGTTTCTCAGTCGGATCTCGGACGCACTGTTCTTTTGAATAGTCAAGTCGATTGTGCTTCAAACCGATTGTTTGAGGGTTATTTGACGCTGGGCGGCGTAAAACAGGTGGTGATTCTTTCCAGTTTTACAATCCGATTTTAGAATCAAAATTCTTGTGATACATGTATTAGTTTGTTGTTTAAACCCAACGTTTAAGGGTTATCTGAGGCCGGTATCATAAATTCCGGGCGGTGAAACACTTCTGTTTAACAACCCGATTTGGGACACAAAGTGCTTTCAAAATTTGTGTAGTCGTTAGTTATCTTGAGCACGAGTGGTTTCATGTCGGGCATTGTGTATTCCTTACAGGTGTTTTTTCCAGTTGTACAAGGGAATCTATTGCCCGTTCAAACGTCTCTTGAATATACTCAGCCGATCGATGCAACTTTGGCTAAACTATATTCGTCTGGGAAAATCAGTCTTAACCAATGGTGAGACCATTGGTTGAGTCAGCATCGTAATTAAATCCGCAAGCGCAACCGAACTTCCTGAGGAAGAACTGTCATCGCCTGCGGGACTAAATGTGTCGACATCAGAGGGTGTGGGAGTTAGTCCACGATGTTCTTTAGTTTCCCGTTCATTCATAAGAGTACCAGGGGGGGTAGATTGTACGCTTCCGGAACGTACCGGACTGATATTTGGTTCCATTCCTCTTGTGATAGATGTTAATGATTTTCCATACGCCAGGAAGCGTAAACCAACCAGTCCGCTAGTACTACTACAATGATGCATATCAGCTGATGCTGCAATATCCCGAGCTAAAATACAAGCATTTATTACTGCATTATTTGTGTACGTTTTAAAAAGTAAGTGTACATTACAATCATTTTTTAGATATTAACGTGAATGAGGGCGTATCGTTTAACCACTTAACTGCATAACAACTATGTTGCAGTGTTGTCATTACAATTTCAATATTTGGAGGTATTAATTATTTAAGAAAAAATGTAAAAACTCGCCAGCTTTAATTTTGTTTATTTCTTCAATGCATGCACAAATTGTCCCCAATCGCAGGTGTTATGTGGGGTATAAATTGGACAGACATCGCATGAAACCATTCGTGAACAGGCGTTATGTCAACAGCATTTGTTTTTTATGAAGATGATTCATTGCGTTTTAACACGATGGAGAATATGAAGATTCACTCCTTAGGTCTCTAATTCAATTCTTGATATTGGAATATATGCCCGTAGTTTAGTGTGACTTATACTGAACTGTTACTAGTTTTGTGGTCCTGGTATTTTTAATTTGGCATGTATTTTTGACCTCAGGTATTTTCGGTACGCGCCGCCGTCCGTACAAATGACTACAGTTATTCGACGCAACTTTGGTCATCACATATATAGATGGTCAGCTTAAATCTCCCTTTCACCTTCTCTTCGACGTCCGCACTTAGTTTCAAATAACAACCCCGCCGTATAAATGTGCATAGCACAATCGCGTATTTTAGTTTCAAACACCTTTAAAAAATAAAACAACTTTTGTGAAACAATACTGCAGGAAAGTGGACCGTTCATCGATATGAAGGGAATCGATTTAGTTTCTGTGATGTACTATGCACGGCCGCAACTATACAGCCATTGATAGTAGATCATCCATTGGTTCGGTAGTAGTGCACGGAACGTATTGGTGTCGCTCTATATACGTCAATTATTTTTAGTTCTGATATTTCACTCGATTCGTCATTGTATGTTGGAAGTCATTATTGCCTTTAAGTTTATTTCTTGTTTCTCTTGTAGACAAGCGTTTTAATCAAACGGAAAGGCAGCTATTTAAGACCATTTCAACTATTGCAAACTGCAACTTTCGAGGAATCCAAGGTGAAGATTTCAGTTCATTCCTGACTTCTGTCAAGAGAATGTTTGGATTATCACCATCCCACTTCATGGGCATCTTAACTGGTTACCCCACATGACCTGTTTATGTCAAATGAGCTCAATAACATTTAATGCTTGCCTTGAAGTCATTTGGATTGATATTGGTTCGTCGCAGTCGCTTGCGTACGACATTTATCTATCCTACACCTTGGGAAACGTGATGACCTAAATTCACTCGGAATAGGTCACGTGACACCTGAGTACGCCGACATTACCCGGCTGCTGGGTATACAGCCCTGTATACACGATTAAGGCTACACCATTAGAGGTTTATGCTGCTTGACCTGAAGAATCACGTTTTGACCCTACCAGGTCAAACGGGTCAGCCGATCGACTTGATTTCAAAGGCTTCTCGGAAACTCTACTAGGACCACCTTCTGTGCAAATTTGGTTGAAATATGTCGGAACTATCTGTCTGTTGAACAGTTTAGAATCAAAAGTGGCGCGCGTTTATGACCTCTCAACTTACCTCCGCCGTCACCCCTGGGGTAAACATGGTATATACCAATACAGTACCTGTTACAGCCACAATTCGACTGTAATAATAATATATGGAACTTGAATTACGTTTTCGAAAGACCAGTGCTCCTGGAGCACACAAATGTAACTTTTATCCAAGAATGTTTAATTCGCTTCACCTTCTCATGAAGTGACAGCCTTTGCTGTCCAGTGTAAATGGGATGAGAAGGACGTTATAAAATTACTTAAATTTCCTTCGAAATTGCGAAACTTGAAAAACAAGGTGTTTCCCATTCACACTCAAAACTCAATCTGACTTTCTTATTTTCCCATTCCTAGTTATCTATGTAATATCATACATGCATTACACAAATCCAATCATTTTAGCTTAAATCTATTGTTGCTTCAATTTACAATATTAACTATTCATTTTACAACTAAACAAATGAGTTGAAATGCCTATGGTAACATTGTGTAATATTCCCATGTAAATACATGGTACGTACATATATCTTCTAATATAACTAAGTGTTGCTAAATTAACTAAGAAACTAACACTTACATTTTCATTTAAGTATCCTAACATGAATTACTACCCATACGAAGACATTTTAGTGGTATTCACATGGTTGGACATTAGGTCTATTAGCCGGGTATCCAAATTAGTTGAACTTACACTTATATGTTACATGCTTCTAATTATTTCCAATTTCACACTTAGATCATAACCAAAGTATTTCCCCTTCAAGGGTACTATTAAGAGGTACTTATTCCCTATATATTCATACTTGGGCATTAGGTCTAACTACCCGGGTATTTAACATTACCATATTCGGATACTTAACCTACATGATGTTATGTATACGATATACTTGCGCCATCTATGAGGCTCTTACACACTAATACTATATATGTATTCCTATGTAACAATAATTCCATAAGCCTATCTATGGATGATTTCTATGGTATAATTTAAGCTTCAACAGTACCATTCTACAGGTATATCATGGTCATTTTATGCATTTTGGGAAGATTTGAAGAGATGACTGCTTTTTCTCGTATATAACTGTTGGACTGATACGTTGAAGTTGTTTTAAGTATTGCATTCTAATTTTATTATAGTACGACTAGAAAAGTTTTAATATTTTAGTCGAGGGTTATGCCAGCATTTAACGATTCATGTTTTATTAGTTGAACATTGGAACCTGACGTTGCACTTGAAAACGTTTGATTTTTCAGAACTTCAACTTTCACGAACATTTAAATTTCCTGCGCTTAGATAGCGATTTGTCGTTTCTCGAATTGGAAGCAGCAGTGAAAGCCATGAACATTAAACTAAACATAGATAAGCTGTGATTCTAACGAAGTTTGCTAAAACACTGAACTAAGTCAGGAAAACTCCTTAACGGTTGTGGAAAAATATGTGAAGGTTTTTACAACTATTGACAGCCAGAGTCCACAACTTCTTCAACTGATGTAATTTTTATACGGTATGAACTGTAGCACCGCCGAGGCTGAAAGAATTTTTTCTTTAATGCAGCAAAGGACCCCGCAAAGAAACTTGTTAAACATAAACAGTGTAAAAGCTGAACTGCTGATCATTGTGAACTATCAAAACCAAAGTTGGCCTCAGATGTTTAAAAATTCAATGCTAACAAATGATTGCTGACAGTTACTAAATCATCTAAAGAGTATGACACCACTTGAAACTGATTTCTTGAGGTAAGTACCTGATATGCCCGGGATATACAAACCAAGTATAAATAGTTAAATTGCAATGCAATGTTATTATACTTTACAGTGCGATTTTTTTCACTTAGGAGTCCTGATTTGAGATTGGAATTATCTGGACACCCTATTTTTATGCCGAGATATTTAACATTTTCTAGATTTGTGACAATCTCACAATGTCGAATTGTCACATTAAACATTGCACTCTCTTCGTGCTGTAATTTTTGTTTCCAATTCCGTTGGAAGAAGATTAAAAATTACGTTCATAAATTGATAAACTTCACTGTATTAAAATACTAGCATTTACATATGTTTTACAGGCAGAGTATCTATTATTTTCAACTATTTATATTTTGGAGACCACACAAAATTAAATCCAAGCTGCTTCACAAGAATTAAATACTTGACTTAAAATATTGTACACGCAGAATATTGTAATGTGACAGAATACGTGAAAAAAATGTAAATATTTTATTATAATTCAACGCGTAATATGCACATCATTTATAATCAACAGAAAGTTCTGCTCATTAAAAAAATGGGAGACGAAGGCTGGTTACAATAAAAAATATTTATCGTTTATTGAGACTAAATCTATACATACATACATATATACCCAAGTTACAGTGTGAACATGGAATGATCTATCTTGTACTAGATGAATATGAAGTTTACAAAAACTCATGCTATTGTTGAAACTAAGCGAATTATTATGAATCAAAATGTTGCTTGATTTTGGTTAACGTTAAGATACCTTAGTCAGAAACATACACAGAGTATAGAGATAATGAATTTTCCAGCTCAGATTCAAAGGAAATACCTTTATTAAGTATTTAACTTCTAAATTAGATTTAATTATTTCAATGATCTTAACGGAATATTGTGTGCGTGTCTATATAAATGTGATTCAAATTTCTTTATTATGGGGATCTCATGTCATAATATGTGCAATAAATATATGATAATAATCTGAATTTTATTGCAGTTTTCATTTGTGTTTAAATAAATAAATTATATACTTAATTGAGAACTTAAAAGCAACTTCTTGAAAGTAAATTAGAATTTTTAGAAATTTTGGTTCCCACGCTCAACACTACAGTTTCAGGTAGAAGTTGGTCAAATTAACTATATGAGGTTTCATTTCCAATAGTTCCTCATACATCCTGGAAACTTCATCAGGATTATATGCACGTGAGCGACGAAACTGCATGGAACTGGCGGAGGACCACGGTGTGTAAACTCGGCCTTGTCGTGCAGGATCACTCGTTAATTCTGTTACAGTCACATTTGTTACCTGCCGAACAATCCCAGCAGTATTATTTGTTACATTGGTTTCCATCACTGGTGGCAATATTGCCGCCTTTGATGAAAACAAAGAGCACAATGATATCACCACAAAGAGGGTTTGCGAAATCTTGGAAAGTAAAACACACTTTAGTTATTCACAAGGGCATCCAGTCACTATAATTTATTAGTATTTTTTAACCCAATCAAAATCATTACTATCACAAATATAACACAATGATTACTTTTTAATAATGAAATGCTCACAGTCGAAAATTATCATAACCTCACCATTATTGTAGTAGTATAAAAATAATAGTTTTTTGTATACTTTGATTCAACAGGAATTTGTAGCAGGTTAGGACACTTAATCAAATTGGATGCAATGTACGATGAAAAGCTAAACTTCAAAAACTCACAGACAGCTAGAAACAATAATAATTCAATGTTGAAGTAATGGTTGTCAATTTGACACTGAACTGTCAGTCCATCAGAAACCCTTTTATAGGCAAGAAATTTTACCCGAAACTTCCATTGGAATCCTACCAGGGAAAGTTTGGATGTTACGGTGAAGTTTTTCCTTACGTATGTATATATATGAAGTAATTACATCTGACTGAACGGAAACACACTGGTAGTATTATTCCAGTACAAAGTTTGTTGTTCGTGTATTTAGACAAATGAAACGTATAATAATGCATGTATTATTATAATATATTATATATTCCAAATTATATATTATTATAGCGTATGTATAATTAATTATATGCAATTAGTAACATTACTGTCAAAATTGCATCCATTGCCATACATACGGTAATTTGCGCACTATCAGTAAATATGTACTTGCAAAACAAATTACGTAGGTAAGCATTGGACGTTTCCACTTAATTTTGACGTATCGTTTGCGTGCAGTAAATTCACGGAATTAAACCCTGCATGGACAACGGAGATTTCCGTACGAAATTGAGATGTACCTAACCCATTGGTCTGTTGCTTATATTATCCATCTACAATAATTATTAAACCCATCACATCTTACAATTCGGTAACACTGTAAAAACATTACTGTCGGGTCCGGGTGAGGAAATATTTCTCGCTGACTTGAAGCCATTCCAAACGCAAATAATCTTAGAACAATTATTCCATTTTTCAAATATTTCTTGCAAAGTTGCTCATCAGAAACCAATAATTATTTGTGTAAGTGCAGGTGGTGACAAGGAAAATGACGTAGATCCAGATATTTTTTTAATTAAAAGCAAATTGATACACGTACAATAAGATTAGTAAAATGGACTAGTTATTTGCGAGAAATCATTTACGAAAATATCCATGACATTGCCTTGTGGTTTATGGTATACAGTTTCTATAGGACAATTTTACTATACCCGTCTCAATTACCTACTGGAACAATTTCTCTGTCGCCGTTCCGATTTCATGTGGAGATAATTTTTCTGACCCCATCCCGTCCCAATTTTGAATGAGGAGGTCTAAATGTAAGCTCTGTCTAGAATGTAATATCTTGAGAATCTATTTTTATGTAGTAGATATTTTGTGACGAACAAGAAGCATGTTCCTGCAGTATGAATTTTAAATAGTTTGTTGTTTCTACGAATGTACATATTTGGTCCAGGGGAATTCTAGGAGGATGTTTTGACACATTGCGCGCGTGCTATGGACATGGATTTACCTGGACAAGATTGAAAATCCCCACAGTATCTGTAATTTATGGGAAACACGGGACATTCCAAAGAGATAACAAAACCCCGTCATTAGAGCCATGTGTCTCTAATTATTAAGGATTGATTAATTTAAAAATAATCTGGCGCTAACCAGCAGCCAGGTTGGCTAAAACTGATACGAGATAAAAGGCCGATCCTGTCTATGGATTTCCAGGTTTATCCAAGCAAATGTATACGTAATTGCTTGCATCCTCAGTACAAACATGCAATGACTATACTTCTGTTAAACAAATTTGGGAAAACGAAATAACAAATTTTACTGGATTTATCATTTTTTTTCTAGTTTGAACAGGACTGAATCAATGCTATCGATCCTACATATGACAGCCGGAATAACTATAATTATGTCAGATAAGGATATACAAAAACGAGGATAAAATTCTGATACCGTTAGAGTAGGAACGGATTCGGAAAAGCCGATGAAGTGCAGAGTGTCCACATTCACGTGATTCATCCTTTTAACACGCTCCTGTTAGATTTTTCCAGCAAATTGTTTCAAAATTATTCTCTTAATTAATTTTTATCTCCACATCCTTTCTTCACACTGTGGACTATTATTACCTCACCTATCCCATGTGAGGAAATTTTTCTCTATACGGAATAAGTCCGTATCTTAAAGCGCACGCGATATTTTCTACTACTGTGTAGAGAATAGCTTAACGAAGTCCCCAACGCAGAAGTAACATGTGTAATTTACGAGTACCAAGACGAGTAGTGTGTAATTTATTGTGAAACTCGGACGGATGCACTTAAGAGTCATAATTGGCAGTATCTGTATTTTTGTTAGTTTCACTAATAAGAAAAAATAATAATTACTGGATACGAGGACTCTCACCTTTGCAATTAGTGCAGCTTTCCATTGGCACATATGATGATTTGTTGCTTCTACATTCTAGAATGTTACTACTATCCTTACAGTGTACGCTCTCGTTTTAAATGGTAAATGATGAGTTGAGAAGCGTATTGCCTCCATAGGAGCAAAAACAGTTGATTGCGATCCCGCTTATTACAATGTTAGTTCTTCCTATAAGAATTTACCAATTTTAGAGGCGAAGTGACACAATGATCCCTTATTGAAGATCTCAGGATAATGTCTAGTAGTGTACAGAGTGTATGTCAACGCAATAACTGTGAACCATTCAGAACAGGCTTTTTAGGGGCGAAGTGAAGCTGAAAGTCCCTAATGCAAATGTCGGGGTGACTGCTTGTCTGTCGCCACGACAACAACGGAACCATTACTAGGCAATTCGAAGTTTTTGTAGGAGTAGATTAGGTCAAAACTAAGAATTCAATTGTTTCTGAAGGAGATCGGGTCACCCGTTTGACCTCACAAAATTGAATTAGATCCCGTATGCAAATACATTTGCATGAAAACCCGGATGTCAAGCTCTATAATAATTGCATTTGTTGCTACACTAAATTGACTTTCATATCAGGCCGGGAGATGCTGCACGAACTTGCATATGTCAAATTTGAATATGAGTGTTAACGTTTTTCAATTTGTATACAAATACTGCTTACGATTATATGCGGGAAATTTAATTAATGGAATAATAGTATGATATCAATAACGTGCGCATGCTTTTGTACAACACTTACAATTAGACCAATTGACTTTTCAACGACGATATGTATTTATGTATATGACAACCACAAACGTTTAAATGTGCACAGGTGTGCATAAAAGCGTTTTACTGATAAATAGTCAACGCTCAACGGTACATTTATAAACATTTTAAGGTACTTATAAGGGAACGTTTAGTGACCAAGTTGTTAAATGACGTAGTATCGCTTCGTTCCTTAGTGACTTAAAATTAGCACGTAGTGCTGATCACAGTTGATTCTTAAGATACCATCAGCCCCCTAGTAATATGCCTATAGTAGTACTACTGTACCACTTTGATTGAGACTTTTTGTTGGCATTACGTCGGTCAGTAGTAAGGCCGAGTTTGGGTTGAAATCGGCTAGATAGTTTTGCGAGAACGAAAACTATCTAAAATTTCGAAATTTAATTTAAATGACGGTCATCTCAAAAGCAACTTGAACGAATTCAAGGAACCTTTTTAAGAACATTACTGTTGTCATCAGAAAGACTGAATTTGTATTGGGTTGAAATTGCTGTATTAATTCTTGAAAAAATACTTGAAATTTTGACATTTAAATTAATCTTCAGAAATCAATGGGAATAATACGCACTTTATGGGTTGTTGCTAAAAACACAATCCTCGAGTCTGACGCAGCTTCAATTTATCGCATAACGATGATTACTATTTGTATTGTCAGAAATTAAAAAGTATTGTTTTTAGAGAAGATCGGGTCATTCGTTTGATTTTTTGGAATTAAAATAGGTCACGTTAAAATACACGCTAATACATACAAAGGCGCTGTCCGAGGTACAATGGTCTCTGTTGAAATCTTGTATGGATGTTGTTACTATCTGGAGCAAAATGAGTGATTGTCACAGTCATTGATGTTTTCTTGAAGATGCTGTAATTCCACACACGTCTTCTCAGATCCCCTATAATACAATGTGACACTTCACCCCTTGTTTCTAATCACAGGTAATTGTCAGTCTATAGCTTTGATTCTTCCCAGCACGCATTTACATACATAGAGTTACACATTACGTTTTAATACACGAATTGTACTTGAAATAGTCAGCATGTACATATGTACTTGTATGTATTTACTTTCCCCTCCTTCAGTTATGCACACAGGTTCTAGATTCTACATCCTTCAAAAATGTATAGGCTCACAGCACCTAGGAATATTTGCGTCTTAACGGGTACACCTTTCGCTCGTAGAATTAATAATAATTTACTATGGTGACATTATCACAGGTGAAAAGGAATATTTCCCTCGAAGCGAGGATCTCCTGCACTAAAAGCAAAATATGACTTGTTGTTACCAAATCATTTGATTTCAACATTAAGATATGTGCAAAAGCCGGCCGACCATTGCCTGCGTGAGGTGAGGTGGGGTTATTAAAAATGTGGAGATAACCGGGAGGATAAATACTGTCCCCAGAGCAAGTGGAAATGCAGTTGATTTGCTCAGTTCCAATTGTAATTGTAGCAATTAGATTTGTCGTCTCCTCTTCCTCTCATTGTCAGCTCCCGGCATTGCCTTAAAATATGGTGATTAGGGCTGTCAACTCCAGCATGAAGGTAAAGGCTAGGTTAGGGTTCGCCTAAGCCATTGTATTTATACACGTAGCTTCGATTGATGCCGACTGCATTCCAGCGTCAAACTCGTGAAGTTCACTGCTTCCATTCTGTACATGGATAATGTGGATGTACTATTTTATAACCAGAATTTGCCGGAAATCCAGTTGCCTCTCGAGGCTACGTGTAAATGCCGTGGCTTGAGCGAACTCAAACCCAGTCTTTAAGATTTTTCAAGGACTCAAGACTCCCGAAGAGGCTCTTTTACAATTAGCAGCTGCCGTAAGCATCTTATTAGCTCGTTACTGGAGTGAATAGCTGGAAGTATAATTGGCTTACTCCAGATGGAATCCGTCAGACAACATGATCAAAGGCCGAGGACAGAACGTATCTATGGAAAGTGAGAAGCGTTATCTTCAGAATTGTGGCAAGTAAGTAATAATGCAAAACCATTTCGTAAAATATATTTATTTGTACCCGATAATTATAACAAGATACAATTAGCTAATTTTACAAAATTTGATCCCCCATTTAAAAAAAATTGCCTTCTCAAAAATTATTAACCGAAATTTACCACTCATTTCCTCAAAATTGTGACACGTTTGAACTCCCTGGACAGCTCACAATCAGATCGAACCCTTATAAAATCAAATTTTGAAATCTTATTTGTGTTTCGAACTTTACCTATCACAAATATTATTTTCCAAGCAAAAATTTACAATTATATGAATTTTCCCGTCAAAAATTAAGACTCTCATTTTAAATTTTACCGTAAGACCTTATCACAACACCAATGACCAATGATTGTTGGGAAATCTTCAAAAATGATTATTTTAAATTGGGACGATTTTTAAAGGCAGTAGACCGATTTCTCACGATTTAGGCTGATAATAAGGGTATTGGAATTATTGTAGGTTGGATTTATTCGTTCAGATGGAAGGCTGCAAAAATCCACGAAAAATGGTAGGCGAAGGAAGTAAGGATAAGAACTAGCCCTCGGATATTCTAAGGCTTCACATGTGAAAATGCCTGATTGGTTGGTGTCTTACCAGAATGACAAACAACGTATGTTGTGCAAGTGATACTTATTGAGGCTTTTTATTCATTTTTATTAGTTCTTTTTAAATATTTGCATTTATAATTGCTTTTAGTAAATGAAGACTGGGAATGAAGGAAGGCTGCTGTTTGGAGGACGGCTGAGGGAAGAAAGGGGCCATTTTTAATTGAAGGAACGCTGATAAAAAGTAATCCATTTTAATGGCTTCCTTTGGTAGTAGGAATGAATGCTCGAAAAGGTTGGTTATGAAACCTTGAAGGAAAACATTTTCATTTGAAGATTTTGAATACAATACTAATTATTTTAAATCAGTAGTTTGGGACTTAAAATGTATTGTGTTGTTTTATTTCAGACACCTCTCACAGCAAGGACTTGTTTTCATTGGGTAAATCGGATGCAGTACAGACGGCTTTAACTTTCAGCAGAAAATACTAGTTCCAGCGGTACTTGTTTGTCCATATGAGGATTGCAAATTGCAATTGTAAGTTTGATAATGAAAGCTTCCAACCGAATTAACGTTCCCTATTGTTATGGACATTTTTTGGCTGAACACGTGACGTCAATAATATTTACATAATATTAACATTATTAATTTATATTGTTATCAGAGGTACGGAATATTTTCAAATACTGTATTTGTTGTGCTGTACATAGTATTTTAACATATTCCGTATTTTGTATTTTCTCATCTTTAAAATTTTGTAGGGAATTAATATTTTGTAGTCATAAAAAATTATTTTGTACTTCGTATTTGAAAAATTTACAAACGTAATGAAACATTATTTTGTATTTAAAATTTTTACCGAACAAGCCACCCCTGTATTTCAAATACAAAATTTTGTTTCAAAATACATAGCTCTTGCAAATAATGTCAAGAACTTTGTAAAGTACATGTCTGAGTTAAATTTATAATGGTGAAAATTACAGTGAGTTTCGTAAATAGTGGCTTCTTCTTATAATTAGACAGTATTGCCTGATTGAAAGATTCAAAGGCAATTAACTAAACATTTGAGAGCAACTATTTTGAACATGTATTTTTTATTTCAAATCCAGTATTTTTATTTCATATTGTACGTTTTGCTTGAAGTTTTGTTTTGTATTTGAATAAATTAATATGGTTATTTTTAGTTTCGTTTGTACTTTGAGTTCTAGTTAAACTAGGTATTTGTAAATGTTGTCGTACCTTCAATTAGTTACTCTAACAATTAGTGTTTGTAATTTCTTTCTATATTTTAGTTTTTCCGGGTCTGTATTTTGATGTGCATGTATTTTCCGTGCCTTTTATGGTTATTCAAAATAATAAATAAAATTGCAGATAAAATTCATACAAATTCCCTTCTGTCATTTATTCCGGTGTAAATCCTGCCCTGAACAGTCAAAAGCCGATATTGAACCGATGTTCTTTTTGCGTACTATTACTGCCGTTTGTATAAGGGGACACTACTATGCCGTATAACTATCTGAATTGATTATTCTTACTATAAACGAGGAAGTCCAAAAAGCAAAATCCCTGAAAGGCAATTTAATTTGTCATTCGTTCCCAACTGTAGTTTCTCTTCTCCCTTAAAAACGGGGGGTCAAAAATTAAATACGCAATTTGACAGAGTTACCATTACCCATAATCACATTTAAGAATTTCACTGTACACAATAAGCAGTCAATTATGGTATTCAAATATGGAGTTCATCCGTTAAATAATTAAAGTAGCTGTGGTAAATTGTACACCTGTCATTTCGTGTTTACGCTCTGCTTCAAATCCGTAAACACTGCTGACAGGCAATTACGAGGGCAATTTAGTATGCTTCAACTAATTTACCTTACAAATATAATCCTTGTTGACGATCTGTACGACTCGCGTACAAGACTTGTCAGGTTGTTTCCAAAGGGGATTTACAGTAACATTGGACATTTTTCCCGCTAACAAAAGGCGATTTTAAAAGGGAACACGAAGCGATTTCCTTATGCGTGCTCTGACATACTTATATAACATTACATACAGTGTGTATAGTATTAGGTAAATTAACAAGCCATCTTTGACACGAAACAATTTTTATTCTAAGTTATCCTTCCATTAAATACAACACTGTGACATAGGAATATTTTGCATCAGCAATTAATATATTCAATACTAAACCCTTGTTGAAAACTAACAGCCAGCAATACTTCAAGAAATAAAAGGATATTTTTCCAAAACCTCATTAACGTTTGGACCTGTTGCAGATTTTTGTGTCAGAACGTAAATAAATTATAATGCGTGACTACACTACTCTTGACTCAAAATGTTACGCACAAATTGTTCAAAGTAAACATGCAAACTTGACAGAAATAATTACCCGGAACAGTACATGGATTACAAGTAATTACATGCTTATGTATGCGACAGTAATGACGCCCATTTCTCCCATATAAGAAAATCCGTCTCTCCAACAAATTTTATCTCCAAATGCGTATTACATGGGCCATAATATGCATTTTTTGTTAAAATTTTCCAAACGATTGGAAGCGCAGGGAACGATATTATGTATAGTTGCATAACTGTGAATGGAATTACTATAACTTCTTTCTCCATGCCCATTGATTTTAATTTTGTTTTTAGCACCCCTTTCCTTCTTCCTTGAATTTCTTGTTTTTGAAGAGCTACTGTTGAAAGTAAGTATAATGGTAACGTTTTGCAAAACTAACTTCATCAAGTAGCCCAGAGTCTGGAACGGAAGTCTGTACTTGAGGGGTATTTTGTTTCATTAAATATTTTTCATGTGACTAATTTTATAGGGAAGTGTGTCACATGAAAATTTACCACAATTACGTCAATTAAGGTAAGCAAAAGGTTGAGGCATATGCCCTGAGGCAGGTCAAAAATGTGATGGGATGTTGAGCGGGTTCCGAGAAAATATATGCAGCTTTAGTTATTGTCAGTTTGTTGTGAGGAGACAAGGATTTAGTTCAAATGCCTCCCTGACATCTACATTAATTTGTACATTTTTAGGTGCAGCAGATTTTTATACAAAAAATCTATTTCAATAAAAAATTTATTATTTCTCATCTGAATCTGAATCCTTCGGAATTATGATGAGCCCTTTTAAAGTATCTTTTAAAAACCTAGTGACAGCTCTCCTAGCCATAGTTTGGATGGTAATTTTCCCAACTCTGGTGCTTCTGTTTACGCCACTCTACCTCCATCGGAAAATCGTCTCAATTTACGTTAAAAGATACAGAAAGGATTTAGGAAGTATGGTGTCAGCCCGGAGTTCCATTCTTTCTCTAGATAACATGAAGAAACCCAAATGCAACGTTGTGATTTGGTTCGTCCTTGAGACTCAAGTAAGCGTCGTAGAGTTTCAGGAATTTTTCCAAGAAAATGTTTTGAACCTTCGTCTCCCCAGTCAAGATTTAACCTACCCAGAATTCCGACAGTACTTTCATCAAACCATGGGTTATTTATTTTGGAAATGGGATGAGAATTTCCACGTCCAAAATCATATTGATATCTGTGACGAATTCAAAACCCAATCAGGTCCAGTGTTAGAATCTACAGTTCTCAAATTAAATGAAAAGCTCCTAAGTCAACCCTGGCCGGATCAAAGGAGCCCGTGGAAATTCCTATTAATTAATAACTACGAGAGGGGACAGTTCCCTAAAACCTTGGTTTTGCTAGTTTTGCATCATGGGATGGGCGATGGGTACTCGTTTTTGAAGCTCATCCAAAATCATTTAGTGGGGGACATTTACAAGGGGAAAACTGCGAAACCAAAGATGGGAATTGCAAGTCCCGGGAAGGACATCTGGGGTTCACTTGTATTGCCTTTTAAGATTGCTTATGAATTTAGTGAACAAGCGCTGAGCTACGATTTTAATGAGTGGCATCGGTCCGGTTGGAAATTGACAGGAGAGGTCAAAGTTGCTAGAACGAAGAGGATTCCGATAGCATTTGTTAAACAGTTGAAGACAAAATTTGGGGTTAGTTTCTCCGCTATTTTGTCCGCTGCTGCTGCTGGGGGAATCAGGAAGTATTTTCTGGATCACGGAATTCTATTACCAGAGTCGATGCGAGTTTTCTTGCCTTTGCCCTTTCCGAATCATCCGGATGACAAATTGGTGACACATTTGTAAGTGAGCGATATTTTTTGCTACAAATATTCGTAAGCAACTTATGAGTCCCTAATTTTTATATTTGTGAAATGTATATGTATAGAACAGGCTGTTATTACAAACTCCCAGTTGGAGAGCCTTTCCCTCAGAAGAGAGTTGAAGCTGCTCATCGGAATTTTGAATCCTTTCGAGGTTCTAGTATCCCTCTCGTGAATTTCTATTTAGCTCTGATAGGTGGAGCTTTGCCATCTTGTATGTTTGCCCTCAACAAGAACTATCATTGCACTGGAATATTCAGCAATTTTCCGGGTGATGAAGAAACTCAAATCTTTATGATGAACAGGAAGATTGAGGAATTCTCTTATAATGTCGGATACTTGCACGGAGCTACAGGTTTACAAATTATTTTTTAAATATTTTTCATATGAAGTGCACTCGCTAGGTAGTAGGGAAAATGGGGGAAATACTTCAATGAGTAGTTATTTATTTTGCTTCAACATTGAAAGAATAAATTAACTGATATGTGACCTCGCAATGCATTTATAAACTATAATCGAGAATTTTTTAACAAATGTAGTTTTTTTGGCTCCCCGGAGTGCAACGGTAGTAGAAACATTGTTTGAATTTCATTTAACAGAAAATCTTTGAAGAAGTTTAAAGAATAAATTAGCATATTATAGTTGGTTAAATTCTAAAAAGTACCATTTTCATTTCATAACCTATGACTTTTAAATGGTTTCGCAAATGAAAATGATACTTTTTAGAATTTAGCCAACGATATGGATCAAGATTATATTTATTTTGTTTTTTTATATAATGCGCTTCCAAGCGCTCGATGCAGAGCTTCTGCCGGGGACGGGGACGGGACGTCGGGACACTGGACGGACCGGGACGGGACGTCCCCGGGGACAAAATAATTGTCCCCATGTCGTAATCGGGACGGGACGGGGACAAAAAAATTGTCCCAATTATATTCGGGACCGGACGGGGACAAAAAAATTGTCCCCATTATATCAGGGACGGGACGGGGACAAAACAAATTGTCCCCACTATATTCGGGACGGGACGGGGACAAAAACAATTGTTCCCATTATATTCGCGACATGCTTTTTGGTCGTGTATATAACATGACGGGACGAGCAAGCATAGCAGAACAAGGATAACGTTTCAGCTTTAATGCTCATGAGTAAACTATTCTGTGAACACTATTTCACCGAATATAAGACATTCGATTTTAGGTTGTAGAAAATGAGGCTTGTTGCTCAAAAAATTCAGGAAGAATCTTGAAGCCACGATTCTATAAATGTGTTTTTATGTGTTTGGTATAAATATTGTTTGTACGAAATTTTCCTCATGTTCGGATTTTCGGTATGAGAATGTCGACAACTGTTTTCAGTAATTATCGGGACGGTACAGGAATTTTGTTCACATGCCACGATTTTCAGGACCGGGGACAATATTTTTTTTTAATTTTAGGGACGGGACGGGGACAACGTTTTTTAAAAATTTTGGGGACGGGACGGGGACAAGATTTTTGTCCCCATGTCCCGACTTTCGGGACGGGACCGGGGACAAGGTTTTTAAAAAATTTTGGGGACGGGACGGGGACATGGTTTTTGTACCCGTGTCCCGATTGACGGGACGGGACTGGGGACAAACGTGTTTAAAAAATATCGGGACGGGACGGGACGGGGACGGGACAATAATTTTGTCCCCAATAGAAGCTCTGGCTCGATGTGAGGGGGCTGGTTTAATTTTAAAAAGCACAAATTCTATTCATGTATGCTTTTGACACGATGTTAAAATTTGCTAATCACTATGATTCCAAGATTAATAATGCAATTTCTTCTATTCCACATTTTTCCATGCGGCTCCATTCATCAGGCTTCAGCATGACGTGTTTAACCTTCCAAAGCAACTTACGAATCGACCTAGCTATCGACACGGCACTGGCGCCTGGGAAAGAATCTGCAAAAGAAATAGTGGACAATATAGCTGACGAATTTGAGGTCTTGAGGAGGGCTGATTACTCGTGAAGGCAAAACTGGCTGATTACTTTTGCTAAAGCAAGACAATTTTACAAGTGATATGGGATGATACCATAATTCCTTCCTTAAGATTTAATTAAAATATTACGATTTTTTAATAATTTATTCATACTTTCTATAATGAAATATTTTCCACACAACAATGTATAATTTGTACTAGAAATAACAAAAGCTTCCGCTATATCTACACAGATAATTAAACATTTATTTGCAAAATTCTAGTAATTATTTAATTTTTAACTTGTATATTTGTTGCTAAATGGTACAAATTTTGGAAATGTAAAGACTGAGGAGTGTTCAGTTCATGCAAGTCCTTAGCCAATAAAAATTACAATATACGTTGTGGCGAAGTAAATATACTTGAGTACAGATTTGACAGAGATACAATAAAGACCTCCAGAGGAAAACGCTAAGGGCTGACAGCTTTTGAGCTGTCTTTTAATCAAGCCAGAAGCTCCGTTTTGATTGGCCTTCAAACAACTGAGAGATTTGAGGTTCCCCAACGTGATCCCCGACTGCTTCTGAACAAATGCCATGGGTATCCAAATCGAAGCCACTCGTACAACTTGGAACAAACAGCACCAGACGAAAAACAGTGTGGTTGCAGCTGACACAGCATAATGCTTCAACCCATAAATGAAAAATGGTAACATCATAAAAACGACCACAAAGTGAGCTAACAGTACGAGCGAGAACGCTTCGTTCATTAGCTTCGTAAGTATCTCTAGAATTTTGTAATGTCTGAAAAAATTATTCCCAGTAATGAACTCATCCCGCCCAATTTTTTCCAATTCTTCCAAGCACGCTTTAATTGACAAGGATGCAAAGCCTATTAAAATGTCAAAGCCTGCCATGTTTGCCATTGCCAATCCCATAAAATTCACTTCAAATAGTCCAACAGTCACAAATAAAAATGCCTCCAAGATCCAGTTCCTTCCTAAGTTTCCTTCCATCAAGAAACACTCCAGGTTAGAATAAATGAATGGGAAGAATTTTGGGTTCCAAATGTAAAGTGCCCCCATAAATACTTGACCACCCACCCACATCCCAAAGTAACAGTATAAAAAGTCCTTGAACATCTTCCCGTGTCTTTTAGATGTCCAAGCAGGCGTTGACGCTGAAATTAAAATTGTCTGTAATAAATCTTGTAATCATATCATAATCAAGAAACAAAACTTTATTAGAGTTAAAAAAAGTTACCTAAAATATTCCTTTCGATTCTGACAAAGGCTGAAATGAACCGTGCAACTTCTTTCGGAAATAAAATGTGTACCAGAAACATTGAAGTTAAAAAGAGTGATCCAAGGAGCCACATTAGTCTGAACATCAGGTCGGGACGTGGACCCTCAATTCGGAATGTGGATAATGACAATAGGATTAAGTACAGTTGTTTTGAGAGAATTAAAATTGCTGTTAATATATTGAAGTGGTGGAATTTCTTCCCGGTTTTCAAAACCGTGGCTGTCATTGTCCGCTCTTGGTAGTTGTACGGAAATACCCCAAGCTTATTCAAGCTACCGAAGTACAAAGAATAATCTGGAGTTGCTTGAGTCATGATGAGCCTCAAATGAGATGTCAGTGTACTTTTTATAAAACGTTTAGAGCAAATTCGGATTTTTATTCTTTTAATTTGTAGAAATTAGCGTTTGCACATCGGCGTTGATGACCAGAAGTTTAGTGATCTTCTGGGAATAAGTCCTTAATAATGAAAAACTTTCCGCGGTTAAATGAAATGTTCGAGTAGATTTATTTCCTTGCTAGATTAACTTTCAGCTTAAATGTCAAAACTGGCATTATTCAATGCCCGGAGAAACTAATAAAAACGCGGATAAAATCGCACAACATTCCTGGTGGATATCACAACCATTATTAATCAAGAAACTCCATGAATAGTCGGAACTTCCAAAATATAAAAGGATAAAATATTCCTTTTATCCCAAATACTTCATCGAGAAAAGTGTTTACAGAAAAACGTAAGCAGTATAATCACGCTAGCTTATTAAATAGGTATTTCTACTATATGAAAAAGTAATTGGGGCAAAAGTGTTATTGCCCTTAAGTGTCACTAACGTTTGTGGGTTGCGTTGAGAAATACTTTATTACTAACGTAAATATTATGTTTCCTTTCTATCTATAGGAGTCCCTTGAAAGAGGATTTCAGCATCATCAGAAGCAAAAATATTCTGACACATTTCCATCTCCTACAATGTTAAGAGCAAGGTAGTTACTCAATTAGCAAATCGTGTTATATAACCTTTGAGACAATTAAACTCAAATTATTTGTTGTGAAATCTTGTCGTGGAAATCCAATGATGCGATTACTAATTAATTTTAATTAAAAATTATTTTCCGAATAACAATGGAAACAAACTTGGCACAAATTAATATACAAATTACAATTGGACTACTACGTATGTACTCACTGACAGCATAGAGAAAGTTTAGTGCCAATTTTGTTAAAAGATATCTTCGCTTGCCCCGCTCCAACGTCCACTATAATTGATAATCTAAGAGCTGAAACCTGTCGCTGTCACATCACTTTTACGATTACTTCAGATTTGCTTACGTTCTGGTGTAAGATGTTAATAATGGAAGCCAATAGACTACCTAAAATGTGTTACGACAGGTTGTGAGAGTTACATAATAAAATGTTAAATGAGAAGCATAACAGAATGGTGAATGGTTTCAAAATATAAACAAATATTATGCCATCGAAAATGTATTCCACCAGCAATGTCAATACTTCATACACCAAATTACTATTACTGCAATACTCAAAACTGTTGACTGTAGAGGGAATGGCTCGGGAAAAAGACCTAAATCTCATTTTGATCTCCACGACCAGTATTATGTAAAAACACGTGTATGACCTTAAGGATAAAAACTCTAGTTCCATGCACACCCCCTCCCCCATCTGCTTATAAATGTGTAATCACCCAAAGTAAATCAAATTCGTTAAAATTGTCATGCAAAAAAATTTGTAATAACAGTTTAAGAAAGAATTTTTGTTGTGTCAAATAATGATATGATCTTAACGCAAAGATCACTTTGCAGGGGAGATATATATATATATATATATCTGGGAATGTGTTTGGCTTTATTCATAATACCATAAAAATGTTTATGGTTCAGGATGGATAAATCCTTAGTGGCAAATAAATTGGCCAATGTTTGGTCAATTGAAATTAAACAACTACTGCAAGTATTAGCTTCTTAAATACAAGCCTTGAATGTAGGGTCCTCCATAACAGCCTAGCTTCTTAGTGCGCTGCGTAACAGTAGATAGGAGAACTGACCTATATAACTAATGAATGGTTGTGGTCGTCGTAGAATTCCTCCAGCTGTTCTATACCACCGAATATAATTTTTTTAAATATTTACTGACTGATACGGAGAAAGAATATTATGACAATTATTTCTAGTAAGTATTTACCTGTATCAAAAAACTGGGAAAGAATTTCGGAAATAGGAACGACTTACATTAGGCCAGATATGTTACTGTATACTATGTTATTTTTTGTCCTCAATTCACATCAAAACAATACGATTATTTCCTTGCACTAGGAAATTATTTTGATGGTAATTCCCAAGGCCCTGCTTGGAGTATTACATACGACCAATAAATCCTGTTTTACGTTAGTATTTATTTCGTCTCTAATTTCTAAGAAGTAATTGCTAAACTATGTGGTACATGCAAACAATGGAAACGTCACATTAATATAATTTCGATAGTGCAAGAATATAATTTCTCGAGATGAGAGCTAATAGTGGTAATAATAAGGGTCAAATTGTTTTCGGTACAATTAATTCATTTTCTTTCATTGATTAGGATTGTTTGTTGACAGAGACGTATGACTAACGCAGAATAAAAAAATTACGGTCTAAAAAATTAGTTAAGTAAAGCGATAGTTGTTTTTCCTCATGGAAAATTGAAACAATTTATAATGTAGCGATGGTCATAGCGATAATATTAAATACATAGATTAATAGAGAAATTTTAAAGGATCTTGCTGTCCATTGCAGTGACCATTTTGGTATAAAGACGTCGACTGATTTGACTCACCAGTCCCAGCACACTGCTCCATGTTTTGATATACATACATATTAGCGAGTATACACCTGCAGCTACTGAACGAAAAATACAGGCTGACCATACCTCCGTTAGGCTGAAAATATTCAAAAATCACCAAAACTCTGGATCCTTGCTAACATAAAATTAAAAACCTTTAATTAATTTGAATATCATCGGTGACTTGCATTGATGTGCAGTCACCAGGGAGCGAAGTGATATTTGCGACATTCATCATTTTGAGTGGGGAAATTTGTAACTTAGGTAGGACCTCTGTCGGAGCTGTATGTAACTAGTATGTATCTAAATATGATCGATTTTAATTTCCAGAGGTCAAATGAATGACCCAGTCTTATCAAAAATCAATATGTCTGACATATTTAACAATTTGTCCCTGTAAAGAATTGTTTGGTGACTTTGGTTTGGCAGTTATCGTGAGGACAGACAAGCAGACACGCAGACAACCAGACATCAAAGTTCAAAACGGTAAAAATAAGGAACCCAATTGACCCCCCTAAAAACTCGAAGGGGAAAATCCTTTATGAATCTTCGTTGGAGAGTAAAACTGTAAACATTTTGGTCACAAAATCCGTAATACAAATATTCCGATGAGTTATTGCTGTTTTTTTGTGGGTCCTACGTGACCGCAAGATTAGTTTTTCAAACATTTGAATCCGTGTTAAGAATTTTTTGTAGATAAAAACATGGTCCAGAAAGGTATCATATAGGGTGCTTTACTTCTGAAAGACATGGTAATCTCTGAACGCACTGTTTTTTGTGAACAAATTTACCCTATTTACCATTTTGGTTTTTACAAAACCTCAAATTAATTTTTGTAAACTCCTTTAGCTAAATTTAGATCTGATTCGTAGTCAGGACGAAGGTTCAAATGAGGTATTGCACTTGACTCAATGTTTAATATTTGAAGAGCTATAGATTTTTCTTTACTCCTGCAAAAATAGAAGAAGATTAATATTGGTTAGCAAGGACATTAACTCTCCGAAATTAGGCGGTATCCCAAGAAATAATTTTTGGCGACGAAGCATGGTTCTTCTCATAGCTTTTCAAATCTTTAAAGTAACTCCCTTTCACCAAAGGGAGGTAACCAATATTTGAATAAGCTTTACAATTATGTACAATTAGGAGACTAAATCTAACGATCAAATGCTCTTATCATGATATAAAGCAGCAATAAATTTAATTCTATGTTATTCTAACAATAATGAAATTCTACACAATGGTTCTAATAGAGTGCTGGAGTTCATAAATTGTTCTGAAATTCCTGCAATGTTTTTCATGACATTTATCGGAAATGTTGAAAATCAATTGTTTTCTTCGGGAGTGCGCTAAGTAAACGCTAAGAAAGTCATTTCCTGTTAGCTTGAGTTGAGTTGTATATCTGCAGGTCTAATTCGAATAGAAGCTTATAATACACAATACACTTGGAAATTGATTATAGCGATAAAATTAATTTGAAAAAGATGTCATAACTAGGGTGTATCGATTGAAAATTCCCTACAGTTTTTGCCTGCCCAGCTGAAAATGCCCTAAATCCCTGCCCACATTCCCCGTTTCTGGGCAGGTTGGCAGCTCATTAAAATGCCCCGTTTTTAGGCATTCATTTTTTGTACATCCAAACTGTCTATAGTTTGCTACTTCAATATAGCATGATTGATGCGCAGAAAAAATAGAATGCACCCTACTAATTCCTGGAAAAAAGGTTTGACTAAAAATCAATGTACGTCCGCCACACTCAAACAAAGCACAATTTGTTTTCATGTGCGAAGTAAAATTACTGAATGGCTGGTCACAAATTTACAACAATTCGAATATGATCTCGTAAATATAAAAAATTGAACTATGACTTGAAATCAATTTGCGCACTAATCTCAACTAAATTAATTAACTAATTTATCCTGCATGCATAATTTTACAGTTTGATCATTTGAGGCCTTTACACTTTGAAACTTTTAAAAAAATCCGTATTTAGTATAAGAACCTAGTAATTTTGATCCTAAAATAAGATACCATGGTAGAGAGAAAAATCTTCATTTTTTAAAATGGGAATTAGTTCCCATGTTTTTGCACCTATACCGAAAACGCTCTTGTAAGGTCGCCCGTATTGTGGAAGTGCGCTGTGTGTATGTCAATCCCTGCAGCTGCTGTATTGAAGGCTACATGTGAAGGTTGAAGTTGCCATGCGTGAGTACAACGCATGGACGCTTTGAAAGTGTCCCAAAACATTAAGTAGCCTTTCACTTTTTCTCTCAATGAAACGCTTCCCTTGCAGTCTCACAGTCAGTTAACTTTTTCATTTCGCGTAGTACTTACACATCTTGACCGTTCCTATTAGAGATTATACGTGTCTCATTGTCAGTGGTGCATTCAAAACATTTAGTTGACCTTACCAAAGGACTACATCAGGAAAGCTAGCATCAGGAGTACTCTGAAGCTCTTGTACTTGAAGTCGCAAATGCAGCTAATTGTAAGTTCGAATTTATTGTCGGTTAAAATTTTCTCCTTTTGAAAAAAGATTCTCCTCTCTCCCTCGCCCTTCAAGCAAAGGAAGGCTTTCACGTTGTAGTTTATTTTTGCAAGAGCCTTTTATTATACGTCAGCACCATATTATGTAGTATGCTTGGGAGGTTAGATTTTTTATTTAAAAAATCTTTATATTCAACAAATTATTCATTCATGAGCATTCTCTGAGCTTATCCCAAAATTGATGTGTACAAGTTATTACGAGTGTGTACGGTGAAGTCCAAATCCTCCAAACAAGTTTTCAAATACTTTATTATTTGGAATGTTCTTCTGGTGACATGATTACGGCCGGATGTGTAGCATTGCATTGCAATAAATGTTATTGAATCAATTCCATTTACAATCATACTATCGAATATCATTCAGTTCAGGATTCAATTACGTGCGCATACTGGTTGATATATGTACATGTATGTACATAGCTATGTGAACGTTAAAATATGTTTTTTACAATAGTCAACTGTGGTAGCTCATATTTTTTAAAAAGGAAACTCACATTTAGCATACTTTAGAAGGTGTAAGTTCACGTGATTGAATTAACCCTGTAGTTGTAAGAGAAATTGCTCCTGTAATATATCCCTAATGGTGGAATTGTACTGTGTGTGTGTGTGTCAGTCCCTGTATGTCTGCAAAACTCAGGGTGAAATTCTAGACGCTGTGTAACGCGGATAGGGGATAAGGGATAATGTTTATAAGGGGAAAACTTTGCCAGTCCATTGAGCATCCCTTATAGAGAGAGTTGACTGTACTGAGCTTGTAACAACGTATATTTTACAATAGATCAATAATAAATTAAAGTAATAAGTATTTTCATTTGCTCTTCGAGGGAGACAAGAGGATCGGAAATAATTGCTGGATTTTAAACATGGCGTTCGATAGGAGTCGATAAGTTATTTTTGTCACAAATTATTTTTTATTTCGAAACTAAATTGATTAAAAGGGAAAAAATAAATGTACATATTTTGGACAATCCTTGACGTAAAGTCAATTTTATTATCAAAGTATTGCCGAACAGGAATAGCCCGAGGTAGCATCCCCAGTCACTCCAAACTGTATGGGATTCCTATAGGATGCAAGTTCTGTGAGAAAATGTACCAGAAATCCCACAAGCCATATAGGATCTTATACAAATAATTCAGCTCGTCAGAAACTGGCACTCGATTCTTATAAGAGAGGGTACCATAGGAAGTTTTTGCAAAAATCCTATAAGTTGGGTAGCACAAATATTGCAAGAGCGAGTACCATAGGACATTTTCAGAAAAATCCTATAAGCGGGGGGTACCATAGGAAGTTTTTAAAAAAATCCTATAAGTTGGGTGCCGCATATCCTGCAAGTTCGAGTACTATAGGACATTGTCAGAAAAATCCTATGGTTTCGGGTACCATAGGACATTTTTATAAAAATCCTGTACTTGCTTTGACAAGGATTCTGCGCTCCTCATCGTTTGTACAAGACATATATTATAACCGCCAAATTCGCCATACTTAATCAACAGCAGTTGTCATTCACATGTTCTTTGGTTGTGATGAACGTCAAATCGGCTTACCTGTTCTGTAGATTGTTTCAATTTTAACTTACAATTAGTAATAGTAAGACAAGCGAAAAATACAAAAAGTGTGTGTTTTGTTCTTTTTTTTCAATTCATACGTGAAATTATTTACTTGTGACTGCAATTTTATTTTGTAGTGTTACATGTTATTTCCACAGAACTGCAGTGAAGGGTGTATTAATATTGACAATTTGAGATGTATATGTATGAAAACGTTAATGGCAGTTGGCTTAATTGTTTAGACAATTGTAAATATTGTAAATATTTACAATTGTCTAAAAATTAAACTAACTGTAGTACAGATGGCTATGTAGTTTTAATTTCGGAGGAAAATGGAGTAAAAGTAGAGAAGTGCATAAGATAATAATAAATTTTCAACTATAGGACAAGCTAGAGAAAATCCCATGCGAGGTTGGGACTAGTAACTATGGGATAGTATAGGATCCTGTAAGAAAATCGTTTGAGATATCGTCCGCAGATCTGATACTTTTATCCTATAGATTTTACATGTAGGATCCTATACATTTGGAGTGACTGGGTCAGCCCATCATGGAATCTGATACAGAACAAATTCATAATCCAATAAACGAAATTTCCTTACATTAGTGGAATGTTTTTGTAAAAGCTTACGAATTCAAAGAGAACTGCTCATTGTCAGTGGAATAAAAAATTTTAACTAAAACTATTAACTACTTTAACTACTAGAACAAATTCCTGGCTAATTATCAAATAATATAAGGATCAACTATATAAGTAATATAAGGATCAAACAATTAAAAGTGTTCACCTTACTGGGCTGTTTTCAACGCCTCTTCCCAAAAAGCCACGCGATCAGTAAAGGGTTCATCGATTAGATTACTCTCTGCATCGATGCGGTAGTACCGTAACTTCCTCGTTCCCAGTATTTCATCATTACTAATAGCTGGCCATTCATGTTGTTGCCCCGATTCCGATGTAGGAGTTCTGTTGTCGGTATTGAAATAGTAATGTATTAAAACAACCCGTGCATTAAAACCATGAACTTCCAAGACATGCGGATGAACATAATTGTAAAATCCTTCGCATAACAAAAATTTACTTATTCCTCGCAAAAGTGACCCATTGCTTCACACACGTCTTGGAGACTTGCTCAGCTACAGATCCTTTCACAAAATCCGGTGCGATGCGATAATAGTTCGCAAAAAAGAATGAAAGATCGTCAGTGTGTGCCACGCCTGAATACATTTAAAATAATTATGGTTATTTCTTGCTCCCTACTTTGTAAACAAATGGGTGGGCAAAAATATCTATACCCAAAATTTTATCAGTGCCATATAACCGAATCATTGAAAAGTCTCCACGATTGTGAGCAAAAATGTACAAGTACACTGGGACATGTTTTGCCATTGCCAGTGCAGCTTTCCTCACTCCGTGGAAGAAAAACCTGTCGGAATAAACATTAGTCAGGTGGTTCAATTTGCCGGCGTTGATGGGTCCGTCCTGGAAGTAGAATTTCCGAACTTTCATCGAAACCTCCAATTGTTGTTTACTGGTGAAATTTGTGTAAATTTCGTCGTAATCCAATGTTATGGGAAACACTCGCTTCCAGTTTTCATTTATATCTGTCAATAATGGCGGGACGTTTAAAACATCTGGAATTTAAACAAAGCAGTTTAATATCATTGATTTTAAATTTACTTCCCGTTTATTTCATGATCTACGATTTCTGTAGTAATTACACAAAGAGTGCATCAAAAGTCCCTCTTCTGCAGCCACGCCCATCAGCACAGGGACCCTGTTAAATCCTCCATTTTGCATTGTGTACTCAGGCTCTTCTGAAATAAAAGCTCCAGGAATACGTGGCTCAATTACAACAGCAAAGGGCGCGAATGGGTCAATTCCCCATAACTAAAATTAGGAAGGTTACTATTGGTAACGTAATATGTATATCTAGTTATACAAACATCACCATATCCTTTCTCCCACTGAAAATACTGACATTTGTAATGACGCTATTAAAAGAAAAATTACAGTTAAGGGCGCCATAGCGTCCAGAATTTCCTTTGTCGTTTTTGTAAGTAAGCATTTCAGAAATTCGCTTGATGTCTCAATGGGGCAGCCCACATTTTTCCCCAACCTGCGAGCCATTTCTTTTGGGTTTCGGGACATCGCCCAAGGATTCAAGGAAGACCCACTCTGTGAAATAATTCCATGGAACAGTCCTGCACTCTGTGGGGAGAGCATGTGAAAATTTGCTGAGGCGCCACCTGCGCTACTACCGATTAAGGTAACGCTCCCGGGGTTCCCCCCGAATTTTCCAATGTTCTTTTGAACCCATCTAAGAGCCATGTTCTGATCCTTGAGACCGTAGTTTCCAGGTAAGATTTCATCTTGCATACTTAAAAATCCTAAAAATTCCCCAAATACATCTTACACAAGGGACTCCCTTAAAATCAGCGTATACTGCTACTTAATTTTATGTGACTATGGTAGGATTTAATTTTTTAAATAATCATACCAAAGGGTCCTAAGCGATAGTTAACCATCACTATGACAACGTCCTCGTCCATGAAATACTGAGACCCTAAAAAGTTGGAGGTGCCTATTGTGAATGCACCTCCGTGGAAGAAAACCATTACGGGAAGACTTGCCGTTAGCTATGCATGGGATCGTACGAAACGTTTATTATCCATGAATAGCTATTTAAATTGGTTCAGAGTAGTATTTAAGGGTTTAGATAATTATTTCACAAAATTATTTATTTTTTAAAATATAGAACCAAACTCACATCTGGGGAGAACACTTGGAGATTCAGGCAGTTCTCGTCGCCGATATTTTCATGGGTAATCCACAGGCTTTGGGCGCACGCTGCTTTATATTCAGTGGCTAATAAAGTTCCCTCCCAACTTCCAGCCATTGTTGGGGGCTGGTACATTTTAACAAATAGTAAGACAAAACAAGCAGAAATAGTGTAAAATTTAAACTAAGTGAAATATGTTTTTATGGGTTGACCAACCATTTTCATCTGCTAGAATAATTTCAGTCCTGCAGTCTTTCAGATTTATAATATTCAATTTTGATAGTTTTAAAACAATTTGGATTGGTGCTTACTTGGAATCTTTGAGCTTGGCCGTAAGGCACACTCAAAAATGCTGAAAATGGTCTTCCATTTCTGGATACCAAAGTTTTGCCCTGCAATTTTCCTTGAAGTATTTCCACTTCTGGAGAGTTTCCAGAAATTAATTTGAAGATTTGGAGAAAAAGTAGTTTGATGAGGATTTTTCTGGTCATTTTTTTGGTATTTCGTAGTGGACTTAATTTCTTCTTACTGATATTTAGAGAACAGAAAGGTTTCCAACTGTCCCGAACATTATTTTTTGGAACTTTGCTCACAAATAAAACAGTTTGATTTTTTGTGTCCGAAAGTTACAAAACAAGAAAAATACAATCAGTTCAGTTGAATGACGCAATGGAACCATTACATACATGAACCCAGCAAAAATGTATTGCAAATGAAAATTTTAGTCGACAAACTTGGAAGACACAAATTGCATTCAGAGTGCTGTGACTCAAGCGACGAAATATTTTCCCAGAAAAAAGCAATGACCTAACCTAAGTCATTGCATGCACTATTGGTTTGTCCTAGAGAGGGGGACATGATTCGTAATACCTGCTTCAATGTAGCATACATGGATTTACGTTAAACACCCGAACTGTAACAAGTGTGAATGAAATATTCAATGATGTATTTCTTTGTGTTAATTACAACAACAATTTTTAATACTGAGCAATCTGTAATTATTTAAAATTTTGCTCGAAGTGAAATTTCGCATGGAAAATAAACATAAAGCGTCAGTTTACAATAATTAGACGAATACCCTCTGCGTCAAGGGGTTTGCCAAGTTGTAAGTTCAGTTTTTTAAGCGTAACACTTTTGCCCCTACAGCGACGCGCAACCCATACAATGACCGCAATTGATTGTAAATAAGGGTGTAAATCCATGTACGTTTTAAGCATTTAAATTTAGTTTTGAAAGGTTGAAATTTAAAAATTCTTACCCATTATTTGAATATAAAATATATTAGGTACTTCTTGACGACCTCTTCAAAAATGGCTTCAGGTTGTTTTCAAGGACTGCCATTTTATATCCTCCTAATAAATTACTATGCAAATTTTATCACAGACCCTACATTGTGGATATTCTTTGGTGTAAAATTCCTTGCTACAGAAATCCAAAAGCGAGCAAAAATTCAAAGGAATTAACATTAGTGGACGTAGTAGGTTTTTTTTTGAGAATTTCGGTTACCCCGATGCCCTCTTACCACTCCCGGGATTATTCTAGTGTGACCCGGGTTGTACATAAAAAAGCTTGGTCGCCATGACCAACCATGACACCTTACAGGGATTTCCATCACACATATGTATGTATAAGGGGTGTGAGGTCATTAAGGTCAACCAATCTAAAAATCCCTGCTTGCATAACAAATTTCCCTGCAATACGCTTACAAACTTGAAAATCTCTGCCAAAGAAAAGGTCAACGAATTTAACATCCCTGTTCTCAAAAAATGCCTTCTCTTTGAGATTTCCCTGCCCGAAATATTTTTTCCATGAGAAGAATCTTCCTGTCTTCCAACAAAAACCCGACTACTGTTGTATCCCTTAACTTGACGATCTTGTCAACGAAAAAAAATTAAACTGAGCACATCTACAAAATTAAGTGTTTTTCACCCAAACTAACAACACGTAAAATAATAATTTTGTACCACAAGCACATTCGAATCTAATGCACGGACTCAGTGCTTTTAATCAATGTGTAAATGTATATGTATATTCACACCCTTTGTATAACTCAAGTCGCCTAGCGGTGGGTTCTACCTCAAAAGAGCAAAGTTTCAGAAAATAAACGGAACAGTGGCGAAACCTTCTTTGTGGGACCAAATCTCTCAAAATGCTCCCGTCGTAATCGTTTAAGTCCAACTCTGCAGGAATCAGTAACAACTGCCATCAAGTGTCGGAAATATTGTTGTTTTATGTAAAAATGGTCTTTCAATGGTAAAAAATTGCACGCGTTACTTTCAAGTAATTACTTCACACGTGGCCACGAAACCCTTAAATGACATCCATGAGTGTGGCTAAATCATGTTCTTGTAATATAATGATTTATTTTATATATGTAATTACGTATATTTATATGACTGAAGTGCATTGCTAAAGTTATTTAATATTAAAGAATATGTAGAAAGCTCGCACAATTATATGACTATGTGGGGTCTGCTTCTGCGCCTGCGTACAAATCAATTGTAATTTTCAATATTTTGGCTTACACTTAATTACTCCACTTAATTACATCCTTCTCTCCTGTCTCCTGCTTACAAAAGATTCAGCAGACTGTAATAAGTGCAGTCCAAAAAAATGCGTACAATGATCACGAGCCCAAAAACGAACGTATTCCTGGTTTTTGTAATTATGGTTAATTTTTTTTCTCTCCAAGGCTTTCTAAATTGCGGCTGACTCTTCATCATTATAGAAAAAACAAAATTCGTTCAGAAGATTCATTGAATGATGGTGTTATGAGAGTCGTATGATTGCCAGAGTCAGTTTGCTCGTTTTATAAATTTTAAAGAGATTCTGCTCTTCATTAAATTATGGGGAGAAATTCCATACAGTTAAATACCACAACGGGTTTATTATGAGATCCATGCAGTATCGTCTACTATAACGTAACTTTGAACTTTCGTCGGATAAAACCGAAAAGCCAGTTTGTACGGGTTTGTTGTCATTTTCGCACTTGCTTACATCATAAACCCTCAGCTTTGGAGGTCAAAAGCTCAGTTTCAAAGACGAATTCAGAAAGCCAGTATATAAAAGCAAAAATATCGGACGATAATACCCGGGTAAAAATAGTTTAAAACACAGTTCAACCACTGGGGCAAGAACTTGCAAGAAATTCAAAGAAAAATCGGATTTTTCGGTTTTTGTTCACGTTGATCCCTCTTTGTCGTCACAGGCTTTTGATTGATTCAGTTTTTGCCCACATCGAATCAATCAAGAAGGAGATTGCTCCACCAAGTATGGTAATCGTACGTCGGAATTTCTAGATCTCGCTTCGTTCTAAAAATTAGCATTGAGTTAAATAAAAATTAGTTTGGGTACGGAGGTTTGTACTCGCGTACAAAAAAAAATCTTAGAGTGGCATAAAATACTATTAAGAGGTAGTAAAGCTTGGCTTGTCCCTAGTTTAGTTGATTGTAACGAGTATTTCCGACATTTTTGGAACTGTGCTCACAATTACTGTACATCAATACGGATTGTATGCCCGTAATATACATACAATGCAACCAAGGGAAATCCTTTCTTGTGTCACAAGTTAGGGGACAATCACACGGAAAATCGGATTGCAGAAATTAGGAATGCTCTGAACGCTCATTTATTTTGGTATTTAATACGGCCAAGATTGTGCATATATTTGTAGATGATTTAGTTTCCATGTCCTATATGTCGAATATGAACAACGACATAAATTATATGGCACTGTGACGTCCATGCACACCTCTGCTCACATAACATGTACAATTTTTTAATCTCGCATGCATTTAATTGCTCCTTCCGTAATTAAATTCCTGTTATTACATTACTCCATCCTGCTCGTATCCCTGGGTTTAAGCATGTAGTTAATTTTTGTTTTCAATGGAGGCGACTATATATGAGTATTCCACTATAACTCATTACTATATAGCTATATGTTGTAACTTATATGTAAACCTAGGGTGGATTTAATGGTCTCAATATAAAGGGGATGTTATCCAAGGGGAAACAAATACAGGGTGCTCAATATCCTTTGCCCCCTGGGTTATCCAAGATGTAAGCACACGCTACACCATTCTAAAAATGTTTTTTTTTCTCTAAAATTGCACTGTAGATCTGCCGGAATTTTTTCCAAAGTGATCGGTCAGCAATTATTACAGAGGTTGTTATCAGTAAACAAAAAACCACAAAAATCTTTTTGGTAAGCCGTGCAGCCCCCGTCACCATTCCAAATTCAAACTTCGTCTAATCTTCGCGGATATTACCGTACGAACTTCTCGAAATTCATCAGTGTCATGTTTCAAGTCTTTTAGCACTGTACTATACGCCTTAGGAACCAGGAGTATATCTGGTGTCGTGTACCAGGAAAGAAACTATAGCCTATGAATTAATTACTTCTTTCACTGAATTTATTTTTATTGTTCGATAATTTCTCATTCAGGATATCCTTGTCCTTGATGTTGCATTGCAAGTCAAATATTCCTGTGCATTATTATCCATTTTGTTATCTTATGCGTTTAGATGCCCTTTACGTTTGGAGATACCTTATATGTTTAGATGATTATATGTATACGTTTAGGCGATTATGCGTATTAAGCTTATACCTTTAGCTATTATACATTTAGATTTTATGCGTTTAGAGGTGTAATCCTGAAATTGTTAGCCGCTCGCTTTGAATTATTTTTTTCCTATTCACAATCAGAATGAAATTCTGTACAAGAAAATACTTCCTTCAACTTTATTGCTTAGTTAGATGTCGGAGAACCTAAGGGGTAACCCAAAGGTAATTGAGCACTATGTACATACCAAATTCATTTTAGGAAACAAACTAAAAAATGAAATTCATTTTGGGCATTATATAAACTTTGCAAATTATAATCTGTGTACTTGAATTTTTACGGGAATATTCTTCCCAGGGAAAATCTTTTCTGGTGGGGAAAATTGAAATGGGAAGGGAATTTATTTTTGCGAACAGGGATTTTCTAATTCGCCGACCTCTTCTTGACAAAGGATTTTTATAACAGATATTTGACTTATGACTTGAACTTATGGTTCAACCGGGAAAATCAAAAATGATCTTCCAGGGACATTTACAAATATCCTACTCCTGCTCTGCGTACCTATAAATGTTGATACAGATTTTTAAGATACATATATCACTACCAGTGAATTAATGATAGGTAAACTCCCAGTTCGTCACTCCCACTCCCGATCAGTCCCAAAAGGGCTGAGATACACTCAGTCCACTCAGTCCTTGCTTATTATAGTGTGAGTCCAACTCAGTCTCAGTCCCAATAAACTCCTTGGCCAAACTCCCACTCAGTCCCCAAGGATACAAAATAGCGCTAATTTCCATCCTTGGGCTTTAATATATGGCGCTAAAACTTAAAAATTGCTTAATATTGTATGCGCATCAGTCCCGCTCAGTCCATGCACTTGAATTAGTTCAATCCGTCAGTCCCACTCACTCTCAGTCCCAACCGTTATCATGCATATCAGTCCCACTCTCACTCCACTCCCACTCCACTCCCTGTTTATCCACTCACGTCCCGAGAGAGACAATCACTTTTCCCTAACATTACAGTGAATTTGAACTGGTGATATTAATCTCGTAACGTCTTTGTCGGTTTCGTAGGAATACACAAACAATATGCACAGGGTGTCTCAAAACAACTTCGATTTTCACAACTGTATTTTAATATTTATTTATTTCGTTTTTAGCTTAATTTATACAATTGAACGGGATAAAACAGTTTCAGTAAACAAGAGTGCTAACAACACTTATTGTTATTTTAATTCTGCCGCTGAGAGAGCAACAGAACGTGATAACATTAACCAATTGTGATGTTATAAATACCTACAAAAATGTTCTATAATAAAATGAATTCAGCAATAAATGATTGTGAATGTTTCTCTATATACAAGCTAAAAATATAAGGGTTCCGTAGTAAAAATGATAATGATCTTAAAATAGTAAAATAGTTAAAGTTCATCTTTATAATGACCACCATGTTTAGCTGCTTCTAACGTCGCTTCCCAAAACTCAATGCGTTCGGTGAAAGGCTCATCGATTAGTTTACACTCCTCATCGATGCGGTAGTATTGCAATTTCTTCTTCCCAACTACTTCGTCATAACTAATAGCCGGCCATTCCTGCTGTTTTCCCCACTTTGCTGTAGGTACTCTGTGAATAATCAAAATCAAGAGACGACTCAAACTCAGTTACAAAATTTCTTAGAACAAACAAGCAAATTCAATGATAAATTGCACACATATTTACTTGTTATCTGCAAAAGAAACCCATAGCTTGATAAAACTTTTAGAGACTTTCTCCCCCGTAGATCCCTTCACAAAATCCGGGGCAAGTCCAAAAGAGTTAGCGAATTGGAATGACAGTTCATCAGCATGGGAAACGCCTGAATAAAAGCAAACCTATTTGGATATAAATTGCCTAAAGATATACATACCCTGCAATAATTATCTGCTTTGTAAGAATCTCATACCCAGAACTTTCTCAATGCCAAAAAACCGAAGAATGGAATAGTCCCCACGATTGTGTGCAAATATGTACATATAAACCGGAACAAACTGTGCCATTGCTAAAGCACCTTTCCTGACGCCATGGTTAAAGAATCTGTCGGAGTAAACATTGGTCAGTTGTTGCATCGTGGCGGGGCTGACGTGCCGTTCCTGGAAGTAGTACTTCCGAATTTTCATTGACACCTCCAATCGATGATGACGGGTGAAATTTGTGTAGAATTCGTCATACTCTAATGTGACGGGCAAGACTCTCTTCCAGTTTTCATTTATGTCTGCTAACAACTGGGGATCGTTGAAAACATCTGCAATTCAAATGTTTAGTCAGTTTTTTAACATGGATTTTACCTACAGATTATAGTTTCGGAGAATTTTCCCTATTGGAATTGAGCTTACAAGCAGAGTGCATCAAAAGTCCTTCATCTTCAGTCACACCAGTCAACACAGGGACCCTATTGAATCCTCCAGTTTGCATTGTGTACTCCGGCTCTTCGGAAATAAAAGCTCCTGGAATTTTCGGCTCGATTACTGCACCAAAGGGTGTGAAAGGGTCATAACCCCATTGCTACAATTGTAATAAAAACAGCATCAATTAAAATAGCAATACAATTTTTAGGACGCCCATTGAAAATATATAGGTTTGAAATAAATTGTAGGATTTAAAAAATTTGAAGTATTGTATACATATATGATAATGTTAGTTCGGAAAAATTACAATTAAGGGATTCATAGCGTCCAGGATCTCCTCTGTTTTCTTTGTCAGTAAACATTTCAGTAAGTGGTTTGATGTTTGGGTGGGACAGCCCAAGCCCTTCCCTAACCTATGAGCCATTTCTTTTGGGTTTCGGGACATCGCCCAAGGATTCAAGGAAGACCCACTTTGAGGAATGGCTGCATGGAACAGTCCTGCACTCTGTGGAGAAACTATGTGAAAATTTGCTGAGGCGCCACCTGCACTATTACCGAATAAGGTAACGCTGTCGGGATTCCCCCCGAATTTTTTTATATTGTCTTGAACCCATATCAGAGCCATGTTCTGATCCTTAAGACCGTTGTTTCCTGGTAGGATTTCATCTTGCATGCTTAAAAATCCTAAAAATATCCCAAAAGTATTTTACACAACGAACTTCCTTACGAGCAGAGTGTACGTTACTCAATAGGATTTATATAAGTTTAGTTTTAAATTAATTATACCAAATGGTCCTAAACGGTAATTAACCAGTACTAGGACAACGTCCTCATCCATGAAATACTGCGGTCCTAGAATGTTAGAGGATCCTATTGTGAATCCACCCCCGTGGAAGTAAACCATTACGGGGAGATTGGCAGTTAGCTGTAAAAAAAAAGTAGGAACACGTTGTAGTATGCGGAATTATGTAAAATAATATAAATGTAGGCATTCAGAAGAATGAATTATTTTTCATAATTTTCTTATTAAAAAAATCTCTGCACTTACATCCGGTGAAAACACTTGGAGGTGGAGGCAATTCTCTTCGCCGACATTTTCATTAGAAATCCACATGCTTTGGGCACACTGTGCTTTGTACTCAGTTGCTAGCAATGTTCCCTCCCAACTGACAGCCATTGTTGGAGGCTAGTATTTCATAGGAATCACAGAAAATGATGAAGTAAATAAAATTAATGCAATAATTCCAGATTTAAAATTTAAACTAATTTTATGTATGAAGATTGTCATTTGAACCGCTGTTTTCTGCTTACTTGAAATCTCCGAGCTTGAGCGTAAGGCACACCTAAAAATGCTGAAAAAGGTCTTCCATCCCTGGATATTAATGTTTTGCCTTGCAATTTACCTTGAAGTATTTCCACTTCTGGAGAGTTTCCAGAAATAAAATTAAAGATTTGAAGAAAAAAGAGGACAGTGATGATTTGTCTGGACATTTTGTTTGATACTTCCAAATGCACTGACTTGCTTCTAACTTCTAACTAAATATCCAAGTGCTTCAAAATACTTTTCATTATTCTGTACATAGCAACATGGGATTTATCTCTGTAACCTGTACTTTATCAATTCCATAGTTTAAGTTTATTTTGTGGTTAAGGTCCTGACATGATTGACAGGTTATTATCAGGCATTGTCGATAATAATAATTATTATTATTGAACTTTATATTTCTTGCACGCTGATGGGTATCATCCAGTTGCTTGTTAGTTTTACATACACATTTGTTTGTATCTATGTATCTATATGTCATTTTTCTTGGAGATCCTCTCTTACGGATTCCCCTTTAATTGCTGTTAAATCAGGCTGGCTATTCCAATAAGGACAAAAAATCAAAGCCAATACTACATATATGTAAAAGGCTTACAATTATTATTGCCTCTCAGAGAATATGTTGAAGTTATTAATTAAAAAGACTGGGACACCTGTACGAAATAATCCAATGACCTTCCCATGTTCTCATAGTATATAGTATGTTATAAATGTGCGTAGGTAATTACTGCAATCAAATTAATACTAGCAATTAAACATATGTGTCTGGAATAATCCTTATTATTAAAAGGCACTTTCTGTCCGTTCATTGAAAGTTCCGCGCGTTCATAGTTCAATGGCCTCTCACAATGCCCAACAGGTGACATGCCAACCACTCATTATTAACGAGCCCTACCTGTCCATTTATTTAAAGCTCTACTCTTAATATAAGCGCGCATGATTTAGGCATACAACAAGTCTCTACGTAAGGGCTTGATTCGTAAGTCGATTGGATTTTAATTTCTACAGTCATGACCTGTTCAAGTAATTGTTCCTGTGAAGCACAGGGCTTTTACTAGTTGTATTTACACTTCTCGAATCCAGAGTTTTTATGACTGGTTATTGGAAGTTTGGAGTTGCGTGCGAGATTCTATTGCATGTAGGAGCAACGACAATTACACAGTCATGTTAATGCATGATATGGTACAAAGAATTACCTTTCTCAGGTTGCTTGATGCTGCAATGATTCCTTTAGCTCTCTAAGGTTTTTAAAAATGTAGCTTCTACTCAACGTGTATCTCTTATCTTCGCACCTTTAATGAAAGATAGTTTATAATAGGAAACGAACTAGGGCATTTACTTTTCTTTAAGAAGTAAATATTCAACAGTATCTTTTGTAGATTTCCAATATTGTAGCTTCCAATGCAATGTAAAGATAAACACTGCTCCTGTACCCACATATCTCTGCATTGTTGGTATCAAAAGTGGGCAGCGAAGGTTAAATTGACGGTTCAGTTTCAGTGGACAACTGTGTAATAAAAGTATATGTCTAGTAAGGCTGCTGACCAAAACCAGAGTGATCTGGCATTTATTAACCTAGTGAAGTGAGCTCCTAAGAACGAGTGCTAATAGTGACTGCTTTACTAATCCTAACACGACAATGTATATATTATTAAGGTCAAGTTGAGGTCACTCCATTTGAGCAACATTCCAAACTTGATTACTTATGAATCGTGCTAAAAATGTAATTAATTGGATGAAAGCAATTAATAAAAGTCTTAAATGTGATCCACTCAATGATTGAATAAGATAACCCGAAGGCTGATTATTTAATCAAAATGAAACTGAAAACGAAATGATAATTACTTCAACAATAACTTCAGAAACTTAAAATAGAACAAAAAGGGGAATCTCAGAGGATTCTAAAATCAAACAGAAAGGAATAACTCTCAGTCTAAGACTGAAGTTCGCAAATAAGATTTGCACACACTTTAACACTGTCGTGTGTGATTCATACATCATTACATCATTTCATAAGATGAGACGCGTCCAAAAGTGGAGCGTGAGAAGTCCCTCGTCAGGGATTCTTTACTCTGCTCTAGACGCAGCTAGAGCTGACCTTTAACACTAATAACAATTTTATTACATGACTAAAATCACCTCTCACCACTACACTTCTTACAATTATGTATTCACACCTTACATCCCGGGGTCCGGGAAAAACATTTTATCCTCAAAATGTGAACAATTTTATAATGAATAAAATATAAATGACCAAAATTATGTCAATATGATACCAAAATAAGTACTTGTAAAGTACAAACCTGAAAATGATAAAGTAGATAGTTACAGCAAGAGAAAAGAGAGACAAAAGATTGGTTTTGTATTTTTCATTTATACTTACACTTGATAATTTACAAGGAAGACACTATCAAGTTTGCCTCACAATTGGAAGCCACTTAAAACTATGACAATTTGATTAATTTCATAATTCTAAGCACTAAATACACTGACGAAAAATATTTTTAACACCACACTTTTATATACACAAGGCACTTTATTGATGAAAGTCAATAAGCACGGGGGAAGGTAACAACGGGAGCAGGATGCTGGGCGTTGTTATTATCTTCAGGAGTTGACACGAACACGGCCTGCTGCAGGTGTCCGTGTTGACGCGAAGAAGTGCGGCGATAACGGTAACAACCGTAAATGATTAAAAGTAAACCAAAAAGAGTAAAGAAAACTATACCAGTTATGGAGAAAATTCTGAATTCCAAATTATAATCACCGGTGCCGAGGCCAACTTCAAGTTGAGGGGTTGGAATGACGGGAGGGATGACTGGAAGTTTCGAAGACTGCTCTTGTGCAGTCGGAGGGGCTGGAGTAGCTTTGGTGGACTTTACGACGTCCTCAAAATTGAAAGTTTTAGGGTCGGCAATTAGCATGAGTTGGAGTAGCTTGAAATCTTGTATGGCTTGTTCCACGGGAGACAAGGTCACGATAGGGCTGAAATTAACACTTTCACTCGCACTAGTAACATCTTCTTTGAGAAGTTGATGAGGAGGAAGGTTTTGATTGAATGTATTTGAAGGTGAAGGCACAAAATCAAGCACTTTAGCAATTACGGGAGGAGCAAGCACAAAACCGGCTCCAAGAGCCATCACTTTTAATGCATTAGCACGCTTTTTCTTATTGATGTCAGTGATAAAAGGATTTGGGGCAACTTTAGAATGTAGTGTGTTAATACTTACTGACCTTTGAGGAGGAATCACTAACTTTTGGTTGGAAAGAGCCTGTTGTTTGTTCATTTTGGAGAGACTGAATCCATGTGTGAGGGATGGTAAGCTGTTCCATCCTCCGGGCGGGGGTAGTGGGGCCGCTCCGCCGGAGCAGATGAGAAAGAAAACACAGAGCGTGGTGAACTTTGTGGAGAGGCCACAAATTCTCCTCGGTCGTTTAGCAGAAACTGTGGAGACATATGTGACCGAGTCATCGGAGGAGTCCCCGGAAATTGGGATTCCTGGTGATGAGGCGGATTCTCCGAAGAGTGCGGAGGCCGGCTCATCGTGCTGGTTGTGGAAGAAACTGTCGTGGACGGAAGTCCCGAACGGAGCACTTCGAAAGAGGGAAGGCGATATGCAGGAGCCTCGTTCCGCACGCGAATTGGATCGCTTTGAGCGGGTCGGATTAATGATAGGTTTTTGAACTGACACTGGGGGTGAGTCACTTTTGGGGTGGAAAAATCTTGGCACGCCGGAGGTACCGGGTTGGGGTGAATCTCTGGCGGAACAACTAAAAACTGAGCTCGCGAGTGACTCGGAGCTGACATTTGAATAGGCGGGCGACTGTGGCAATGATATTTCGCCTTTGTTAGAGGACTCGAGGTAGGGAGCAACTTCCGTTGTTTCGGAACTGCCTTTAGATGCTCGAGCGTTGACTGGGTAAAAACTTCTATGTGGATTTGAGGATCCACTAAAATCACTGGAGTGGACAGAACAAATTCTGCTGGGGAATCCCTCATTTGGTGTAACAATTGTTTCCATGTTATAGCCTGGCGGTACGCTGCCGCACAATAAGCACCTCTCAATTGATCTATGAGCAAGGGCAAAGCACTGGGTAATACAAGACCCAGGGCGACGTGACGAAAAATTCTGGAGTAAATGGGAACTGAACAATCCGTTGCAGCAATGACTTGTCCAGTTGCATCCGAAAACTGAAGGGCAAAAATTTTTACAATACACTCGGCCACCGGACAATAAACTGGGATATTGGATGGAGTAGGGAGTGTAACCGAAGCTAACTGCGACCAAGGGTTCTCTCCTAATTTGAAAATTGGCCGGACTCCCAGCGTAGTCATAAGAGTCAGTTGGCCTTGGAGAGTCGGATATTGAGGGGGTATTGGAGAGGTGGGGGATGAAGAATTCATTTCGATGCATGTGTAAAATGACACAGTGGGAAGACAACAGTAAATATGGCAAATATTATACACGTTTGGCTTTATCAATCAATCGCTGAGACTTTCGCACCGGAAGTGGGAGTTTGGATGGAGACGAAACTTTGGGCAAATCTGGAACACGAGTCGCACTTTCAGAAGGTGATGATGGAGTGGAAATGTCAGGAGAGTTGGAGGAGTGAAAATGACTGAGCCAAGAGTTAAATTCATCTTGGTCATCACTTGTGTATACATACTCAGGGTGTATTATACCATTACCTAAATCTAGACTTATAAGCTTGAGCTGTGAAAGATGACACCGGACATTAGGTCGCAACCTTTGAGAAGGGAACGTTAAAACTAGCTAATTGTATAGGGACCTATCCATCTACAGAGTAATTTGTCAGAAAGACCAATTTTACGCTGTGGTAAGTAAAATCTAACGTGGGAACCAACTTTATATTCAAAGGGTCTGTATTGCGCATCAAATTTTTCCTTGGCCTGAATTTGAGCTTTGCGAATTAATTGAGCAATTCGCTGATGCATAATTTTTACTTGATTCGGACTCAACTGAGTAATACTTAAAAGAGAATTAGGGATCGAGTTTAGCATGGGAGCTGGAGGCTGGCGCCCGAAAAATGCTTGGAAAGGGGAAATTTTTGTAACCGAATGCTGACTGGTATTGTAAGCTGCAATTACATATAGAACATATACGTACCAATTTTCTTGATTATCTGAAACAAACTTACTAAGCATTATTGCTAAAGTTTGGTTCACTCTTTCCACGGCTCCATGAGACCGGGGGTGAAAGGGCACACTACAATTATGAGTAATGTTAAACTGTTGTGTTAATTTTTGCACAACTGCCGACTTAAATTCAGCGGCACCATCAGAAATTAATGTGGACATGCCTGGAAAAGTTAAAATAAATTGCTCGAGATGCATGGAAACATTCGCAGCATCTTTGACAGGAAGCAATGAAACATGAACCCATTTTGTAAACAAGTCTGTTAAAACTAACACATATACCTCGAGGAGTTTCTTTAAAGGGGCCTAATAAGTCCATAGCGTAAGTACTAGCGGGAATTTTTATTGGAATTATTTTAAGACTGTCCATCCGTAGACGAGTCTGATGCTGGCCACTTTGGCACTCGGGACATTGTGAGCAATGCTTAAAAGTGTCCGCGGTCATGGATCGCCACCAATAATAGGGACGGATCCTTGCCAAACATCTACGAAAACTGAGATGACCTGCTAAGGGATGATTATGGGCATTATGTAATAATGTGGGAATCATGGCCTTAGGAACTAAAAGTAAATTAGGTTGCCTAGGATTAAACTGAATAAAATACACGCCATCACTGTTGGAAGTAACTTTTGAGCGCTTTTTTGTTAATAATCGCTGTAAAACAGGATCAATTGCTTGAGCATGTTTCAAGTCGTCAGGATTAATTAAAGGATCAAAAGGAGTAATTAGAGAAGCTTGAAAACCTGGTAAAATTAAATCATCTTCAGATTGTTTATCACTAGACAGGGCATACGGACAACGGGAGACGCCATATACATTCCTGTGGAGAGAGCCTTTTTTATAACGTATTACATATCTATATTCCTGTAATATTATAGACATTTTCGTAAGTCTAGCGGTGGGGTCACGCTGACACTTTAAAAAGCATAAAGCATGATGGTCAGTAACAATTGTAAAAGGCTTTAAAAATAAAAATTCACGTAACTTTTTCGTGGAAAATACAACAGCAAGACACTCTTTCTCAGCGACACTCCAATTTTTCTCCGTAGGAGTGAGTGCACGAGAAACATAATAAACGGGATGCTCTCCATCTTCAAATTGTTGGTGGAGAATCCCTGCAATTGCAAGGTTGCTCGCATCCGTGTACAATAAACATGGAAGATTCTCATCATAATGTCTCAATACAGGAGCTTTACATACTGCCTGTTTGAGATTTTCAAAAGACTTATCACAATCTTTGGACCAATGGTACAAAGAATGCTTTTTGAGTAAGCTCTGTAATGGAGCTGCAATCTGAGCAAAGCCTAAAATAAATCTACGGTAATAACCTATTGTACCCAAAATTTTTCTAAGAGTATCTAAATTATTGGGTCAAATAAAATCCAAAACTAATATGCTCTTGCATAGCAAAGTTACATTTCCATGGACTGAGCCGGAAATTAACTCTGGATAATGCTTGAAAAACTAATTCAAGGACGACTAAATGAGAAGGAAAATCACGACTGTAGGGAATTATATCATCTATATATGATACAGCATGTGTATAGCGTAAGCGTCCCAAAGTTGCTATAGCTAATTTTTGAAAATAGGCCGGAGCATTTTTGAGACCGAAACATACGCGGAGGTACATATATATACCAAATTCTGTAATAATAGCGCATAAATGTCTATCATCAGGATGAATCAGAACCTGATAATAGCCGCTAAATAAATCCAATGGGGAAAAATACTTTGCATGTCGTAGCTGAAAAAGTAAATCATCTATACGGGGGAGAGGAATTAACTCATCTTTAGCGATTTTGTTTAATTTTGTAAAATCACACACTAATCTCCATTTATTTAATTTTTGTCGAACTAAAAACACTGGGGTTGAATAATTGGAAGACTCACACGGGACTATAATATTAGCCTGTATGAGTTTGTCAAGTTCACCTTTTAATATTTCACGTTCAAGGGGACTGAGCCTATACGGTTTAGACAACTGGAACATCCGAGTTCAACTGTATACGCATAGGAGGGAGAATAAAAGCCTGTAAATCATTAATGCTCCATGCAAAAAGATAAGAATACCGATTTAAAAGTTGAATAATAGCATGACGCTGGTCTGAGGTAAGTTGAGAATTAATATTGATAACTGAAAGTTGTTCAGTAGTCAATGGTTTAATTTCAGAGGGAATAACTGGGACAGAAGAGAGGGCTTGAACAAACTCATACCGTTGTGAGTAACCTAAATTTGTGCCTGCAACAATAAGTTGAGGAGAGCGAGACACATTGGAAGCCAATAAAACATTTTTACTATGGTTTATGACAGGAGGAAAAATAACTTGAAGTTGTTTTTCTACTGTAGGATTGGGGATGAACGCACATGTATGAATGGAATTCATGTCTGTGGTTGGAATGTACATTTGACGTCGAGGAGGAAGGTTAATAGTAAAAAAGGATTTCACTGGTAAGGAGCATCCACATTCCGCGGAGCACACTTCGTTGTATGCATGACTACGAAGATAATGGGTCACTTTTGAATTATACATAATACTACGACTAACATCTACAACCAATGTGTATTATTTAAGGAATGCACACCCTAAAATGAATGAGGGGGTGAGGGTTTCTAACACATGAGCTGTAGTTTTGTATTGAATATTATCTAACTTAAAACACAAAGTTACTACACTTGAAGTTTTAAGTTTGGTTTTGTCAGCTGTCATAATATGACAGGGAGGGCCGGGCAAAATTTTACACTCAGCTGGCACTGCACTTCGTAAAATTAATGTATGTGTAGCACCAGTATCAACTAAAGCATCAATTGTCACTGAGGTAAAATAGCACATGATGTAGGGACAATGTGTAGCACTTAATACATTTACAGAGGGTAAGTAATCTGTGGGTAGGACTGTAGAGTGGGATTTGCTTGGACTTGCTGGGGAATTGCAGCCTGTTGTGGAGGCGCAAATGCAAGTTCCACTCTTTGAACATTCTGTCGATTGTTGGGATTGAAATTGTTGTTGCGGCGGAAATTGTTGTTTTGGTAATTCCGTTGACCATTGTTGTGGTTCTGGAATTGTTGTCGATTTTGATTGTTTTGGGGACCCTGGTTCTGATTGTTGGGTCCCCTCTGCCCATTTCCCGACCGGCAGTCGCGAGCAAAATGACCAAATTTGTTGCAATTATAGCATTGGAGCCCACGAGCAGGGTTGGGATTATTATTATTACCATTATTTTGATTATTAGTGTTACGCGGAGCAACATTATTATTATTTCTGGCACCGTCTCGTCCACGACGACTATTATTGCGTTGAGCAGGTTGGATACCATTTAATGCGTTAACTTGAGCATGTGGTGCTTTAGAGGTAGTTAACTTTTTGATTTGTTCTTCTAAAGCTAATAATTTAGCAGTAGTATCGGGCATGGGAGTAGCTTCTTGTTGAAATTCACGATGTTCGCAAAATCTAACAAGGGCTGCGATACTAGTAAAACTTAATCCGCTAGTAGCTTGGGCGTATTTTGGGAGTAGTCCCGAAATGCCCCAAGCCACTCTATCAGCGACGGGCATATTTGCATCATATCGGGAACAAAGTGTATCCATTGCATACAAAAATTTTGCACATGATTTTTTTTCTACTTGAATTTTTGACTTAAGTTGGTGCAAATAAACTTGACGGCTTTTACCGTATCTCTCACGAAGAGCTGCATACATAGTGGGAATATCTACTACAGTGGAACCTGTACGTCTAATTTCACCCTGTAGCCAAAGAAATGGATCCGGCAATAATAAATTGGGGAGATTATTTTGTAACTCCGCCCAATCCCATTTAAGTAAACCAACAATCCGCTCCAAATCCATAATAAAATCAAAAACATCATGATTCGCCGGATCAAATTGATTAGTATTCCTAAAATTAAGAAAAGAAATCGCTGGAGGGGTTTGAATGACGATAGTGGGGGGATTCGTCGTCATTTTGTTGGTGTGATAATAAACTGTTGAAAAATAACCACTAGGTTCTTGGAATAAATCACATAAATTTATTACCGGAGGTGGGATCTTATATTTACGAGAAGCACGTTTTGTATTTTTCTGCGAAGCACTTTGAGTAAAACTTGCACTAGGAGTAGGTTTAGTAGTTTTTGTTTTAGGGGGTGGAATTAACGGAACAGTTGTAGTAGTTGGAGTCTGGGCTGTGCTACTTGAAACTGTAGTTACAGGTTGGCGCTTGCGAGCAGCCTTTAAAACCTAAGCTAATTGGTCTTTATCTAAAATGTCAGGGTTAGAATTTGAACGAGTTGAACGACCTTGAGGTGGAGGTGAAACTGATGATTGAGATGCAAGGGGTTTCTTTGGAGGCTGTTTTGAGCCAGACATAAAAAACCATAATTATTTACGTACCTTTATCCAGTAAAACATCAGTAAGTCTTGATATGACCAAAATAATAAATCGCTTAAACACTTGGACAGGAAAATCACTCTGTCAACACTATAATACACACAGGAAAAATCTTCTGTGGAAAACTCGAAAGCAGGAAAAGGTCCTCTGCAAAAATCCAGTAAGGCAGGCAAATCCTCTGCAAAATGTTGTATGGGCAGGCAAATCCTCTGCAAAATCTTGTACGGGCAGGCAAATCCTCTGCGAACAATGACTCAATCCTCGGAACCTCCGTGGGCCAGGAGAGCAGAATCGGGGGCAGTCCAAGACAGCAGTTGCCGCCACTTGGTCCACCTGACTTCAGTAGTTAAAATCTACAAGTCCTTTATAAATTCTCAAGACGGGAAGAAAATCAACCGTTAGACAAACCTCATGTTAAAATTCAATCTCAAATGAATGCCAAAATCTCGAAATTTTTGCTTAATTATTGTGCTTTTAACCCGGGGAGCCTAATCTGAGAGCTATTCGGGTGACTTATTCACGGGTAAACTGGTGAAAAGTCTTTGACATGGGCCACCATATTAAGGTCAAGTTGAGGTCACTCCATTTGAGCAACATTCCAAACTTGATTACTTATGAATCGTGCTAAAAATGTAATTAATTGGATGAAAGCAATTAATAAAAGTCTTAAATGTGATCCACTCAATGATTGAATAAGATAACCCGAAGGCTGATTATTTATTCAAAATGAAACTGAAAACGAAATGATAATTACTTCAACAATAACTTCAGAAACTTAAAATAGAACAAAAAGGGGAATCTCAGAGGATTCTAAAATCAAACAGAAAGGAATAACTCTCAGTCTAAGACTGAAGTTCGCAAATAAGATTTGCACACACTTTAACACTGTCGTGTGTGATTCATACATCATTACATCATTTCATAAGATGAGACGCGTCCAAAAGTGGAGCGTGAGAAGTCCCTCGTCAGGGATTCTTTACTCTGCTCTAGACGCAGCTAGAGCTGACCTTTAACACTAATAACAATTTTATTACATGACTAAAATCACTTCTTAACACTACACTTCTTACATTTATGTATGCATACCTTACAATATAAAAGGTCCATAGCCCCAGTCTAAGGACCCAGTACATAACCTTGGTTCTCCAAGATGTTACCATGCTATTCAATTGTATCATGTATCTTATACAGAAATTCATTCTGGATAAGAAAGAAATAATTCAAAGTGAACGATGAACAAATACATAAGCCCCCTTCCTCCATCATGTTAGTTGTTGGTTATCAGGGTCGAAAAATGTTATGGAATAACGTTATTGAAAAGCGTTATTACATACCATAAAATATCATCAAATGGTTTTTGATAGGATAACACAAACCGAAAATACGTAAATAATTACATTGTTTAAACAAAATCAAACGAAACATAAGTTTTTGCTGTAACGAAAACAGAAACGGAATAACTACGTTATTTCTGTGTTTCGACACCTTATTGTCTACTGGGACTCTTCCTCCCGGTCATTAAATAAATTATGTTGTCATTTACGGCTTTTTGTAAATTTACAATTTAGTAAGCAAACGTATTTGATATCATCGGCTAAACTTGCTGACCGGCTATAATTTAAAATGCTTAGAATGAAGAGCGCCATATATCGCTGTCGCTAGTGTCGCTCAAAACTCAATTTATTGTGAAAACCGGTAATAATTCCCCGGTATTTGTAATCTATTAAACAAGCACGCAATTGATTGAAGAAAGAAGTACAGAACACCGTTTTGCTTCTTCGAATCTTAGATTTTGAATGATATTCGAATGAACATTTCCGTATTGCTGCTAACAAGTTATAGTAGAAACTTAAAGAATCTGGGAGTGAATTAGTTTATAGACGAATTCGTTATTGAATCGACGATCCACGCTTATCTCTCCCAATTTTAATATTACATTGGATGCGATAAATTTGTTTAGTTTAGCTAAACTATTTGCTCAAACATATTACAAAAATATATAGTTATAATCTCTACATGAATAATCGAATTTGTTCCGTGTGAAACCAGTTTTAATCGAAAATCGTATTTAAAAATACCCAAAAAAACAAAACTTATGACAAAAACATGAAGTCCACCCGACAGGGTTGAAAAACCTTATGATTTTATTTTTAACTGGACTTCATTTATCTTTTATTGGACTTCATTAAAAGAAATGAAAAATTTAGAAAGTTGTAATCCTTAGCCGATTTCAACAATGCTTTGCATATTTTAGTTCACTTGGTCAGTTAATAAATTTTAGAAAATTTTGATGGATAGTTTCTCCAAGATTGGAATGTCCTTTCACCATCATCAAATTATAACCAAGGTATTTATTTATTTCAACTAGAAACATTTTCTCCAGGGATCTTCTTGTTTGGAATTAGGGTCCTTCGCAATTTCAAGTATTAATTGCAACTGTCAATTACAAATACTACTATTTCAATTCAATTTCAATTTATGTTAATCTGCAAGTTGTACATTAAAATCAATTTCAAATAAAACCGACATTTTATTTGTTGATTCAATTTCAATTACAAGTCAGCTATCAATGCTGAAACACCGACTACAAGAAAAGCTCAACCTCGATACGGAAGCAACAAATATCGAAACACAAGATCTGTTTGAAATTCACATGAAAAGTAAATCCGATTCCAAAGATGTAATTATTCAAGTGGTATCTTTCCGAGCCCCCTATAAAATCTACATATTTGAAAAATGGTGTTCTTAGTTGGTGGAAGGTTTTGCATTTATAATACGTGAACACTGGGTTTTATTTTCGTAAGCTTTTTGTGCATAAGTGCATTGTATGTTTATTGTGTCATACTGTAGGAGAATGAACCTGCATACCTTAAACTTTCAAAGGTGGCTCTAGATTTTCTGGGAGCTTATGCTACTGCGTTGTGCCTGTATATTGTTTGTATTCTACAGCGACTGACCTTTTGACCTAAAACAGGCTTTAAATGCTTGTTGTGACTGGACAAATTTGTTTGATCAAACAAGTTTAAAAATCGCTTAGAATTTTTTAAGCAAGAATCTATTGTCGTTCACAAAAAAATGCTTCTTTGGGGTGCTTAAAATTCTTGATTATAATTTTAAAATCCAAATGTGTTTGTATTTGGTATAATTTCACAGCAATTAAACTGACCAGTTGTAGCCAAGGCTATTTTCGTCGAATTAGATTTCATATATATGTTTCTATAAGTACACACGGGTATCAAGTTAAAATAGAAAATCAATTTCAATTCAATTGCATCTCAATTTCAAGTCAACTTCAAATTACCTAAGCTTTAAAAGTTGTAATTGACAACTTCAACTATTGACACTGTTACTTGATTACTAGAAATTGATTATTTGCCTTGTATTTGATTTGCCAAAGAGCAATTACAATTTGCCACTACAAATTGAATTGAAAATTCAATTACAATTTCAGTTCCAGCTTACGCAGGAAATTGAGCTGTGAGGAGTCCTACTTGGAATCTTCGGGGTTCACGTTTTGTAAGCATTTATTAGTCAAGTCAAAGTGGAGATGTACCTATGTACGATACTGGTTAATAAAAATACAGAATACGTCTGTTACATTGGTACATGTACCAATTTTGAACTTGGGTGGCAGATTTTATTATAAATAGATACTCAAAAATTGTTTGTTACAAGGTTTTACGGTACGCACAACAGTTGTAAAAATAAAATCAAGGCCAGTAAATGTAGTCGATGAGATTCATTAATGTTCAATTATGTAGACTTGCTGCTTGCCAAAAGTATGGCTTCAATCAATAATAGCCGAAGCAGAACTGCCCGTAGTCTACAGATCATGGCCAACGAGCGTAGATCAGAGCTTCTGCCGGGGACAGGGACGTCCCGTCGGGACACTGGACGGACCGGGACGGGACGTCCCCGGGGACAAAATAATTGTCCCCATGTCGTATTCGGGACGGGACGGGGACAAAAAAAATTGTCCCCATTATATTCGGGACGGGACGGGGACAAAACAAAATGTCCCCATTATATCGGGGACGGGACGGGGACAAAAAAAATTGTCCCCATTATATCAGGGACGGGACGGGGACAAAACAAATTGTCCCCACTATATTCGGGACGGGACATGCTTTTTGGTCGTGTATATAACGGGACGGGACGAGCAAGCACAGCAGAACAAGGATAACGTTTCAGCTTTAATGCTCATGAGTAAACTATTCTGTGAACACTATTTCACCTTTGTAGAAAATGAGGCTTGTTGCTCAAAAAGTTCAGGAAGAATCTTCTCGATTCTATAAATGCGTTTTTTGTGTGTTTGATACAAATATTTTTTTACGAAATTTTCCTCATGTTCCGATTTTCGATATGAGAATGTCGACAACTGTTTTCAGTAATTATCGGGACGGTACAGGAATTTTGTTCACATTCCACGATTTTCGGGACCGGGTACAATATTTTTTTTTAATTTTGGGGACGGGATGGGGACAAGGTTGTTGTCCCCATGTCCCGACTTTCGGGACGGGACCGGGGACGACGTTTTTTAAAAAGTTTGGGGACGGGACGGAGACAAGATTTTTGTCCCCATGTCCCGACTTTCGGGACGGGACCGGGGACAACGTTTTTATAAATTTTTGGGGACGGGACGGGGACATAGTTTTTGTCCCCGTGTCCCGATTGTCGGGACGGGACTGGGGACAAAGGTTTTTTAAAAATATCGGGACGGGACGGGGACGGGACAAGAATTTTGTCCCCAACAGAAGCACTGGCGTAGATGCAGCAAAGATTTAAGAATTTCCTTCGGTTTTTCAATCTCAGTGCTCAGTGTATCTACAAATAGTAGTTTGGTACAAGGTTAATATTTTACATAATAGGAATTGGTGACAAATTTTGAATACAAAACAATAGTCAAACTGTCAGCGAAGGAACGTATAGTCCTGAAATTTATAAAATATGATGAAAAAGAGGAACTCACTATTTTCAATTTAATAATTCTGGGATGAAACAAAAAATGAACAGTCTGATGGAAAATTTGCTGATACTGTTGATTTGTTCCAGTTGAAATGGTTCAAGAGTTTTTAGGAACCGCGTGCCTGCTAGTGCTGTAGTTCATTTAAAATTTAAATATTAAGTAGGCATTCATTCATTTGCTATTTAAAGCCTACTACCCCATAAAACATGCTCAAAACACCGAGTCTCATTTTCATGTTGTATTATTCAAAATAATTATTACTAGTTGTATACGATTTATTAGAAAGTAATTGACGGCATGGATAATGGGGTCCCTAATTATATAAACCTAATGACTGTTCTCATTATGATTCTTGGACACAGAAGACAATTTAAAATTATCACTTTTTCCAAAACATCATTAATGGTGATTTAACAAATTAAAACTACAATTCTTAGCACGAAGTTGTAATTTTGTGATCACGTACGTTTGTACACATGTATGCGATCACGTATATGTTGACTTGCGTTTTAAATTTCTGAAAACTATTAAAGTGCTCTTCTAAATTGAAATTTCCCCTACCACTGCCCAAATGCATTCACAATTTGATCGCAGGAATGGCTTTATACAATCATCACGTGTCACGTGTATTAAATTAGTCCGTGCAAATGCCTCCCTTTATGTAGAGTAAAGTTGGCCCGATTAGGGTGTGAGTTAAATAATAGTAAATTACAATTATAATCATATCAAATTGAATGCAACTTTTTTTACCCAACGACAAATCTTTAGACGCAGTCTATGTGTATTCTGATTTCCTTGGATTTCCCCATTACAAATATATTCTCACAACACAACTCACAACCAAATTGACGCACACAAGTTTCGCAATCGGCGTAGTACTAATTTCTGCCAAACGGCTTTAACTATGCTAAAATTATCCTTCTTACAATTGGTAGCAATGGCTGTGCTCAGTACTACTGCAAACTTGCTTCTGCAGATTAAAGGTATTATTTAGAAATCATTTATTTAGATTAATAAAAGAGGAACAACTAGTATTTTAACTCTATTTCAGATGAAGTCAACGATATTATGGAATGGTTTCTCGCTGCTGAAACCCACCACATTCCAGCACTTGAGCATACGGATGAATCTGTTGCGCCGAAAAGTAAGGATTAAATAACTAACTTAAATAACAATTCTTATCATTCTCAAAACGGAACGGGTATTTTGCACCGCCATAGTGGATCTGAAGTGCTAGATCATTATTGTTCACTTACACTATATGACTGGAAGGTCCTGACTGGAAAGTCATTCTATAACCGATAACCCGACCCGAGAGCATCCCGCAAAAGCCTAACCCGATTCCACTCGACCCGAAAGTCCACATGAAACATTGTGGCCCGACCCGACCCGAACAAATTTTTTTCCGCCAGGACCGGCCCGCAAGTCGTCAAATGTACATTCTGTTTACTCTGTTTATTCATACTGTTCATTGCTAATTTGAGGCTTCGCTTTGGGTGGCGTCTGCTACCGTTGTCAAAGTAGGATAAATTTTGAGTTTTTTTTCTTCGAAATTTCAGGATTTTTTTCGAAAAAACTATCAGGCCGATTTTAGCCACATAGACTAAACATTACTATTTACATAAGCAATTATCACAAAAAGTTTCATTGAAATCGATTCAATAGTTTTAGAGATATCAGTCATTTGACATAAAGTCCAAATTTTTTTTTTAAACTATCCGGCCGATTTCAACCAAATACGAACACCTTACTTTCGATACAATTAATGTCCATAAAAAGTTTCATTGAAATCGGTTCAGTAGTTTTTGAGTAATCGTGCGGAAGGACACACGGACGTACGGACAAGGCTATTTTACTAGGGGACTCACGCCACCCTAAAAACAAAGTGACAAGCGGTAGTACTGATAAGTGATAAGTGCACCCATAGTCATGCATGTTTTTGTACAACAGAAATACATATAGCTATGTAAATAACTACTATGGATTACAAACACCTTTTATATTTTAATTAGATGAACAATGGTCAGTTAGTTAAACTTTCTTACATGGAATTCAGGGGTTACTTGCTGGGCCTGCAAATATTCCATTAAACCCGGACCGAACCGCAACTCGTTAATTGCTAATAAAATACACGCAACGGTCCGCAGCCCGCGAAACCAACAATAATCCCTGCCCGTAAAACTCAAAGGAGTTTGACCCGAACAAGGCAATTACTTACTTGAACGCGCGGGTCGGACCATGATCCGACCCAAATTTTGATCCGCGGGTCACGTCCTTGCACAGAATCAGTATCTCAAACTCTATGTGCTGATGATTCTTAGCACGCCAGACCTCGTAACGACTCCAATAATTACAAACTTTGTGGTCAAATAAATGGAGTACGTATACACTTCATCATTATTATCTCCTCAGAAGGTTTCAAACTAATTGGGGTCTCATTAGCATATTTTCCATCTGCCCGTTCCACCTGAAAAAACTATAATAGAGCGATGATCTTTATACAAAATTTAGTTCTGCTGAAATTCGTCAGCGTTGCACCTTTTATATATAAAAATGCTACAGCTAATTATCCTACTTGCAGTAGCTCTGGTCAGTCCTAAACCTGAAGATGAAAAGCCAGTCGGGTTTGAAATCCAAGGTATTTAAATTGCCAGAAACGATATACAAGCTGAAAGTAAAGAAATATATATGAGATTTAACTTGTGAATAATTTGTTTTACACATTTTTTTACCGATAATACAGATGTTACAGATGGAGGTTGTCATTCAGCACCTCTAAATACGGCTAAAATCCTTGGCACAAAAACTCCCTACAGTTCTGAGGGTACAAATAAGCTGGTGACGCCTAGTGGTGAGTAAATTTTTCTGGTACCAATAAATAATAATAAAGATTCCATATTGGACTTACAGTATATGCATCGCCAGGCGCGTAGCTAGGAACTGGCCAAGGGGGGGGGCAACATTAATTAGAACGTACATAGTATGACACATTCAATGGGAAATCCAATTTCACGAATGTAAAACGCATCAAATTTTGTAAACCGAATTTCGGATTTTTATATTCTCCACGTTTTACGATTCCATCAAATTTGAATGATTTTGGAACAGATTTTCAATTTATATTAATATTTTTTTTATTTAATATTTTCAATTGATCCGATTTCGGAGAATTTCGAGACCTTTGTTCGCTTCTATCGTTTCAGCTGGTACTTAACCTACTGTTCCTGTGATACACGTCTTTGTTTCGAAAAGAAACTGCGGATATCAGGCGTGCTTGCTCTTTTCATAATGAAGAATTAATTACAATTTACTAATTTAATAATTCTATCCAGCTTAAAAATTCCCTCGAAGCGATGCGTGTAAGTTACAGGTGCTAAAAGCTTTTAATATGAAAATATTTAAAGCCGCTGTTACCATGCTTTGCTGCCGTTGAAGGTTGAAGTCGAATCGACGAGGCAAAGTGAAATCGGGATTTCGCAATGCATTCAAATCACCCGCTAAGCAAGAATGAACACAATAAAAATATACTCTGGAATCACCCAAAACGTCTCTTTAGTGAATGGTTTATTACCCACGTCTTGTTCCCGTCAAAAGTTGACCCATCCATACGGGCGAAAATCGTATCAAAATGCTTTTCCATTTCGTTAGAAATTTATTGATTTGATTTGATTTGATTTGATTTATTTGGATTTAATTGTCAAGCCAATACATCGAATTTAACCAATGATTTCCAATGACGGACAATATCTAAAACTAAAATCACACAATACAATAACTTTTACAGTATTTTTTTTTCTTTAGTCATTATACAGTAGTAGGATTTCGTTTAAGCAAAATCCAGTTTGTCAGGTCTTTATAAAATGAGTTACATTCTAAGTCACGCAACAACGGAGGAAGCTCATTCCATTTTACAACATTACGGTACATAATGGATCTTTCAAAGGATACAGATTTATGAGGAATTGTTTTAAAAGTATTTTTGTGTCGCACATTTAACAAATTGGGTTTGTAAGAAAACACTTCATTGTATTTTAAACACGTATTTTTGAATTTTAAGTGCCATCGCATACGGCACATTGTCGTGTACAAGATTTTTTCATGGATGGATAAGATATTTAATTTTTCTAGTAAGAAATCTTGCATATCGTTAGAAAAGATTAATGAACCTCTGCTTGCACATTGTTTTCTTAGGTTACGCGTTTTACAATTTATTTTGTAGACAAATGAGTACAAGAGTTTATTGATTTTATGTTGCAAATAATTTATATCATTATTTGAGACGCAAGCCCAAGTGGAGAGGCAATAGTCAATATTTGAAAATAGATGTGCATGTATGAGTAGTTTGAACATATTGAAATTAACATATGGCTTGAGTTTATAGAGGAGACAGATTGCAGACAAAAGTTTTTTCTTTACATGAAGATAGTGTTGTTTAAAAGTCAGGTTTCAATCAAGTTGGATCCCTAGATACTTAAACGTATACACTCTTTCAATGGATTTTCCACTACAACTCATAGACAGATTATCAGGAACGGTTTTGTCGTTGGATTTGTGAAAAACCATGAATTTAGTTTTTTCAAAGTTTATGAATAATCCATTGGATTTACACCACGAGTCAATTTCGTCAAGTGCTCGTTCGGCTTTGCTTATAGCAGAGTTTACATCTTTATCATTTACATAAATGACAATATCATCGGCAAACAAGAGACAGGTACATAACGAAGCTATTATAGGCAACAAACATACATCATTTATATATAATATAAATAATAATGGTCCCAGAATAGTTCCTTGAGGTACACCGCAGAAGAAATTGAAGGGTTTAGAGATCTTGTCACCTATTTTAATTGAATAGGATCTCTGCAGGAGATAACTACACAGCAAACGGATAATGTCATTATGCAACTTGAAATCACATATAAGCTTCAATAATAAGGGTACATGTTGCACTGTGTCAAATGCTTTACGAAAGTCTATAAAGACTGCCACCACGTGTCCCTTGGAAACATCAATTTTATTAAAAACCTCTTGAGTCAAAATTTGAACGGCTGTTTCACATGAGCGCCCTCTACGAAAACCTTGTTGATGGTCTGCAAGCTTTTCAGAAACACGATGCAAAATTAATCTTTGTAAGATTTTTTCAAATAGTTTGCACATAAAGGGTAAATTGCTGATAGGCCGGTAGTTTTTTGCATCATTTTTACTGCCTGATTTTTTATAGAGTGGAGTCACAACCGCAGTTTTAAATTCATGTCATCTAGAAACCCTTTGCTCTCGCAATGGACAGACATTGCGATACAATTTCCGCGCGTATGGATGGGTCAATTAATGACGGGAGGAGCCGTGGGTAATAAATCATTCACACGAAACGTAAACTTCATGGGTGATTCTAGAGTTATGCTGTTTATACACAGATATTTACATGGATTACTGAATATGTTGAGTTTTGCAGATTTTTTTACAAATAAACAAAATTGTACTGTCAAATCACTGAAAAGGTTTGCATGTCTCGGTATGGACTGATTTATTTTTAACTTTTTGAGTGATTTGATAGTATTTTATTTCCAATGGGGGGGCAATTGCCCCCTTTGCCCCCCTTGGCTACGCGCCTGTGTATCGCATTTCGTTTCATTCAAGGTTGTTCTGCAAGGCAAATTTGGATGTTGAATCGTCATGGAACTCGAAACCCTAGTCAGCACCAGATCACTCAGATGAAAACTACTTTAATCAAATTGAGAGATCGCATCCTAAAGCAGAGCGCAACTGGTAAATGAATACTTTGAATTATACGGGATGCAGTAGGAATTGGTAAAACTCGGAGGAATGTTGTAATAAATCATTTGGCTTACACGCATTTTATTTAAAAAACTCATCATCACTATTATCATCACTAAAACGAAAGTTAATTATTTTTCAGGTAAGCTTTGTAAAGAAGTTCTTGACGGATTAAAAAATTGGGAAATTTCACTAAATACATCAGATGCGTATCGGCTAGTCAAACGAGGTTATTTAGAATTAGACGGAATCTCCCGGAGGTATCAAAGTAGTTTCCCGGAACTTTTCCCAAAAAAATTTACCAATGAGTCTTATTTTGTACGTGGTACTACATTGTTTTTGTTCAAGCATTACTAACACATATTTGCCACTCCATAATGTTCCACGCAAGACTAGGTGTACATTATCCGATTTCTTTTGTGACAGTTTCGGACAACATCATTTCAAAGAACGAAAGAGAGTGCGAAATCCTTTGCTGCTGCAATTTTCGGCGTGGATGCACTCCCTGGCGTTTATTTCCACAAGCCATCCAAGAATGACTCGTTGTTGCATGTAAGAGATGTCTGCTTTTGAACAAGTAATTAATTATTCGTTACTACTATTTTATATGAGGAACCTAATTTGCGATTATCGTTATTGAATTAATGTGACCCATAAGATTTAAGACTAGCGCATAATTATATCATATTTTTGATAATAACTTGAGATTTTCAACGTTTGATTTCTTTTTTTTATGTGGGCTAATTATTATAAATAGTTCTTCAAAATCTGTCCCAAATGGATTCAGCAAGTTAAGAATAATCCTAAGGTGAAGTTTGAAGTGAACCAGTTCAAAGAATCGGAAGTGTTCCAAGACATGGTTAAGAGAGTCAAGCAGCGTTTAAACCTGGGCGACGATCATGTGTCCACGCGCCATGTTCTAATAATGTACGACGCATGCGCCTTTGAGACAGCTTGGAATACTCCGGTGCTATCTTCATGGTGTGCTGTTTTCGATGAGGAAGATCTCAGGATTTTGGAATACTTACAAGATCTACATCGTTACTGGCAGGATGGCTATGCTGTTCCAATAAATTATGAGCAAGCTTGTGAGCCCATACGGGATCTTGTGGAACGATTTAGGTGAATGTTGTACGAACTTTGTGGCTTTGTTGGGGTACATTCATTTGTATTTGTATATATCTTGAAGAAAAACATTTTTGAAAAAACATAACCTTTTACTTAGCTCCAAAGCAAATAATCCAGAAAATCCATTAGTCACTACGGCGTACTTTTCGCACGATGAGACTCTTATGAAGGTATACAGTCGCTTGGGACTGTTCCGGGATCCGGTTAATTTGACTGCCAAAGGATATGAGAATTTCAAAACAAATCGTCAGTGGATGACAAGTAAAATAGCCAAATTCGCATCTAATTTGGCTTTCATCTTGTTTGAATGTCCAGCTGAAGTTAACAAATACAAGATTGGATCATTTGTACAAGAATCACCTGTAGATGTGGATGCCTGTGATGGGCATTGGCTCTGCCCATTGAGTCAGTTTGTTGAAAACTTAAACTTCATAGTTGACACTTGCAATCTGGGAAAGATTTGCAAAATTTGAAAAATTAGCAAATGTTCACGAATAACAATTTCCAAATAAATTCAACCTTAAATATAGGAAATTATCTGCCCTATTTCTGGTTTCTAAATGGGCATACATTTAAAATTTAAAATTTAATCATGCAAATTTTTACTTGTAATGTAGTGATTAATACTCCTGCTTTTGATTTTTGAGAATCCATACTAAAGTATAGTTCAATGACCACGGATTATTAGATTTTGTTTTATAATAAAAAAACATGTCAAAACATAAATTAGTACGTATCTACACAACCTCAGACATGAACATGCATGTATGTATACATACTTGCAGATGTAATTTATTGATAATTACATACATGTCGCGTATGTGCCAATATGCCCCCTTATTAGAGCAACAAATTGTTTACCAAGGGTGGGGCACAGGAGCTCTAGAATTTTGTTTATTTACCTTCCGAACTCCAACTATTGCAAGCCAAGCAACTAATTAGAAAATAATTAGACAGGCAAGCCCCTGGAGTTTGACAACGTATTTTCTGGTCTTTTTCATTTGGGTGTCGAACACCTGTCTGCGAATAAAATTTTAACCATCAGACATATCACTCCATTTAAAATTTGAAATGAGTTTTGGACCAGTGATTTCAATATTTTCCAGAAAGACACAAATATCCACAGGGCGTGGATTCAAAATGTCTTCACATAATTTAAAGTACTGGGAAATTATGATTAATAGTGGATATTACTTAGCATTGATTCCCTATAAATTTGAAAGGAAAGGGTCTGAGTGGACACAGACTACCAACTGGTTTCAAAAGGTTTGTTTTATTCCGAATGTTTTTTATGCAATTGTAAATAGGAAACATATAAAGTAAAATATTTACTACAATAATTCTTGCGCCATTTTTGGAAAACTAGAAATTTTGCCAACTTTTCTTGATTCTCCACTCCCTGAACCTGGTGGGGCTCCTAAAACTAGTACTAGCTCCGGGATCTTTAGGGTATTTTAAACAAGCAGAAAAACTAAGTGCTTGGATGGCACAGTTAATATTTATCTACAGCTTTTGGTTCAAACGACATCGGTTCCTTGAAGTGTTCCGTCATGTTTCGCAGGAGTCGGACCGGATTAAGTATTTGAGGGTAATTCGTGCTTATTAATTTAAAATTTTAGCAGAAGTAGATATAATTACATAGATGTTTGAGCTAACTTTTAAATCTGAAATTTCTAGGAACGTAATTCTTTGACCCCGACTCTGATCTCCATAATTCTGGTGTTTGGCCAGGCCTTTGGATTTGACACTTTGGCTTATTTATTTAAAACTGGAAAGTGGACTTGGTCCCATATTTATTACGCGAAAGTAAATGCCTTCAAGGATTTTTTTAACGGTATTTATATCTTCAAGGATTATGACAAGCCCTATGTCCAGATTTACATTGTTTTGCATTCCATTGTCGTTGCCCTCTACAAACTATATAATGCTTTCTGTGACTTGTGTCCTATTTACACGGCTTTATTGTTTAAAACCTTGGTTTCCAACTATCTCCAAATGCTACAATCAGAAGAGGACCCCTTAGTGGTAATAATTTATTTACTATTGATTAGTATTTTTTTTATTTTACAATTTTACCAGAAATTTAACTTATTCATCGCCAATATGAAGTCTGAGGATGCGTTAGGCTTATCAAGTCTCCGACATTTTTTTGTTCTGGACGGGTTATTGAATAGGTTTGGTCCCATTACAAGAACTTGAAGAAGCACACGGAAAAAATAAATGCAGCAATGGGGTTGCTAATATTCATTTTTTTCATTGGTAGCATCCCTTATTTTGCTGAGGATTTAGTTGACGTAGTAAATGGGTCGACAGATGTATCCGAAGTTGTTAAATCTCTGTATTATTTACTATCAAGTTTTACTATAGTTCTGGTCATTGCGCATTCTCATCATATTCAGGTAAATAGCTGTTACAAATTTTTGTATAATTTAATAAAACATGTTATCTGAGAAAAATATTTACTATAGGAATAGCTAATACTCATTTAATTTCCAAATTCAAATAATAATTATACATGCATAATTAATAATGAAATATTTTAAAAATAATTGTCAGGCGAGTGCAACGAGGGCCTGGATATTTCGTGAGGACGTACAGTGTAAACTCCCGGATATAAAACTTCATTCGATATTATCTGAAGTATGCTGTGAACAAGAAAGTATTGGCTTAAATGGTGCTGGGATGTTCACCATAAATTACGGATTCGTTGGGACAGTAGGATAATTATTTTGAGCTTCATTATATGTATAACGCTTCTATTTAGATGCAATCTATTAGGTACATATTTAGCTTGTGTCCTTGAAAACTCTCACCAGAAGAGATGTATTTTGATTCTTTTCAATTTATGTTTATTAGATTGGATTACACAGGTAGGATTCATGTACCTCTCTTAGTTCGTTCCACCTTCATTTATCAGAATTACTATGTAAAAAAAGTTATTGTGTATTAGCACGTTGAGAACTTGCTTGTGTTTAATATTTCCACGTATATTTCGCTCGTAAATTAACACCTCACATTTTGTATTAACTACAGGCACATGAGTTCCCTTATATTTAGCATGCATTGAGTACATACTTGATAGTGTGCATTTTATGCAATGAAAGGAACAACATAATTCTATATTCACGCCCTCACGCTTCCATTAAGGTATTATGTATAATTAATGTAAATGTTTGATTTCCAGGCGGTACCACTGGTCTTGACCTATGCTGTGTTATCTTTCCAACTACAGGCAGCTGGCATCGATAGGAAAAGCTTGGGTTGTCAAAATTGAGGTGAGGGAAATAAGCGTAGAAAATGATCAGAGAAACCAGTATGCGACTTTACAAGGAACAAAATTTGACACATCTAGAGACGGGCTTCGTTTTATAAAGAGAAAACTCTTTTAAAAAATATTTTTGCTCCCATAAATGTATATATAAAAAGTATATATATTCTCTTAAGAAGAAGTCTGATAGCAAAGGTTCAGAGTACATTATAAATGCACGAAATAAGTGTCTTCATGCCATGATATCCGATTAGTTAGCTGCAGGGATGTCAACGATTAATAATCACGATTAATGATTAACGATTAATGATTACTAATTATTAATCATCAATCGTTAATTTAGTAAGCTTGGATTTTTTGAAATAATCATCAATTGTAATCATCAATTAACCTTTTTGCAAAAATTAATCATCAATTGTAATCATCAATTAACCTTTTTCAAAAATCAATCATCAATTGTAATCATCAATTAACCTTTTTCAAAAATCAATTATCAATTGTAATCATCAATTTACCGTTTTCAAAAACCAATTATCAATTGTAATCATCAATTAACCGTTTTCAAAAATCAATTATCAATTGTAATCATCAATTAGCCGTTTTCAAAAATCAATTATCAATTGTAATCATCAATTAGCCGTTTTCAAAAATCAATTATCAATTGTAATAATCAATTAGCCGTTTTCAAAAATCAATTATCAATTGTAATCATCAATTATCGGGCTGGCGACGTCTCCAAAATTCTAAGCAGTCTAGGGTTCGAAGAAGTTTTTACTAAGCAGTGTCCGATGTATCTGGCTGATAATATAAAGGATATAATACACTCTGTTTACGATCAGAGCAGTTTACACGACATGAACAGAATCCTGAACTCCTCGTCTCACCCTTTGTACAAGTTAGCTTTTTACAATGATAAAAGCAGCGAATGAACTGTATTATATTTAATGCAGAATTTTGTTAGCTGTGTGGCCCACCTACACTTTATGACATTGAGCACATTCTGTATGACTGCAAGTACTTATGTGATACTAGAACTAAGTACTTTTCACACATCTCAAGAGACTAGTCCTTCGTAATATTTGTAACGCCGACGTGAATCTATGTAAACAACTAGCCTTCTTCCTAATTTCATGCATTCAAAAATTTGTATCTATGTAATGCATTATGGGTAAGCCCGATTAAATGCAATAAACTGGCCGAACAGGCCTTGATTGATTGAAAAATAATTGTAATCGACAATTAAATGTTAAAAAGAATTAACTATAATTGTAATCGACAATTAAATGTTAAAAAAAATTAACAATAATTGTAATCGACAAATAAATGTTAAAAAAATAAACAATAATTGTAATCGACAAACAAATGTTAAAAAAAATAAACAATAATTGTAATCGACAATTAAATATTTTGTTAAAAGATAATCATTAATTGCAATCCTCAATTAATTAATTTTCAAAATAATCGTTAATCGTTAATTGCAATCATCAATGAAAATTATTTTTAAAGTAATCGTTAATTGTAATCATCAATGAAAATTATTTTCGAAGTAATCGTTAATTGTAATCATCAGTGAAAATTATTTCTAAAGTAATCGTTAATTGTAATCAACAATGAAAATTATTTTAAAAGTAATCGTTAATTGTAATCATCAGTGAATAATATTTTCAAAGTAATCGTTAATTATAATCATCAGTGAAAATTATTTCTAAAGTAATCGTTAATTGTAATCATCAGTGAAAATTATTTCTAAAGTAATCGTTAATTGTAATCAACAATGAAAATTATTTTAAAAGTAATCGTTAATTGTAATCATCAGTGAATAATATTTTCAAAGTAATCGTTAATTGTAATCATCAGTGAATAATATTTTCAAAGTAATCGTTAATTATAATCATCAGTGAAAATTATTTCTAAAGTAATCGTTAATTGTAATCATCAGTGAAAATTATTTCTAAAGTAATCGTTAATCGTAGTTATTAATTATTAGTTATAAGCCCATTAATCATTAATTGTAATTATAAATTCATTTTGTTTTCGAAGTAATCGTTAATCGTAAATTGTAATCACAAAATTGGAAATTGACATCCCTGGTTAGCTGTATCTAAATAGATATATATGTGTTTAATTTACAGGCAAATTTGACCGTAAGTCCCGGCGCCACTACTTTACTAACGTGTGACCTGACCAATATGAATTGAAATGTATCTATGCTGCAACTTTTCTATTGTCTTGAATATCCTTCAAGCTGAGATGATTTCAGGAAGCTCAGAAAACATTTTACTGTGCACAAGTCCACGATGTTATAATATTATTATGCATGGTCCTGCGTAGTATTAATGTCATTGTTGTAAAAGAATTTATTTGAAAAAATACTTAAAAAGAAGCAACAAGCAACTAAAACAACAACTGCGGTTAGCATTGGAGTTTATTTACTAAAGTTTTTCAAGTTCAATTTCATGCAATTACTGGGGAATTAGTCTAAATATTCCCCATTAAAACGGTATCAAAATTTGAGACGCCAGGACATTAAATTTCCTTTTCAGCTGTGCGTTTGTTACGAACACAAGCCAGTGGCTCTGGTTGGGGCTGATCTTTTCTTATTAGGGAGAGCAAGATGGATCCTCGGGTCTCAACAGATACGATAATAGTAAAAATGAGGTTGAACGCCAATAGTATTATTCTATAATAATTGTGAAAAGATTTTCAGGATTATTATACCAAAATGAAAATAATTAGCTCAATGAGCATTGCTGTAATGCTTAAGCGTTGGGAAAGTTTTAAATGACTTACAGAAACAGCTTCATTTCGACACCTAAAATTTCAAATCAAACGATTCAGATAGTTGAGGAATAAGTAGAATGTATTTAAATGAGTCGCAGGCAAGGGACTCATGCAATAATAACATGTGTAATGATACTCTCACAAATATTTGAAAGAAAAGTAAGATAGGATGACGCTATAAACAAAGTATTTGTTGTAACAAAGGGTGGATAGACATTAAAGAGTATTGTTTTTAGCATTATTGATGCTGACAATTGAAGAATAAAATGTCCTCAATGTCAAACTCATTTCAGCAAATCGTAATGACAATCAATGATCTCTGTTGTTTCGCTGATGTGATGAATAAATAACAAGCGTTTCTTCGTTGGATTTAAGTACTTCTCCAAGGACGATTCTGAAACTTTATGTACAAGTTTGTACTGTACTTACAGGTAGTTTTACTCACATTATCCTTCCAGGCGGGATTTAAAGAGCAAGGTTTCTTAAATTCGCCACGACTGTCCTGGTTACTATACTACTGCTGTGCTGCTTTTTACACCAAGTAATTTGGGGTAGGGTTTCCACTGAGGATTGCTTTTGTCCCGCAAACAAAACCGCCCCGTCCCGAAATCCAAAAATATCGACAAAAAAGTTCAATTCTGTCCTGAAATGACACATGAAAAAAAATTTATCCCGAAACTGACCCGTCTCGAAAGGCTCTTTAAATAAAAGCTTCAAATTCCAATATTTCTATCTCAAAGAAGTATTCCCGTATAGAATTACAAATTTTAAACCGAACAATTCTCATGCATATTCATTTTTACAGCAATAGCATATTGTCCCGATCTATTGCTTCTCTAATCTTCGGACATAAAAGTTCATCCCGATTCCGTCCTGAAATGACATGGGGACAAAAACGTCCCAAAACTGTCCCGTCCCGATCCCGTTCCGAAAACTTCGGGACGTCCCTACCCGAATAGAACGATGAGTCCGAGTCCGATCTGGTCTGATACTTTTAGGACCATGGTCATGTGGCCTGGTCTGGTAAAAGTAACTTTTACCAGACCAGGCCACATGACGATGGTCCTAAAAGTACGCAAAATACTAATTTTATGATTTTACAAAACCCATAGAACAAAATAAAAGGGCCTTTTCTCGTGATAAAAATTGAATTTTACTGGATACAATGTGATTGCTTAATTGCTTTCAATGGTTTTCTGGACCATGGTCTTTGGTCTAGTCTGGTCCAAACGACTCGAGATGATCAATGGTTTCACCAGTTTCATAAAATCTGGTTCACACCAGACCCTTGCCATCATTACATGGCAGTGCTCTCAATTTTACTCATTACTCGAATTTTTCATAAAGTGAGTAAGTGAGTATTGTACTTACTCGTACTTACATCTGCGAGTATGAGTAAGTAATGAGTAAGTAATTTTAAAAAGGTTGATGCTTAAGTAAGTAAAGAGTAAGTACGAACACTCATTCCCCAGTGTAATGTAAGTAATGAGTAAGTAAGACGAAATGCAAAGTATCAAAAAGTAAGTATTGAGTAAGTAAACTCTTCTTACTGGAGTAACTACCATAGAAAAAATGTTCTCCGACAATGTCCATGACTTATAAATGGCTTATGGAGGCAGATAACACAGACCATAGGCAAACAATGCCTTTAAATACTTGCGACGATGCAACTCGTTAAACTTGAGTCGTTGACTACACTACCAAAGATGGGAGTGATGTGAATAATATTTGAAAATGAGTAAGTATTACTTGAGTACTATGCAGGCAAAAGTAAGTAAAGAGTAAGTAATATCAGCTTATTTTTGCGAATAAGTAAGTAAAGAGTTAGTATTACACTGCGACCCGAAATTTTGAGGGAGTAATGAGTAAGTAAGATAGTCACCATGAAGCCCCTGAGTAAGTAAAAAGTAAGTACTGGACATCATGAGAGACACAATTATGAGTAAAGAGTAAGTAAGGGTGTCTAACTGAGAGCACTGCTACATGGTCCATGGAATCTCATGCTTAAAACACTGTATAATGAAAACTCTTTGTAAGGGAACATTTTAATGGTACCCTGATGAAACGGCAATTCTTTGTAAGGATTTAATATGTCCCGGAATTGTTGTGTATGAGGAAGTAAAAGGTCATTCCTTGACACAAACTGTTTGGGAAATGCATAGAAAATTCCGGGACATACTTAAAAACACGGCTCTTTGCCAGCACCGTTCATTGTGCGTTTATAAACACCGGAAACTAATTTTGGCATTGCACGCTCTCTGTTATACGTTTCTGGTAATCGCTCTCACTCTTCATTGCATTAAACGTCAATGCAATAACTGCGTACTTCGACTCTTTCTCCCTGGAGTCTGGATTAAGCGACAAACTTAATCATGTACCGAAGTACGTAATGCATTGCTTCAACCTGATTGTGAGTGATATAAATAACATGAATTTGAAAATTCTTACGTCAATACGTGTGCCAATTGCAATGTATACATGCCAATGAAATCCTTGTTGAAGAGGTCAAATGATTTTTGCGTACTGTTATTTTGTACATACATATAACATCATCAACGAATAAATACGACCTGATCAATTTAAATTTACCGTCACATTTATTATGGGATCCCCCATAGTCTATAAGAATAATGGGTCGGGGGATGGAACTGGAGGTTCCAATCCTCCTCGCGGTCCACTTGGACCGCTCTTAGACTATAATAAAGGGAGTGCTGATCTAAACTTAAAACAAGTAACATCTCCGGCTCCTTCCATAATAAATATAATATAATCAATATTTTGATTCCTGTTGGGTATTCCCGTTTAGTACTCAATATAAAGGGTCATTTTAGTTTAAGTCCTAGAATTCGGAATGTCAAGTCTGACATTTTTGGTGGAGGCGGCGGGGCTTTTCCCTGCTCTCTTACACGCCAGCGAGTCACCCATTTTTTAGTGTTAGGAATAGATTTAGTTTTAATTTTAATAATATTAATTTAGTAAAAAAAGTCTGAACAAATAAGACTCCAGAGCACGCCGCTCATATTGCCCCACGGTCCCAAGTCCAGCAGCAGCACTGCTTCTCCCAAGTGGCAGCCATCTTGCTCCACGCCGTCCTCATACGTTCCGGCTCGAATGCAAGCGGCACTTCCTGGTCCACGCCGTCCGTATCAGTGCTCCACCATTGGACTCCGATCACTCGCTTCACCTCTGAAAATCTCAGATTTACCTTGTGCTTGGCAATTAAGTGTTGTAATTTACAATAAACTCTTTAATTGTGAATTCAATCCACAATTAAAAGTCTGAACTATTCGTGAATTCCATACAAAAACAAGTGAACTATAAGGACTCTGTGCTCTCTATAACGTGCAGTGTTGGTAAAAAAATTCCCTGCATTTAATTTTGGACTTGTTCTGGTAAGGTTAACGTATCATTTCCCCTCTCTCTTGATCTCATATCATAATTTCACCCGGAATTTTGGTGTAATTCATACGAAAGTTATACTCACAATGAGTGTGGTACACGAAAGTAAAAGCCGTATTTAATTGTGTGGAGAATACTTTTTGCCAGAGAATCAGTAAATGTGTATAATTCCCTTCGCATTAATTTTTTAAATTTGGATACTCATCAATTTAAGTAATATATTCTGTATTTTTTGAAATTAATTCCACGTCCACGCCGTATTTTCCAAGTAGTCAAACCTATTTATAGTCACTACCGCAATAAGCAACTTCTCTCTATAGTCAAAAAATAATTTGACCCCGGCGATTCGCCCGTATACTGTAATGTTAAATAATTTCCGAATAGCCAACTTCCCAATAGTCATAACCCCTCTATTATGTATCTAGCATAATTTCTTTCCCGAGGAATCTATAACTCTCCATATAGTCACATTATTCAAAAAATCCGGCTGTTTTTACTCCTTCAACTTCTGATTAATTCAATTGTCACTTTTGTAGCATTTTTCAAATTTTGCATATCCCAGAGTTCCATAATAGCGTATTTAGCAAATAATCTCGGATTGTAACGGCTGCGGCCTAAGTATCCACCAATAAAACCACATAATGTTATTATTATTATTATTTAGCAAATAATTGTATATATTCCGAATAGTCAACTAATTGACTACTCAGTAGTCAACGTTCTCTATAGTCAACTTTTATATACGGTCCTCTGCGATGTGACTATATAAGGAGGTTTTACTGTATTTTCTTTTGAAATACTGGTCGTATTCATACGTTGGAAAGGCCGTTCAAGTGCAATTTATTTTATGAGCAGTATTCCTTTCCTTATAATTCAATTACTGGTTAGTATTCTTTTCAATTTCCTTATATATTTTTTTCGCGCGGCCCCACTGGTTCAATTGTTGAAATCCTCAAAATTGATGATTCATATAACTCCATGTTCTGCTCATACAGCGGAGAGGCCTCTGTGTACTGTAATTTAATTTTTGGAAAAATTCATGAAGTTTTTTATTCCATACTCTGCACCCGAGGAACGCTTGTTATTGTCATTACGCGTTTATAATTTTGCTTAGTGGTCATTAATTATTTTTTGGGGAATTTGGTCACCGTCAATTATTCGTGACCCGAGTCTCACAATACCACATTCACGTAAGGAAACATTTTCATTATACCCTGATGAAATGGCAATTCTTTGTAAGGATTTCGTCTCTCCAACAAATTTTTAACGTGCAAAGTAACTAAATTACTTGTTTATTGACATTTAATTATGCTTTGTCTGGATGTATCGATAAATTAAACGCCTGTTTACATTAGTATTGTGTTCTGTCAAGAGGATAGGTTTTCGGACGAAAAGTTTCGATTATATTTGAGATTATGCCAATAAAAATGTCTGGATCAGACATCTACTACAACAGTTGTAGTAGATGACAATCTTTGTTGAAGAGGTAAAACGATCTACATACTATTCTTTTGTACGTATAACATCATCATCAATGAATAAATACGACCTGCTCAATTTAAATGTGTCGTCACATCTTCTTTACTGTAGAATCATTGGGGACTTTTTTAAAACTTGAAAGGTTTTAATCTTTACTTTTTCAAATAAGTCGTTTGCATTCTGATGCGCTAAAGGATGTTACGACGAAGTATCCACCATCTTTATGGATGCGTTTATGGAGATAGGATACAATAAGGCTTTCCAGAAGCCAGTTAAGTTAATTATATAGTAAGCATTTAGTAAAGTACTAGTAAAATCTCTCAATGTAGAATTTTTATGGTAGTCGTTAAACGTCTTTTAGTTAATTAGAGCTTGAGCGTAAACAAACGCACACTGATTAAAGTAAAATGTTCTCCAGACTTCCAGAAAAACGCCAACTATAACAAAAACATGGGTGACATATGTACATGTACATATGACGGAAGATTTCCGTTTCCCAGAAACTAATGAAGATAATTTTATACAAATGGGGAATTTTTACTTAAATGTTTCATCATCTTCAAGTCCCTTGCTTCTGGTGCCTTCACTCATTACTCATGTTAAAAGTATCAAAAAATTATCGCAGAACTTTCTTTAACTGGTCTACTGCATATAATTAGCAGACCTTGAAAAACATTTCCTGAATGGTACATAGAAATCTGCTGACGTGTACATACTTAAAATTGACTACGTAAATTTTACTTATATGTAGGTATGCTTCACTAAATGTATAAATAGTCTCAACAACTTTTGAACTCATGCAGTTCTGTTAAAGAATACAACGGACGAGAGTAAATCAGTTTCAATAGTAAATCAATTTTAATAATTTACCTTACTTTGGTGTTTTACATATCTATATATGTATCATCATGAAAGTAAGTTTTTTGGCTCTTTGTTTAAGAAATTCTTTATTTTCGCTAGTGATTTGAATTTCTCTTCTGTAATTGCGAATTATAATCTAATAATAATTTACCATAGGTCCTTGCAGTCATCACAGTTCTGACCTACGCCTTGGCTTGCATTTTACAATTGGTGACTTCCAGATTCCTAACATACGAGTCCGACAAGATTGCAGCGCCCATGATGATTCCCATAAACTATCGGTAAATAATTTTCAAATTCAAACAATAATATTTCAAAAATGAAAAGCTAATCAATCCTCTATATCCCTACATCGTAATTGCTTTTTTTTACAGTGAGGGACGCCTGTGGGGTCCTTGGGCATCCTCTTCATCCGACAGGCGTGGAAGGTTTCACGGGTAAGATTTTGCACGTTATATAGATATTGGATACAACACGGTCAAAATCAGGCATCTCATGATCTCCAAGGTTTTTGGCAACTGTATAATATGGTTTTATATGTATATATGTAAGTAAGTAGGTATACATAAACATTTAAATGTTCAGTGGCTTTATGCTTTAAATTGTGTATTTAAAATATAACACGTAATTATTTTTGTAAGTTTTTGTGATTTTTTGAGTCAGCGACAGGCTTAAAATGTAAAAACGTGAATTTTATACTGTGAAAAAATCCTAGAGTTAACAGAAGTTGCAATATAAATGCCGGGAAAAATTGTATACACTTATGAACACCTTGCACTGCGTTAATTGTAATAACATGAGGTCACATTATAATTAAGATGCAATAATTGTTCATATAGTTTAGTTAGTTCCGAAGATTGTAACATCCTTCCTCACACGTCTCCCAATTCCTATGGCAGACTGCATATGCTTCGTAGTCCACCGTAGCCAATAGGGCAACTGAAATTAAATAGTACACTTATTAATATTTTGTAAAATTGGGGTAACGTGAAATTTTCCTTAAATTGAATGAACATACTGGTTGTAAACAAAAGAATGCATTACTTTTAATCAGACAAATATACATGCAGTCTCTAGTCAATATTTTCTGCGTTAATGCTAATTGAATAAGAAACAGCAGACAAAAATTATGAATGCTTTAAAAATTCTGCTATTTTCGTTTAGGTCTTCCAAAATTCTTATCCATTGTGAGTTTTGCTACTAAAAGGGTAGTATATGAGGGGGCAAATGAACTGGAATTTTTTCTTACCTGGTTTAATGCAAACGAAGTAGTCTTCATTGCAACGGTCAACACAACTATCAGCAGTGACTTCTGTTAGGAAGCTTGAGATGCAGATCCAGAACAACATAAATAATATTTTCTTGAGTTGCGTCTCCATTTTGATGCCAAACTGAAAATAATAATGCACTATATTAGTACCAAATAGGTATTCAAGACAGGTATTCACACAGACAAAATCAGAAATTTATCAACTTGCAAGGAATACAAATATTTTCAAAATTTTTACTTTAAAATAAATAGAGAACCTTTGAGTTTGAAGTTATCTCTTCTTCCGGGTAGATTTGCTTCTTCCGAGGTTGTTATTCCCAAGAGTATTGATAAGAGTCTGGTGGATTAAATGCTTGAGGATGAGAGTAGTGAGCAGCAATGGAAATGTTTTCATATTATTTTTTGCTCTAACTTCCAGATCAATATAGATATGCACTTAAAAAAATGCATGTAATTGCCTTAGCACAAATATACCGTATGTGCTACCGCATGGAATAATTTTTTTACTGGACGTATGTAAATACATACTTGCTATAATTAGAATATTTTTTACGTAAACATGAGGATGGGTAATGGACAATTTGACATGTCCTAATCTTGTATTTGTTTGGCAGCAAATATGTTGCAACTGAAAGTTCAACTCTAGGCCAGTGCTTTTCCAAGTTGCATATTAAATTACATCTGAATGAGAGCAATACAAGTCATTGAAGCGTTAAAGGCCTAGCCTATGAACTAAATTAATTATAACTTCAGATTTTAATTCCATTTGAAGAGGGATTAAATACTTCATACACTATTCGTTGAAAACTGAAAGTGATAAAAAAATACACAAAGTATCTTTCCTTACGCGTGGAATGAATTAATATTTAATACGAGAGTGAGATTCATTGAGCAGAATTTGAATCAAAATGTGTATTTTAATGTGCATCAGCTCCATTGGGGCATGCAATAACATCTTCCATTTCTTCACTACAAACACCTTTTCTTCAAACCTATCTTCCACAATTCCTACTCGAATTAATTATTTCATTTAGTCCTAAATTAAGGGTTTGTTTGGTTTAGTAAAACATGCTAGTCTCATGCAGGGGTTCAGGATGGGAAAATTATTAATACAGAGGACTAATTCCTCGCATTAGTCACTGACAGTATTTGATAATTTCTGAATCAGTAATAGTAGTAATAATTCATATTATATACTGGTGGTAATGGGTAAGTGTACAACATTTAAACAAATATACTCACAATAACCAGACATACAATGCAGTATTTTGATATTTTGAATCATTCCTACAACTGATAGCTTCTTTAAGGTAGAGCTCAACAAATACCTCATCCAGAACTGAATTCCAAACAAACAATATATCAATAATGCGATTATTCATAAGATGTAAAATAAAAAAACTTCTTACTTTGTCTTATATATACTTGCATAGTTCTATAATAATTTCACCTAACAACTATTAAGGATTAATTTTATTTTTAATAACAAAAAATGAGGATTACAAAAGATACCTTTGTATCAACATGAATAATTAATTATATTAAGCATCAATAACCTTTACAACTCGCAGGACTCGTTTTCCACAAACAGGGCACCTCCCCGTTTGTTTTAGTATTTTTTGTGCACAAGAAAAACAAGCAAATTGGTGGGCGATTTTGTTGTGAACAAACGCTGCATCCTTTTCTCTTTCGGAACAGATGTCACAAGATGTTATAACCATAGATGTATCAGCTTGATTTTCAGGTGATGAAGTAGCTTCCAAAATCAATGACTTTTCCCTAGCTCTTCGTTCTTTTTTTGTAGGTGACTTACAGCTCGAAGAAGTAGGCCCATAACTACCTTGGAATGACTTTTGATTCTCCTGAGAAACGGGGAATTGTTGACTTCCACAAGGGGATTGCGAAGTTTGGGAACTTGCACAAAGCCAGGAAGTTACTAAATCCTGAGACAAGTTCGAAGAAATACTGTGTGCCTGAAATGCTGAACTTGTACTAGAGCTAGGAAGATTCACTTCAGTCAAGGGTTTGAAGCAATTTTGTTCAAGCTCTTCGGTTGAGGAAACGGCTAGCTTGGTTGGCAGAGTGGTTTCTTCGAAAGTACTATTGTGAATGCTGGACCGCCTTAAACCCCTCTTGGATTTATTGCGATTTTTTGCTAACTTTGGACGCTTGGGGAGCCAGTTTCGGCGAGCCTAAATTAATTAAATTTTAGAACGTTAGAAATACAAGCAAGCATAGCCAAAACTATCCACGACACAAGTGAATTATACTCACCATGAAACACCGCAAACAATAGCGTGAGACAGATAATGTAAAAGTTCTGCATCCACGGCATTTTTTCGGGACCTTTTTGGCCTTCCCCAGTCCCAAGGCTAAGAAATTCGTATTTTTATCTGACCCCGAACTATCAGATTCCTCATCGGCAAGATTATCTGCGACGCATGAGGTATCCTCGTGATCCTGGCCAACTGGGTAATGGTTGGGAGCCTGGTACATCTAACAAAAATATAAAATATTATTAGGAAACAGAACTAGATAACCATTCCAATTCAATCAAAATTCATGCGTTGCTAGTAATACAATTTACCAAGTCCTCGTCAAACTCCGACGAAGATTCATTTTCTATAGGGTTTCTATTGAGCTCAAATTCCGATAAGGATACAATTTCGAATTCCATTCCATAAATTCGGTCGTCCGCATCAATTACTCCCTCACCATTAGCTTGGAAACCTGGACGAAGAGCTTCATCATTTCATTACGGGACACAAAATAGTAATATGTAGAAACATTTTAAATTGGCAGCCTCACGTGTATTTGTGAACATTCTAAGGAAATTAAAATGATCTTACCCGAAATTTCCTGAAGCCCAGCATCGCCCGATTGTCTGGAGGGACCAGATGTTATAATCGATGCAAGGTCCGATGCTGCTGAAATTGAAGCAGAATCTGCTGAAGTCGTTCCCCCGGGCAGTTCAACTGCTTGTATCACTCTTTCTGACTCAGGCGAAATAATATTCATGCTGCTTCCAGATTCAAATAATTGTAACTGCTGACTATTGTTTGTTGATGAGGAGCATATTCCATGACTACTTTCTTCGGATACTGTGTCACCTCCATCGCAAACTCGGTTAGATTCCTTAGGACTGGGCATATTTTCTTCACTCATCTGCAAGATTTTCTGAACGAATTAATACAACAATTCATATATTTATTTAAACCTCCTGAACATTTTCAATTATTTCTTTAATCTTTTACCTCATTAATTCGGTAGATTTTGATCCTGGCTCCGTCTGCGTTCTCTAGCCCATTTACGAACTTCAATCCGAATGCTCAAGCTGATCGCAAGTTCCTGAAATGCAAAAAAGTCCCTATATTTCAAGTCGTCTCTTACCAAAAATCCCATCCAAATAAAAGTTCCCATGCTTCTTCAAAATAATGCATTGTTTCCCTAAATGTCTATCCAGAAATGCACTACATATATAACAATTGTCAATAAAAAAAATCATAAAAAATCACTAACAGGAACCCATCAACCTGCAAAGCCTCGCGTAAGTAAGCAAAATTAATATTTCGATTTCTAAAACCTACAAAATCAGAAACCCCCAACAAACCACAAAAAACTACAATATCATACCGAGCCACACAAATAAATAATAAATGGTACATATTTCAATGCTTCCGTCAAAGGTGGGCGTCTCGCCTACAAGTACGCAAAATGTAGACTGTCCTTACTTTACACATTTATGAAATCTGAGGGTTTTAAATAACGCTGGATAAATAGTACATACATAGATATAAAAGTTAAGTAAGCGAAAGTCTGGTTGGATGTATAGAATTTCCAATAAATATTCAGATTATTGGCAAGTTCAGGTATAATATTGTCCGCTTATCCGTTGTACTTACGGCAAGAAACTAGTTATAAAATCAAGTGCTACCGTTATTTAACTTTGGCACAAGAAAGCTCCAAATTAAGCCAAACACTTTGGGTACATTTGCATGCTTGAGCTTGACTGGTGTAAAAAAATCATTATGTGAGAGAACCTCTGAATGCGTAATTCACCGGGAATAACATTTACATAATCAGACCAGCACTAATACATTAAACAGGTAAATTTATAACATAATTTGTCCACACAAATGTCCATTTCAAACACCTGCAATTCAGATGCTATATATAATAAACACATTATTTAAAAATTTGACGTTCAATTAAAAATAACAGACATTATGCAGACATTTACACCTTAAAGCCTTTACATTATTTGAGGTTTCATACATTTACCTGTATGTGGGCTATTTATATTAAATGGGCATTAAATATTAAACTGAAAAGTATAGGCTGGACGTATGAGAGGTGCATTAATTTGCCCACCTTTGGCTTCTGCCACTTCCCAGATTGATTGAATGAAAAACATCTACTGCTACAAAAATCTATTCAACAAGAAGTTATGTCGGATGAGACGGACCAGGAACCTAAAACCAAGCCGGTTGTTTAATATTTAACAATCTATTATGAATAAAACTTGCCTTGTAGTTGAACTTGGTGAGTCTTGATTACAAATCCGGAAGGATTGTCGTGTCACGGATATATTTTATTTATGGTACTATCCCGATCCATGCACCGTGCCACGTGTTGACAATGTCCCCTTATGCTCTGTGACTCCTTTCTGTGAACAATTAAACTAATAACTTTTACATATTTTTAACTCAACCAGATATTTCTAATTGATTATTAAGTAAGTATGAGTAATTTTTATTTACCTGGGCGATGTCACCAAAGGCGCGATTACACTATGTGTGGGGACAACTACGTTATGTGACCCAAGTCAAATATTTTGATATACGGTAAGCTGTCCTGAGCTACGATAAGTGGTCCAAATCACAATGAACAAACCTAAGAGCCGGGGGAAAGGATGGACCTTTGGTGGAAGAGTGAGGATTCAGGGGAGGAAAAGGTAACTTTCAAAACTACGATAGGTGACGTCCCGAACGTTAATGTGACAATCAGAGCTGCGTTCAAGTTCAAGTATAACTTGAATAGTTCAAGTGCGTATCAAGTTCAAGTCAAGTCAAGTGCAGACAATTTTGTAACTTGAAACTTGAACATCAAGTTCAAGTGAAATTAAAATTTTAACTTGAATTTTCAAGTTCAAGTTCGATCAAGTTCGAGTTAATAATTTATTACTTGATTGTAAAGTCAAGTCAAGTTCAAGTACAATGAATGGAAGTACTTGAATAAAACTTGAGTATAACTTGAGTTTTTGTCACTGAAAAGCAATGTAAGCAATGCCTAATTAGTGACATCATTGTATCCCACTAAAAATAATATTGGGCGTCAATCATCGTAATAATATCATTTTTGTATTTGTTTTCATTCCATCGAAATTAAAGTCGCCTCCACGATGGCCAGGGGTCGAGAATAATTCTTGTGTCCTAGTCCTGTTTCCATACTTTAAATTTTGAATAATTAAAATTTCCGTCCTATTGTTTTATAAAGATGTTCTTGATACTCGGGGTTCTTGTTCCATTATAAAAATGAAGTGATTGTTCACTCCACCTGTTCTGAAGCTAAGAAGAAGTGTAAGAATAATTTATTATTTCATGTAAAAATAATTTTTGCTGATATTAAACACAATGGCGCAGACGAACAACCAACAATCTTATAAATCAACATTGGTTAAAAAAAGTTAACGACGACAAATATTTAAGAGTATAACTGCTGGTTACATTCACCAGATGAGTGCAACACTAATGTGAACAGGCCAGTAATGTGATTTCTAAACTCTTAATAGTGGTAATTAGTAAATTAGATTGGACTACAATGTTTACAGTTATTTGACAAGTATTTTAAAATTTTCAGCAATTTTAAAGTAGAGAATATCACCTTCATGCCGTTTAGTTTATCCTAGTCACGACCTAGCCGTTATTAGCTATAATAGTTGTGGACGAAATTTTTAGTATTGTTTATTCATTTATGAAAAAATTACTTGAATAATCAAGTTCAAGTACAAGTTCACGTTCAAGTCAAGTTATGTGCCCAACTTGAACGTCAAGTTATGATCAAGTTCAAGTTCAATAAAATGAACTTGAAAATCGAGTACTTGAATACTCAAGTTGTTTGAGAAACTTGATTCATCAAGTACAAGTACGGATACCTCGCTTAGACAACTTTTTCAAGTTCAAGTCAAGTTCAAGTCAAGTTGTCTAAAATAACTTGACTTGAACGCAGCTCTGGTGACAATGAAGGTCTCTTCGGAGTCATCATAGTCACCGCACCACTTTGCAGACTAAACTAACCTAACCCTCACTGCCGATTCCATGAAATGCAAACGGGACTTTGCCGAGACGTCCTTTCTGTCCCAGCTGGCATCACCCGAGCTGATTGTGAGTGCTTGTTGGAGAGGTCATCAAGCCGACTCAATAGTCTGAGTATGTGCTCCAGTGTCATGATTAACAAAATTCCTCTCATGAATGACAGTAAGGTGATGGTACCCGGCGTTAGAGAGGTTGTTGCAACACACCCAGTCATCGGTGTAGACAGTAGTTCCAGGTCTGACATGTTTAATAATTAAAGCCCAGATGGTTTCCTCGAAGCGATCCTTAAGCACCAACAGCCTCCACCTTCCTCCTTTGAGTCGCTGACCATAAAAGTATAGTCATTTAGCTGGACGATCTCAAGGATCCAGGAACTATCCACAAATCGCCCTGCAATAATGAAGCCAAATGCAAAATGATGACAGAATGGTTACAATGCTCATTCAAATTTTAATGGAAAGATGAAGAGAGAGAGAAAGAAATAATTTATTTCACTGATACCACAATAGTATTTGCCTTACGACACAGTACATAATAATTTTAAACATTTTTAACATAAAAAAAATATTTGTTATAAACTTGGATATAAATATACTAATTGTACAAGTGATGAAATGCTATCCTGTAAGATCCACGAATTGTGGTAATAATTACATCGTTATTATTTTATATTTTATTTTATACATTTATTATATTTTCGCTTTCATATTTTCGTTCCATCAACTTTACAACACTTCCCCGGGGCTTTCAATCTGGAACTGTTTCGTATTCGTCTACTATGACAAAACATCTTTCCCGACAATAATTAACCCAGTGAATGATACGCTTCATATAAATGACGGCGTGGTTTGATTGAAGTCTTCCAGCAAGGTCTGTATAGCGAGTGTGACCATGAGAAAATATGTTTGACAGCTCCGGGATTTCCACAATTCCAAACTTCAAAACCTCAAACCAGGTAATGTTTGGCCCGTACAAATATAACGTTATCATTCAGGTAGGTCGTCTAATATGGAATATGTAAGCATTGTAATTAGTCAACTCTCGCTATAACGCAGTACTCTGTAAGGGAAAACTCACTATAAGGGACATAATTGGTTGGTCCGGCAAAAAGCCCATATAATTACATGAATAAGACACGGATTATAAGGGATATGTTTATAAGGGGAAACTCATTATAAGGGAGCATATTTCAAGTACGTTGGAGTAGTAAACACATTCTATAACGGATTTTCAATAAATAATTATGTCTGCAGTCGCCTCCACCAGAACTAGGAAACAAAACGTGCAAAATACTAAGCTTCGTTTGCTCAGTTTTCTTCATGCTTAATTGTCTCTGGAGTGTGAATGTGGACAAAAACCGACAACACTGTATACATTTATTAATTTTTATTGACACCTATTTAAAATAAGGAAATACGTAATGTGCGGCACTAAATGTAAAACCTTGAACAATTTTTGAAATACAGTCCGGTAAACAGCAGAGTAAAGTGTGTTAAAAAAATTATTTGTCAAGTTCAACTGTTAATAGTATTTGGCAAACTCTTGATCAATTTTTGAATAATCTTGAAATCATAACAAAGTTAATCCGAACTTTAAAAGGTGTATGTGATTTTACTGAAATCGACGAAGGGCTTATTAGATGGTACGACTGCCTAAGATAACGAAATTTACTCTTCAGTGGAACCATTTTAAGCCGAGGCGAAACGATTTGCATAACGATTGCAAATAAGTGATCTCAAAGCAATTGTAGGTTGGTTCTCCTCTTCAAGAATTGGAGAGGACTGTCATTTAAAATGGAACAGCAACGCATTACTTACGAAATCAGAACGTGGTATCTGTGTGATAATAACCATTCAACAGATTTTTGCATTTGGATTTCAAGAATTGAAATTGTTACACCAAAAATTTGCAAATCTTACCACGTGGTTTTCATGTCAGGACCTACAATTCAAATTTATTAAAATATTAAAGTGCAGTATACTATTCAAATGTGGCATCAGTGGCCAAATCGTCGTGAAATTAGCAAAATATATAGTCAAACCCATGCAGTTGTAAGACTGAATTCAGGTTACTCAAGACGTATAGAAACTGCGGTGTTCTCCAAGGGAAGCTGCTATCACAACTACTAATCAATCTGTTCACGAATCCTTCAACAGTGTGTTACTGCTGTCAAAATGAATTGTTCCGTTTAAAACTTGTTAGTCTATATGTGAATACTTCTTAAAGTAAACTCACGCTATTATTAGAGGTGACGTTATAGAAATAGTGGAATTTGGAGCATTTCCTTAAAGAAAGGATTATGATGGGGACGGAACTTCCCGAGCATTTCGGGAGGGGATCGGGACCGGGACAGTTTCGCCACAAACGTTTTGACCCCATGTTATTACGGGACGGAATGGCGACGCACATTGTCCCCTAGTGAGTCCGATAAGACTTCCGCTACAAAAGCTGTGGAGAACTGTATTCAATATCTTTGTAAAATGGATTCATTTCTTTTCAAAATGCTTTCTAAGGAACGTCTATGAGCAGTTTGTTTGTGGGATTCATTTTTCCATTTTGGCTAACAGAATAGTGACTGCAAATATGGCAGGTTTAGATTACAAGGTTGTCTTGAATGGTGGGGCAGTAATATACATGGGATAGTTTCCAGCTTTCTTTAAATTGCTTTTAACATGACTTGAAGCGACAAACAGCCAAAGTAGACAGTTCAATCGTCCGGGTTACAAATTCGAACTCCAGAAACATCCTGCTTAAAGAGCACCAGATCCAGGAGGAATCTCGATATTAAAAATATCCAAGTTGCATCATCATAGACGACTGCAACTGGGATCATGACAACTAATTATTGATAAAACATACTGACAGTGACAGTCAATAACGGATATTGACGGACGTGATTTTGTAGCCACTCCTCGGAATGCTCATGGCTGTCAGAGAGATTAGGTTTAATGTATTACTTATGAATGTTTACAAAGTGCTTCAGTGGTCATTCAACGATAAAATGTTACTGAAAACGTTGCGGCATATAATTATTTGTTTTATTCCGTAAACATTTGTGAGAATCGGCGAAACGTCATCAGTATGGTTAACCCCCGGGTATACATAAAATCATCATCTCCAAAACATCGTTGTATTTAAAACATACTTGACATCATATATGATTTTTCAAGTCATGTCTGATGTCATGTGCCGGTTACATTGAAGACATGACGATGTTTTCATGTACACTTTCATGTTCACAAAATGAGAAAACATGAACTCAAACTCAAAAACACACGAATATTTTGATGTAACCACAAGGTGTGCGAGCAATATAGATTTGCCATGTCGTTCTATTCCTTGGCAGCAGTGAGCGGGACACCTGAATCAAGTGACGATAGATTATCGCCACGCCACGGGGCACGAGGTAGATAACGTGTAATTACATTCTGAGCTGCGCATAAGTACAAGTAGATCACGAGTATTTAAAGCCAAGTTTGTGTTCGAGTTGTGGTCAAGTAACTATCATTAAAATCAAGGTAAGTTCGTGTCGTGTTCAGGTATTTTATGGACTTGACTTGACTTCTCACCTGAAGTCAAGAATAAAAATTTACATATACCATAGTACTTGGTCATGTTCAAGTAAATAGTAAGATGCTCTTGACCACGAACTTTAGTTTTTCATGTACAAGTTCAAGTAATTCTGTTTTCGCAATTCTTCATGGCGGAAGGAATTTTCGATTTTCTACACGAAATGAAACTTGGACATGCTTCAAGTATCCTTTTTTAGCTTTTTACTTCTACGTACAAACAAGAGGATGGTCAACAATCACATTGTTTCGTTGAAATTGGTTTTAAAAACGTTCGGATCCATTTGAACAAAACTGAAGGTCAACAAACACTAAATGAGTTCCTTGTCAACTGAAATGTCAAACGAGACGCCAGCCCCGCCGGATACACGAAATCAGAAGAGTGCAATCTCGAGTGCACTAACATTTTACATTCGTTGAAAAGGAAAAACAAAATCAGTGTTATCATTGTGCATAAGTTGTTTCAATGCATTGTTTACATGTGTTTAAAATATTACTTCGTTTAACAAAATATTTGATGGGTATGATGATTGATTGATTTGATGGGATAATTGCTTTTGAAACAAGCTTAAAACATAACTTAGACGGGCCAACCTTTCTCATACATCTAAGCTGGTTCGTTTAAAAACTCCTTTCTCCGTCCCGAAACGAGACACAATTAAAAGAAATCCAATCAACCAATCTAATTTATACAGAAGAAAGGATAAGCCTCAAGTAATAACTGATTCTCAACTTGAAATTAAAATCGAAAATGAGAACGACGAACCCGAAGAAGACACCAAGTGGGTCCCTATTCCATTCCTAGTTCATTTATCCAAAAAAATTGCCGGATTATTAAGAAGAAAATTTCAATGGAAAATTACTTTCCTGCCCGGTAAGAAAATTAAACGTATGCTGAATCGAATTAAGGACAAAGAAGAAAACGAAACCCACGTCATATATAGGATTCCATGCAATTCATGTGACAAAATATATTATGGTGAGACTTATCGTCCTTTACACAGACGACTGAAAGAACACATGGACCATGTTCGATTGAAAAACCGTGAAAAATCAGCAGTTGCTCGACATATTTGTAACAACAGAAAACATTCCATCGACTGGGATAACACCAAATCAGTTATGAAAGAACCAAATTATTTATTAAGGAAGATTAAGGAAGGCTTAATAATCCAACAATCCGGCAAGAGTTTGATGAACGTCCACGATGGTTTTTAATTAGATGTTGAATGGAAGCCTTTGATTCCACAAATTATGACTTCTAATTTTTAAAATAATTTTTAAGGAAATGTCCATTCCTCAAAACTATATTTTTAAAAAATTGTATTTTTTCTCAATTGTGAAAATTATTTCTCACTCGCTTGTTAGTGCCTGAAGATGACAGTCTGTTAGATGTCGAAAGCTTGCATATAATTTAGTTTGTTTGATTAAGTTAACCACATAAGCCAAAGAATGGAATCTATTATTCTGGGAAACACTTTATTGAATGAAAATATGGTCATTTATCATAAAAAGTTTCTACCAGACTGCTCCAGGAAAAATATTTTTGGTTGCTGATTGTTGGACTACGAAATATGGACATTGATTTCACGTGATCCTTGCAACATATGGATATCGAATAGTAAGTAAGTATCGGAAGTACCCACAAGTGGTGTTACACTTTGAAATTTTAACCGGATCTCATAAAGGGAAAAAAAAATCAGAATCGGTTTTGAAGGTGACTGAAATTTCAAAATTACTGACGAAATCCACGCGATTACTAGTGACAATGATTCAAAGATGGACAATGTTTGCGGAGCTACAAATGTTCGAAAATCAACGTATTCGTTACCTGGCTCACTTAAATAATTTGACTTGTCCAGCGGCTCTGAAAACTCAAATTAAAATTTATGCGAATTTATCTTTCCAGTTTAAACAAGCAATACGAGTTCACACTTAAGCCGTAATCTGAAACTCCATAGTGCAGCCGAAACTCTAGGGCAATTTAAAACTGAAGTCTGTACTCAATTGTACATTGAAACTCCACTTTGCACTCAAGTTTAACTCATATTCAACTTGAAACTCAAGTTTAACTCATGTTCAACTTGAAACTCAAGTTTAACTCATATTCAACTTGAAACTCAAGTTTAACTCATGTTCAACTTGAAACTCAAGTTTAACTCATGTTCAACTTGAAACTCAAGTTTAACTCATGTTCAACTTGAAACTCCAGTTTAACTCATGTTCAACTTGAAATTCAGTTTGAAATAGAGTTTCATATGAAATTTGGCCGGAATTTCATTGTAGTGAGCAACTAAAGTACAACTTGAAAATCGAGTTCGAACTCAAGTTTCACAAGACATTCAAGTTAGCATTTCAGTGAAACATGTACTCAATGGGCTCAAATTTACGCGTAACGTGAAATGTTATTTCGACTTTAAAATTACATACACTTAATTAAATTTACTAGTGAAACTGCATGTAGATCATTTTTTAGCTATACGAAAATGTACGTAGATAATTTTGCCTCTTCATCAACGATTTATACTGTATACCAGTTAACTTGCAATTATTCCATTTTCAAATTGCAATTGTATCCACATTTTTTTCAATTCCTTTACCAACTACAAGTAACTGATAAGCTAATTGCAAGCTTAACTTCGGTTTGGCTAAATAATCTAATTGACTCATTCTAGCAAGTATGTTACTTAAGGTACTTACATTATGAATTAAAATTGCACCAGCAGTTTCGTTATTCCTTAACTTTTAACCGACAAAAACACTAGAATGATCCCTATTTTCGTTCAAGCCTGTACATAATGCATGCTTTCATCACAACAAATTAATTAAAATGTTATTAACGTTCTATGTTGAAAAACATTCTAGTAACACTGCTACAATTCAATAATAGTTATATGCACCTTGAACCTATAGTACATTATCATTAGAACACTATCATCTCCTGAAAATGTTAATTACAAGATTTAAACTTGACCGCATAAAGGACACCGCACAATCCTTATGAGAAAATTCCCTCTGTTCAATTTTAACCAAAAAATTACTGAAGGGTGCGCCTTGATGCGTAGATCAGTTTTGATACTTTCCCCAATCAAATCTGACGACGGAATTTGGAGATATCCCGGGTCAAAGTTAGCAAAAATGAGGGGGGCTATTGGGATACCAAAAAATTGAAACAGTAGAAATTAGCAATATAACTTCAAAAATGGAAAGAATAAAGGGTAAGTAATAATAAGAGGTCAGAGAGTGTGGATACCGGTTTCATAATACATATAAACGGTGATGATACTGGCCCAGATTAGAACTAGGGCTTTGACTAGACACATATTAAACGTGTGCCAAGTTGACACGATGACCCAGTTGTGACCCCCGAGGTCAATATCTTGCCAATGCCGGACTTGGTACTTACAAATCACAAATATTCTAGAACGTTTGGTTTGACCCCAGATGAGTTGCCTGTCAAGTTGTATGTATGTATTTTAGGGATTCCCTCCATTGACTTAATGACATGAGACTGCTCAGGCCACCAATGGGCCCATTGCAGATTTCCCTTTACAAGTTACTGTGGGCGATTTACAGAGCGGCCTGTTGCAATAGAGTAATACAACAGGTCACTTGCTTTCGTCTGCTTGAGAAGACTTAAGTCTAGAAAACATGCTTTCAAATAAATATTTCTAATTATACTAAAAGCTGGGCAAGTTGCTAAGAAGTGAAATGCATCTTCATCCTCCAGTCGAAACTGTAAACATAGAGGGCAGGTAGCAATTCCTATTCTATAGATATGTTTTTCTGATATGATCTGATATCTGCCATGACCAGAAATGACCTCCGTGAGCCATTTAATATGTACCCTAGAGAATCTAACCACAGATTCATTACTGTAAAGCGGTCTACAGATCAGTGCCCTCGAGTGAGCACCGATTTTGAGATTTTGCGAACGCTTAGTGTGATATATCCGCAACTTGTTGCGAACAATGCGTTTGATCACTGAGGTAGCAATACGAAGGAGAGGGTATTCCCTGTTTGACTCAGAGTCCATAGAGTAGGCAGCTTTTGCTAGCCTGTCTGCTTCTTGACTGTCAAGTTTGGTTCCAGTTGGTGACATGATGACCCAGCTGTGACCTCCGAGGTCAATATCACACATACCCTATTTGGTACCTAAAAATCATTCGAATTGCCCGCAAATAGGCTAAAACGTTCGATTTGAGCTCCGACGAGGTGCCTTCCTAGTTTGGTTCCTGTTGGTAACACGATGACCCTGCTGGGTCCCCCGTGGTCTATATCTTACCCATACCGGATTAGGTACCTAAAAATCAACCCGCAGTCCCAACCTGGCAAGTGTAACCTCCTGTAGGATTCCCGTACGTGACGTCTGGTGATCCCTTGTGACGTCACAAAATGTTCCCCTCTGGCTATTTCCGAAATGCTGTGTTTAAGGCAAAACCGACGACGCAAATGTGTTCCATATAGTACCAGGAGCTTTAAAAAAAATTTAGGACCCATTCGGGTAACCGGATATCAGGCATAAGTTAGCATGGTTAAATGCGTTGAGTTAAAACGTTTCTCAACGCACGTAGTAGCAAGTCAAAACGCATCTCACTGAATATTGAACTAGTGTGAGTATACACTTTTTTGTATTATTTTAATTTTCTGTGTAATATCACCATCCTGTCTTACTGCCAGTTGTATGGCAATCAAAACGAGTGGATGACTGGATAACAAAATCTGGTTACACTGGACCGTAATTTCGGTTCAAGTACTGGAACGTGTAATGTAGTTTTTATAGTAACGTTCAATGAAAGCATACAGTTAAATGCACAATGCAGACATTATGTGGATATTAAAAGACCATTCCGTAAAGACTCCGCAATTCAAGACTACAAGATTTGGAATCGTTTGTACAATTCTGCGATGAAAATGAAATCGTATTCATTGTTATTGAATCCGCTTAACAGGTTTGATTTCTTCATGTCCCAATACTGCATCTCAACATGCCCTGCAAAAGTAGATTTTTTGCCATAATTTTTGCCGTTTTTGCCAATGATCTTTGCCTTTTGCCCGAAATTTATTTTTAGGGGCAATGTGAAGGCATAAATTGTTTTTTTGCCTTGCTGCTGGCAAAACATGCCGGACAAGCAAAATAACTAAGGCATTTAAAAATCGACAAACCCTAGTCCTACTGTTAACACACGTATCCGGCGGGTACTGGAACCGGGTAATACTAAGGTTCTCAACGGATAGGATAATTCCCTTATCCTATCCGCATCCTATCCGATCCGAATTTTTACCGATAAAACTGAAGCGTATCCGATCCTATCCGGATCCATCGGATAAAAAATTATCTTATGCGAAGCTTATCCGTAAATTTTCGGATGATGTATTTATCCTATCCGAAGCCGTCGGACACGAAAAAGGAGCTATCCGATCCTATCCGCGGATATCCGATCCTATCTGCGGATACACGAATTAGTTGTAGAAGGTGAAATTGATCCTGGAGTTTTGCTTTTAGTTTTAAATACAATATACTGTTTGCGTATAACGTGTTGTAATGACAGAAGAAACCGAGCATATATGTTTGCTTAGGAAAACATTTAATACAAATAATTTAAGAATTCAGAGTTTTCTGTTTCGCATATCAGATATTCTCAAAAATTAATTTAATTACTGAAAACCTGTAACAATTTGGAGCCTATAAGAACAGGTAACTAGAATAAGCAGCTGAAATTCAAAATATGACTGAATTTTTGGGCATAATATAAATACTTGACGGCATATTTGTGAGGTTCGGTTTTCGGTTTTCTACACAAGCTCCAGGAAAAAAGTACAAACGTTTTGAGAAATTTCCAAACTAATGTCCTGTCGGTGATTGCAGAAAACAGTAATTATTAGAATGGTCTTCATGTTTTCAAAAATCGTTTATCCCGACGGATATCCTCGGATATCCGTCGGATTATTCGTAAAACAAAAAGTCGCCATCCGATCCGTTCGGATATTTTGTGTAGTAGTATCCGATCCTATCCGGGATTTTTATCGGATGGGAATGACAAAACCGATCCGTTCGGACAAATATCGGATCGGATAATCTTTAGTTTTATCCTATCCATATCCGTATCCGATCCGTATCCGTTCGGATATATCCGATCCGTTGAGAACCTTAGGTAATACATTACCCAATATTAATAAATACTAAAAAATGGTAATTTTCACTGCTACAATATGTTATAAGGGCTATTGGGCGTCAGATTATCGTCGCGCTAATGACATCCGGGCATTGCACCCAGGTATTATACCCAGTACAGATAAAATACCTGATAATTAGCGCACCTAGTTTTTTTTTGTTTTATAAATCATTTTTGAGTTTTTTTAATGCGTGTGAACCAAAGGTGTCCACCTATACGATTTATAGGCCTATATATAGGATAAAAATAGGCAGAATGCAAAATCCAAGTAATTATAGGTAGGGTGCAGTAATCACCGCTAAAATTAATCCTATATTATATGTAGGAGCTGCAAGAGTTCACTTTTTATTTAGGAACAAGTTAGGCAGTTTGTGAAGGTAAAAATAGGCATATTTAATAATCTATTGACAAATTTGTCAAGCAATTATTTGATTTAACCTTAACATAAATCTCAAAAATATTCTTCAAATACGTGACATTTTAGTAGTTCGATTTTGTTCATGTGTTACGATTGCACGTACTTACATAGATGATTTTTAGTTAAAAAAATAAGCCTTTATAGGCTAAAAATAGGTGTTTATAGGCTAAAAAATAGGCCTTTATGGGCTAAAATATAGGCCTTTATAGGTTAAAATATAGGCCTTTATAGGCTAAAATATAGGCCTTTATAGGCTAAAATATATGCACAAACATTACAGGAGTATATATGTAGGCAAACAGGTAGGCAATTTATTTTTGATAAATAATATAGGTTAATATTTAGGGAAGGCAATGCTGCAAAAAATATGTAGTGTTTTAGGTAGGCTGAACCTTTTGGACACCTTTGGTGTGAACACGTGATACCGATCACGTTATAGTATCGGACATTTTGTTACCCGTATTGAAGACAACCATGTAAACAAAACGAAATTTGTTTGGCAAGTGGTGTTTTTTCGATTTGCCTGGATTTTGCAATTTGCCCATTTTACCCATGCGGGGGTAGACAATTTTGCCTCTTCAGCGACGATAATCTCAACCACGTGCGTGTAACTTACATACAACTAGTATAAAAAATGAATTCAAGAATTATTTAAAAACTAGTGTGGATTAGATTTTAAATCCGTTCATACAAAAAACGATATCTGAGCGTATTGGAAAATGTAAGTACAACAAGTTGCACATTTTTCACTGATACAAAATGACAGTATGGCAGAATTCACTGGTATTTTTATGGCAGGGATTTTAAAATTTGTTGGCGTGTTTCAGGGAAATTTGTTATTCAAACAGATTTTTAGATTGGTTGACCTTATTTTATATGGATTTGAAGTCTTGTAGGGGAAGTATTTTTGCGAACAGGGGTTTGAAATCCTTGAGGACTTGCCCCCAGGGACGTTTGAATCAGCGGGGAAATTCAGAAATCATCTTTCAGGGAGATTTACAAAAATCCGACCCCTGATACATACATTTTTGGAACATGTAGAAAAGCAGACTGGCGTCCTTAATATTTATAAAAACAATCGAATTCCACCCTTTTAGTTGGGGTTTTTAGCTGAGAGTCAGAGTGAAATCGTTATAAGAAATTTCCCAAGTTTACAGTTGTTTTTTTGTGTATTACTTACTCGTCTTTCGTGATGGCATCTCGCCGTCACTGCATTTATTTGTCAGTCGTGATGTGCTGCACCAGTGGTCGTCAAGGGAACAGGTAAAACCCGGGTACATGGGAACGGGAACGAGTACAGGAACGGGTACGGGAACAAATATTTTGTTCCCAGCCAGTTTGGGTACGGGAACAGGAACACACTCAGGTGGACCCGATCACCGGGAACAGGAACAGGAGTGGGAACAGGAACAGAGATTTTCAATTTGTTCCCGTTCCCATCGGGAACGGGTACGGTCTACGCATGTTCCCGTTCCCATACCTGTTGTTCCCGGGATCAAGTGGGTACTTTTACCATCTTCTAGGAGCACACTCGAAATTGATCTTGGAAGACGTAATAGTATTTTTGTAAACAATTCAATTTGCATATTCCATTGTATTCTTTTTTTTCTGCAATTTCTACACACATATCCTTGCCTTAAAGATAATAATGATAGAACTCCTTTTTCTGTACAATTGAGGTATTTCCTAGAATAATTCTACAAATTATTTTAATATAATAAATATTAAAATTCTTATTTTTAGTTTATTCTTTTGTTGCAAGTTTTACTCTTGAGAAATTTATTGCTCGAATTAATGTTAAGACTAACAAAGGGAAACTAATCCATATATTTTTCAGATATTTTGTGTATGCAGAAAGTTATCTATGGGCCAGCTATGCTCTTAAATATTATGTACCATTTTGAAACCCTCATCAACATTCAATTTTATTGTTGGAAAAGCAACATCACTGCTCCATTCATTGTTGCATCCTTTCCCAGTATGGCATTTTAGTGTTGATATTCGTCTACTCGGTACATAATCCCTGAGGAATTAAATAATTAGTTATTATGTTGTTACGTTTGCTATAGGGGTGCGTTTAGCCGGCCTGCACATTGTTTTTTTCTGCAAAACGAAGGGTTTGGTATTTACAGAAATTTTTATAATAATTTTTACCACAACTAAGTACAACACGACCTGGACTCGGGAACGGGACCGGGAACACCAGCTGTGGGAACGGGTACGGGTCCAGAACATTTTAAATTTCTGGGTACGGGAACAGGACCAGGTCCGGGTACGAATTTTTATTAAATTTGTGGGAACGGGTACATAAAATACTGTTCCCACTAGCACGGGAACGGGTCCGGGTACGGGAACACTTAAGGGGAGTACCCGCTGGGTGGGAACAGGAACAGGAACGGGAACAAACTTTTTGTACCCATGACGACCACTGTGCTGCACTATCTACGCATACTGCATGTACTCATATATAGACGTTTCTGCATAATATATCTCCCAACAAACTGCAAGTCCACCTAATATGCACAAATGTGTATTTTCACGTAAAATAATCGTCCCCGAATGTTACTTTTTTGTGGTTATTGCAGAAATAATGTAGTTTTCTCAATTCAATGTCATCAAAATCATAATCTCGGATCAAATTAAAGTTACAAATTACACAACATTTAAACGGCACCAGTACCACGGTTTCAAAACATACCGATTAGACCTTAAAACTGCAATAGTTTTGTTACACGTTGAGCATTATTAGCTCCTTAGAAAGGTATTTAATGGCTCCACCAGCTGAAACCTGTCTAACGATATTTCAAAAATTTGTTCAAAATTTGGCCGTAAATTAAAAATCACGGAATTTTTAAACAAAATTCGACATAAAACATTTGTGTGCAACCATCATCACAGGATAAATTATCATGTGATTAAGTTTCCATCTCCGCTGGTGCTAACAATTTCGAAAAATGAGCTATTTGCGGATAGAACTATTGATACGAGAAATTGAATGGAAAAGAAGAATAAATTATGAAGAGAAATCGGAATCCGACAAAACAAATCCGAAGTAATAACTGCAAATCAATTATGTCTATGTGCAAATAAAATTGTATACATGCACATATGTACTTCCCATAAAACTCTTCACCCATTGGCATATAAACAATAAAAGCTAACATATATTTTTTAAAATCGGTTCCATGCTCGTACTACAAAACCATACAGCGATAAAAAAAGTCAAGCAAAGATTTTGCGTTAACATTTTGCTGATAGGTTTGCTCCTGTTCTTTTGCATAATTGTTTAAAGTTGGGTAGCTTTTCATATCGTCATCTGTTCTAACATTTCCACGGGTATTGACCGTTGTGATAGCTCGGTGAATGACCGTAAAAATTTACAATTTTTACTTTTGAAATTTTGATAAAAACTCAACGATTTTAGAACAAATGAAGATTACCTAAAAATGATATGTTTCCCGTATAAACTCACCCAAAAACAGGATTGAAGATGATTTGTGCACATATGGGAGAAATCCTTTTAGGGTGATATTAAGATGTACATACAACTGTATAGTTTTTGGCCACGGGACAGTTTTTATCGTTAGGTATATATAGGTGGGTTTATGGTACTAGTTAAGTGCATAACAAGTTTCCTGAGGGTTAATGGTGGTTTATTGTTAGTTAAGGGATGTTTTTAAGAATTTGGTAATAGGTAGAATTCCAACCAGTTCGACATTGCAATACGCAACGTTTTGTTAAAACTTACCAGCCGTTCAACACACACGGGATCTCGTATTAGTGTGCGCTTACCATATGATAATATGTATTTGTAGAACCTTGTATGTCAAACATCAAGAATTTAAAACGCACGCATCCCACGTAGCACCAAACCGCAAATATTGCGTTAAAATCGCGAAACTTCATTCACGACAAGACGTTAATATCGCGTTTCTTTTTCGTGAAGAAAAGGTTAGAATGAAGTATTTATCAAGCAAAAATGTCCACCTATATTTACGTTAAACTCTTAGCGTAAAAATAACGCATCTGCATTTACCATATCTTTACCATGGGCGTTATTATTGCGCTTTATTTACATAACCTTCTAACGTAAAATTTACGCAAATGTATGATTAGCATGCAACTGAAATAATAATTTACACGCAATTTTGATGTATTTCATTTTTAATTTCCTGTGTTCATTCTAGAAATTACTTATAAAACCCAGTACTACATACTACATAAACAACAATACTTCATAGTGTTATAATTAATATAATACCATCACATAACTCATAATATGAGTAACAAATACACCAGAAGCTAACACACATCCCCATACGTAGACCCAGAAGAACGAGGATTAGTACAGTCACTGAAATTACACGAAAATCACAGTATAACTAGGTCAAATATTATATTAAAACTAGTATTAATAACGTGAATACATTTTGAAAAATTATTTACAATTTATGTAATTGTTCAAGTAGGACAAAAAATACGAATGCACAGGACTTTAACAATTATCAGTTAACACAAAAATATACGAGAGAAGTCAAAAGCAAAATATTATTTGCCAGCGGATTAATCTAAAAATGTGATCGTTCAAGAAACTCAATAAGAATTTGAATTAGTACAACATATGACTGGTTGTTCTGGTACATTACTACAACAAGTAATTATTTCTTTGACGATACTAATCTTCCTGGGGCTGCTTTTAACCAGTCCTTGATGGCATTTTCAATGCAGGAAACATTTCCTTCCTTTTTTCCAAAAAATCCATGTACACAATCTGAAAAATAATTTTTTATCAAATTTATGTAGCAGCGAATCACTTAATAATTTAAACTGCACATTGTGAATTTTAGGCATTTATTACTTATGCGTTGAAATAAATTTTAAATTACTTATTGTAAGTTATTTTGATTTTTTAAAAATTTAACCAACTTGTGACGATGGTGCAGAGTTCAAAAGTTTTGAATCCTTGCTTTCCATTGTGACCAGACCAATTAAGTCCCGCTGCAACTTCATTAGATATAATTTTCTGCATGGTCTTGAACACACAGTCCCGTAAATTCTTTCCTCCGATCCAGTCAAGTCGATTCGCCTAAACAAATAGTTGGATGGCTATAAAGCTTAAACTTAAAAATGTATTATTTAAATAATTTAAAGCTTAATTTCTTACAATTTCCGCATAAGAATCCGGATCATTTACTATTTGAGACTCCATGTGATTGAACTGTTCAAATGTTTTGATTGGCAAATTAATGCTAAACCGCGGCTGGTTCCGCAAAATTGAATTACCTAATCGTTCTTGTATCTGCAATTGATTGTCGTGAAGTTGGTCCATCTTCATTCTGAGGTATGCAAGGGAAGATAAGACAGACTCGCGAAATTCTAAAATATTATAGTAGGAAATAATGAAATATTTTTTTACAAACGAGAAGGTAACATTGTAAACGTTACTTTGATCAGATCCACCTAGTTCAAGCGGACGGGGTTGACAATTTCTTGATACTCTGGTTGTTGGGGTAGATCCGAAGTTTAAATTTCTCCTTGGTTCGATTGGAGCTAATTTGTTTAAACTTGTGGGCGACTCTGAAATTGTATTCTCAAACTAACCTACGAACGGATTTAAATTACAAAATTGTTTGAAAAGTTTATCAGTATCTACAAACTTTGTTTGGAAAGACTTGTCGATTGTGGCGAAGAAGCAGGACTGTTCTGAAAACTTGGTATAGAATTCGGAATGCTGGTCAATGATGAGTTAGATGAGCATGAAGGACTGTTTGGTTTTTGCCGTTTCATCTTCTTGGATTTTATCGGAGGACTTTGAAAATGTTTAGTTGGTTTTCGTCTTCTTTTTCCATTAGGGTCACTGGTTTCCACGCCATTATCCATACGAACTAACTTTTGCCGAGCCTCCAGAACGGTCTCTGAAATAAAAAATAAAGTTCAAAATTTTCAAAACCAATGTTTTATAAAAACGTAGAAACAAAAATTTCAGTAAATATTTACCATACAAACCATGAACTTCCTTCACTGTATGAATTTTCCAAGTCCCATCAGGATCACTAATGCGATTAACAGCAGTTGTTATTTTGTCTGCTTTAGCACATGATGGCCAGTACGTCTTCTTGCGTTCATCAAAAAGCCATTTATACGGAACAACATCATAATTACCACCCCGAAATTCCACTACTGCGTACTGCATTCTATAAAAACGTGTTTTTAATTATTGTAACTATGTAATATCGGAATGCATATTTTATACCCGTTCATGTCATGTACAAATACTTTTGACAAAGCTTTTTCGAGAGGAATTTCGGTTAAGCTAGAGCAGTCTGTAGATTTAAATTTGTAAATATTTAGGGTTTTTGAAGAGCACGGTGATTTAAAATAATTGACAAGATTATTGTAAACAAATCCAATAAGAGTGGTTTCACTTTTTCTTCGAACTATACGTTTAACTTTGAAAATAGTTTTGTCATAAGTTAACACATAGTTGTTGCCAGGAAACGTTGTAATGCAGAAATGCTTTGTTGCAATTCTTTGTAAAATCTGGCCGTCCTCATTTTCACTTATTGACAAAGCTGATTCCCTAGTTAAATCAGCTAGATTGAATTTTCTTGAGTTTTCATTTGAAAGACTAGGTATGTAAAGCTGACGTTCTTGAAGTCTCTTTATAATTTGTTGAAGAGGAAATTTTCCACCACGAACTAATTTTTTAACTTGCTGCAAATTATTTTCGAAGGGAAAAGAGCTGAATTCATCTAGTGTCCCAAATCGTCTAGCATCAGAACAAATATGAAGAAGTCCGTGTATGTTGTGTGAAACTTGCTCTTTGCCATAGATCTGTGCAAACTTTCCTACGAAGTACGTCATCAAAGATTCTGCATAATTTATCATTTTCGGTAAAAGGGATTTGCTACACAAAATGTAAACTGCACAATAAAAGCACAGAAAATGATTAAAAACGTCATGAGTTACAATTCCTTTTAGTACAACCGGAGATAAATACAACAAAAATAAACGGAATTCGGTACATTTCCATCTTGCCAGTTCCGACAATGATCGAGGTTTTCGAGAAAATTCAGAAGGCGTGAATTTTCGTTTTGAAAGTATGGCATCAGAGAGTGAAATTATTTTGGAACGAGAAATTCTGAACGGTCTTCGTTTGCCGTGGGTCCACAGATGGACCAATTTTTTAGTAGCTCCAATAAGTATCAAATGCAGGTAATCCAAAGGAACTTGACTCACGAGTCCGACCCGAAGATCTTGGAAAATTGTATCTCCTTTATGATATTGTCGTTGTTCTTTTTGTCTGAATGAATCATCAGTGCGGGGAGTACCTGCTGCACTTTCAAAACAAACTCTCCGATCTCTGTACTTGCCTTTTTGTTGACACTTGCTACACGCATAGTACCCTCCATGGCTGACTGTATTAAGTACAAACGCTTTAGCAGGGGCATCACAAATTATCGCGTTAATTTGTACGTAAATTTTACGACCATTAAAAACAGCACCTTGCGTTTCTAATTGTTTCATTTCCTCAACGAAGTCGAATAAAAAATCGTTGCAGCTTGCGGGTTTTGAACTTCCATGAAATATACCAACAACATGAGGAGATGTAGATCCTCGAATTTTAACTTGTACGGGCCACACGCTACTACTACTACTTTTTGTTAAGGGTAGACCATCGATATTAACGTCCACTTTAATTATTTCTTGGTTGTAATTTGTATTGCTTATTTCTTTCCGCAAACAATTTGCCACTCCAACATGAAAATATTTCCCTGGTAAAACGTCACGTAAGCTTAAGTTTCTTGGTGTTTTTAAAAAGGTTCTAGCGTCACGAGGAAATGATTTGCATTCAATGATGTTGTCTTTTAAAATCTGCAATAATCTATTTAAACTTTTATGGGAAATATTTTCTGTTAACGCCCAACTTCGAAGTAAGTCTGAAAACGAGACTGATTCGTTTTGAGGCAAAACATTATTGTCACAACTTGGAACCGGATTAATTACAGAATTTATTTCACAATCAGGTATTTCACTTTGGCATTCACTGTCAACAACTGGATTTTCTGAAAATTCGCTAACAGCAGAAAAATGACTTGTTGCCAGCTCGAAGCTTTTTGCTGAATTTTTAGCGAGCCTTTTAGTATGTCTAGAATTTTGAAATGGCATTATGAAAATTAAACCTACCTGCTTAAGTTCGAGTCCCGTTTTTCTTTTTTAGTCTTCGCTTCCTCCAGTTGAACTTTAAACTAACTTAAAACAGTAAATAATGGACTGAGAATATAATACCAACAAGAATGAGAAATGACTACAATGTGTTCGGAGCACGCCGTTTCTTAGTAAAAAGTTCATTAATGACCCGCTTGATACCTCTAGTGCCGTTTGGTAAAACTTGCCGACGTTATTTATTCGTAAAAATTACATTATCGAACCGGTTAAGATTGCCGTACATTTTTCGGCTTTTCTTGCACGCAACTTTTACGTCAATTTCGTGAAAAATATTTTGCGTTAGATCTTAAGCGTTAATATACTGTAAATAAAACGATATGATTTAAACCGTTTAAAATTTTTCCTATATAAACACGTCTTTTCACGGAGTTGTGCTACGTGGGATGAAACATTGTAATAATTCTTGCCAAACAATTTTTTTTAGAAATGACAAACAAATAATGCCCGATGTCAATACAACTACAAAATGAATACAATTTACGACTTAATTCTGGTTGTCGTTATATTTTCTGAAATAAGAACTCGTTAGCAAATACATAATCACGTAGTACAAGTGGTTAGCAATTGATTAGTAATATGTATGAAATTTGGTGAAAAGTTTAGGTGTCGGGTATTTTAGCAGTAATTACTTGTGCATATCATGATTAGAACAGGTACAGTTCCTTTGAGCTTTCAGTAATAAAAAATAATATGTCAGAAATTATACATAACAAAATGACACATTTCTCATGTTTTAACTTACTGAGAAAATGGAGCTTGTCAAGCAACGTAAATAACCTAGCTACTAACTAGAATTTGGACGCAGTAACATAGGGTTTGCTTGAGTAAATGACAAGTATGGTTGTGGAAACGCACTTAACACATGTGTAACAGTTCCTGACTACAGTTTCTCGTAGCATACACCGAATTTTAGAAGTTCGATATTAATAGCGTTAGTGGTGGGAAAATGCGCAATTCACCCGTTTGGCAATAGGTATGCAGAATGTAGTGTTGCCACTGTAATTTTGCGAAATCTTTGAAGAGGATCTGACGATAGGGACACCTCGAGCCCAATAAACATTATTCCACTACTGTGCGAGCGCAGACTAATTGTAGGAAGCCGCTTTGTTATGACTGAGCGTCAAATTTTCCCTAACATATATTTGGGTAGGGTTACAACCAGGGTTGCACAGTTGAAAATGCCATGGCATTTTCGGCATTATGCATGCCCAAAATGCCAGGGCATTTTCATTTTATGGCATTTTGGGCATCTATGGCACTTTGGGCATTTTCGGCATATTCACTCCAATTTTTTAAATATATGACTTAAGCTACCTGCTAATTTTGCAAAATAAGTCACAAAACAGTATGTTGCAAATAATTTTAATATTCAACTGGATTTTATAATAAAATTATAGAAACAAACTGTTTCCAAAAAGGTTGAAACCTGGAGTCAGGTGATATAGACATATTTATGGGAAAATAATAATGATTCTATTTTCCTTATTTTGTTGTAAAAATTCGCTTGTACACCGTATCTGTAATTATTTAGATTTCAAGAACAAACATATTCGGGCAAAGATGCAACACAAAAAGATAAAATAGTTGTTAAAAAATTAACAATATCATTGTTTGTGAGCTTCAAAACTCGTCATCTAAATGCATTTATTGTTACATTTTGAACTCCTAGAATTATTACACTGGTTTACTACGGCTGATTAAATGCAGTTTTCAAAGTCGACACAAAATTTGCTACGGAATCTCCAAGTTTCGACATATATAATAACCGTTGCATTGTATGTATCTAATGAAAGTGTAAAATTTTCTATACTTTACAAGCCATTATCAAAATACGGAATTTATACTGGCACTGTGCAAATTGTTCTTTCCAAATCCAAAAGTTTTTTAAATGTACAGCGTTAAAGGTTTGCAACTCCGTTGGGGCTTATGGAAATAGCCATTAGGGAATTAGACGAACTAAATTATTTTTTTAAAATCAAGTATAAGATTTTCTAAAACTGGATGGGTTTGATTATACTATGAAAAACTCCCTTATATTCGCCAAAGGAGCAATACTGGTCATAGTGTATAAAATTCTGTAAAAATGCCCAATATGCCCAAATTGCCTGCCGAAAATGGCCAAAATGCCGGGCATTTTCAGGGCACTTTCGGCGTTTTGGGCGTTTTCAGGGCATTTTCAGGAGGGCAGGCATAAAACCGAGGGCATTTTCATTTGTGCAACCCTGGTTACAACATGTTCATACAACTAATAGCATGTAAATCATAGAATTTTGCAACATGTACAAAATCCTGTGAAAATGACCTAGCCGTCTTTCGCACGATTTGCACCAAATTGCATACCATTGTTAAATACCTATACTACAATGTTAATACAAGCATGGATGTTTCAAAAATATCCTTATAATCGGTCCATTTTAGAAAAACCAAAAACAAGCAAAGACGGTGCTGGATTGTGTATTTATAATTTGAATCACAACTTCCTCCAAGTTTCTAGTTTTCATTAAATTTTAAAGAAGGACTATTTTAATGCATCCTTCCAAGCGTCCTTAAATAACGTTCGGCAAATTAATATTTTGACAAAACGTGTAAGGCAAGTTACAATGTAATAAAGCAATGTCTCAAAATAGAATTCCGAAATGTTCAAATAAACACATCTTGGAATTCTGTACCGACTGAACCACAAGCTTGGCAGGTATATGTAAGTGGGTACGATTTGAATAGCGTTAGTAGTGGGCATATGCGCAATTCATGCGTTTTGCAATAGGTACTTGGAGTCATAGTGTGAGAAATGGTTTCATAATTTGACGTAAATGTTTTGAAACAACACCGGTTCTCGTGACCAAGCAGGTGATCACGCAATCCATGTGGTTAGTGAAGGAATGCTACTCTGTTTAAGTGGATCAAAGTTTCTGCATGTAGCTTTGTATAGGGAGAAACTCTTGGATATATGTACTCGCATTAATTACTTGCGCATACCATGATCAGGGCAGGTAAAGTTCCTCCGTGCTATTTTAAAATCTTTCCGTAATATAAACTAATATGTGAGAAAGGCGGTAATTATACATCGAATGAAATATATCGTTTATCCTCATCATGTTCTTACATAGCACGAGGCTCTCTAATTGTGTTCAAGGAGAGCTATTTACTCTACATTTCGAAAATAGTAAACCAACATTGCCGGGGGAAGTGCTAAGAGCTTACCATGTGATATTTGATAAGCACTCTAAAGCTCCGCACATAGTTGGACACATCTGAGCATAGAAGTTACCAACTATCTGTACTGCATATGCCGTACATATAAATTTAGATACCACTGTATTCTATCCAGAATGTAGTGTTGGTACTGTAATTTCACGAAATCTGTGACGAGGATCTGACGATAAGGACACCTCGAGCTCACTCAACATTATTCCACTACTGTGCGAGAGCAGATTAATTGCAGGAAGCCACAAGGTTATGACTGATCGTCCAATTTGCGCTAATATATAATTGGGTAGGGTTATTACATATTCATATATTCATTGTACGTGAATCATAGATTTTTGCAACATGAACGAAATCCTGTGAAAATGACCTAGCTTATTGCTCACAATTTGCACCAAATTGCATACCATTGTTGAATACATATGCAACACTGTTAACACAAACATGGAAGTTTCAACAATATTCTTATAATCGGTCCATTTTAGAACAACAAAATACAAGCGTAGAGGTTGCTAGATTGTGCATTTATAATTTGAATCACAAATTCCTCCAAGTTTCTAGTTTCCATTAAATTGTTAAGTAGAACTATTTTAATGCATCATTCCAAGCGTCCTAAAATAACTGTCGACAAAATTTAATGTTTTAACAAAAAGTGTCATTCAAGTTGCAATGTAATAGAGAAATGTGTCAAAACAGAATTCCGAAATGTACGAATATACGCATCTTTGAATCTAATAATGTATTCTGGAATAGCTTAATATAATTATTACTGAAATCCATCTATCATCAGCGAGCAGCGATTGAGTCTCGACTGTGTACTGCCTACAGCATACCACATATACTGCAACATATCACATCCCGTGGACAACAAGGACACCTTGTTTCCAGCAATCGCTTTCCACTACTTAACAAAGGTTGCAAAATTATCGTTGGCGGCATTGTTTTGACTGAACCACAAACTTTGCCGGTATATGTAAGTGGGTACGATTTGAAAAGCGTTAGTAGTGGGAATATGCGCAATTCATGCGTTTTGCAATAGGTACTTGGAGTCATAGTGTGAGAAATGGTTTCATTGAATGGTTTGCTCTAAGCAATTAGCTACGCATGTTTGAACGACTGCAGTAGCTCCGTGCTTCTTTAAAAATCTTCCACTGCTCAGTCACTGAAACATGATACAGTTGCTTTCATATCATAGTAACGATGTTCCAGATTTGTTAATTCATTGAAAACATGTACTTTTTACAAAGCAAACTACTTGCAACTATCCAGATAATGCCTAATGTTTTGACGGAGTGACCGGGTGGAATGCTTACACAACCGAAACATGTGGATTATGTACATGTACGTTACCTCTGATTAGTTGCGGAATTTTACTTGTCTTTTTAGTAACCTTTTAATGTTTCTACGTAAGCATATGTATATTTATAACGTGATGTAATACATTTAGGTTTTATTTCGGTTGCTTTGCTTAAAAATGTGCTCTTCCATTTCAGGTTTTTACATACATGTAAAAAGAATTGTTAAAAAATACATGTTTCACTTTGGGGTTTTAACTTCAAACTGCATCAATTAAAATAGTTGTTTGACATTTTCACATGTCAGTGTACTTTGTGGTCTCTTGTTGAGGACTCGGAACAATATCGGTACAAAGTGAAATGAGCAAATTTATGCCATTTATAAGCGATTAGGAAATATGTGTGCAAGTTTTTATTTGTTAATACTCCTTGATTCAAGTGTAATCGCACATATAACTTATGGTCGTGTATAGGTTTTGGAAAACACCGGATCTCGTGACCAAGCAGGTGATCACGCAATCCATGTGGTTAGTGAAGGAATGCTACTCTGTTTAAGTGGATCAAAGTTTCTGCATGTAGCTTTGTATAGGGAGAAACTCTTGTATATATGTACTCGCATTAATTACTTGCGCATGCCATGATCAGGGCAGGTAAAGTTCCTCCGTGCTATTTTAAAATCTTTCCGTAATAAAAACTAATATGTGAGATAGGCGGTAATTATACATGACATAATGACCAAGTTATCATTTTTTAACTTATTGAGAAAATAGAGCTTGTTGTCAGGCAAAGTTAATTACTTGGCTAATAACCAACATTTGGACGGAGTAACATAGGATTTGCTTAGGTAAATGACAAGTTTGGTTGTGGAAACGTACTCCACACATTATCAAATCATGCCCCAACCTCCGAAGCTTCCAAGTAAAACGCCAGAAGTGGTTTGCGCAAGCCCCTAGCAAACAACGCTTGGAGAAGGTACCGCTAACGATGGCTACGATAGAATGATGCAGTATAAATGCTAGTTGTAGCTGATGACATGTTCAGTTGAAACCAACCATTCAAACGCAACATTTAACAGTCACAACAAATCTTACCTATTGAAATTACTATTTTAACCTCGTTCCAAAAACGGCGAAACAGCTATTCATACAATGAACATCGTAAGTTCTGAATCCAAAGTCAATATTAGTAATACGGCTTATTGTAAAATAAATGGTTTCATTTATTCATTGTCTATATTCTTGCAGATACTAATAATTTCATTGGCCTTTTGCACGGTCGCACTGCTTCTCTCGGTGGTTAATGCGGTACCTGTTGAGTTTCCTCAATTTAATGAGCCAATTCCACCCATGTTTGTGGATCCTCTTATGAATTACCGGTAAGGATATAACTGGAAAATTCTGCATTTATTGAATTTATATTTGCATTTCTGTAAGCAAATATGTTGCGGTGACAGCCATGTTCTAACTGAATTTGTACGTGTGATAATTATAGGGAGGGCAGAGCATGGAGTCCATGGAGTAGTGCAGATTCTGTGAGGTACGGGAGGTTTGGGCGCTAAAAACAAGACAATGTGCTTAAAACATTTAATTCAAATCTGTATAATGTATCAACTATAATTTTGTAAAACTTTTTATACTTTTGTATTTCCGCTGAATAATCTTAAAACCAACGATCTCATTTTTTACGATTTTCACTAATAAAGCGTTTCATGCAACACTTTGTCTTGACGTTCATTGTAACATGCATATCGTTTGTAGACTACAGTTTCTTGTAGCATTCGCCGGCTTTTATGAGGCCATTCACGTATTATTGGGGGTCCATAAAGGTTTTAAAATGCGTGTCACCATACCATCATAAGCTGTCCAGCGCAATGAAACTGTAACCGGCATTCACAATTATGCGACAGTTGAAAACATAGAGTAAACGGCTGGATTAACACCTACAAACGGTTGTGCTTGTGGATTTGTCGGAATTAAATTTTGAAACAACTTCGGGTTGAATTTTTGACAACATTTCAGGCGTCCTTTCATAACTGCAGGCCGTTGGATTATTTAGACAAACAGGGGCGAAAGGAATAAATGATTTGCAATAAATGCTGAAAACATTTTCGTAGATACATATACTTGTACATAATAATTAATTTTCTAGCTTAGGAGCTCAAGTCAGTGGAGTACCATACATGTCGTGTTTTAAATAATTTATCCGAAACATATTCCTGATGGCTTAGGGAACGAAATCCATAAACATTCATTTGGTATGCTTATGGAGGATTATCACTGATTATTCTATACAGAATACCACTGACAACCTAAACACACAAGCTGAAGAGCATGGCTGGTGCGATGACAGCAAGTATAGCATATACTAAAGATATCATGTGTACTTACACATTTGTAAAATCTTAAGTTCATTATTGAAATATATCGTTTATCCTCATCATGTTCTTACATAGCACGAGGCTCTCTAATTGTGTTCAAGGAGAGCTATTTACTCTACATTTCCAAAATAGTAAACCAACATTGCCGGGGGAAGTGCTAAGAGCTTACCATGTGATATGTGATAAGCACTCTAAAGCTCAGCACATAGTTGGACACATCTGAGCATAGAAGTTACCAAATATCTGTACTGCATATGCCGTACATATAAATTTAGATACCACTGTATTCTATCCAGAATGTAGTGTTGGCACTGTAATTTCACGAAATCTGTGACGAGGATCTGACGATAAGGACACCTCGAGCTCACTCAACATTATTCCACTACTGTGCGAGAGCAGATTAATTGCAGGAAGCCACAAGGTTATGACTGATCGTCCAATTTGCGCTAATATATAATTGGGTAGAGTTATAACATATTCATATATTAATTGTACGTGAATCATAAATTTTTGACATGTATGAAATCCTGTGAAAAAGACCTAGCCGTATTGCTCACAATTTGCACCAAATTGCATACCATTGTTGAATACATATGCAACAATGTTAATACAAATATGGAAGTTTCAACAATATTCTTATAATCTGTCCATTTTAGAACAACAAAATACAAGCGTAGAGGTTGCTAGATTGTGCATTTATAATTTGAATCACAAATTCCTCCAAGTTTCTAGTTTTCATTAAATTGTAAAGTAGAACTATTTTAATGCATCATTCCAAGCGTCCTAAAATAACTGTCGACAAATTTAATGTTTTAACAAAAAGTGTCAGGCAAGTTGCAATGTAATAGAGAAATGTGTCAAAACAGAATTCCGAAATGTACGAATATACGCATCTTTGAATTTAATACTGTATTCTGGAATAGCTTAATATAATTATTACTGAAATCCATCTATCATCGGCGAGCAGCGATTGAGTCTCGACTGTGTACTGCCTACAGCATACCACATATACTGCAACATATCACATCCCGTGGACAGTAAGGACACCTTGTTTCCAGCAATCGCTTTCCACTACTTAACAAAGGTTGCAAAATTATCGGTGGCGGCATTGTTTTGACTGAACCACAAACTTTGCCGGTATATGTAAGTGGGTACGATTTGAAAAGCGTTAGTAGTGGGAATATGCGCAATTCATGCGTTTTGCAATAGGTACTTGGAGTCATAGTGTGAGAAATGGTTTCATTGAATGGTTTGCTCTAAGCAATTAGCTACGCATGTTTGAACGACTGCAGTAGCTCCGTGCTTCTTTAAAAATCTTCCACTGCTCAGTCACTGAAACATGATACAGTTGCTTTCATATCATAGTAACGATGTTCCAGATTTGTTAATTCATTGAAAACATGTACTTTTTACAAAGCAAACTACTTGCAACTATCCAGATAATGCCTAATGTTTTGACGGAGTGACCGGGTGGAATGCTTACACAACCGAAACATGTGGATTATGTACATGTACGTTACCTCTGATTAGTTGCGGAATTTTACTTGTCTTTTTAGTAACGTTTTAATGTTTCTACGTAAGCATATGTATATTTATAACGTGATGTAATACATTTAGGTTTTATTTCGGTTGCTTTGCTTAAAAATGTGCTCTTCCATTTCAGGTTTTTACATACATGTAAAAAGAATTGTTAAAAAATACATGTTTCACTTTGGGGTTTTAACTTCAAACTGCATCAATTAAAATAGTTGTTTGACATTTTCACATGTCAGTGTACTTTGTGGTCTCTTGTTGAGGACTCGGAACAATATCGGTACAAAGTGAAATGAGCAAATTTATGCCATTTATAAGCGATTAGGAAATATGTGTGCAAGTTTTTATTTGTTAATACTCCTTGATTCAAGTGTAATCGCACATATAACTTATGGTCGTGTATAGGTTTTGAAAAACACCGGATCTCGTGACCAAGCAGGTGATCACGCAATCCATGTGGTTAGTGAAGGAATGCTACTCTGTTTAAGTGGATCAAAGTTTCTGCATGTAGCTTTGTATAGGGAGAAACTCTTGTATATATGTACTCGCATTAATTACTTGCGCATACCATGATCAGGGCAGGTAAAGTTCCTCCGTGCTATTTTAAAATCTTTCCGTAATAAAAACTAATATGTGAGAAAGGCGGTAATTATACATGACATAATGACCAAGTTATCATTTTTTAACTTATTGAGAAAATAGAGCTTGTTGTCAGGCAAAGTTAATTACTTGGCTAATAACCAACATTTGGACGGAGTAACATAGGATTTGCTTAGGTAAATGACAAGTTTGGTTGTGGAAACGTACTCCACACATTATCAAATCATGCCCCAACCTCCGAAGCTTCCAAGTAAAACGCCAGAAGTGGTTTGCGCAAGCCCCTAGCAAACAACGCTTGGAGAAGGTACCGCTAACGATGGCTACGATAGAATGATGCAGTATAAATGCTAGTTGTAGCTGATGACATGTTCAGTTGAAACCAACCATTCAAACGCAACATTTAACAGTCACAACAAATCTTACCTATTGAAATTACTATTTTAACCTCGTTCCAAAAACGGCGAAACAGCTATTCATACAATGAACATCGTAAGTTCTGAATCCAAAGTCAATATTAGTAATACGGCTTATTGTAAAATAAATGGTTTCATTTATTCATTGTCTATATTCTTGCAGATACTAATAATTTCATTGGCCTTTTGCACGGTCGCACTGCTTCTCTCGGTGGTTAATGCGGTACCTGTTGAGTTTCCTCAATTTAATGAGCCAATTCCACCCATGTTTGTGGATCCTCTTATGAATTACCGGTAAGGATATAACTGGAAAATTCTGCATTTATTGAATTTATATTTGCATTTCTGTAAGCAAATATGTTGCGGTGACAGCCATGTTCTAACCGAATTTGTACGTGTGATAATTATAGGGAGGGCAGAGCATGGAGTCCATGGAGTAGTGCAGATTCTGTGAGGTACGGGAGGTTTGGGCGCTAAAAACAAGACAATGTGCTTAAAACATTTAATTCAAATCTGTATAATGTATCAACTATAATTTTGTAAAACTTTTTATACTTTTGTATTTCCGCTGAATAATCTTAAAACCAACGATCTCATTTTTTACGATTTTCACTAATAAAGCGTTTCATGCAACACTTTGTCTTGACGTTCATTGTAACATGCATATCGTTTGTAGACTACAGTTTCTTGTAGCATTCGCCGGCTTTTATGAGGCCATTCACGTATTATTGGGGGTCCATAAAGGTTTTAAAATGCGTGTCACCATACCATCATAAGCTGTCCAGCGCAATGAAACTGTAACCGGCATTCACAATTATGCGACAGTTGAAAACATAGAGTAAACGGCTGGATTAACACCTACAAACGGTTGTGCTTGTGGATTTGTCGGAATTAAATTTTGAAACAACTTCGGGTTGAATTTTTGACAACATTTCAGGCGTCCTTTCATAACTGCAGGCCGTTGGATTATTTAGTCAAACAGGGGCGAAAGGAATGAATGATTTGCAATAAATACTGAAAACATTTTCGTAGATACATATACTTGTACATAATAATTAATTTTCTAGCTTAGGAGCTCAAGTCAGTGGAGTACCATACATGTCGTGTTCTAAATAATTTATCCGAAACATATTCCTGATGGCTTAGGGAACGAAATCCATAAACATTCATTTGGTATGCTTATGGAGGATTATCACTGATTATTCTATACAGAATACCACTGACAACCTAAACACACAAGCTGAAGAGCATGGCTGGTGCGATGACAGCAAGTATAGCATATACTAAAGATATCATGTGTACTTACACATTTGTAAAATCTTAAGTTCATTATTGAAATATATCGTTTATCCTCATCATGTTCTTACATAGCACGAGGCTCTCTAATTGTGTTCAAGGAGAGCTATTTACTCTACATTTCCAAAATAGTAAACCAACATTGCCGGGGGAAGTGCTAAGAGCTTACCATGTGATATGTGATAAGCACTCTAAAGCTCAGCACATAGTTGGACACATCTGAGCATAGAAGTTACCAAATATCTGTACTGCATATGCCGTACATATAAATTTAGATACCACTGTATTCTATCCAGAATGTAGTGTTGGCACTGTAATTTCACGAAATCTGTGACGAGGATCTGACGATAAGGACACCTCGAGCTCACTCAACATTATTCCACTACTGTGCGAGAGCAGATTAATTGCAGGAAGCCACAAGGTTATGACTGATCGTCCAATTTGCGCTAATATATAATTGGGTAGAGTTATAACATATTCATATATTAATTGTACGTGAATCATAAATTTTTGACATGTATGAAATCCTGTGAAAAAGACCTAGCCGTATTGCTCACAATTTGCACCAAATTGCATACCATTGTTGAATACATATGCAACAATGTTAATACAAATATGGAAGTTTCAACAATATTCTTATAATCTGTCCATTTTAGAACAACAAAATACAAGCGTAGAGGTTGCTAGATTGTGCATTTATAATTTGAATCACAAATTCCTCCAAGTTTCTAGTTTTCATTAAATTGTAAAGTAGAACTATTTTAATGCATCATTCCAAGCGTCCTAAAATAACTGTCGACAAATTTAATGTTTTAACAAAAAGTGTCAGGCAAGTTGCAATGTAATAGAGAAATGTGTCAAAACAGAATTCCGAAATGTACGAATATACGCATCTTTGAATTTAATACTGTATTCTGGAATAGCTTAATATAATTATTACTGAAATCCATCTATCATCGGCGAGCAGCGATTGAGTCTCGACTGTGTACTGCCTACAGCATACCACATATACTGCAACATATCACATCCCGTGGACAGTAAGGACACCTTGTTTCCAGCAATCGCTTTCCACTACTTAACAAAGGTTGCAAAATTATCGGTGGCGGCATTGTTTTGACTGAACCACAAACTTTGCCGGTATATGTAAGTGGGTACGATTTGAAAAGCGTTAGTAGTGGGAATATGCGCAATTCATGCGTTTTGCAATAGGTACTTGGAGTCATAGTGTGAGAAATGGTTTCATTGAATGGTTTGCTCTAAGCAATTAGCTACGCATGTTTGAACGACTGCAGTAGCTCCGTGCTTCTTTAAAAATCTTCCACTGCTCAGTCACTGAAACATGATACAGTTGCTTTCATATCATAGTAACGATGTTCCAGATTTGTTAATTCATTGAAAACATGTACTTTTTACAAAGCAAACTACTTGCAACTATCCAGATAATGCCTAATGTTTTGACGGAGTGACCGGGTGGAATGCTTACACAACCGAAACATGTGGATTATGTACATGTACGTTACCTCTGATTAGTTGCGGAATTTTACTTGTCTTTTTAGTAACCTTTTAATGTTTCTACGTAAGCATATGTATATTTATAACGTGATGTAATACATTTAGGTTTTATTTCGGTTGCTTTGCTTAAAAATGTGCTCTTCCATTTCAGGTTTTTACATACATGTAAAAAGAATTGTTAAAAAATACATGTTTCACTTTGGGGTTTTAACTTCAAACTGCATCAATTAAAATAGTTGTTTGACATTTTCACATGTCAGTGTACTTTGTGGTCTCTTGTTGAGGACTCGGAACAATATCGGTACAAAGTGAAATGAGCAAATTTATGCCATTTATAAGCGATTAGGAAATATGTGTGCAAGTTTTTATTTGTTAATACTCCTTGATTCAAGTGTAATCGCACATATAACTTATGGTCGTGTATAGGTTTTGAAAAACACCGGATCTCGTGACCAAGCAGGTGATCACGCAATCCATGTGGTTAGTGAAGGAATGCTACTCTGTTTAAGTGGATCAAAGTTTCTGCATGTAGCTTTGTATAGGGAGAAACTCTTGTATATATGTACTAGCATTAATTACTTGCGCATACCATGATCAGGGCAGGTAAAGTTCCTCCGTGCTATTTTAAAATCTTTCCGTAATAAAAACTAATATGTGAGAAAGGCGGTAATTATACATGACATAATGACCAAGTTATCATTTTTTAACTTATTGAGAAAATAGAGCTTGTTGTCAGGCAAAGTTAATTACTTGGCTAATAACCAACATTTGGACGGAGTAACATAGGATTTGCTTAGGTAAATGACAAGTTTGGTTGTGGAAACGTACTCCACACATTATCAAATCATGCCCCAACCTCCGAAGCTTCCAAGTAAAACGCCAGAAGTGGTTTGCGCAAGCCCCTAGCAAACAACGCTTGGAGAAGGTACCGCTAACGATGGCTACGATAGAATGATGCAGTATAAATGCTAGTTGTAGCTGATGACATGTTCAGTTGAAACCAACCATTCAAACGCAACATTTAACAGTCACAACAAATCTTACCTATTGAAATTACTATTTTAACCTCGTTCCAAAAACGGCGAAACAGCTATTCATACAATGAACATCGTAAGTTCTGAATCCAAAGTCAATATTAGTAATACGGCTTATTGTAAAATAAATGGTTTCATTTATTCATTGTCTATATTCTTGCAGATACTAATAATTTCATTGGCCTTTTGCACGGTCGCACTGCTTCTCTCGGTGGTTAATGCGGTACCTGTTGAGTTTCCTCAATTTAATGAGCCAATTCCACCCATGTTTGTGGATCCTCTTATGAATTACCGGTAAGGATATAACTGGAAAATTCTGCATTTATTGAATTTATATTTGCATTTCTGTAAGCAAATATGTTGCGGTGACAGCCATGTTCTAACTGAATTTGTACGTGTGATAATTATAGGGAGGGCAGAGCATGGAGTCCATGGAGTAGTGCAGATTCTGTGAGGTACGGGAGGTTTGGGCGCTAAAAACAAGACAATGTGCTTAAAACATTTAATTCAAATCTGTATAATGTATCAACTATAATTTTGTAAAACTTTTTATACTTTTGTATTTCCGCTGAATAATCTTAAAACCAACGATCTCATTTTTTACGATTTTCACTAATAAAGCGTTTCATGCAACACTTTGTCTTGACGTTCATTGTAACATGCATATCGTTTGTAGACTACAGTTTCTTGTAGCATTCGCCGGCTTTTATGAGGCCATTCACGTATTATTGGGGGTCCATAAAGGTTTTAAAATGCGTGTCACCATACCATCATAAGTTGTCCAGCGCAATGAAACTGTAACCGGCATTCACAATTATGCGACAGTTGAAAACATAGAGTAAACGGCTGGATTAACACCTACAAACGGTTGTGCTTGTGGATTTGTCGGAATTAAATTTTGAAACAACTTCGGGTTGAATTTTTGACAACATTTCAGGCGTCCTTTCATAACTGCAGGCCGTTGGATTATTTAGTCAAACAGGGGCGAAAGGAATGAATGATTTGCAATAAATACTGAAAACATTTTCGTAGATACATATACTTGTACATAATAATTAATTTTCTAGCTTAGGAGCTCAAGTCAGTGGAGTACCATACATGTCGTGTTCTAAATAATTTATCCGAAACATATTCCTGATGGCTTAGGGAACGAAATCCATAAACATTCATTTGGTATGCTTATGGAGGATTATCACTGATTATTCTATACAGAATACCACTGACAACCTAAACACACAAGCTGAAGAGCATGGCTGGTGCGATGACAGCAAGTATAGCATATACTAAAGATATCATGTGTACTTACACATTTGTAAAATCTTAAGTTCATTATTGAAATATATCGTTTATCCTCATCATGTTCTTACATAGCACGAGGCTCTCTAATTGTGTTCAAGGAGAGCTATTTACTCTACATTTCCAAAATAGTAAACCAACATTGCCGGGGGAAGTGCTAAGAGCTTACCATGTGATATGTGATAAGCACTCTAAAGCTCAGCACATAGTTGGACACATCTGAGCATAGAAGTTACCAAATATCTGTACTGCATATGCCGTACATATAAATTTAGATACCACTGTATTCTATCCAGAATGTAGTGTTGGCACTGTAATTTCACGAAATCTGTGACGAGGATCTGACGATAAGGACACCTCGAGCTCACTCAACATTATTCCACTACTGTGCGAGAGCAGATTAATTGCAGGAAGCCACAAGGTTATGACTGATCGTCCAATTTGCGCTAATATATAATTGGGTAGAGTTATAACATATTCATATATTAATTGTACGTGAATCATAAATTTTTGACATGTATGAAATCCTGTGAAAAAGACCTAGCCGTATTGCTCACAATTTGCACCAAATTGCATACCATTGTTGAATACATATGCAACAATGTTAATACAAATATGGAAGTTTCAACAATATTCTTATAATCTGTCCATTTTAGAACAACAAAATACAAGCGTAGAGGTTGCTAGATTGTGCATTTATAATTTGAATCACAAATTCCTCCAAGTTTCTAGTTTTCATTAAATTGTAAAGTAGAACTATTTTAATGCATCATTCCAAGCGTCCTAAAATAACTGTCGACAAATTTAATGTTTTAACAAAAAGTGTCAGGCAAGTTGCAATGTAATAGAGAAATGTGTCAAAACAGAATTCCGAAATGTACGAATATACGCATCTTTGAATTTAATACTGTATTCTGGAATAGCTTAATATAATTATTACTGAAATCCATCTATCATCGGCGAGCAGCGATTGAGTCTCGACTGTGTACTGCCTACAGCATACCACATATACTGCAACATATCACATCCCGTGGACAGTAAGGACACCTTGTTTCCAGCAATCGCTTTCCACTACTTAACAAAGGTTGCAAAATTATCGGTGGCGGCATTGTTTTGACTGAACCACAAACTTTGCCGGTATATGTAAGTGGGTACGATTTGAAAAGCGTTAGTAGTGGGAATATGCGCAATTCATGCGTTTTGCAATAGGTACTTGGAGTCATAGTGTGAGAAATGGTTTCATTGAATGGTTTGCTCTAAGCAATTAGCTACGCATGTTTGAACGACTGCAGTAGCTCCGTGCTTCTTTAAAAATCTTCCACTGCTCAGTCACTGAAACATGATACAGTTGCTTTCATATCATAGTAACGATGTTCCAGATTTGTTAATTCATTGAAAACATGTACTTTTTACAAAGCAAACTACTTGCAACTATCCAGATAATGCCTAATGTTTTGACGGAGTGACCGGGTGGAATGCTTACACAACCGAAACATGTGGATTATGTACATGTACGTTACCTCTGATTAGTTGCGGAATTTTACTTGTCTTTTTAGTAACCTTTTAATGTTTCTACGTAAGCATATGTATATTTATAACGTGATGTAATACATTTAGGTTTTATTTCGGTTGCTTTGCTTAAAAATGTGCTCTTCCATTTCAGGTTTTTACATACATGTAAAAAGAATTGTTAAAAAATACATGTTTCACTTTGGGGTTTTAACTTCAAACTGCATCAATTAAAATAGTTGTTTGACATTTTCACATGTCAGTGTACTTTGTGGTCTCTTGTTGAGGACTCGGAACAATATCGGTACAAAGTGAAATGAGCAAATTTATGCCATTTATAAGCGATTAGGAAATATGTGTGCAAGTTTTTATTTGTTAATACTCCTTGATTCAAGTGTAATCGCACATATAACTTATGGTCGTGTATAGGTTTTGAAAAACACCGGATCTCGTGACCAAGCAGGTGATCACGCAATCCATGTGGTTAGTGAAGGAATGCTACTCTGTTTAAGTGGATCAAAGTTTCTGCATGTAGCTTTGTATAGGGAGAAACTCTTGTATATATGTACTCGCATTAATTACTTGCGCATACCATGATCAGGGCAGGTAAAGTTCCTCCGTGCTATTTTAAAATCTTTCCGTAATAAAAACTAATATGTGAGAAAGGCGGTAATTATACATGACATAATGACCAAGTTATCATTTTTTAACTTATTGAGAAAATAGAGCTTGTTGTCAGGCAAAGTTAATTACTTGGCTAATAACCAACATTTGGACGGAGTAACATAGGATTTGCTTAGGTAAATGACAAGTTTGGTTGTGGAAACGTACTCCACACATTATCAAATCATGCCCCAACCTCCGAAGCTTCCAAGTAAAACGCCAGAAGTGGTTTGCGCAAGCCCCTAGCAAACAACGCTTGGAGAAGGTACCGCTAACGATGGCTACGATAGAATGATGCAGTATAAATGCTAGTTGTAGCTGATGACATGTTCAGTTGAAACCAACCATTCAAACGCAACATTTAACAGTCACAACAAATCTTACCTATTGAAATTACTATTTTAACCTCGTTCCAAAAACGGCGAAACAGCTATTCATACAATGAACATCGTAAGTTCTGAATCCAAAGTCAATATTAGTAATACGGCTTATTGTAAAATAAATGGTTTCATTTATTCATTGTCTATATTCTTGCAGATACTAATAATTTCATTGGCCTTTTGCACGGTCGCACTGCTTCTCTCGGTGGTTAATGCGGTACCTGTTGAGTTTCCTCAATTTAATGAGCCAATTCCACCCATGTTTGTGGATCCTCTTATGAATTACCGGTAAGGATATAACTGGAAAATTCTGCATTTATTGAATTTATATTTGCATTTCTGTAAGCAAATATGTTGCGGTGACAGCCATGTTCTAACCGAATTTGTACGTGTGATAATTATAGGGAGGGCAGAGCATGGAGTCCATGGAGTAGTGCAGATTCTGTGAGGTACGGGAGGTTTGGGCGCTAAAAACAAGACAATGTGCTTAAAACATTTAATTCAAATCTGTATAATGTATCAACTATAATTTTGTAAAACTTTTTATACTTTTGTATTTCCGCTGAATAATCTTAAAACCAACGATCTCATTTTTTACGATTTTCACTAATAAAGCGTTTCATGCAACACTTTGTCTTGACGTTCATTGTAACATGCATATCGTTTGTAGACTACAGTTTCTTGTAGCATTCGCCGGCTTTTATGAGGCCATTCACGTATTATTGGGGGTCCATAAAGGTTTTAAAATGCGTGTCACCATACCATCATAAGCTGTCCAGCGCAATGAAACTGTAACCGGCATTCACAATTATGCGACAGTTGAAAACATAGAGTAAACGGCTGGATTAACACCTACAAACGGTTGTGCTTGTGGATTTGTCGGAATTAAATTTTGAAACAACTTCGGGTTGAATTTTTGACAACATTTCAGGCGTCCTTTCATAACTGCAGGCCGTTGGATTATTTAGACAAACAGGGGCGAAAGGAATAAATGATTTGCAATAAATGCTGAAAACATTTTCGTAGATACATATACTTGTACATAATAATTAATTTTCTAGCTTAGGAGCTCAAGTCAGTGGAGTACCATACATGTCGTGTTTTAAATAATTTATCCGAAACATATTCCTGATGGCTTAGGGAACGAAATCCATAAACATTCATTTGGTATGCTTATGGAGGATTATCACTGATTATTCTATACAGAATACCACTGACAACCTAAACACACAAGCTGAAGAGCATGGCTGGTGCGATGACAGCAAGTATAGCATATACTAAAGATATCATGTGTACTTACACATTTGTAAAATCTTAAGTTCATTATTGAAATATATCGTTTATCCTCATCATGTTCTTACATAGCACGAGGCTCTCTAATTGTGTTCAAGGAGAGCTATTTACTCTACATTTCCAAAATAGTAAACCAACATTGCCGGGGGAAGTGCTAAGAGCTTACCATGTGATATGTGATAAGCACTCTAAAGCTCAGCACATAGTTGGACACATCTGAGCATAGAAGTTACCAAATATCTGTACTGCATATGCCGTACATATAAATTTAGATACCACTGTATTCTATCCAGAATGTAGTGTTGGCACTGTAATTTCACGAAATCTGTGACGAGGATCTGACGATAAGGACACCTCGAGCTCACTCAACATTATTCCACTACTGTGCGAGAGCAGATTAATTGCAGGAAGCCACAAGGTTATGACTGATCGTCCAATTTGCGCTAATATATAATTGGGTAGAGTTATAACATATTCATATATTAATTGTACGTGAATCATAAATTTTTGACATGTATGAAATCCTGTGAAAAAGACCTAGCCGTATTGCTCACAATTTGCACCAAATTGCATACCATTGTTGAATACATATGCAACAATGTTAATACAAATATGGAAGTTTCAACAATATTCTTATAATCTGTCCATTTTAGAACAACAAAATACAAGCGTAGAGGTTGCTAGATTGTGCATTTATAATTTGAATCACAAATTCCTCCAAGTTTCTAGTTTTCATTAAATTGTAAAGTAGAACTATTTTAATGCATCATTCCAAGCGTCCTAAAATAACTGTCGACAAATTTAATGTTTTAACAAAAAGTGTCAGGCAAGTTGCAATGTAATAGAGAAATGTGTCAAAACAGAATTCCGAAATGTACGAATATACGCATCTTTGAATTTAATACTGTATTCTGGAATAGCTTAATATAATTATTACTGAAATCCATCTATCATCGGCGAGCAGCGATTGAGTCTCGACTGTGTACTGCCTACAGCATACCACATATACTGCAACATATCACATCCCGTGGACAGTAAGGACACCTTGTTTCCAGCAATCGCTTTCCACTACTTAACAAAGGTTGCAAAATTATCGGTGGCGGCATTGTTTTGACTGAACCACAAACTTTGCCGGTATATGTAAGTGGGTACGATTTGAAAAGCGTTAGTAGTGGGAATATGCGCAATTCATGCGTTTTGCAATAGGTACTTGGAGTCATAGTGTGAGAAATGGTTTCATTGAATGGTTTGCTCTAAGCAATTAGCTACGCATGTTTGAACGACTGCAGTAGCTCCGTGCTTCTTTAAAAATCTTCCACTGCTCAGTCACTGAAACATGATACAGTTGCTTTCATATCATAGTAACGATGTTCCAGATTTGTTAATTCATTGAAAACATGTACTTTTTACAAAGCAAACTACTTGCAACAATCCAGATAATGCCTAATGTTTTGACGGAGTGACCGGGTGGAATGCTTACACAACCGAAACATGTGGATTATGTACATGTACGTTACCTCTGATTAGTTGCGGAATTTTACTTGTCTTTTTAGTAACCTTTTAATGTTTCTACGTAAGCATATGTATATTTATAACGTGATGTAATACATTTAGGTTTTATTTCGGTTGCTTTGCTTAAAAATGTGCTCTTCCATTTCAGGTTTTTACATACATGTAAAAAGAATTGTTAAAAAATACATGTTTCACTTTGGGGTTTTAACTTCAAACTGCATCAATTAAAATAGTTGTTTGACATTTTCACATGTCAGTGTACTTTGTGGTCTCTTGTTGAGGACTCGGAACAATATCGGTACAAAGTGAAATGAGCAAATTTATGCCATTTATAAGCGATTAGGAAATATGTGTGCAAGTTTTTATTTGTTAATACTCCTTGATTCAAGTGTAATCGCACATATAACTTATGGTCGTGTATAGGTTTTGAAAAACACCGGATCTCGTGACCAAGCAGGTGATCACGCAATCCATGTGGTTAGTGAAGGAATGCTACTCTGTTTAAGTGGATCAAAGTTTCTGCATGTAGCTTTGTATAGGGAGAAACTCTTGTATATATGTACTCGCATTAATTACTTGCGCATGCCATGATCAGGGCAGGTAAAGTTCCTCCGTGCTATTTTAAAATCTTTCCGTAATAAAAACTAATATGTGAGAAAGGCGGTAATTATACATGACATAATGACCAAGTTATCATTTTTTAACTTATTGAGAAAATAGAGCTTGTTGTCAGGCAAAGTTAATTACTTGGCTAATAACCAACATTTGGACGGAGTAACATAGGATTTGCTTAGGTAAATGACAAGTTTGGTTGTGGAAACGTACTCCACACATTATCAAATCATGCCCCAACCTCCGAAGCTTCCAAGTAAAACGCCAGAAGTGGTTTGCGCAAGCCCCTAGCAAACAACGCTTGGAGAAGGTACCGCTAACGATGGCTACGATAGAATGATGCAGTATAAATGCTAGTTGTAGCTGATGACATGTTCAGTTGAAACCAACCATTCAAACGCAACATTTAACAGTCACAACAAATCTTACCTATTGAAATTACTATTTTAACCTCGTTCCAAAAACGGCGAAACAGCTATTCATACAATGAACATCGTAAGTTCTGAATCCAAAGTCAATATTAGTAATACGGCTTATTGTAAAATAAATGGTTTCATTTATTCATTGTCTATATTCTTGCAGATACTAATAATTTCATTGGCCTTTTGCACGGTCGCACTGCTTCTCTCGGTGGTTAATGCGGTACCTGTTGAGTTTCCTCAATTTAATGAGCCAATTCCACCCATGTTTGTGGATCCTCTTATGAATTACCGGTAAGGATATAACTGGAAAATTCTGCATTTATTGAATTTATATTTGCATTTCTGTAAGCAAATATGTTGCGGTGACAGCCATGTTCTAACTGAATTTGTACGTGTGATAATTATAGGGAGGGCAGAGCATGGAGTCCATGGAGTAGTGCAGATTCTGTGAGGTACGGGAGGTTTGGGCGCTAAAAACAAGACAATGTGCTTAAAACATTTAATTCAAATCTGTATAATGTATCAACTATAATTTTGTAAAACTTTTTATACTTTTGTATTTCCGCTGAATAATCTTAAAACCAACGATCTCATTTTTTACGATTTTCACTAATAAAGCGTTTCATGCAACACTTTGTCTTGACGTTCATTGTAACATGCATATCGTTTGTAGACTACAGTTTCTTGTAGCATTCGCCGGCTTTTATGAGGCCATTCACGTATTATTGGGGGTCCATAAAGGTTTTAAAATGCGTGTCACCATACCATCATAAGTTGTCCAGCGCAATGAAACTGTAACCGGCATTCACAATTATGCGACAGTTGAAAACATAGAGTAAACGGCTGGATTAACACCTACAAACGGTTGTGCTTGTGGATTTGTCGGAATTAAATTTTGAAACAACTTGGGGTTGAATTTTTGACAACATTTCAGGCGTCCTTTCATAACTGCAGGCCGTTGGATTATTTAGTCAAACAGGGGCGAAAGGAATGAATGATTTGCAATAAATGCTGAAAACATTTTCGTAGATACATATACTTGTACATAATAATTAATTTTCTAGCTTAGGAGCTCAAGTCAGTGGAGTACCATACATGTCGTGTTCTAAATAATTTATCCGAAACATATTCCTGATGGCTTAGGGAACGAAATCCATAAACATTCATTTGGTATGCTTATGGAGGATTATCACTGATTATTCTATACAGAATACCACTGACAACCTAAACACACAAGCTGAAGAGCATGGCTGGTGCGATGACAGCAAGTATAGCATATACTAAAGATATCATGTGTACTTACACATTTGTAAAATCTTAAGTTCATTATTGAAATATATCGTTTATCCTCATCATGTTCTTACATAGCACGAGGCTCTCTAATTGTGTTCAAGGAGAGCTATTTACTCTACATTTCGAAAATAGTAAACCAACATTGCCGGGGGAAGTGCTAAGAGCTTACCATGTGATATGTGATAAGCACTCTAAAGCTCAGCACATAGTTGGACACATCTGAGCATAGAAGTTACCAAATATCTGTACTGCATATGCCGTTCATATAAATTTAGATACCACAGTATTCTATCCAGAATGTAGTGTTGGCACTGTAATTTCACGAAATCATTGAAGATCTGACGATAAGGACACCTCGAGCTCACTAAACATTAGTCCACTACTGTGCGAGAGCAGATAATTGTAGGAAGCCACAATGTTATGACTGAGCGTCCAATTTGCATTAATATATAATTGGGTAGAGTTATAACATATTCATTTATTAATTGTACGCGAATCATAAATTTTTGCAACATGTATGAAATCCTGTGAAAAAGACCTAGCCGTATTGCTCACAATTTGCACCAAATTGCATACCATTGTTGAATACATATGCAACAATGTTAATACAAATATGGAAGTTTCAACAATATTCTTATAATCTGTCCATTTTAGAACAACAAAATACAAGCGTAGAGGTTGCTAGATTGTGCATTTATAATTTGAATCACAAATTCCTCCAAGTTTCTAGTTTTCATTAAATTGTAAAGTAGAACTATTTTAATGCATCATTCCAAGCGTCCTAAAATAACTGTCGACAAATTTAATGTTTTAACAAAAAGTGTCAGGCAAGTTGCAATGGAATAGAGAAATGTGTCAAAACAGAATTCCGAAATGTACGAATATACGCATCTTTGAATTAAATAATGTATTCTGGAATAGCTTATTATAATTATTACTGAAATCCATCTATCAACAGCGAGCAGCGATTGAGTCTCGACTGTGTACTGCCTACAGCATACCACATATACTGCAACATATCACATCCCGTGGACAACAAGGACACCTTGTTTCCAGCAATCGCTTTCCACTACTTAACAAAGGTTGCAAAATTATCGGTGGCGGCATTGTTTTGACTGAACCACAAACTTCGCCGGTATATGTAAGTGGGTACGATTTGAAAAGCGTTAGTAGTGGGAATATGCGCAATTCATGCGTTTTGCAATAGGTACTTGGAGTCATAGTGTGAGAAATGGTTTCATTGAATGGTTTGCTCTAAGCAATTAGCTACGCATGTTTGAACGACTGCAGTAGCTCCGTGCTTCTTTAAAAATCTTCCACTGCTCAGTCACTGAAACATGATACAGTTGCTTTCATATCATAGTAACGATGTTCCAGATTTGTTAATTCATTGAAAACATGTACTTTTTACAAAGCACACTACTTGCAACTAACCAGATAATGCCTAATGTTTTGAGGAGTAACCGGGTGGAATGCTTACACAACCGAAACATGTGGATTATGTACATGTACGTTACCTCTGATTAGTTGCGGAATTTTACTTGTCTTTTTAGTAACCTTTTAATGTTTCTACGTAAGCATATGTATATTTATAACGTGATGTAATACATTTAGGTTTTATTTCGGTTGCTTTGCTTAAAAATGTGCTCTTCCATTTCAGGTTTTTACATACATGTAAAAAGAATTGTTAAAAAATACATGTTTCACTTTGGGGTTTTTAACTTCAAACTGCATCCATTAAAATAGTTGTTTGACATTTTCACATGTCAGTGTACTTTGTGGTCTCTTGTTGAGGACTCGGAACAATATCGGTACAAAGTGAAATGAGCAAATTTATGCCATTTATAAGCGATTAGGAAATATGTGTGCAAGTTTTTATTTGTTAATACTCCTTGATTCAAGTGTAATCGCACATATAACTTATGGTCGTGTATAGGTTTTGAAAAACACCGGATCTCGTGACCAAGCAGGTGATCACGCAATCCATGTGGTTAGTGAAGGAATGCTACTCTGTTTAAGTGGATCAAAGTTTCTGCATGTAGCTTTGTATAGGGAGAAACTCTTGTATATATGTACTAGCATTAATTACTTGCGCATACCATGATCAGGGCAGGTAAAGTTCCTCCGTGCTATTTTAAAATCTTTCCGTAATAAAAACTAATATGTGAGAAAGGCGGTAATTATACATGACATAATGACCACGTTATCATTTTTTAACTTATTGAGAAAATAGAGCTTGTTGTCAGGCAAAGTTAATTACTTGGCTAATAACCAACATTTGGACGGAGTAACATAGGATTTGCTTAGGTAAATGACAAGTTTGGTTGTGGAAACGTACTCCACACATTATCAAATCATGCCCCAACCTCCGAAGCTTCCAAGTAAAACGCCAGAAGTGGTTTGCGCAAGCCCCTAGCAAACAACGCTTGGAGAAGGTACCGCTAACGATGGCTACGATAGAATGATGCAGTATAAATGCTAGTTGTAGCTGATGACATGTTCAGTTGAAACCAACCATTCAAACGCAACATTTAACAGTCACAACAAATCTTACCTATTGAAATTACTATTTTAACCTCGTTCCAAAAACGGCGAAACAGCTATTCATACAATGAACATCGTAAGTTCTGAATCCAAAGTCAATATTAGTAATACGGCTTATTGTAAAATAAATGGTTTCATTTATTCATTGTCTATATTCTTGCAGATACTAATAATTTCATTGGCCTTTTGCACGGTCGCACTGCTTCTCTCGGTGGTTAATGCGGTACCTGTTGAGTTTCCTCAATTTAATGAGCCAATTCCACCCATGTTTGTGGATCCTCTTATGAATTACCGGTAAGGATATAACTGGAAAATTCTGCATTTATTGAATTTATATTTGCATTTCTGTAAGCAAATATGTTGCGGTGACAGCCATGTTCTAACTGAATTTGTACGTGTGATAATTATAGGGAGGGCAGAGCATGGAGTCCATGGAGTAGTGCAGATTCTGTGAGGTACGGGAGGTTTGGGCGCTAAAAACAAGACAATGTGCTTAAAACATTTAATTTAAATCTGTATAATGTATCAACTATAATTTTGTAAAACTTTTTATACTTTTGTATTTCCGCTGAATAATCTTAAAACCAACGATCTCATTTTTTACGATTTTCACTAATAAAGCGTTTCATGCAACACTTTGTCTTGACGTTCATTGTAACATGCATATCGTTTGTAGACTACAGTTTCTTGTAGCATTCGCCGGCTTTTATGAGGCCATTCACGTATTATTGGGGGTCCATAAAGGTTTTAAAATGCGTGTCACCATACCATCATAAGTTGTCCAGCGCAATGAAACTGTAACCGGCATTCACAATTATGCGACAGTTGAAAACATAGAGTAAACGGCTGGATTAACACCTACAAACGGTTGTGCTTGTGGATTTGTCGGAATTAAATTTTGAAACAACTTCGGGTTGAATTTTTGACAACATTTCAGGCGTCCTTTCATAACTGCAGGCCGTTGGATTATTTAGTCAAACAGGGGCGAAAGGAATGAATGATTTGCAATAAATACTGAAAACATTTTCGTAGATACATATACTTGTACATAATAATTAATTTTCTAGCTTAGGAGCTCAAGTCAGTGGAGTACCATACATGTCGTGTTCTAAATAATTTATCCGAAACATATTCCTGATGGCTTAGGGAACGAAATCCATAAACATTCATTTGGTATGCTTATGGAGGATTATCACTGATTATTCTATACAGAATACCACTGACAACCTAAACACACAAGCTGAAGAGCATGGCTGGTGCGATGACAGCAAGTATAGCATATACTAAAGATATCATGTGTACTTACACATTTGTAAAATCTTAAGTTCATTATTGAAATATATCGTTTATCCTCATCATGTTCTTACATAGCACGAGGCTCTCTAATTGTGTTCAAGGAGAGCTATTTACTCTACATTTCGAAAATAGTAAACCAACATTGCCGGGGGAAGTGCTAAGAGCTTACCATGTGATATGTGATAAGCACTCTAAAGCTCCGCACATAGTTGGACACATCTGAGCATAGAAGTTACCAAATATCTGTACTGCATATGCCGTTCATATAAATTTAGATACCACAGTATTCTATCCAGAATGTAGTGTTGGCACTGTAATTTCACGAAATCGTTGAAGATCTGACGATAAGGACACCTCGAGCTCACTAAACATTAGTCCACTACTGTGCGAGAGCAGATAATTGTAGGAAGCCACAATGTTATGACTGAGCGTCCAATTTGCATTAATATATAATTGGGTAGAGTTATAACATATTCATATATTAATTGTACGTGAATCATAAATTTTTGACATGTATGAAATCCTGTGAAAATGACCTAGCTTATTGCTCACAATTTGCACCAAATTGCATACCATTGTTGAATACATATGCAACAATGTTAATACAAATATGGAAGTTTCAACAATATTCTTATAATCTGTCCTTTTTAGAACAACAAAATACAAGCGTAGAGGTTGCTAGATTGTGCATTTATAATTTGAATCACAAATTCCTCCAAGTTTCTAGTTTTCATTAAATTGTAAAGTAGAACTATTTTAATGCATCATTCCAAGCGTCCTAAAATAACTGTCGACAAATTTAATGTTTTAACAAAAAGTGTCAGGCAAGTTGCAATGGAATAGAGAAATGTGTCAAAACAGAATTCCGAAATGTACGAATATACGCATCTTTGAATTAAATAATGTATTCTGGAATAGCTTATTATAATTATTACTGAAATCCATCTATCAACAGCGAGCAGCGATTGAGTCTCGACTGTGTACTGCCTACAGCATACCACATATACTGCAACATATCACATCCCGTGGACAACAAGGACACCTTGTTTCCAGCAATCGCTTTCCACTACTTAACAAAGGTTGCAAAATTATCGGTGGCGGCATTGTTTTGACTGAACCACAAACTTCGCCGGTATATGTAAGTGGGTACGATTTGAAAAGCGTTAGTAGTGGGAATATGCGCAATTCATGCGTTTTGCAATAGGTACTTGGAGTCATAGTGTGAGAAATGGTTTCATTGAATGGTTTGCTCTAAGCAATTAGCTACGCATGTTTGAACGACTGCAGTAGCTCCGTGCTTCTTTAAAAATCTTCCACTGCTCAGTCACTGAAACATGATACAGTTGCTTTCATATCATAGTAACGATGTTCCAGATTTGTTAATTCATTGAAAACATGTACTTTTTACAAAGCACACTACTTGCAACTAACCAGATAATGCCTAATGTTTTGAGGAGTAACCGGGTGGAATGCTTACACAACCAAAACATGTGGATTATGTACATGTACGTTACCTCTGATTAGTTGCGGAATTTTACTTGTCTTTTTAGTAACCTTTTAATGTTTCTACGTAAGCATATGTATATTTATAACGTGATGTAATACATTTAGGTTTTATTTCGGTTGCTTTGCTTAAAAATGTGCTCTTCCATTTCAGGTTTTTACATACATGTAAAAAGAATTGTTAAAAAATACATGTTTCACTTTGGGGTTTTTAACTTCAAACTGCATCCATTAAAATAGTTGTTTGACATTTTCACATGTCAGTGTACTTTGTGGTCTCTTGTTGAGGACTCGGAACAATATCGGTACAAAGTGAAATGAGCAAATTTATGCCATTTATAATTGATTAGGAAATATGTGTGCAAGTTTTTATTTGTTAATACTCCTTGATTCAAGTGTAATCGCACATATAACTTATGGTCGTGTATAGGTTTTGAAAAACACCGGATCTCGTGACCAAGCAGGTGATCACGCAATCCATGTGGTTAGTGAAGGAATGCTACTCTGTTTAAGTGGATCAAAGTTTCTGCATGTAGCTTTGTATAGGGAGAAACTCTTGTATATATGTACTAGCATTAATTACTTGCGCATACCATGATCAGGGCAGGTAAAGTTCCTCCGTGCTATTTTAAAATCTTTCCGTAATAAAAACTAATATGTGAGAAAGGCGGTAATTATACATGACATAATGACCACGTTATCATTTTTTAACTTATTGAGAAAATAGAGCTTGTTGTCAGGCAAAGTTAATTACTTGGCTAATAACCAACATTTGGACGGAGTAACATAGGATTTGCTTAGGTAAATGACAAGTTTGGTTGTGGAAACGTACTCCACACATTATCAAATCATGCCCCAACCTCCGAAGCTTCCAAGTAAAACGCCAGAAGTGGTTTGCGCAAGCCCCTAGCAAACAACGCTTGGAGAAGGTACCGCTAACGATGGCTACGATAGAATGATGCAGTATAAATGCTAGTTGTAGCTGATGACATGTTCAGTTGAAACCAACCATTCAAACGCAACATTTAACAGTCACAACAAATCTTACCTATTGAAATTACTATTTTAACCTCGTTCCAAAAACGGCGAAACAGCTATTCATACAATGAACATCGTAAGTTCTGAATCCAAAGTCAATATTAGTAATACGGCTTATTGTAAAATAAATGGTTTCATTTATTCATTGTCTATATTCTTGCAGATACTAATAATTTCATTGGCCTTTTGCACGGTCGCACTGCTTCTCTCGGTGGTTAATGCGGTACCTGTTGAGTTTCCTCAATTTAATGAGCCAATTCCACCCATGTTTGTGGATCCTCTTATGAATTACCGGTAAGGATATAACTGGAAAATTCTGCATTTATTGAATTTATATTTGCATATCTGTAAGCAAATATGTTGCGGTGACAGCCATGTTCTAACTGAATTTGTACGTGTGATAATTATAGGGAGGGCAGAGCATGGAGTCCATGGAGTAGTGCAGATTCTGTGAGGTACGGGAGGTTTGGGCGCTAAAAACAAGACAATGTGCTTAAAACATTTAATTTAAATCTGTATAATGTATCAACTATAATTTTGTAAAACTTTTTATACTTTTGTATTTCCGCTGAATAATCTTAAAACCAACGATCTCATTTTTTACGATTTTCACTAATAAAGCGTTTCATGCAACACTTTGTCTTGACGTTCATTGTAACATGCATATCGTTTGTAGACTACAGTTTCTTGTAGCATTCGCCGGCTTTTATGAGGCCATTCACGTATTATTGGGGGTCCATAAAGGTTTTAAAATGCGTGTCACCATACCATCATAAGTTGTCCAGCCCAAGAAACTGTAACCGGCATTCACAATTATGCGACAGTTGAAAACATAGAGTAAACGGCTGGATTAACACCTACAAACGGTTGTGCTTGTGGATTTGTCGGAATTAAATTTTGAAACAACTTGGGGTTGAATTTTTGACAACATTTCAGGCGTCCTTTCATAACTGCAGGCCGTTGGATTATTTAGACAAACAGGGGCGAAAGGAATGAATGATTTGCAATAAATGCTGAAAACATTTTCGTAGATACATATACTTGTACATAATAATTAATTTTCTAGCTTAGGAGCTCAAGTCAGTGGAGTACCATACATGTCGTGTTCTAAATAATTTATCCGAAACATATTCCTGATGGCTTAGGGAACGAAATCCATAAACATTCATTTGGTATGCTTATGGAGGATTATCACTGATTATTCTATACAGAATACCACTGACAAGCTAAACACACAAGCTCAAGAGCATGGCTGGTGCGATGACAGCAAGTATAGCTAGGGTATGTCGATTTGAAAATGCCCGGCAATTTGGGCGACTCGCCCGCCCAAAATGCCAGGGCATTTTGGGCATTTTCATTTCAGGGCGAGGGCGGCATAATAGGGCATATTGGGCAAGGGCATTTTGGGCATTTTCATCGAGGACAAATTGTGCATTTTGGGCAGAATCGTGGAATATAATAGAACAAACTATACAATTTGACAATGGATTTTAAAATGTCTTTGTAATTTTGGAGAACAAGCATTCGAAATTATATTGAAAATTTTATTCAGTATGTCATTATTTTGACGAAGTTAATTCAACCGGCAATTAAATACGTTTGGATACCATAGGTCATATTGAACATTACAATTTGTGAAACACCTGTACAGTACACGATACGGCTATAAATTAAAATATTCTAGGACCTATTTTTCCAAACTGCACACGGTGTAAAATGAACTTCCACCATACTGGGAATATTCACATACCCCTATTACTGTGATCAGAAATGTCTTTTCGGTTAAAATTTGAACCCATACAGTAATTATTGTTTTATACACCATAACACTACAAACAACAATATTTGGGGGACCTGTATGGAGGATGTATATTTGTTTCTACTCGAGCCATTTTTGGCTGACCGTTGCAAACTGCAGACGATAGTGATGTAGAATAAAATGAGTATAAAATTCAGCTTCATCACCCATTTAAATTTTGACTGATCCATTACCACCAGATTTTTACTTAAGGTGTTCGTACTTCAAAAGAAAATAGTACTTCTGCCCGCCTTTCAGTGACGCATATGTATGTAAATTTATTTCATATTGATATTTTCATAGGAGTGATAAATGATATCACCTCATGTCAATGAAATTAAATTGATTTGACTTATTTTGCCATTAAAATATAAACGAAGAAGCGAATAACCAGACTTTCACATTTGTAACTTTTCCTTGGTGTGCACTTTCATGCATTTGGATGGATATTCTAAATATATGCTTGTAACCCAATTATGAAAATGCCCAAAATGCCCAACTTGCCCTGCCCAAAATGCCTAAAACCAAGGCATTTTCAAAAGCTGCCCACATGCCCAGTTTTTGGGCATGTGGGCAGGCATTTCAGCTGGGCGGGCAAATACTGCAGGGCATTTTCAATCGACATACCCTAAGTATAGCATATACTAAAGATATCATGTGTACTTACACATTTGTAAAATCGTAAGTTCATTATTGAAATATATCGTTTATCCTCATCATGTTCTTACATAGCACGAGGCTCTCTAATTGTGTTCAAGGAGAGCTATTTACTCTACATTTCGAAAATAGTAAACCAACATTGCCGGGGGAAGTGCTAAGAGCTTACCATGTGATATGTGATAAGCACTCTAAAGCTCAGCACATAGTTGGACACATCTGAGCATAGAAGTTACCAAATATCTGTACTGCATATGCCGTACATATAAATTTAGATACCACAGTATTCTATCCAGAATGTAGTGTTGGCACTGTAATTTCACGAAATCTTTGAAGAGGATCTGACGATAAGGACACCTCGAGCTCACTAAACATTATTCCACTAATGTGCGAGAGCAGATTCATTGTACGAAGCCACAATGTTATGACTGAGCGTCCAATTTGCATTAATATATAATTGGGTAGAGTTATAACATATTCATATATTAATTGTACGTGAATCATAAATTTTTGCAACATGTATGAAATCCTGTGAAAAAGACCTAGCCGTATTGCTCACAATTTGCACCAAATTGCATACCATTGTTGAATACATATGCAACAATGTTAATACAAACATGGAAGTTTCAACAATATTCTTATAATCGGTCTATTTTAGAACAACAAAATACAAGCGTAGAGGTTGCTAGATCTTGCATTTTTATTTTGAATCACAACTTCCTCCTAGGAAGTTAAGAAGTTTTTATTTTTCGATTAAATTTAAAGTTATATTATATCGATGTAAACCCCCTCGATGAAAGAATACACATGTAACTGGTGGAATGATTTTTCAAATCAACACGCTTTACAGTAAGCTCTAAACTTCAAAAAACCCTTCGACTAAAACTATTGACGTCGAGGGAGTGTATGTAATCGAATTCAGTTACATAAATAATAGATAGAATTGCATGTGCTACTGATTGTGGGGCAAGACATTATTCATCTGGTTTATCAGACGCTTTGAGAACAAAACCCATACAGAGGTGTGGAAATTACATGAAATTTATTATCAAAACATGAAATACAAACACATTTCCAGAAACATTAAAATACAAATCTAAAATACAAATACCAGAAGTAACTTTAAGATACAAAATAAAATACTTTGATTCCTGCTAAAACTGAAAATACGAAATGAAAATACAGCATTTGAAATACATTATTGAAAATACTCTCAAACGTATTTCGAAGTATTTCTAATATTTATCAGTATCTCAAGTTTATTCTCTAAAAGTAACTTGGGGAAATCGCCCAAATAATTGGATATTCAAACATTATTCAGCAAACGTAAGGTAACAGGTAGGTCATGAGTTTTTGTAGATCAGGAAGATTAACGTAACCCAAGATACACAATGTTTTCTTAAAATGAATTACCTTATATGTATTACCTCGGATATGCATTTACGAATTTTCAGTTGGCGGAACTAATTTAACTAACTTTAACACGTGCATGTGCATTTAACTTTTTTTTATATATAAATTGTAAGTTATAGCATAGTGCTTAGATGAGATAGTGTAAGCACTTCCAGTTAAGCGGGAATCATTCAGAAACGATTTGCATTAACTCGCCGCATGCAGCGCTGTGGTAGCTTACCGCTTGAGAATTTCTGGTCTAATATGTGTTCAGTTGTAGTGGTAGTGAAATTCTCTCAATTAATAATAAATACTTAACTAACTGTGAATAAAATGGTATCTTGCTTTGTTGTTGGGTGCAAGTCTGGGTGTAATGGATCAAAAACATATTTAATTAAGTGCCCAAAACACACTGATAAATCAGCTTGGTTATAAAATATTCAGAAGAGAGAAATTACATTCAACTTCAACACTCAATCTGTCATTTACACTTTGAAGGGTCACAATTAACTAAAAACAGTGAATACATAATAAATAGTTGAAAGATTAGTAATCCTGCTCGAACACGATGGGGATTAAAATCTACAGTTCCTACAATTTTAGCCAACGAAAGTCCCTTATGTAAAAAGGCCAGTGGATTATTTTGATTCTAATCTAAATTATATCCGGACACATTCTGTCTTTACTGAGCACGTGTTTCCCTATTTTCACAAACAATTTAATTCTTTAATATTTTAATGTCTCCTCAGATTTTGTCCAGTGGTGACGTAAAAGTACTGGCTCGAGGCAAATAATCCTTTCTCGAGAAAACCTTCCGTATTTCAACTTGTTGAAATCATTGCCACTCTGGACAACATGTCGAAGGCTGCGAAGGCTTGGAGGGATTTGCGGAGTTTGGAAGATTGGGCAAAGTATCTGAAGTAAAAGGAATTAAATATTCCGCAACTTGGGAAATACTTTTGCTAATACTTTGCATCTTTTTTATTCGATGTAACCTCCAAGTGACAACGATTGGAATCTTGATAATTATTTACATTCTTGTGAACATGTCAAAAATTGTAGTGACGTGAATGAGAGCTCCAGGCAATCTACTAGTAGGAGAGAGCTGCTATAAAAGAGCTTTTTGGGCCTTTCACAACTGTGTCAACAGGTTCACAATAATGACATTTTATTGAAACAAATCCAGACAGAGTAGAATAAAAAAGTTAAATTACGCTAGTAATGTTTACAGATTAGTGATTTTTTGTGCCCATTCATGTATTGTATTTGTCGTTTAATTGTACTGTATGAAAATGCTAAATACTTATATCTTACGGGTCTTATATATTAAATAGTTTTTAAAGAATTAATTATATGTTAAATAACAAGCAATGCGGTTTTTATGCATATTTTTGATGTATTATTTCTGGATTATACTCATTCGTCATGTCAAGCATGCAAAGACCGAGCGAAAAGCTACTGTAGCGCCAGCCACCAAAAGTTAAGTAGCGAATCTCGAAACTAGCCATGCAAGTGAATTCACTATCTCTATCTATACACTATGGTTATAGCACTTTAAACCAAGCAAAAAGTTAAAGAATTGGCTTCGAACTGTTTCAAATTAGTGCTTTTACGTTTAAAATAATAATTTGGAAATGTTTTACAGACAACCTTGGCAGTTGCTATAGCTATTTATTTTGAAATTATATTTTGTAATTGAAATACGGATTGGGCAAACGTTACAAGATAAATAAATACAAAATGCCATCACGTCCGTAGATCTTCCAAATATGAAATACAAAATACAATCGACATTTTGGTGCCAATAAAATACCAAATACGAAATACGAAATGTGTTTCAAATACTATTTCAAATACGATATTTCAAAATATTCCACACCTCTGCAAGTCGCATAGGAAAATACTATGCTAAGTCGCATAGGGAAATACTATGCTAAGTCTCATAGGGAAATACTATGCTAAGTCTCATAGGGAAATACTATGCTAAGTCTCATGGGGAAATACTATGCTAAGTCTCATAGGGAAATACTATGCTAAGTCTCATGGGGAAATACTATGCTAAGTCTCATAGGGAAATACTATGCTAAGTCTCATAGGGAAATTCTATGCTAAGTATCATAGGGACTTAGCAAAGCTCCTACTGTGAACTATGCATATTGTACCCGTACTCGAGTATCTATTGTTTGTACCCGGGTAGTACTCATGTACTGGAAGTCTGGCCGTTTGAAAATGCCAGAAGACATTTGCCTGTTCAGCTGAAACTGTTTAAATTGTTCAGTTTTTGACCCCCATTAAAAATGCCCCGGATTTTGGGAATTATTCTAGGCGTTAGGGGGTGCTGTTTCAAATTGTTTTAAAAATTATTTAACTTCATTTATGATTTATTTTTGATATTATTAATTTTTTTATTTTGTTTCTGGTTTGAAATATACATAATGTCTGCAGTGAATAATATTTTCCATTCCAGAATTGTATAAATATTCAAAGTGTCATAAATGCCCAGAATTTAAAATGCTCAAATTGCATGCACAAGATGCCTCCGAGTTTTTAAATGGGCAAACCTGGGTACTTGTACCATTAAATAACTGATCTGGCTCGAAACTAATAAATGTATATTTATTTAGAACTTATCTCGTAGAGCGTCTTAAATAATTGTAATGCTACGGTTCCAATGAAGCTAATTAAATTTAATTAGCTTCATTGGTCCTGTCCAATGAAATAATTCTTTGATGAGCTTCATTGTTTCAGTCGATAAACAGACAATCTGACTGACTATCCATTTTTTATTAGATCTGAGAGGAATCATTAGAAGCATTAGATTGCAATCATAAATGAAATGAAGTGATTGGCTCTGTCACTAACGCAAGTATCTGTATACATATAAACAAGCAACTCCACGGTTGGCAGGTCTTATTGTTAGCCATAGTAATCCATCCCAGCAGGAATCCTTGAAGTACCCATAAATACTCGGGTACAGCACCCATGGGTACAGGTATTTTACATTGTAATACCCGTATCTATTGGGTACTACCCGATTGTCACTGAGTGAGTACCCATACCCGTACCTGTACCCACTTCATTTTCTACTGTAAAATCCAGAGTACCCGGGTAGTACCCGCGTACTTGCGAGTACGCAACTTCTGTACCCAGGTAGTACCCATACCAGTACCCATACCCATTTACCCGAGTATTACCCGTACCCAGTCCGAGCACTGGTTGTTATCGTCTGAGTATTTATGGAGGGGGCAGAAAATATTTGTGGCAGTTGTGCTTACGGCAGTTCAGAGGGTGGCAGTACGCCGAACGCGATTAAAAAGATGAGCTATCGTGAATGCTTTGATGAACCGTAATCATTTGTATCCATGTACAACAACAAATTGTACTAATATGATCGGTTTTATATTTATATCTGTATTAAAAGTCTTTTCTAAAATATTTCAACAACAACGCGGAAGTCAAACAGTTCAATAATTTATAGGTATACCAGCCCAGTAAATTCAGTCAAATGATATTACCACTCCAAGGCAAAATGTTATTATCCGATTTTATATTTGTCAGCCCAAATTAAGCATGAGAGCAGGGAAATTGAGTGTATTACAACCCGGTAAAAAAATATTAACTAAAATATGTGTAATCAAATTAAATTAAATGTATTGGTAGCTAGCGTCCAAATCTCCCGTACCACACTGAATCTGCACTGGTCCACGGACTCCAAGCTCTAGTTTCACTGTAAATTAAGAAAAGTGCTAGAGTAAATTCTCGGCTAATAATCTTAAAACGCACTGTCAACTTTAATTAAGTGAGGTTTAGACAATTTCTTACCGGTCATTTACAAGTGGATCCCCAAACATATGTAGCATCGGTCCAGGAAAATGTGTCATCTCAATTGGCATGGCAATGGTCACTGTAGCCATGAGGGCCAACTTGCAAAATACCGATGCAATGACTATCTTCTGTAATTATTAAGAGCATGTGCATATAACATTCGAGTTTATATTGAAATAAGAAATAAATGTCTCTTCAGTACTGCAACATATTAAAACTTACCGAGCTCATTCTAAGATATATTGTAATCCTTTGAAAGTTGTGAGAAAGGGTTCGGAAATCCTCCGTATTGTTTGTGTTAGCTTATACAGTTTGAATGCTTGGTTGCAACTGTAGTGAGCACCAAGCAGAGTTTTCTTTTATACATGTAGCATCGCGAGTTATCCCTTTGGCCATTACCTGGTGATGTTTTTAAAATACGATAAACAGATTTGGAAGTTGTAGAACAAAATCGAGCCATTACGATGAATGATTCGTATATAATATATTTGTAATATCTTATATTCTTAATATAAGTCTGGGATGCTTCGCAAGTTACTTATATATCGAGAAGAAATCCACAGCTAGTATTTATATAGTAATCAGTTACTCATGCACACAATATATATCGTCGTTGAAGAGGCAAAATGATCTACATGCTGTACAAAAACCATAGCATGTAGATCATTTTGCCTCTTCAACGACGATATGTAATTACTCTGTAAACTGCGACCAAATTGTAGCCATAATCTATAATTAATTATGTTTCCGCAGCACAGTCACGCATTTTTTCTAAGAATTAAAAACTTGATAACATCCGCGCTCTACTGTACTGATTCCCCCCTTTTCAAGCACTAAAGTGCGGAAGATTTCTTAATTAAGTAAAACGGAAGAATTTTTATTGCCTTAAAATGGCATTGTTCCTTGAAATAATATTTTAATCTTTTCACTACAATTTTGTATAGTGGTAGTATCTATATATAATTGCAGTGAGTACAATTCCATGGATGTTTACATTTTCCCATTAGTTGACTAGACACGATAATTTTGTAGTTTTGTCGAAACATAAGATGGATAATTATTTCTGAATTAGTGGAACAGCACATGTGTCACTGAAAACAAATAGTCATACGTACAAATACATACATATATAGGCAGTATGTTTTTCTAATTGTTTTCTCTCAATCTAACAATCAAATAAATAACAGATTAATAATGTTTAAAAGGCTGGATGGCTCAATTGAGCAATGCATTCTTTTAAAAGCATATTATAAACCATGTGCATGTAATTTAACAAACTTTTTAAAGTATAGCCAAAATATTCAGAAGTTAGTTGAAAAGAAGGTTGATTGAATGATTTTTTATCGAAGAATATAAAAGAGGATATCTATGTACAGTAAAATGTAAGTTGTACAAGTTGCACATTTGTCACTTGAGATAGGAAATGACTGTCAGTGATTTTGTGGAATATGTTTATTGTATAATTTATTGCAGCATACATATGCAAGATTTATGGCAAGTTTTGAGGCTTACTGATTTGTTTTTTCATCTACAATTGAAACATTTTTAATTGTATACATACATATATTCGTATTATTGCAAGAATTCGAAGCTATCAGATGCATAGATGCACATCCTCATGAGGACAGAGTGCAGCACTCGCACTCACCTCGCACTCAGTGTACTCACGAGTTTACTTTGAGGACGAGTGTATGTTCTTACAACCGTGCACTCATAATCATGAGCGCGAGTACATACCACAGATATGTTTATTAATGAGTGCGAGGACGAGAACACAAAAATATACTCATTTTTAAAAAAATGCGATACTCCGCATTCTAGTATAAAAATGGAATTTAATGTTGGGTTTGTGTATATCGTATAATTATACAATTTTGTACAATTACGCAAAATAGAAACGAAACAAAATCTTTCAGTGAGTATGATTGAGAATCGCATCCGTTAATATTTCAGTCATAATAATCGTGCGTCAATCTTATGATTTCCAAAATGAGAGAACAAAGTCAAGCAAAAAAGCCAAAATATGTTTTTAAAACCATGGAGACTTCTTCAAATAAAAACCATCTAGGCTTAAAAGGTCTGTAATTGAAAATATTTTGTGTTACCGTGATTTTTGCATGGCTGAACTAAACCTTTGCAAATAACTATTTGCAGCATTTAGCCTTTAGCGTCTTCGTAGCCATTGCAAGCATTTGTTATTTACTCATGTGTGTTAATCATTTCAAATTGATCATTTTCTGATCGTAAAAATATTCCAACTTGAAAAAGCATTTTGAAAGTGACACATGTAGTTTTATTTGCTTATTAATATAATAAAATTACGTTTAAAAATAAATACGGAACAAAATTATTTGAATGTATTGCAAATGGATAAGTCAGGTATGCATAATTACATATATACATATCAAATGCACTCATGAGTGCGAGTGCGAGGATCAAAGTCGCGATAGTCTTCTGTCCTCATGAGGACGAGTGTGAGTGCAGACTAGACAATGTTTAGCATATCAGTATGAGGATGAGTGCAGTTCATTCAATTTGTACTGAGTGCGAGTGGAGTGCGAGTGCGAAAGAAAATGTGCATCTATGATCACATGTTGTTATTCGTTATAGGGAAGCATTTAATATTATTGAGCTGCCCAAGGGTGACAGCAGTGACATATTTTACGAAGTAGAAACACACAAGCGTTTCCAAATGTACCAGATGGAGCAGACGGGCTGTGTTTCCGTACAGATGCGCGCTGAACAAGAGATGTCCAAATGAAATGGCCTTCCTTCAACCCTTCGAAGGCAATTTTTTCCTATTCAGCCTTCAAAACACGAAATATCAAAGGAAGGCATTTAAACAACCTTTTTGCAGGTAAAACACCTTAAAATCAGCGATAAAATTTACTCAATTGAGTTCGTTCACTAAAATCAGAAGCAATGAAGTATGTACATCATGTATTTGTAATGTTTTTAGTACACTCTCATTGTTGTATTTGTAACTATCGATTGTCGTTCATTGTATGCGTGAAGTCTTCTAAGTAGCAGAAGGCTGCTTTACAGACTTCCTTCCTTCGCCTTCCGTTTTCTGTTAATACTAGGAAGGCTTTCTTCAGCCTTCCCGAATTAATTCAGCCATCCCACCTTCCCTTCCCAGCTCTCCGGAAAATTGATATTCCGCCTTCAATGAAGAATTCATTGAAGACTAGCCTTCGAAGGCTGGACATGTCTGCGCTGAACTACGCTATGAAAAAAGCTCTAAAATGTGGAGAAAAATTACATCACTTTAAATTGGGAGATGTCGAGTGAGAGTATATAATCGGATTCAGTTGCATAATCGACAGATGGACGTACGTACACATGCCACTGATTGTGAGTTTAAACGTTAATCATTATCTGGTTACTTACAAGAATCGGGAATAAAAATCAATGTAAAACGTGGTAATAGCTTGGACAATCTGTTCTTACTGTTCTCTCACGTTTTCGAACATGTGCATACATACACACATGACTAAAGAGCAGATTATTCTTGAATTAGCAAGGAGGAATTTTTAATATTACAGTAACTGTTGGTGATTATTCCACACACACTGAGCAGCATGCGTGACAGAATTTTCTAGAAAACTTTTCGTCTACAGGGTTATCGGGTATCGGGTCATTATGTTCAATTCCCAAACATATTGAAGTGGTGTAATTATGCATGGACGTGCGAGTACATGTTCTCAAGATTTGTCACTTAGTCAAAGCAGGGTAACATCATTCGTTATCTTATGTTAATTAGTTATTTCTGAATTAGAGGAAAAATTAACGACTTTTGTACGATTTATTCTCAATTACAACTTCGGCGTTTTATTCTGTCGTCCATTCCACAGGAAAATCAGATGAACAACCGTTTTGCACTAAAAATGGCTAACCAAACTCCCTTGAAATGCTTTCGATTGTAAACGATGATAAATAACGTAAATACTACCAGCGTGCAACAGGGGTCGGATTTTTGTGGGAAGACTTGAAAATTCTTCTAAGGGAAAAAAAATTCTGGCAGGAAGGGCTTCTATTTTGCGAACAGGTACATATTTTCAAATTTGTTGTTGTGTTTAAGGGAAATTTGTTAGGCAAACAGGGATTTTCAGATTTGTGGGCCTTATTTGACAGGGATTAGACGTCTTGTTGGGAAATTATTTTTTCTTTTTTCCAACAGGAATTTTAAAAATCATTGACCTTTTTTCAGCAGGAATTGTTGGAATCGCTGAGGACATTCCTGCAGGGATATTTGATTCAGCAGGGAAATTCAGAAATGATCTTCCAGGGAGATTTACAAAAATCCGACCCCTGGTACACAGTAATGTACTGTGATTAGCAAACGCAATTGTATTAATTCAAAAAACAGTACTTAAAAACGTTTAGTGACTTGATCGATGAACGTTTTCCGATATGCGCCAAAAAAGCATTTGGACTTTTGTAGTTGTTACTGATCAAGATATGTATTCAAATACTATAGTAATGAATACGATTGAATATAAATTTGTTACATCTTGCATAAGCTTTCGAATTATTTACTTATAGTATATTGTCCTGTGATACGCAGTTCCTGAGAGTTAAGTTATCAGGGTTGGCAAAAAACCGGCTTTTATCAATAAAGGCCAAGCCACTGGCAAGAAATGGTAACAACCGGTTGTTATTGGACAGTGGACTTATTTGGATAGTATTAATTATGGCCATTTTATACCAACCTATACAACAGGTCCGGGCCGGTTAGAACCGGATTTTAACCAATAATAACCAGGTCATTTCTGACCACCTGGCAGCCCTGTGTTCATGCATGCGTAATATTAGCCAAGCCGGTGGTACGCTTTGGTTTAAACCGGTTTTTATTGGACATTGGATTTATTTGGATAATATTAATTACGACCATTTTATACCAACCTAAGCAATTGGACCAAGCCGGTAAGAACCGGATTTTAACCAATAACGGCCAGGCCATTTCTTGCCACTTGCCAACCCTGAAAGTTATACATCTGCTTGAGGGAATTATTAATAGTATTTATTCAAATGTCGTGATTTCTGTTTAAAACAGAAGTATTTCGGATTCCTTCGAATAGTAATTACTTATCTGTATCAATAGTCTTTACTATCATGTATGTCTTTCTAGTACTTTGAGGGACTTAAGAGACTTAGAATATACACTAGAAATATTGTGTCATTCTAATATTATTGTCACTATAGTTAACTAGAATGTTAATAAAATAGTTAATAGTAAATATAATATTGGAAATCAGGTGAATTGATTAGTAATAATATTTGGGCAATGCTAACAAATGGTAATGATTAGCTTCAACGGTGTCGTTAATGATATAAAGACCCAACTGACTATCATGACTGATACGGAAAACAAAAATTTACTGATGTATTTACCTAAATACATATTAGTACTCGCATTCGAGTGCATTTGACATTTAGGATTTTACTCATGAATGGTATGTGCTTTGGAGCATGAAATTAAACGAATTTACAAAAATGAACTTTTTTGATTGCACCTCATCACGTCTTATGTATGTACCGTGGATGCGTGTGCAGATGAGGGATCTCAGCCGCCATGGCGTTGACCACCATGCAAAATTTGAGAACCAAATTTATAACCCCCTTTTTATCTTCTTATGTTTGTTATAAAACTTTTAGTGTTTGCAAATAACGATGCAACAATAATTATTTTCTAATAAAATTGCAATATTTTTGGAAGTTACTATAGGACAAATGAGAAATACCAAGATTTATTGTACTTTGTTGTACTCAATCCTATTCTTACTTTTACCACATTTGTCAAATTAGAACAGAAATGCGGAATATCATGAGTGAATAGCCGCCCAGTTTAGCCGCATGAGCAAGTAATTTATTATGTCCATCGGAACTGTGCACGATATTATAGAGCTGGAGCCAAAATATTTTGCAGTAAGCTATGTTTTATGTTGATATTTCATCAAATGAGTTAAAGAAATTATTTAAAATAATCCTGCTTAACTGATAAACTAAAGAGTTTTTTCGGGTCCAGGGACAAGTGCGCAATGAGAACAAAAATGTTCAGAAATATTTTCACTTAAGAAGTAAAGCAAGAAATTTGATTGCCCATATTACTCCGAACATTGACTACGTGTTGGAAATTGGTTCCAAATATAATCTTGACTTTCTACATTGAGGCCTTTCATTGTGGCCACATTTGGCAAGGAATGGAAAGAAAATTGCTGCTAATGGAATGTTCAAGTAAGTTTAACAAGAGGGCAAACCAGGTTTATGCAGGTTAGTTTTATCTATGTATTTGGACTTCCGATGAAAAATAAATCTAACTTATTAATCACACATCAAATTGTTCCCGGACAGAACTTGTCATGATGGGCCCTTGGTTCCAAGACCCCGTCAATATAAGCAAATTCTGGGACACCTTTCAGTAAATTCGGTTCTGGCCCACCATCATCCAGTCAATTTGGTTTTGAACCATATCATCCAGCCATGGGAGGTTTGAGCCACCAAAGAAACCTAGTAGTTAAGTTGGTTAACTAAGCCCTTAGGATACAAAATTATCACTTCTGAAGCATCACCTACAAATTCGTGCACCCCCTGTGTCCCCCTCATATGCATTGGGTGGAAAAAACTAGAACATGATTTGTTATCCGATGGTACCTGATTGTAATAAAGGGTGCATGCGGACTGGTCCTTGTGTCGACTACGTCGCAATCTCCAATGGTTTTGTCGGCGGAAGAGTAAAGAGTCGTTATGGCTCCAAGTTGGTCTCACGTAATCAGTAGGATTTCATCATCACATCAGTTTGATGTAAACTTGGTAGCTATACAAAGTGAAATAGCATGTCAAAAACATAGAAGATGACATACAGACATAACCGTCAGGTTCAAAATGTCTCCACACCCTATCTATTTTTTATATAGTCTTTACCATTTACTATTATTACCTGTACACTAATCTTTCTCTTATCTACTCTTTAGACATCCCGCTTTAAGTATTCTTAATACGTTTAACTTGCATGCTAAAATGTACAAACAATAAACAAAACTTTCAACTCAAACTGTTGACGTAACAGAGATAGTCAGCAAAATTGTTGTAAAACTGCAAAAAAAAATCACAAATAAAAAGAACGTCCCAAACTCATAAATTCAAAGTAGCAGATCTACCTTTCCTGACTTTCAGCAATCCAGCTGCACGTTCTGTCAAATCAACTTTTAGCAGAAGAATTTTTGTATCTGACTGTTTTTACCCACAGAAAGGAAGAAAAGTTTGTCCTTTTACTATATGCACAAGCATCAATGAAATTACACACTTGTTTTGAGATTTTAATAGGTACATAAAATCGATCTAGAATTTATTTTCCAGTTGGTATCTTTGATTGAAACTATTCCATTCTTCCTTTTTCATCAACTCTAACAATAAAACGAAGCTAACGAAATAGTATTATCCAAAGAAATTCAATTTGCAATTAAATTCTAAATTACCACCTGCATATGTTCACATATGCACATACGAATATTGAGAATCAAAGGCACATGTAGTGAATTATTTGACCGTATTATTTAAGAACGTCTAGGACTACTCCAACAGAAATCCGCCTTCAATTAGCACACATTTATATAATGAAAGCTATATATCCAGATTTTTCTGGACATCATCGCTTCTATAGGCTAAATTAAATTAAAAATTTCCCTTCCAAATAATTTTTTTACAATCCCTTCTCCAGCACTGACAATAACTACCTGGCTTCCTAGCGTGCTCTTAAAATATTGACAGCATTAAAGAAAACAAATAAAGTAATTAGTAGTATTTTCCTTACTTATAAATAGCCACTGGCAATGACAGCATCATTTCAGACCGAGTATTTTTAACAAGTGCATGTATATTTTACCTATGTATGTACAGGCTTGTACTAAATGTTTGTCTTCATATAACGTCCAGGCTTGGCACAGCTATATAGTAACTATATAGTATTCCACTCAAGCAAATTTGCTCAGTTCATCTTGTGTGAAGACTTCTTGTTAGCATACCGACGACTTGTTAATAATTTAGGGTAAAAATGCAAATGAGGCCTGTCATGAATTATTAAAAAATATCTCCGTATATTTTATTGCATTGTGGGTAAACACCCCTAGATGCCCAATGTAGTAATTACTTTATACTTAATACAAGGTTTAATGCACGAGTGAATTTGTAATCATACAGTTGGGAAAAGTGTAGAAACTCGCAACTCGTGACGAGGTAAAAAACGCTTTTTCCGTGTAAGGAGCCAACATTAATAATTCCTTTATTGTGTTGCTTGCAGAAAATACATGCATAATTACCTCTGCACGCAAAAGGGGGAATTTAGCTCCATACTGAGCCTTTAATTTTAAGATCGTGATGATCACTATTTGTTCATAAACTCTGTGGACATGAACTTGCTATTGGTTAAATAGTAATCCATGAACTTTCCTCAGTCTGATTCTATCCTCAGGTTTTGCAAGACGTGTTGAACTTTTTCAAGCACAAAATATTTTTAAATTATTTTAAGAAAGATTCAAGTCATACAATTTTCATCATGTCCGTTAAATTTTGTATCCTCTTTTTATCGGTGAGTTTTTTAATTACTTATGTGTACTTATACCTTAAGACATATAGATACAACGTAAAATTTTAAAATTAAATTAATAAATTGCAAAATATTTTGAACAGATTTTGGCCACCACTGGAGTACTAGCACAAAATGCTTCACCCACAGAACGCTACTGGTGGAGGAAAGGGAACTGGACGACAAACTGGGATCCAAATAACGCTGTCATTGCTGGCCATCAGGACGAGAACCAAGTTGGAACAACCCTTGTTTACATCTGCAGAGCTAACCATGACGGTCAAAAGATCCCTGGGACATATCTCCCCGATATCAACCAATGTGCTGTAACTTACCAAGGATCGGAAATAATGTTCCCAGATGGTTTCGAGACCTTGAAAGAAGACTCACCCAATGCTTTCAATTGGTTGGAGAGCTCTCACGGACAATTGGTCAATGGTAGTGTTGTTGCAGGATTTTCCTCAAATTTCGAGCCGTTCTTCATTTGCAGGGCTCGTATTGAGGATCTCCAAAAAAATGCAGTTGTTCTGTACGCTGGCAAACTTCAGCCTACAACAAGAGTCTGCTCCATTCCTTGGGCCGGCTCGGAAAAATCCATTGATAAGTACGAAGTCTTACAAGATCCGGAGTATGCACCTGTGGAGGATGTGAAATATCAGCGCTAAAAACCCGCTGTATTGTTATTGATTTTGTTGATTATAATGCTCATTAATTGGGAATTTAGATTTGTTCACACGATTATCTACTTGTTTTTACGTTAAATTATAGATTACATTGAATTAAAATATTGTGAATAAAGACATTTAAACGAATATATTCTATTATTTCCGAGTGACCAAAAGAATTACTGGCTATCAGATCAGCCCCATTCCATTTGATAGCATTAGATAGTTATGCGAATATTAAAATACATGTGTGCAAAAAGAGTACTTTTTAAAATTATAATTTTGTGACATCTCAATTTTCACCTATTTTTTCCGGATGCTTTCAAACTCTCAACGCCCTAGAAGACTCAAGTCTATATAATTTAATCTTGTAAAGGCTTAACTTATAATTTTTTAAAGCGAGAAATTAACATTAAAGTAAACAGTAAATCGGCCCAGTCGAATATTATTATCGTTAGTACAAGAGGTGAGATTGTCTAGATGCATTATCGATTAGAAACGAAATGGTCTCCTGTTAGTTTCACTTAAGGCAAAAAGGGCTGCTTAATAGAAATTAATAAAATTCAAAAGGAGTTACATACAGTTTTCACTCAAATCAAAACGGTCAACATGCATCATATGTTTTACAATGCACGTACATATATAGTACATTTTTCATTTAGTGATATCTGCAAATATAGCCCATTTTGCTTTCAGGGTAACTTGCATGCAGATCATTTTACTTTTAAGTTAAGAGTACGTCAAAAACTTTGCTTATAATCGAACATCTATAGTGTATTTTGACTCTTCACTGATCATATGAATATAAAGACAATGCTTGTACAAATACAAGGAAAAATGATTAATTAATTCATGCATGAAGGTTATCTACACTTTTCTTCAAGAACGGAAGCTTCAAGCTACCAGTTTTAGCGGTGTAACCTGCTTTCAGAAAATAAAAGGCAAGTTGTGGGTCTTCTGCAAAATCCTTTGAAGCATTGTTAAATCTATTGTGTTGTCACAAAAGGAGAACGACATTACATTGACTTTTGTCTGTTTGCAGTTCTTGTCACGAGTTTTTGAAAATACATTGGAATTTTCTGGCTTATTTTTCATTCTATGTGTTGAACGTCTACTCTAATGATTTATGGATGTTAGATAGGGCTGTGAACGTCGTGACTATACATAAGCAAAGATGTCAAAGCCGACAAATAAACCGTTGGAAAATATAATTCCAGTTAAAATTCACAAGTAGCACACATCATTGGAGATACAATAGTAAACATGAATTTAGTGACAATGCGTAATTAGAGAACAGTAATTGCCAGAAATGACAAAAGACACTCGATAGCTCAGCAATTTCAGATACAATATAGGACGGCACAATCTTTGAAAAATACAAGACGTTACAAGATCCTCACTAGGATCATTTTGATATTATAAAGTATTGTCACTGAATTTACTAGAATTTATTTGGATATGTCAAGTGTTAATTCCAATAAATACACAAGTACAGATGGTTCAATCAAATTTTTTAAATAAACCCGATTCCATTCATGAACGTACATACATAGACGTTGTGCATTTTGATCCCTCTAGAAACTCTACCTTCATTTGATTCTTTTCGGTTTTGTCCTAGGGATTATTTGGGTACTTGCAGAATGACACCACTGTTAAAAAAAGTCAATTATTAAAACAAATCAACGGGAACAGTAAAAGCTTTAACCTTTGTATTAAAATGCAACTCTGAAATTAAACAAAAAATTATGCTCACTGGTTTTTTGTTCAATCCAAGGAAGGTACTCATTCACTCGGGTGTAAATTCCAGGCATGCCCTCCCTGGCACAACCGTGTCCATTGCTGACTATTCCCAGAGCATAGAAGGTTCCATCCGAGTCCTGCCAGTCTACGGACCCGCCTGAATCTCCCTTTAAAAAACAGGCAAATGTGCATTATTATTAAATAAATTATTTAATAAGAGTTAATAATAATTTAAAAAATTATTTTGTACCTAACCTTATGATACTCTACGAGCTGTTTTATGTATAATATCGTATTTTAAAATTACCTCATGTTAAAGTTAACATGAATACAAAAATTTGATATCTATTTTTTTTACTCTCTCTCTCTCTGTGAGAGCACTCGTCATATAAGATCTTGCCTACATCGTAAATAGAAAAGTGTCGGAATGACTTTGCTCCCACAGAGAAAATGCTCTTGTAGCAAGAGGACGCTGTCAAACTCTCAAGCATACTCTCTCTTTAAGAGCACTCGTCAATAAGAAAGTTTGAACAATCTTCACTTCATTACCCTTATAAAGACTTGACCTTTTAAATAAGAAAAATATAAACTGTGATTCCCTCAAATACTCATTAGTATTAGCATTAGTGTTATATGATAAGGAAGTTTTTTTAAAAAACAGACAGCAGACTTTATATTGTGAAACTACACATTTACCTGGCAAGTATCCTTGTTCAGAGCATAAGCACATAACTTGATATTTGAGATACTGTAGCCATCGTTATATTTATCAGAGTCATGCATCCTTTTGCATCTATCGTTTGTTATCATTTGCAGCCGCACCTTCCGCAGTACGTTAGAAGGAGAACCGCCTTCTTTTAGCGTGCCCCAACCGGAAGCAACCACGACGTCCTCCGTATCGTACTGACCATCCATTCCATAAGGGAGGCAAGCGGCCTTGATCTGGACAATTCAAATATGTAGATTTTTTAAAGGCTCTTTAATAAACAGTTGTTTCTACTAAAATCATCTGAAGGACATACACGAGGATTTGTAAAGTCCAGATCCTCAGCCAAATGAAGGAGGGAAATGTCATTGTCAAATGTTCGGTTATTGTAACTCTCATGGCTGATGATCTTGTCAACTAGGATGGGATGAGTATCCATGTCTACGACACTACCCGCGTAAACGTGCACGCTTTTCAAACCTGGCCCCAGACAATGTGATGCTGTGAGGACCCACCTAGGGCTGAGAATGGTAGCGCCGCAGCCGAAAGAACCCTTTCTCAATTTGACCAGAACGAACGCACGCCATGGGAACTCCCCTTCCCGGGCTAGAGTCCCGCCCACAATTCGAGTCTGGAAAGTTATTTGTAACTATATTAGTGCCTTCGTGATCTGGAGGTAAGAGCTGGATGTATACTGTCATATGAGGGCTAGGGGAAGGGTACACGCAATGAACCCATGTGTATGAAAATGTTTCAAATTTATACCGGTTTGCTGATACCACAACGGCAAAGGTCCAGTTCGTTTACACCGTTGGAAGCGAGAAGCTCAGGGTGTTCCACAAAATCGGAAAAAACTTGACTTCCTAAGAACAGAAGGCAAACAAGTTGAAAAAATAACTTTGTAGTGAACATGATTTTGATTTACCAGGTATAGTAACTTGCTCCGAAATGTAGGAACAATATAGCAAAAGCTCCAATCACGAGAGTATTTATAGGGGTTTTAATTCAAGGGAAGAATACTGATGGATTTTCGGAGACGACTGTCTAGTTGCGATAAAGGGAGTTGGGATTTTTCCTCAAATTGTATTTTGTATTTTAATAAAGTATTCAAAGGATGAGCAATGCAGCAGACAGACAGTTGCCATGTTGTCAGTAGATAATAAGACGGATTGATTCTAAGTAAACGCTAAAACTGAGTCAATTAGAGTTAAAATACGTGCCTGCTATTGGAACATCAAACATTACATTACACTTGCTTAACTAGTATAGGTAGTAAAATACACTGATTTGGGGTGTTGCAATAATAGGCTGACTTTCAAAACTGTCATATTTCGTTGCAATCTTGCGAGACGTGCTTAACAAGTTAAGAGCAAATCATTTTCTGATACATAAGAAGGAGTTAATCTCTGGCTTGCTTTGTTGATAATTATGCAAACGCGTAAAGGTTTAAATGTGTTATGAAACATAATTGACTGTCAGGAGCATTTTTCAAAGTCAATAAGTCAGTTTTATTTTAATGGGCATGTGCGTATAGTCAACTGTGGTAGTGGGTTAAGGGCCAGCAGGGTAACGTGATAGTAATAAAATTTTAACATTAGCATATAATATTTTCTTGGCGAAACCATTTATATAAATTATTATTATACTTTTTATTATTATATTTCACTACCAGGCATGCAAAACTGGTGGCAAGTTTTCCTAAATGACGTTCCGAAATGAAGGGAGAGCCTTTCATACTATTTTGTAAATTCCATCTTTGGAGCCTTTACATAAGGCTTAGAAAATAGTCCAATTTATTTTATGCTTCTTATTTTTTTAAAGGGATTTCCAGCCATTGTCTAGGTTTCAAACACCGAATTTACGAATTAGCATGACTTCACACTCTTCAACTATATGATTAAAAACTAACTAAGCTGACATAATAATAATTTAGTTTGCTTAATCAATCAAAATTAGACAAGCAAGAAGAATTGTTGTGTCCTCTAGAATACCACGCATAGTCACTGAAATGAGAGTGTAAATTGTCTTATATTATCTCTATCAGGAGCATATTGGAACTGAAACGATGTTTATTACATTACGCTTTAGTTGTGGAGATATTGTAGGCTGAATGGATGTGCAGTGCCTGAAATAATACACAACAACACTCTTAAAAGCTTGGCTCGGCCAGAAGACTGGAAGTAACTTACAGGGGGAGCTGTGCAGATGAAAGCGAAAGTACAGTACTCCACCGGTACGTCGTGGATAAATGACTTTTTTGTAAAAATTTTTGTAATAATTATTTCATAATTATTACAGAAATTTACTGGGAATATTTTAACTCTTTACTACGCATCTTTTTCAAATCCCTTATTGAAAGTATATATACTTTAAAATTTTTCCAAACCTCACAGAGATAAGGCTAATGAGAGCTGTTTTAGCTGACTGACCAAGTTTTATTAAATGGATGTACGCAGTATGCGTTTGTGTTGACGATTTCCTCAAGATGTCATTAGGTATAGGCTTGCGTGCTTGGAGACTTATTATTATTGTTCTACTAAACTCTGTAGCGTTCCAGTAATTAGAATGAGATAGCATAATTATTATCGGAATTGTACTAAAAAAATGATTGAAGAGCTCCTTCATATTCAGCACCAAACAGTAGTGCAGACAGGAGCGCTTGCAATGTTTCGTAACACGCTGGAAATGTTTGTTTCGTTCATTCGCAACTTATCAGCTGCTAAAACATTGTCTGAAATTAAGGTAACATTTAGGATAACGTTGTGTATAAATACGAAACATTACTTTTGAAGACATCAGTTCACTTCGATCCTCAGTAATTGTTCCAATTCAGATTTTTCAAACATTGTCACTTAAGTCGAAAATTGAATCATCATGAAATCAGTAATTTCTTTAAAATAAATAAGAAAAAATGATAGGAAAATCTAATTACTGTCTTTGTAGGTATAGTTCTAAAATTAATTAATTAAAGTAAGGAGTAACTAAATGATTTAATTTTTTTCCCCAAATATAGGTTACATTGATTTTGCTAATTGTATGTGTGGCGGTTGCCACTTTGTCAAATATTGCTGGAGCTTGGCCCATTGGATCTCTTAATGCAGTGGGACCAATGGCGGACATTTTTGTGGATCCTGACGCAGTTGCTAACTATCGGTAATAATACATACTCAAAATTGTAGAGAACACGTATTTCTGGTAATTTTTGGCAAAATCTAAAATTTTCGAAATAATATTCCTAATTTCTGGGATTACAGTGAAAGCCGTGCCTGGAGTCCATGGACTAGTGCAGATTCCCCAAGGTATGGGCGTGTTGGCCGTTGAGTTGTTGATAGAAATCAGCATGGATTGATTCTTCTTCTGGGCTAAAGCTGGTTTCTACTTATACGACTGTATACTCGTCTTATTTGCTTGACTGATACTCCATCTCATTATTGATCTCACATTTTCTATCACAGTAATAAATATTTCTTCCAAACAAGAATTCCTTGTTGATTGGTTATGGGCTGTTAATGAATGCGAAATAACGCATAATATAAGTTCATTATTGTATATGCATCATTGCATAAAACTAGCCTGAGCTAACGTAAATTGCATGAGAAATATTTTAAATTGCGGATTATCCTCGATTCTGAGCTGTTTTCCAAAAATTACTAACATTACATGTTACTTACATAACAATTTACATTTCTTTCTTCCTATTTCTTGGAAGGGATCGGGGATCGCGGATTACATGCACACAATATATTGTTAAATTTTTTTCGGGATTCTTGGATTTTCGCTAGGGAATTATAACTTAAAACTTTAGCCACGGATTATGAATAAGTAATTATTGCTCTGCACAAATTTTAGAAGCGAGTTGTCAGTTTTTGATTTTTAGTTAGTTCCACATAAATATTTTAGTGTCGGTATATTGCATATGTATGTAATGTCGACTTAATGACGACTGCTACATATCAACTCGGATTTAAGAAAACTTGTTTCTCCTCACACATGAGAAGGCTTTTTGTGCAAAATATGACCTTTTATAAAACTCCTTAATTATCCAAAAACACTAAAATATTCCAGATTTTCTTCTAAAAATTTCAGAATACGTAGACTAACAATAAGCTGAAGAACGTCTATAAAGACGTGAGGACATTATTGAAAATGGCCAGGATTGTAGAAAATTGTACGAGTAACATTGAAAGAACAATGAAAGAATGGGAATTATTTGATTCACTCTGTAATTTACTTGTGAAAGTGATAAGTCTCTCGACAAATGTAATATTAATTTAATTATGTTATAATCGACTAAAGAACCATTGACTACGTAAACATTAAATTGTGGTTACCAAAAAAAATCAAATAATGCAAAAACGCTTCAAATTGTTCATATTTTTTTAAAATTAAGACTTACACGTTATGAGCCAAGAAAGACCACCATACATTATAGTACATAACATTACAGATTTTCTCACTTAAGGGAAATATATTTATATGATTCTTGTGGTATAAACACACTGTTCTTCAAATGTTACAAAGTAGTATTAAAATCCTTTGATGCTAAAGGTTATTCTTATACTAAAGCTTTAATCTCACTAAATGCACCAAAGAAATCACAATTTAATATATTGTGCTTAGAGCTTTTACTGAGGATAGAAATTCCGCCCCGTTTCTGGTCTCGTCATCCACCTGGACAATTTTACTGTCCCCGTCCAGTCCTATTTTATGTGAGGAAAATTTTGTTGTCCCGGTCCCATTCCCGATTACCCATGGGAACAAATTTGCTGTCCCCGTCCCGTTTTTCTATAGGGGTCTCGTACCTAAGCTCCAAAACAATGATGTCCGGTTATGTTTCGAAAACCCGGACACCAGCGAATTATTATCCAATCCGGGTGGTGAAATCATTCCAAACCTAAATAGTTCTAAATCAGTTGTTGTACTCATTGTCGTATTTTGTGGAACGTTTTTCGTGGGAAATGAATTATTTCTATATTAGCGGTGATGAGGCCAAATTGTTTAGATCTAGATATTTTTTAATTAAATAAAGATGGAGCTTCATTATCGTTTATTGACCGATGGTATAAAGTTTCTGCAGAACAATTTTATTATAACCTTCCTAACAGAGCCATGCAAAATACTTGGTCTTTGATGACAAAATACAAAATAAAATACCTGAAATAAAATATGGAAAATACAAAATACAAATTAAAATACCTCAGGTTAAATTTCTAAAATACAAACAAAAATACAATACATCGTAGGTAATTTAAAATACTCAAATACAAAATACTGTATTTTAAATACAATATTTTCCTTAAAATACCCACCCAATGCTCACTCTTTTTGGTTTCTAGAACACAAACAGCGTTAAGAAGCAACCTTTTAAAATCTAATCAGATAACTATAATCACTTCAAAGATTGCATATAAGAAATGTGTAGTAACAAATTGTTCAACTAATGCCAAATAGGTCAGTCCATTATGAATATGATTTAAATCGTTTTGACTGTTAATGAAATTATGTCGATTAATATGAAATTTCGATTTATTAGTAACTAAATGTATTTTTGGAATAATTATTAAAATTAGTATCTGAAAATTAAATTGAGTCGGCGTCTCTTAAATATCGTTGTTGAAGAGCCAAAATGATTTATGCTGTACAAAATCATACGCGCGTAAACCATATTGCCTTTTCAGTGACGATATGTAATACCGAGATCCTGAATATTTTTGATGTAGTAAAGGGATTCATTCCAACGTATGTTATTTCAATGCTAAAATGAAATTCTCACATATATTGCACATCATACAAGCTACATACAATGTCAAAGTCAGAAATCATACAGGTGAAAAGTATTTTGAGCCAAATACTTTATTTGAAATACATTTCACTTGTCATTGGGAGTAAGTAAATACCAAATACTTTTGTAATTACTGGCTCTTAAAATACTGAGTAGAAAATACTTGCCCAATGCGTGTCAATTTGGAAATACGAAATACAAAATACTTTATGGTCTGAAAATACGTATTTTGAAATACTGTATTTGAAAATACTGCATAGCTCTGCTTCCTAACTATGTGACGGACCCATTTTGCTCTCCCCGTCCCGTCTCGAGTTTGTGTGGGGAAAATGTTATTGTTCTCATCCCTTTTTCATTCGATTTTTTATTGGATATTTAAATTGTCCCAACAAACCGTCCCAATTTCGAATGGGGACAATATTTTTGTTCACTTTACCGTCAATTGTCAACGGTAGAAGCTCTAATTGTGCTTACAGTTAGTAGATAGTAATCGGAAGTATATATGTACATACATACACGGAACACATCCATGCAAGCATACATTACGATGTTCTCGACTCTGTGCATAAACGAACTGGTGATAAACTAAGTGAACAGTAATTAGTATAGCTTCATCAATATAGCAATGACAAAACACATGCATATAAATAAATTTGCATGTCGTGATGTCCAGTTTGTACATTTCAGATAAATGATATTTTTAGGAGACATTTAGTAATTTATTGTTAACGAAACAGTCTTAAAATGTTTTGATGTTCAACTACGCATCTTTTCTAAGAACGAATTGCATGGTTGTGTGGTTTAAAATTTTTCCAAAACTCACGCAGATATAGATAATACTAATGAGAACTGTTTTGACTGACTGACCAAGTTTGATTAGATAATATGTGTAATCTTATTGATGATTCCTTTTTAATGTCGTAATATTGTACACATTCGTGTTCGAACAATTATTATTGTTTTGCTACAGTTTGTAGCGTCCACTAATTAGAATGAGATAGCATAATATTATCGGAAATGTACTCAAAAATGGGAGAGGAGCTTGATTAAATTAAGCATCAAAACTGTAGCCTCTCTCTAATGTTTCGTAACATGTTATCAATGTTTGTTTCCTTCATTCGCAACTTATCGCTGCCAAAACATTGCGTGAAATTAAGGTACCATTTAGGATAACGTTTTGTATAAATACGAAACATTACTTTTGAAGACATCAGTTCACTTCAGTAATTCTTCCAATTCAGATTTTTCAAACGTTGTCACTTAAGTCGAAAATCAAATCACCATGAAATCGGTAATTTTTTTAATATAAGGAACAAAAAATGATAATTACGAAAAGACACTTACGGTTTTTCTAGGGATAGTTATAGAATTAATTAATTAAATTCAGGAGCAACTAAAAGATTGATTTTTTTCCCAAACATAGGTTGTCTTGGTTTCGCTACTCATCTGTGTAGTGATTGTCGCCTTGTCAAATATGGCTGGAGCTTGGCCCATTGGATCTCTTAATGCCGTGGGACCAATGGCGGACATGTTCGTGGTTCCTGAGGCAGTTGCTAACTATCGGTAATAAGCAGTACACAAATTTGTAGCGGACACATATTATTGGTAATTTTTTGTAAAATATAAAATATCTGAGTATTATTCATAAATTTTGGGTTTATAGTGAAAGCCGTGCCTGGAGTCCATGGACTAGTGCAGATTCCCCAAGATATGGGCGTGTTGGACGTTGAGTTGATAATTGAAATCAGCATGGATTGATTCTTCTTCTTGGCTAAAGCTGGGTTCTACTTACAGAAGTGTATTTTATTATTATTTATTTGACTGAATGTATAATGAGTCTGTATCTCCTTATTGATCTCACAATTGTTTTCATAGTAATAATCATTACTGGCAAAAAATTGTTCGCAGTTTAATTGGCATATACTGTTAATTAGCTAAATATAATGCATCAAATATGGGTTACAATCTTTGTGCATTGCATAAAAGTGTCATCTGTCTAAGTAGCCCTTTATCATAATCTCTGTAAAGGCATCAAAATTGAATGTATATATTTTAGTTGTGTAGATAAGTTTAGTTGAACTAATTTAGTTTTCAGTATTAATCCACTCTAAAAGTTAAATTTTATTCAAACTCCTAATTCAGTCCTAAATCTTTCTTTGGTACATTAATTTTTTTTGTCGGTGATTATTACTTTATTACTGGCTCTAAAAACGTAAAATGCTAGATTTGCCGCCGGTTACTACTCACTGTCACCATCTCTTATCTATCACGCGAATTCATACATAACTTCGGAGTATGCTGCTTTACCCCTCACAATACGCGCGGTCAGGATTATTTTGAAGGAGTAGAACATTTTTATACGTAACTAGCACTGCACAGCCAGCTATTGCTGGCTTAGAAAGTCTTAAGTTTGTTGGTTTAGTCACATAACACATGATTATGAAATAACTGACTTTCCAGTAGATATATATAAATATTCAAGAAAAAATGCGGATGAGATACATAAAAAGCCATCTGCTTCGCTAATGGAAAATACAAAAACGGCAACTGTAAATAATTACATGAATATTACATGACACAAATAAGCCGGGTAGTTAGCCTTTAAGGTAATTTTGGTACTCGGGATCGTAAACGTATAGGAGTTTTTACCATTACAGTGGGAGAGCGAAGATTTAATTTTCATCGTCGTCAAATTATGCTAAAAGATAGCGGAACAAGCCTACGCCTGCGTTAGTGTTTCTGAACGGTGCCAAAACATGGACTCGACCCGACTCGTTTTCCCGAACCGAAAAAAATCCCAATTCTGTTCCCGAAACCGGAACCGATATTTTCGAGTCCGGGACATTTTTGTCTTCCCGGAACCGATCCGGAAAATAAAAGCGGTTCCCGAACCGGTTCCGGTTCCTTTCCGAACCGACAGAAAATGTATATGATTCATTTTTATAGAAGTCAAAATTGTGATGCCTTTTCAAATGATAGTTGACATACATATGCTGGCCAAATGCAAGTTTCGCGTTTTTATCCAAAACGGCAGCTTTAACAAACCCTTCCTGAAAACTTTCGGTTTTGATTTTTGTAACCGAAACCGGACCGAAATTTTACGGTTCATAAACCGATGACCCGAAACCGGACCGAAATGTAACGGTTCTTTAAAACGTTGACCCGAAACCGTACCGGAACCGAAACCGAACCGGAACCTCGGGAATTCCCGATACCGAACAGAAACACTAGCCTGCGTTAGTGGTTAACCCAAATTTCCCAATAAAAACACCCACGCAGCACAGTGGCTTGATCCACCAGCATTAAAATTCTATTGTCGAAATAAAAAAAATTCAAATCGACTATTTTTAAAATATTGACATTTGATTCTGAAATACATTTTCATATGATTATAATCTAACAATACAGAACTTATAACAATAATTTGCAATTTTTACTCTCAAATCAATAAAGCGCGTTTACAAGAGAGAGAGAGAGAGAGAGAGAGAGAGAAGATTTAAAAATACCCTCTCATCTTCAAATTCTAGTATGAAGAAAACCAATAGCCTTAGTAACGCCTTTATTACTCCAATCTTTTTAATAATAATTGAAAATCCAACAAATTACAAAACGTCAAATCCAAAACAAAAACAAAATAGGAAACTGTCTTCCCTGTAATCAGTTAGGAGTTTTACGACATATCCAGCGTACAGTACGCAATCGGGAATGTAAGTAGGATCCTGCGTACTACGCAACTTCTACCGTACTTTACGTAAATTTGGTCGCATTCAAGAATGAATGGCTTCTTGTTGATACGAATGTAGTGTACGTACGCAAAATCTTGCGTGTCTGTAGGGTTAGGTTTAAAACTTTGTCATGCACAAAAACTATTTGCCGTCATGACTATAGTAAAATTGTTCGACAAAATTATTATAGTTTAACTAATGCAAGTATCTTTCAAATACCTGCAATATAATTCTGTTATTTAATTTATTTATTATTATAGAGTAGTTTTATTTCGAAATTATGAATGACATGATTTTAGCTTGTAGAGTACATAATTACATAAGTGGCTTTTAAATAAGTTATTACATAGTGAATGAAATACAAAATCGCAGTCAACATAGTAATTTGTGATTTTTCTAGAACCTCATCCAGTCGACCCGAAATTCGTTTTCTGGAAATCTTGATTAATCAGATTGAATTTGAAATGTTTAAATTTATATAAAAACTTCATCAAAAGACATGTAATTTGTCCTGAGGATAAGCTAAATCTCAGAGAAATTCTGAACTGCAGGAGTATACCTACTATACTTGTATTCAAACAACAAATACATAAGTGCATATGTATGTACACACGAATAAATAATAAATACATTTTCTGTAAGTTAAACGAAATATTTAAGTGATTTCATTGCCGAATGTACACCGGTCCTATTTCCAGCTTGTCTGTACTGTATGAGATTTTTCAATAGGCACATTTTTTGTAATAGCATCTATATTTCTACTTATTAACGTCGTTCCTACTGCTTTGCTATTTGTTCATCGAAAGCTTATTAGCTTTAACTTATTTTGCTCTCAACTCTTTTATTTAAAATAAACTTTTATAGCTACTGTTAAAAACAGAAGAAAAACCTGAATTTCTCTCTTGCTAAAGGAGTTGACCTCAGAAATTCCACGATTGAGACAATTCATCATCATTTTTAAATATCCAACAATTACGTAGCATGTATGGATTTTAACTTTACATGATCACGATTATTCTAATAAACGTCTTGATGCTTAATGAATTTAGCAGTGATTTTGACCACAAAAGCGGATACTAGATAGAATATAGCTAAATACAGTAAAGTCGTTTTTAAAAACAACCGATGACTATAATTTCTTTCTTTTATGTTTCCAAGTTACACTTACCACATGCCCCATCAGGATCGGAAAGTACTACTGTGTGAACTTATAGGTAATTACTTACCTGGCTTATTGTATTCTTGCGCACACAAAAATTGTAAGGATAAATTCTAAATCGACGGTAAATGGTAATGTTAAATCCTAAGAGAAATTCTCATTTTCGAGAGTCGGTAAATTAAGGTAATTTATAATGCAGGTAAATGTCTGGTATTGATTCATATTCGAATTAGGGCACAGACTTCGTTTAGTAGTTAGTTCTGATATTTAATATTCACCCACCAAACTGTTTTTATTTACGATGCCAAACATCTACTACGAGCGTGTACATACTGTCCCTCAATTTTGAAATATTTTAATTCAAAATTAAATTAGCGTGGGTTAACGGAGCTATAACATTAAATGTTAAATCATGTTTAGATACAAACCTCAGCCTTCATAATTACAGAGATGTGTTGCTATATGCGTACCTTATCGTAATTAGTTTAGGGAAAACAAACCACTATTTGTATTAAGCCAAAATAGGATTTACTTTTATATTAGTTTCGTTTTTTGACAGTAAACTTAGCTTGAAAATATAAAAATTATTTTATTCAAAATTTTCAGAAGATGGTTAAAACCATTATTCTTAAATATAGCAGTCTATTTATACGATTGCCACTGCTTATCATTGTACTGCTTACTTGCTGACACCAAAGCTATCTGGAATTGGAATACTGGAAACGGACACTGGAACATTAATTTAGTTATTATTACATATTCCTTGATATTGGAATTTAGCAGCCAATCTGTATAGTCCTTCAACTTAGTACCCGACAACGCAATTAAATTACAGTTTTCTTGATTCGATTCATTTTTGTTTTGGGTACTTAGCTTGAATCTTGAATATTTACTGAAGTTAAATAATTTTGACGCTTTGAACATCAAAATGGGTGCTCCTGCAATTATCTTCAAAATGTTTTGCGTGGTTTCAGCCGTAAGTTTTTTTCGCAAATCCTCAATAAATGTTATTAACAAGTTTTCTAAATCCGAGTTCTATACTTTACGTCCAATCCGGGAATTCCGGTGTTGTTAGTTTATCATTTATAGTTTAAAAAAAGAATAAATATAATTTTGTGTAAGCAAAACAAATATACAATATGTAATGCTTCCGATGCAGGTTTTGGGCCTGATCGTGCTTGTGATGTCATGCATTTATCTGGTCAAGGTGGCCAAAGTAGATTCACATACCTACAATGATGTGTTGTCGCGTTGTGACAATAAACTGCTTCCAGCCCAAGAAGACGTGTGCAGAGACCAAAGGACGCGTGTTATAGGTGCCGGTTTTGCAGTATTTATAAGCATCATCCAAATCATTTACGCCATCGTCTCATTAGTGGTAAGGACAAATTTGGAACTTTAATTTTTAAAATTTTCCAAGAACAGAAAATTGAACCAATTTTTCTTTGTCCTACATGAAGTTATGCTCGAACTATTGCAATGGTTACAATAATACTATCCATGATTGGCAGTTACAACCAACCTTTAATTTTTCTGTGCCAGGGGGAATTTGACCACCACAATTGCTACGGGATAGCCCATATCATTTTTGCTATTTTTTATTTCATCGCGTTCATTTGCAATGCTGTTGCGGACCAAGGATTTCGAGAAAACAAAGTTATGGGTATCACGATTGATTCCGAAGCCAAGGACATCTCGATCGCCCATGCGACTTTCTTATTCTTTAATTTTGTCTTCTGCATTGCGTCGACGGTAGTCATGTGCGTGTTAGCATGTGCAGCATCCTAGACGGCTCGTTTGCGAAGTTTATAGTATGAGCATGAAGATTGCAAGGGAAGGAGTTGTAATCCTGTAACAAATATTAAATAAAGTATTCATGTGTCAAGAGCTTTTGTAACAGTAAAATGCTTAGATCGGATTGTCTTTGTCAATTATTCAAGTTCAAACAATACATTTATAGAGCTATGTATGTACATCATGAAGGCAGCACCATTCTTGATTTTCCCAGCGGTATTTTTCGAAACTTTGCTAGAATATTTGTGTGTTAGTGTTAGTGACCGCAGTGGCACGTACCATTGTCAACTATTTCTGGTTTCTAGAGCGGCGCTCTATATCTGATGATGCTCTTTGTACAGATAGAAACATGCGGGCTTCTCAAAGAGCTCATCAGACACGTCCATGTAATGAGAATTGCGTGCATGACCGTGGGAAAAAAAAGGAATAGTGAGATTTTAGACATTAAGCCCCAAAAGCTTTAGTTACGAAGTTGTAGAAACTAAATAGTTTCGAACGTTGACATTTTATCATAATTGACCATTTGTTGTACTGCAATAAATTAAAATTCGGGCTTGAAGAACCGAAATTGGGAGACAAATTTAAAATAAAGCAAAACATATTCTTTCTGACTTCTGACGTCAACTCTGAAATATTTCAAAAAATCTAAAAGTCTCATGACATGACAAAATATTCTATTCAAAATTTCGTTCCTACAAAATATCAGGGTAGAATGTTCCATTGAAGCCAACTGTAGATACCTAGACATGTACAGGTACTAACACCCCTTACAGTTAGTGACTGTGAGCATAAAGTTAATAATAAAAAAATAAAATCCGAAAAATATCATTCAGTCAAGTTGGAAACCTTCCCTTGTGAGTCGTTTAGTGAAAAGAGTCTTCTCTTTAAATTAGCTCCTGGTGACAAGAAAGTAACTAAATTTTCTCAGGGATTTCCTAATGCCCAGTACAATATAATGAGTATTAGTGTAACCAGCCCCGACAATAATGTAAACAGAAGTTGGTGCTTAGTAATTCAGTGTGTATTATTTCCTTTCCAGACTATTGTTTTGATTACAATCAACAGAATTAACTACTGACTTATGTGCATATAAATAAATTATTACACTTCCTAATTTTTATGTACATAACACATTACTTACTTTTTAATACAGATACATATGGTTGTTAGAAAATCAGACAAACCATGAAATAGCAGAGATCAAAGCGAAAATATCATTCACTGACAATGAGACAACTCAGATTTATCAGTCTTGGTCTTATAATTACGCCATGTTAGCGGTTAAAAAGATAAAATTCTCGGAAATCTTTAAATGTAAGTACAAAAAATAAGCGTAAGACACCCTTTACAATAATGCATACAAGTTAATTATAGTAATTAATTTAAGAGCCGTAGAACTTGACACCTTCAGGTTACTGACAATGAGTGTCGATTTTAAGAACAAAACTGTTGTACACTTGGAAATTCTATAGGATTGGCCATACTAATGGAAACGTCCACCTCTCCCATAAGATTGATGATACGATGAGGCTGACTCCCAAGGGCTCCATCGGGCCTCCCTGTTATTGAAAACAAATTAGTAATAATTATAAGTGACATAATTACCCAGGCAAAAATCTCAAAAATAACGTTCGTAAACATACATACCTGTAATTGAATAATGGATGTCCCGATTCGTCAACTGGTAAGGCCATCATTGGGAATGCAGTTACAATGGCTGAGAGGCAATGAATAAGAATCAAGGTGAAGGAGATGAAAGGAATTATCTAAAACATAAAAATTCAGGAGAAAATTAGATTTCTTGTATGCAAGCATAAATAATTATGCCTGTAACGTTTCCGCAATAGAAATGTGTGAGCTAAGGTGGCTCACATATTCTTAGATTTTAAGTTATTTAAAATCGTTTAAAATCTTTGTAATGTAAGATTCAAATTTTGCTTTCAAAAGAGCTTTTCAAAATAATAAGAAATCTAAAATTGTTTCACAAAAAAACTATTAAAACCCGAACTGTCAATTACCATATTCATTTTGAAGGTACAAGTGTTGGAGTTCCAGGTCCCAGAATTGAAAATGTAATAATTACGTTTTCTCAGGTGACAATAATAAAATTGCAGAATAAAATAGAAAGCTTTGATTGAATAGAATGAACTGAATTGAAATAGTTACATAAATGATACTCTATTTATACTCTTCACTCTTGAGCTAATGAGATTCTCTTGAATGAATCCTTCATGAAGGAAAGACCAATAAATTACATTTTAATCCTGGTTTTGCTTATCAATTCCAAAAATATAACCCACTTGCTTTTTCCAACTACTGTATATGTGAGGTATCTTGAGCTTAATTACTTGTTGTAATTATCTAATCTTGCTCAAAGTGTTTATTCCTTCCAGGGTTGATATGAAGTTCGTTTATTGTTCTTTTTATTTAATCTGTTGTTGACTAACTAAGAATTTTATGAATGTGCACACTCACGTTAAAGAAGAAACCTTAATTTCTAGAAACAAGATAAACAAGAATATTGTAACAAGATTGCTTGAAATTTTCCAGGTTTTCTTGAAGCAGAATTCACGTGCCACAGAACGTTTTATTCCTTTCAAATGTAGTGTAAGTTCTTTAGAAAGTCCGAGTGTAGTCATCCCTTTATCAAATTGACTTTTATCGGTTCCACGGAAAAGACATTTCCCCCAGTCGGGGATACAGAAACAGAGTTTTTCTTAATGACTAAAAAGTCATTTGGACTGAATCTAGTAATTAGTGTTTGCTCTATTTATTCCTTGATTGTGATATCTAAAAGACGCATTATGAATGATGCAAAGGACACTCGGAATGGAGAAAGTGTTATCTAGTAAATGACAATCCCTTGCTTTTATTTCCACTGCAAATGTTTATTTTACTGGAAACAGATCACGGCATTTAGCGATTGGGGAGGATCCCATCCCATTAATTTATGAAACGTTTGTGGAATCCAAGGGGAGGAATAGATACCAATAAAGCATAATTCCTGATAACAATTCACAGCGAATACATGCTCTGATATTTATATGCCATAGTAGAGTACAATCTATTGCCATTAGACGAACGGAATAGTTTCAGGCTTCAGGTATTTTATTATTGTCAAATAACTATTAATACTTTTAGGAATTATGCATTTTATTATTGAGATGATTATGAGCCAGTGATTAGTGCGGTTCATGTTAACTGCTTAACAAAAAATAAACTACTAAAATAACTTCACTATACCTATAGCTATTGAATGCTATGAATAAATAGTTGAAGTCACTCCCGTTTGGTTCCTTGAACTTGACCTGACCTACTTTTATTACTCTTTTGGCTACCTCTCTGAGCTACGCCATTTAAAATTTGTTAAAATATAACACGATATACAATCTATTACATATTTTTGAATTTGAAACAAGAAACCTCAGTACAAAGATGAGATTTACAAAAATGTTTGATGAGAGTGATTTTACAGACACATCACGAAGATGTATACCCCTAAACTACACTCCGTGGCGGTCAAATATCATGGAGTGTAACCATGTCTTTAGGACTGGTCCTTGTCAAATCCCATTAGATCCTTCTCTGCAAGTTTGCTGTAGATCATATAATTTTTGTATATTTATTATTGTAATGGTTCAGAGTCAGCATAATTTTACAGGATGTCCATACCATTGCAGAATATTGTAGGACTAGCTCGTGCTTTTAGTTCTGTGATATTTTCATTACAATTAAAATCTGTATTTGATTAGTTCGGTTTATTAAATTTGAAAGTACAGATATTTGTGGTAATTCTCTCATTAGAACAAGTACCATAGGTTTTGATGAATGATATTTTCTCGGTTTAAATTCGAGTCAATATAAAAACGTTCTTTTGGTTAATAAGAGACTCATGAAAAGCAACGATCCGTAATTTTATTTACTGCCTCGCGATCTATTCGACCTGAAATTAAATGTGGATTTTAATTTTTCATGAAGACAAATCACATTTTACCTACACCTGTTAGAATCTTTATCAGGAATTGAATATGCATTTATAAGCTTACAAGAGTAACTTATTTCCATTTCCATGTGGCATAATATTGATTGTGCGTAATTTGTATTGAGCTATCCTTATAACATGGTTTTACTAGAATTTAAAACAAAAATATGGGGATTGGATCCCTAAAATATGAACATGTTACCCACTAACTACAAATAATTACTCTCTATACAACCAACACGTGCACGAAATGTATGACTGATCCCCCAGGTAATATTGCAGAAATGATTCTGGGAATGCATACACACAGAACGGGTTCGAAGAAGCATTGCATTCCATTCACACAAAGAGTTCCCTAAAGTACTGATTACAAAATGTGACAACAGTTCTTCGAAACAATGTCATCAAAATTTAACGTGCAAGACAGAAATTAGAAAGCAAAAATTCGGAAATACAGCTCCTATAAACGTATTCTTTATTTTATTCATGAATCATTTATTCCGGATTAATTAACATTTAAATCATTTATTCTCCGCTACTTTTATCACTACTAACTTCATAGGCATACATCCTGCAAAATACACTTGTGCTTCAATGCATACAGACAGTAGATCTTTAAGCTAAGATTTTGTCTTCAAAATCCAAAGGGAAAATGATTTAATTAAAAATAAATCTTTGGCATATAATTAGTTGAAGAGTTGAAGTTTTGCTCTTCTCAAAATTGAAAGGGGTGTTTAATGAAATCGCCCCCTCGTGTCCATGGAGCCAGCTGACTGCCACGGAGCCCATCGGGCTTCCCTATTGAAAATTGATAATAAATTTAGTTTATCCTCGGCAGAAATAAAAACATCCACTTATTCCTAATTTTTTTAATCATATTAATCTAAACTTACCGATAATTCATCCATGGACCTCCAAATTCACCAGCCAGCATCGGCATGATTGGACCAGCAGTTACAATCGCTGAGAGCCAATACACAACGAGCAGGACAACATACCAGAAATATTTGCTGCTCTAAAAACCCATACAACGTATTCTTGTATTATGAATAATTAGTAGATAATTTATTACATTTAATCATAATTAAAAAATATTTATATCAAATATGATAAATAGCTACTGTCAGAATTGAATAAACAAATAAATTATGTTGTTAGTCCCAATGAGGAAATAAACAACATTTGTAAACTCACCATTTTCATTTTGGAGATTTCAAATTCTAGAACTTCAACAAAAACTACAGATCGAAAATAATTATAGAAAATCAGTTCCAATGCAAAGAAACTTTTGTTGAAGAATTTGTTGCGAAAGAAACTTCAGAAGTGAGGAAATAATCTGAACTAAAGTATCCTCAAACCTGGTTCCTTATTTATATATACTATCTGTATTCCCCTGAAAATCCAAAACAACAAGTTGCTGATAAATTTTGATATGATTATGAAAAATAAAGGGCATTTTTGCGCCTTTTTGCTTTTGGCATTCAGAAAAAGTGAAGACAAATTTAGATTAGACAATAATGTTGAAACCAATTATCTATGGTAAACAATTGTCTTTAACATTTTTAAAATCATAATATTTACTCTCATTTAGGGCCAATCTGGATGTAAATGAGCATGCGAAGTACGTACACAAAAACATGCCATTTAGTTATCAATTTTTGACTACAGGAAAACAGTTTACGAGAGTGCACGCAAAAGAATAAAAATCTGAGGTTCTTTAAAAACATTGCATCATCATGGGCTTTGCAAATATGACCATATATAAGTTATCCTGAGAAATCCATTGAAAACTTTCCAATGGCTCATTTGAAACTATGCACTTATGATAGGAATTGACTCCTGCCATTACCAATCTCTTTTAATTTCTTATACAAAACCATGTATTTAAATGATGATTATACTCCTCGAACAAATTGTTCATCATGGGTGCCTTCCAAAGAAAATTCTACACGAGTCTCTCCTGCAGATTTGAAAAATGATTTTATCCACAGTAATTAAAAAGTCATTTCCACAGAGATGTTATTTGTTACTCATCCCCTATTTCAATATGGCTTTTACAATGATTCTATTTATCCCGATTTCACATAAATTGTTGATGTCCAAATTACACGCAATTCCCTATCTTTAAAAAAAAGAGTCCTAGCCTTATCTTCACCTTAATACTCATTACCCATTTAAAGGATATCATTTAGCAGTCATACTATCAAATATGAAGGACCTTACATATATAATTACCCCATTTTATCTATACTCTCTCGAGTTTATGGATTTGACGGAGCGGGATATTCCCTAAACCCAAGATTCTACAAGAGAGAGAGAGTATCCCCATCTCGAATTTTCCCAGAGGTTCACAATAAAGTTCACATCCATAAAATTCGACTGGAGGCAAAACCCGACGAGACGAGAGCATGCATTCCCTCAGATTACCATCCATGTTATTACTCCTATGTTCCCTCACACATCCCGTCCCATTGAAGTTGAGTTTCGGAATCTAGCTCAAACCCAGGGAAAAAAACGGGAGGCGCAGCATGTGCATAACCTAAAAGCCAGGTCATATCCACATGAGCCCAGAAAGATGCAGCATGCGTGGACGTGTTTTCCAAATCCTCCGTGTATTCACGCTCTCTGTAGATATGTAGATACTTACAGGGCTCCTTATTTATATAAACTCCAACTTTTTACCTATAAGTAAATACTTATACTTACATATCGTTGCCAGAGCCTGAGCCTGAGCCAGAGAGAGAGAGAGAGAGAGAAAGGAAGACGAGTGTGCAAATGTTGTCTGTCGCTGCCTTTCTCGTATATATTTTCAAGGGAATACAGTAGTGCTTTGGAAAGGGAACATTTCCCTCCGAAACTTTTACTCTTTTAGTCTGCTTCTGTTCTCCGAGCTACACTGTCAAGCCCTTGTTTTCATTCCTGGAAAAATACATAGAGTATAAGACTCTCTCTCTCCCAGTTATTCCATTCACTTTCCCAGAAATTCTCCATTTCATATTTCCAGAGAAAGTAAAAAAAAAAAAAGAAAAAAAGGCCGAGGGAGGCTTCGAAGACCTAGCCTTTGATGTTGAGAGGGAATCATTTCAAAGGAAACATTGTTTTTCATCCAATTTATTCTCTGGACTTACATCCCACTCACACAATTCCTACTACCTTTGGGTGATTCATATCCTTTGGAGAGTAAACCGATTCCTTCCAGTTGTTAGTTTCGTGGGATATTTTGTAGTACTTTGGGTCGGGTCCCTTCCCTCAAGTCTCACTCTCCTGGAAGAGTTTCTCCAACGGAGGTGCAGTCAAGCAAGCCAGGATATTAATTGAACTCTGTTACAAGGATAGGGGTTGACGCAATAATTATTATTAAGGGGGAGATCCCAGCCTTGGAAACAAAGCACCAGACGCTGCTTACATCGAATCAACCTCTTCCAATTAGCTCTCTACAACTGATCTTCACCTTCAAGTAAGGTAAGCTACTCAAGTTATTATTACAGTAGCTAAGCCCGGGAAAATCATTAGAGTTGGGAAACATAACCCGTTCGTGTAGTTATTAGTTTTAATCAAATGCGAATTCCCTATAGATGCTTTTGAGGCCAATTAATTAATTCCTGGGAATCTCGTCCCGTAGATTCAAAAATATAAACAAATAGTTATAGCTTCCAGGAAAATCCGACCCTGCTAATTAAATTATAAAAGCCACACACACACACACACACACACAGTACAGTCTCTTTACAAGGGCACATCCGAAAGTATATCATTTCACTGCTAATGACTATAATAACTTCTACTTGGGAAACAAAATTCAGGAGTCTCTCTCGTGAACAAAATTATATGTGCCTATAGAGCTACTGTAGCTTCTTATAATTATTACTGGGTTTTCTAACATAGGGAGCCTGCACTGTAAAACGTGACATATTTTCCACCCAAACTTTTACTTTGATTAATATTCTTACGTGACGTAATTTTAATTATTTTCCTTCATCCAGCATGTCATCCCAAAATGGGAAGAAAAGTTCCTTCTAGTTCTGCTCTTATAATAGCAGGGCTCTGTATACAAGGTCCAGGTCGAATTTTAATTCAACTTTTATTATATACATAATTATATATAAAGCCAAATAGTTCTTATTACATTACACAGGCTACTGTCTGTTGTTTTAAGTAATAGCAATTTTTTGCAATAATGGCAAAAACCCTTGAGTTCATTGCAGACAAATTTGTCTCCCTTACACACACTTATAGTTACACGAGAAAATGAATTAAAGAGCCAAGACTTTCTCCTTTGAGAGACGCTCTTGGAGGGGATGCTCACTGTATCACATGTAATTACATTCTACATATTTTGGATGCCAGTCTGAGTCAGCGTGAAACTCACTGGAATTAGGCCGAATTTCCAGGGATATAAATATTACGTATGTTCCGTGTTCTATGTACGTATCATACATAATTTACGGCCTTTCTTCTTGAATGAAAGTGGGCGGGTACTTCCACATTGGCACGATACATATTTACACCCTTACTTATATCTATAATATACCTATGCACATTTTCCAACGTAAGCCCAATGGTATTCATACAGTCAGAACCCTCTGTAAGATTAGCCCTACAAGGATTCAAAAGAGTATTCTCTTCCAAATTAACAAATTTACATTGTGGTAAATTCAACTATGTATGTATATTACCCTCCTCAAGAAAACTCTTTCAAGATAAAATAAGGGAGTTGCTATTAGCTATACTAGAACTGTATGAACGCTGCAATGTGTTGAATTACTACTGTAATAATGTAACAAATGTAGTGATAGTAGATGCTAGCGTACGCTCATGTTAAAATACATACATGCTTATAAGCGAGCCTAATACGAAGCATTTACTGCCCTAATGTAGGACATACGTGTGGACAAAATAGCTATCTGGGCCTAATTAATTACCCCCTGTCTTACCCTTGTTCAAAAGGCTCCAAAGGAGTAGTAACACTATGGCGGAGGCCCGTAATGAAAAACAATCAATTTTAACTTAATATCCAGCCCGACCATTAAGCATTGATTTGGGGTCGTAGCCTACTATGTACATGTGTTTCTATAGATATGTATCTGCCTTCAGTAACAGAGTTTTGTAGGGAAGGCTCATGCATTGTAAGGACGGCAGGAGTAACTGAGCAAATGGTATTATACTACGGTAGTGTGAGTGTCATCAGTCATCATACTTGTCATCTATTTATCTCCCCGCATGCTTATATTAATGGAAGGTCGTGCGAGTTGAGAAGTGTAATGTGATTATGAAAGCGTGAGAAGAACGTATGGGGGCTTATGGAAGTTACTATAGTTGTGTGTATGTAGGTTCGGAAATATGTAGATACATATAAGGAGTAGCTCTGATTATATTCTACTGACTGTGTAGTAAACTCGCAACACGTAATTGATCGATAGCAACAATTTAGCACTCATTCATCAACACCATACTAGAAGTCTAGAGTATGTGCCTGTGTAATGCATATGCATAGATATAATTATGTACGTATATAAATAAGTTATACCCCATTACAATACATATGGACAGGAACAGGAGATAATAGCCCAGTAACTATTAATGACTTTCCAGCTTTTGACTTTGACATTGCTCTGGGATATGGTACTTGACATGAGAGTCCCAAATTGAATTACATATATTTTCTCATCCGGTCATAAAAACAAACAATAGTTTCAATATAGTTTCAGTAGTACCAGAAATTTCCCTCCTGAATTGCTCCCCTCCCCATACCTTTTGTACTATTCCTCTCCTATTTGAGTGTCCCGGGTTAAACTCCTACAACAAGCAACAATCATTACAAAAATAAATTAAGCTCACTCCGAGATGCGGAAAGAATAGGAGAGGCAGGGACATTTTGGAATATCTAGTAAACTTAGAGAGGGAAGGCCGGAGGTTCGGAGTTAAAATCTCTGAATAAAATATGAGGAAAAGGAAATAATTACAGATCCAACGGAAAGGTTTGGTCATTCCATAAAATCCCCGGAATTAATTACGAAATGTGGTAATTCTTCTTAGTACCACTCATTATGAAGCGACTCCCTGGTAATGGGGAAATCATTAATCTAAATATGCAGCATACTACTGTCACTTGATGGAGGCTATGGAGGGACATAAGTAATTCCCTTTTATTCAGCCCCTTTGTATTCGCAGATGATGAACTGTACACCATGAAATTTTAAAAGAGTCCCGTATCCTGTTTTCGAGGGAGCGGGGGGAGGGGGGTTAGAGAAGGACGGATGGAAAGGAAATAAAATAATTGCTTTAGGATGATTCTGCAATCATTTTAAAACTTCGGGTCCTTATTATTTATTAAAGCTGTACTTTCACTCAGGTCCATTTCCCATTAGGCAACCTCTCAAAATAACCAGGAGCAACTTATTGGATGAGGTACAACAGATCCGGGGGAACTAGTTCCGTTTTGGAGCTCAATGCCTTTGAGGATACTTAGAAAAAGGGAAGGTAAAATTAAAAATTGAGGAGCATTTCATTTGTACGGGGAAATGTTCCAGCCTGGACGTTTTTTAACCCAGCCTGATTGACGTCATGCTCCTAAATTGTACCGGGGATTTTAAACTTTATACCCCCAGTTAAGACATACACACACACACAAACAAAAAAACACACACACACTCCCCCAGTACAGAAATTTAATTTTAAATCAGCAAATTAACCAATAGAGTTGATAAAGGTATAAGCGAGAATTTAAAAAAAAATCAATATCTGATTCTTCCTTAGCGTATCCAAGAAAAAAAAAGAATTTTGTTTGCAGGAAAAAAAATAAAGAAAACGAAAAACTTTTTCCCTTCACTGCACTGGCTCAACTTCAAGGGAAAAAGTCCAGTCCCTAGACTGAAGCCTTTGAACGCAATAGTTTTATTATATTTCTTGATAATGGCTCCAATTATGTCTCAATCTGCAACAAGACTGCCTATTAAAACAGAGTGCATTCAATTTGGAAATATTTATCAGGGACAGTCCAGGATAATTCTGACCCCTTCATTTATCTGTGCATATGTATACCTAGATATATGGTAACCTGAGTGTGGGGAAATTCGAATGAGTCTGATAAGCCAAGCGTGAAATTCTTGAAAGGAAGATTGCATGTAAATTAAGTGGAATGACTCTCTGGTTAGACTAAAACCCTCCGGATAAAGTTGGTGGGGAAATAAAAAATTATCCACCCCAGGAAGCTTTAACTAATGGGATGGAAAATTGTGACGTACATGTTAGGGATCTGTAGAATGTACGTCTTGGCTATTTTTCAAGCCCGTCGCTGAAGGTCCTCCATGGGAATGTGTGCTCATGGTTTGTGAACGTGAGCCTTTGGGCTGTATGTATGTACATGCATATGTTTCTATGAAATATACCTAAATGAAATGGATATGGAGTGGAATTACGTCAGTGAGGAAATACTCTTTAAACGTGTACTGTGTGCTATATAGGAATGTATGGGCATCTGTGTATATCTAGTAACTACTGTAATGTAGATATATAAAGCTCAAATTGTATACAAGACACCACAGACACCAAGTCCCGGAATGGAAATTTACGTGTGCTCTTTACTGTATGTCCCTCAGTCTCAGGGTTTGAGTATTGTTTCTCGGAGAGGAAAATTGGAATCTTTTGCGTGTGTGGTCCCTTTGGTGTCGTCATTGTCGGTTTTCATTTCAACCGCAGACTAACTGTCGCTCCTCAACACTCTCTGTGTATGTGGGGTAGGGATGTTGATAAGGTTTCCCGTAAGCTATAAGTTGACGGTAACGGGAGCCTTGCATGAATGAACAATGCTCAAGCCTTTCATTTGAAGTAACAAGTTTTCCAAATTACACCGAGGCTCACTTATTCCTTTCCGCCTTCTATTTCTTCCCTACTTTTCCTTCCTCCAGACATTCATTCCCATCAACTCAGACTTTCTCTTATATATTGAGCATGTGAAGGCTGAAGGCTTCAAATAGGCGCTTGACTCCCTTTATCAAATATACAGATATATGAAATACAGGGAATATTTCACATATATAGATACATAGATACACAATTACTATATTAGAAGATACGTAATTACGTAAGTGCAGACCTCTTGGAGACCTCAGGGAGCCAAGCGGTTAGCTTCTCAGAACTTATAGCTTTCTCCTTGGAGCAACTCTCACCACAAAAATTCTATCCTTTGGTATTTGGGACGTGAAGGAATTTCAAGTGTCATTTCATTGTTACCGCAAGGAGTTCCAGTAATTAACACGTTTCTCCTCTCCCGTCTCATTAGAGCCGCCTTGGAGAGATGTTCAATCACTAGGAGCAAAGTGCTTTCTCGCACGGAATCCTTCATACGATTAGCCCTCGGGGTCGGGAGAACCCTGTCTGGGAAATACTTCTTACAGCAGTTGTTTCTCCAAGAGGTTAAAAATAGTTTAGATACGGGCCCCACTTACCCCTGTGCTATTTCCTCTCTTAACACGGACAGATTATGTAATACTTTCACTCTGTCCGAGTCCCCTTGGTAAATAAGGAGAAAGTTGAGTCTCACAATTTATTTCTTTACTATTTTTTATAATTACAATAATTTTTGTACAGTGGACTTCCTTTACAAGTGCTATTTTGTTCCTTTTGAAAAGCATCAAAATCCCAGTATCTATTATAGTGGAAGTTATGGCGCACATAAAAAAATTAACATTGTATTAAATAGGGATATGTCCGAAAGTTTTTGCATCAATACATGAAAAAGGAAATGCTTTTATAAGGAGCACTCCCCACAAAAGCTCTCTTTAAATAAGCTCTCTCTTAAAGAGAGGGATGAACTGTGTGCCTGTGTCAGTGCCTATCAAAGTTCTAAGAAGGGTGGAGTTCCACTCTCAAAATATTTATGGAGAGGAAAAGTTGCAAGCACAGTGCACAGTATTTAAATAAATGAAGGCTCAAGTCGATGAGGCACGACTCACTTCCTTTTAAATTTTTCAGGATCAATTCATTTGTGATTTTCTCAACTCCTGGAGAAAACAGCTGCTGTGTTTACTTTTTGACATAACTCCTGCCTCATGGTTCCTGTAAATAACTATTTACTTTTAAACAGACACCATACTTCGAATCTATATCTATTGAAGGAGCGGAAGTTTTGAGTTTAGACACTTATGAGTTCCATTTCAATTTTTCAAAATTTGATGGTTCACGTTTCTCTACGTCCCTTACAAATGATGTTGTTGTACGTACTTTATATACATATCTACATATTTGTATATTTATAGGTATAGATACTTGACATACATAAATGATGAAATGATTGGGGACAGTTAGCTGAGAGAGGAATCCAAAAGTTTAGAATCTATAACTACATATACACGTTAAATTCTGGACAAGTTAAATATTCCATGAGTTTCAGCACTTTAAAGTGTATTTGAAGGGAAGGAGCTATAGCTAAAGGGCGAGAGCTGTAAAGGAAAAGAAACGGAATAGTACATAGTGGGAAAACTACACTATAAAGAAAACAAATGGGAAAGGAAGGAGAAACTGAAGGGCTGTAACTTTCAGGATCATTATTCATGTTTTTTTTTATTTCCGTGAGGGAAGCCATCTCATACGAGGAAATGGTTCCTCCTAATTTATTTCTAAATGGATCAACTTTTCAAACGGGGTATTGCGGTCAACTGCAGTAAATATGAGTCAAAGCCTGAAAGTCAAATTATGAGAAGGTCGCTTCCGTGAGAGAGTTCCTATTATAGATTTTTACTTGTACTCTCAACAAAACATATCCTATATGGCGGATGAAGAGGGGGAAAATGTCTAGATGCATTTTCGATTAAAAGCAAAAGGATCTATATTCTTAGTCATAGACGTTGTAGGATAAATTCAACGGAGGGATAGATATATAGATACATATTTATTACTATATAAGGGATACTACAATGTCGGGGCATATAAACACATTGCATTTCTGAATGTAGTTAATAATTGGAAGTTGGGATAGTAGAGGAGGATCTGAGTTCCGAAAATCACTTGAGATACTTGAGGCGAGGTCTCCTCCACGAGAGGGGCATTCAGGGCGGAAGTGACTCTGGTGGTAATTAAGAAGGAGAGTGGAAAGTGCTCACCTTGTTACTCGGAGAATTAACGGTAGTACTAGGAGACCTGAGTACGTAGTAATATGGGATCAAATATATAGATGGGCTAGGCCCCTATACAGTATATATATATAGATAATCTTCTAGACTCCTTCTACAACTTTTCCCTCAAACCATACAGACATACATACGCATACATACGTACATATCCCCAGAAAGTATCCCAGGGCCGGAGAAAGTTTTCGGGCTGAAGAGGAAAATACTCTGGTACACGCGATAGATCGATAAATTCATGAAGAGACAACTCCTTTGCCCACACATACATTCTCTCTCTCTCTCTCCCTTAAAATATATATAGAGAGAGTAAGAGCAAAGTAGTAGAAGCTTTTACTGCGCACCAAATTTCTAACTCTCCAGACTTAGCTTATCCTTTTTTACCACAACAGGAGCATTGTTTTAAAAGGCCAAAGTTATATATGGAACAAGTTAAATGTGAATACATATTACGTGAGGAACTACTACTTTTACACACACACACACACACACACACACATACTCACGAACTATCAACCCCCATGCTTTCTCGAACATCTCCGAGTATTTATCAAATGGACGGAATCCAAAGAAATTTATATGAGAACTTTCTCTAATGTTAGCACTTTTCCTCAGAAGAAGAAAAAAAACTTCAAGGGAAAAAAAATGCCTCTCCTTTATTCCCTTCTCCTCATAAATTTTACTTTCCCCTATCCCTATCACTTTCTCTCTATCTCAGGTTTAATTATCCCGGAAAAGTTACTTGAGCTTTTCCCTCCACATAAATAACTCCCAAGATTTACCACCTGTTTCCCTCTGCCCAGGCCGGAGCTCCGGAGCAAGTTGGATAACTGTATGCAGTTAATTATCTATTTTTATCCAAGAATTTTAGTTTCTCAGTAAAAGTTGGGGAGAGGTGAGGGGGAGGGAGGTTTAGGGCTAAGTCGTAAAATTGTAAACTTGTGCCAGTAGAACCAGGGACTTTTCTGGAGAGTAGGGTTGAGGAGAAAGTTATTAAAATTTGTTAACAAAAAGATATCAGTAAAAAAGAAAGTTACTGTCCGTAAAAAGGGATTGGGAGATGAGACAGTAGGGAGGGAATGAGGGAATGGGGGAAGGGGCAATTGTGATCATGCATAAGTGAAGTACCACTTGATTGAATGCAGGGATAAAATATTCATTACTGGGCCCCATAAAGCTCTGTTGCTCTTCCTCTATCCCAAGTTATAACCATGAGCATGAATAAAAATCAAGGGCTCCTTTGTAATGCTGTCTGGTGGGAGGATTATTTCCAACGCAATTCCTCCTCACATTCATTCCAGGCAGGATGAGTTCCTGGAGCGATGACTCCATCCAAGGAGGGTTAGAACAAAAGCATGCATAATTGTAATTATACATGTAAGAAAATAATTATACGAGAAATTTTATCCATCTATTATATTAATCTTGATTATAAAAAATATCAAAATTTATCGCTATGAAAAATGTCACGTTCAAAATTACCGCTTGTGGGGAGCGAGCAGGGGAAAGTGTCCTAAAGTGTTGGCGCTTGTATTATCTTCTTAATGAAGAAAGTCCTATGGAATGAGGAGCTCTCGTAGAGCTACAGTCTACTTTGCACATCAGTTCCTTTAGGCTTTCCCTCTGTGCAGGGACGTGAACATGACTATATGGTAATGTAATTACACTGTGGCTTCCCTTTGTAAGCGTACATACGGATTCGTACAGTATTCATGCCAGTGGTTAGAGTCTGCTTAAACACGTGCCCATATATTTACATAGCCGCACATACTATATATGGCTCAGGTCTATTTAGTAATGTGTGGCTTGGCTCTCTGTCCACATGTATTTACGAACAGATTACATAAATATTCATGGGGTTTTTACTATACAGCCTGTCTCTGAAACGAGATGCTTTCTCATATGGAAATATATATCCCTGAATGGTCTGACAGCTTTGGAGGCGGGATAGAGGTTACTATATTCTAGATATGTATACTTTGGTAGGGATAATATCAGAGATGAAAGTAACAACCATGGGAAGATGCTTCTATCACACAGGTAAAAGCAATGCCATGAATATGGTAATGGAACTTGTGCCAAATTTTCTCCTCAACGGGCCTCAATATATTGTGAAGGATGTTCAAAGGGAACTTCACTTGTAATTCTCGTCATGCTTAGAATGAAGACCGTACAGGAGAGTGAGAGTACTGCATCACTTTGCCCTACAATGTTTCAAACTTACCAAGTTACGTGCGGAGTTCGGGATTGCAGGGAAACCTTGGAGCATTCCTCCATATAAGTATCTTAACACACATGAGCCTATTAGATATATGAGGATAGTATCTTACCTGAATGCGAACATCCGCTCAAGATTGTACACTTCGAATATCTACTAGATACTCCTTTCTTATATAGAGACAGTTATCAATTTTTAGCCTCTTTTACTTGGAGAAAGCTTCCCAAGACCCGGTCTAAGCACGTATACATTTAAGGATAGTAGTAAGTCCCTGAGCCAGGGAAACTTCTGTCATATATCTACCATATGTATTTTCTTGTAATAATTATATTTATGGTATACATGTATAACTATAGACATTTGTATAGGTATAGTATGTGGTGTATTATGTATGTATGTCTTTGGGCTGAGCACAGCAGGGACTGGAAACAGCGTTGATGCCAGACTGAAAGTAGATTTGTAACTCTCTGGTAAAAGTACGTTGCCTGTGTAGGATAGAAGGACTGTAGAATTGGACCCATGATTTTTTTTTACTGATACGATACAGTACATTGAGAAAGATGAACTTGTTGAAGATTGTGGCAAAGTGCTTTCTAGTCATTTAGTTTTTTTAGCCACTGAAACGTGATTAAAATTGAGACGAGGGTTTAGAGAGGAAAAATATGCGATCCTCCTGGAAAGTCCAAACGGTAAAGTATACTTTATTGTATGTACAATTTGTGGTATGGTACAAACTATATCTACTGTTCAGTGACAGGCCTTTGGCTATAATTTAAACCATACAGGACCTGAATCCGAACAATATAAAATGTCAAGTGGAGCGGACAAAAGTGTCACGTAATTTAGAACCGAAGCCTGTACAATCCCAAATTCCCAGAATCTCCCACACCTTCCATGTCAGAGGGTTATCTACTTTTTCCGTCTTATAAAGTTTCATTTTGTGCTTGGAGATCATACAGTATTGCTCAGCATCAGAAGATATAGGTAATAATAGAATTTGACAGGGAATTTTTGAAAGGATCCTTAATATCGATATCTGATTTCTTATAAATCATTTTTAGGGGCTTATTTCTGGTCCATGCCACAAAATATTATTACTTAGGTATAGACCCACGGATACTTTGTGTTTAAAGTATGGACATTTATATAAAGTATGCTCCATTGAATCTATGATAATAACCGTCATAAAGTGTGCTAAATTCCTATAATTATGTACAATTCCTTCGCAACGTATTGTACGTTTGTTAGCATTGGAAAGTTTAAAAAGGAACATAAGGAGCACAGAGGGAACATCCGGATAAAATGTAGCTATAAATTACAAAGCAAACGTCAAAATACATACAAGATTGAAAAATAGGAATTTATCATCATTTATGGCATGTTTAATTTTTTCACTCTAAACTCTAACGGACAGATTCATTCTTTACTATTATAAAATGCTCGTGCGTGAGTACGCGCGTGCGTCCGTCATCTAACTTTACGCTTCTGCTAGGGATAGTTTTTTGCGCTACGGATAGCTGCGGAGAGCTTTTCGATTTTGATTGAGTACAGCTTTTTGCCCTAATGATGTATGGGCTAGAGATAATTGTTAATTTGATAGGGAGAACTTTATAAGCTACGTTTATACGTTAGTGATAAGGGGAGTTTTGAAATGTACTTAGACTAAGCTACTTTGTTAGGAATAATGGAATACAGAGAAGCAAGGGATAATGTGGTTAAGGACCCCAGTGTACGATGCACATTTAAAAAGACCCTTGACACCTGGTTTATGCCCATGTAGATTCTACCTTCTTGTTCTTAATTTTATTAATTGATCTCGTCGAGTTAGATTTTATAAAAACAACGATTACCCATGAAATACCGTCTAAAAACAAACCCGTAGTTTTGAGCAAAAAATGAAATGAAATCTCGATACTAAATAGTCTACTGTAGATGATCAAATGATAATCATCGAGAGGCTAATGACAGAGTTCAACAAGCGTTTGTATCAAAATAGTCCAAAAGCAATATAATTATGAGTCAGATCAAAAGCAGTCCTAACGCAATGCAAAACTAAGGCCTGAATGAATGCACAATACCCAAATAAACTCACAATTTTGCACATTTCCCTAATGCTCCAATTCTCAATTTACTTTCGTTTAGAAATCCTACCTGTAGTTTGAGAATTTACTTGGTCACTACTCCAGTTAGGTACTAGATCTATTTACTCGAAATTATCCTACCTATTCCAATAGACTTGAACATTGCTTGTGTAGATGTTAACTTTTCCTCCTTACAATTGGACAATTGTGAGGAGCCATTTTGCAAGATTAGTTTGATTTTGCTCTTTATCAATTTAGTGGCTTTACTGCATTACGGTTTCCACCTCTTATGAAGTGCTCGGCTGTGTACGCAACTACATATTTAATCATTGTCAAAATTTTGAACTTTTCCATATTTCTTACGAACATGTCAGCAAATTCGTACTGTCACTGTTTGTTGCAAGTCAATAGGAAATATACAGTAGTTAATTTATCTAATTGCAGGAAGATTTACAATTAGAAAAACCTTGTAACCAAGAGACACTGTGTGTCTAGGATGTATGTATCTACCTAAATGTAAAAACACATTTGTAACGAATATTAGCACAAATTATCCCTGTGAAAGTCTCCACGCTGTGTTTGTACTTGTGTGGAAATGGTTTCCCTAGGGAAATACGCCATGATTGTGTTATTTCTTTAATGGTACAAGTTGAGCATTAGTTTATCTGGAGCATTTGGGGCTATTACAAGGATTCGGGAGACAAGCTAGTACTAACACATGCTGATGGCATAAGCAGCTAGACGTAGTCATTTAAAGTAGATTCACTGCTCAGGGCATTTTACAATTGAGCATGTGGACATTTTACAGTTGAGTTCGGGTTGCCCATATGTACGAGCAAGTGTGGAGTATAGATGCAAGAGCAGATGTCAAAGAGTTACCATAGGCCCGCTTCAATTTCAATGAATCTCTGGGATTGTCGGTGCCATGCCTTGAAACTTTGAATGAATGTACGGACCTACGTTGTACATAGATATAAGTAACAACTCTAGATAGGTACTTTTAACGAGTACAAAATTATATGACAAGTAAGGAAGTAGTATGAAGTTACAGGAGACACTTAATGTTGGACGTTGTAACCGGAGGCAGGGAAAGTCATAAAGAAAGGTAACAACGTACATATGTATGTACGTCCTCACGGCAGCCCTACTACCTTTTTTTCTCACACCGTGCCCTACTTTTCTAAGTACGCATTTATGGCGACATTGGACACGTTGGATATTTGCACTCACTGACTAGTACCATCACCTCCTATGGTTTCCTTCTTCTTGGAAAAATGCACAGTTCTCTTCCTTGAATTTCCTCTCTCTCTCTCTTTCTCTTTCACTCCAGGGAAAAATCCCTTGTCCTCCGTCAGTTTGGCTAGCCCAAGTAACCTTTCCAATTTTATAGGTCCTGTCTGAGCGTTTTACATTCAATACACAACAAGCGTAAATATTGGCTAGGTACATATGTACATGTATCTCGTCAGATGATATTGCTACATACAGATGCCTCTCTTCGTAAGAGAACCCCTTTAAGAATTTGATTCTGACCCTGAATCTAAGCCCTGGCACAGTCAAAGGAAATAAAAAAAATTAACGCTGTAGTAAAAGGAAATGTAAGTAAAAACACTTGTACTCTCTCAGAGAATACAGAAATCGTTATTCGTCTGGAGGGGTCTCTTTTACAGTCAGACTTCATTGTATACTGTCCTACGAGGGACATGCACACACGGACCTTCATAAGTCTCAAGGCTGTTACCTATCCAGTGTACATGTGTGCATGCCAAAGCACACACTTTGGAGAAAGATGAGAGCTGTTTCCGCATAGGGAGAAAGTTTCCAAAGAAATCCAAAAATGAATGCTATGGGGAATCTAAAGGATGTATGTACATACGTCCACGTAGATGTTAGCATCCGCTCTTTTTTCTTTCCCCATAAACTTGTCGCTTTTCGGATAGCTTGAACTCGTCTAAGTTTTTTCATACAAGTCTATTGATATGGTTATAAATGTACACGTATTTTCCATCTTTCAACTCCAAGGGCAGCATCCAGGATAGACCAATCCCTTTGTATAACATTAAGCTCAAAGGTTACTCTCTGGAGTCCAACTCGTTTCCGCATTATGTTTCTATATACTTGTACATAGCGGTTCGTTTTGCTATAGATAGTCAAACTTTGGAATTTCCTTGGTCTTGCGAAAAAAAAACCTTGTGCTGGGAATCCTTCCAAAAAATATCTATCTTCCTGGAACTTTCACTTTGATTGACTGTACTATTTCCAATGTGTTGAGAGCTTGGCGGATTTGGGTGAAATGTAGAAACTGGGAATGAAAAGTTCCTTCATATTTTTATTCTGAGTATAGATAGATAGATACACATATACATAGTGAACTTTCCTTTGTGAAAGGGAGACTCGGAGGGGAAAGTTCAACTTTCTTTGTATTCTGACAAGACGCTATCGTTGGAAGGAGTAGGGAAAAATTACTTGTAGGGAGAAATGTGTACATTTGGGCTCGGAGGAGAAAGATTGCTTTAGATTAGAGACAATAGACTATTAGATCTAGCCGGCTGCTGTCCCTACAGTTGATACTTTTTCTTTCTCTGGGAAAACTTTGTTCTGGGCTCAAAATGTGTCAGGTTTCAATTCGTAGGAGGGAACTATATAGTCCATGGATATAATATCCGGGCTGTTTTCTATACCTATAGACAAAAAGGGTTAATAAATGCATTTGTAGTTGGGCCAAACCTCGGGGTCCTACACTTAAAATTAAAAAGTATTAAAATCAAACCAAATATAAATCATTGTTAGATCAATTGTTTTATCTGTAGTCCAAAAATTAAGGAATTAAATAAATAAAATGAATTTGTGATGTGTGGCTTGTAAAGTCGAATTTAATAATGGCAATAGAATTTCCAGGGATAATTTGTGATTTAATTTAACTCTTATTTGGCAGCTCCATCGGAAAAATTCCTGGAGAGCGGAGAAATAAGGAAATGGGATTCGGTGCTACAACAACCCTTAACTTGTTGAGTTGATTTAAAGGTGTTAAGTGCTTCTGAGCACACACACATATATATGTACATACGTATGTACAAAAGACGTCAGACGCTGTTAATGCTGTAGAAACCACAATCCATCCCTTCCACCAGGAATCTACTTATTTGGAAGGAAACTCACTCAACTGGGAGGAATAGCATACGTACATATATACAGCCTGGATATTATAGGTAAGTATCTACAAAAATAGAAACAGGGGGGAAAAAAATGAATAGAACTGATGGAGTTTTTTGTGACTGGCGTGTGTTTGATTTCCTCGGACAGGTTTTTTTCTCACCATTGTCGAAACCACATTTTGAGACAGAACTAAAGCACCGCTGTCATCCATTCTCTTCCCGGTGTATGTGGCTGTCAAGGAGATCCCCACAAGTTGGACTAATGCAATTTGTCATCCTTTCATGTCTACCAGTGTCCATTGATTTAGACATCCCAACTGGAAGTTACCTTACATTTCCCTACATTTGAATCCTTCATTGCTTCTACCGTGACATACACACACACACACACATACACACACACACAAACCACGGGGCTACAAAAAAAAAATCTTGAGTCATTTTTATAACACGTCAGTTTGTGTGGGAAGGCATTGAAAAACTTACTCTTGAATGTGCGTCCCCGTCCGACACCACTCCAACTACTCCAAGGGATCGAAAGTAGTCCGATGGATATTTTGTAGGGAGATCTTGATGGGAAGGAATATATTTAATAATAATTGTGGAATCTATAGTGACTGATCATGAATCACTACCAGCCCACGACAAGTGCAGGGACGGAAGTTCGACCGGGCGTGGCTGTGCTCCGTGGGCGTGGTCCTCACAATGTGAAAGTCAAACGAACATGCATCGAGATTATTTGTGAGCCCGCTGCCATTTTCCTAGTGACAACAATACTCGTGACGGCCCTCGCCACCGCCCTTCTCTACAATGCCCTCACATCCCGCTACTGGGAAATGATGATTTATGATGAGGAGGAACTCGTGAGCTTAGTGGATAACAGGACTCAGTTGAGCATTGAGTGGTTTTTTGAGGGGAGGGTCTCTAAAATTACAAATCATACGGGGCTCCAAGTGTGGGGGGAGGAGACTGCAACCGTTCCAGCACTTGCAAATACGAATTTAAATGTGATGTCAAAACAATCAACCAGTCGTGGTTCGGGGAGTAAAGGCTCTAGTAGTACTGAGGATCGGGAGTTGAGCGATTTGGAGTCCGATGCTTTCTCCTCTCCTGGTCCGGATCTGGAGACTAGGGCTAATATCGTTGCCAATCCCGCCATCGTTTTCCTCCTTCCATTACATTCGGGTGTTTGGATTTCCTGTATTGATATTACAGGCACGTTTACTCTATTTTTTTCTTATTCTGTAGATATATTTAAAAAATATTTATGGAGTCTCCTCAATTTTGAAGAGTTTTCTGACAGTTGAATGGACCCAGTTTGAAAATGTACTACTATAGGTTTTATAGAATAGAACCTTCTTATTCACACGCAATAAGTTGAGATATCTCAGTAGAGTTATACAAGGATGTTTTTTATATAAGAATACTTGGTATAAGATCTTTTAACACTGTACAATGGTAAGTGTTAGTGCTGGGACAGTTCCGGTCCGGACCAAATATTTTGGTCTGGTATTTAGTCCCGCTTGGTCTGGTCTTTGGCCCAGCTTGGTCTGGTCCCAAAGATTCGAACACTTGAAATGGTTTCTTCCAAATGTATGCAGGGCCATTTTTTCCATAATTTTGGACCAGACCATCAGGACCGTTTATGTATAAGGACAAGGCCGGCGGCCATTTGATCGGACTGTATTACTAAATTTGATGAGTTTTTGTGCGTCGTTTTGCTGTCGAAAAACATACTTACGAGTATAAAACCGTTCAAAGAACGTCAACCAAAGGAGTTTATTTCAGCTATACATATGTTAATAAAACAGCAGAAATTTACAAGGAATAGTTATTGTTAATTGGTGGACAGTTTGCTTTAAATAATTTCCCGCCAATAATGTTAGGCCCCAATGGTCTAGTCTAGTCCGTTCTGGTCCGTTTCGATGATTGGACCAGAACATATAGTTCTGGTCCAGAAAATCCGACGGACCATGTTCTTTGGTCTGAAAGTGTGGAAGAGATCATTTGGAATGATCCTGAGCTTGAACCAAACCAAACTGGAAATCTTGGAATTGACCGGAACATTCCCACCCCTAATGGTAATATGTACCTTGTAGAGCTAACGTACCTATCGACACGGGAATGCTGGAACGGTACCCCTTAACGTTCCTGCATACATGCTGCAAAAAAAAATCATATTATTGTAAATGACCATGTTTGCAAATACTTTCCACTACTACCAAAAAAACACTCTTCTTTGAAAGTCTCCTTAAGAGAAACTTCTATGCCTACAGTGCACTCTCTATATACGAGCGCCACTGTTATACAGACAAAATTCGACATGGTGGTAAATGGGAATGTGTCAAAGTTAAGGTTTCTAAAATAGAAAATTTCATTTTTGTGTGAGTGTCTGCAATGGCGAGAGCACATTTTATATATGTACATATATAACCTGATGGCTTTATATTTTGAATCAGGAATTTTTGATATTTCTCCAGAAGAATAGAAGTTAAGTCAAGCACGCAGTCAGCAGGCTCGCAGTTGCAAATACGTAGATTCACATTTGCCGCCACTTGAGTCAGAAATAGCATGATGGCAGAGTCAGCATTTTCCGAGCAGTTTGAATTTCTACGGATGACTGCGGACAGCTTCTCCAACTATCAATTCCACTGGCCACTTTATTGTCAATTCTGGACGCATTTACGGAGAAAATGTGCAGTAATGCTAAAAAAATTTCCGCTCTGAATGTTCCTAAGGAGATATAAAGATGCGGGGGTAGCCGGAGGAAGGAAGCCATTACATAAGTACATGCACAAACACTTAAGTATGCATATGCAATAACAATGAACTTGCTGACACATCTAAAAACTCATAAAACCCATCCAAAGGATCAAGCCAGCTTTCAATTCCGAGAGTAAAGCTGGAAGCTACTGTTAAATTTCCCGAGTTTGAATATCATTTTGACCATTCCCGCGGAAAGTATTTTCATTACTCGTAATAAGTATTTTAAATAGTTTTTAAAATATCTTACTCCAAAATTAGGCAAAAGTATTAGCAGAATTTACCAAGGATTTGAGTTAGCACACTGCCTGATATTTAAATGTCTTTTTTTTGTAAAATATTGTTTCATTCCTTAACCTTCGAAGATATGAAATATTAAATTCATGTATGCCTACAAACATTCAATTATTTTAATTACATCATTTCCAGAGCAACAATTTGACGAACTTCAAAACCTGGGCTATCATAATATGGTTCATTGTGTGGACCATTTAAATCCAGACTTACCAAAACCCCCTGAAGGTCGAAAGTGGCAGCATCGTAAGTATATACGCAGTAATAAATACTTTCTCATAAAAAATTTTCAGGAATTAAAAAATAACACTTGAAATATAAAAACGCAGTTTAATTCTAACCATTGAATTTTTTTCCCCAGGGATGCAAAACCTCGCCATAGCATGCGCCATGGTTTGCTTAATACTGCTGGGTGCTGCTGTTGTCGTGGGGTTATTTGGTATCCTGAGCCGTCAAATTAGTGCAATCCTAGTGACGGGTGTGATTTACGTCCTTGCCGCCCTCTTCGCACTATTTACTCTGACAATCGTTCATTTGAAGGATAAGAATAGACATGAGAAAGAAATGCTGGATGTTTGGACCCAGCTCACGCCGGACTACAGCGAGTACAGCACTGCCCGGAATATATCTCACGGCTGGTCACTCACCCTGGGCTGGGCTGGGAGCTTTGTCTGCGTCCTTGCCAGTATTATGTGGATTTTGCTGTCAAAAATCATGAGATATAACCCCATTTCTTTCTTCCCTTGACCCGGGGCTCAACACATAGATGCTCAATATTATTTTTACTAGCGGAAGATTTTTTTTTTCAATTGGACTCTGTATGGTCTCAAGGAATTACATCACGATATACTACATACATACAGACACTACTATAATATAAGTATTAGCAGTACAGTCCACTCTCCTTATAACAGCACCCATCAAAATAATACCAAAATTCCCCGTTTTAACAGTCTTCTCTTGTAATCCGGGGGAAAAAAAGTTAACATTCCAGGAAACGGAAATGTGTCCAATTCTGTTTTTGAAGATTTCTGTCTCACTAAAAGAATCTGATTATAGTTCCTCCAATAACAAAAGGGACTCTTATGAGGAGAGTGTATCCTGTACTTTAGTGCATATTGTGTAAGCTGTTCATATTAGACAAATATTATGTGCTATCTTTAAGGCTTCCAATGGCAAAAGTATTAATGGGATTGTGAAATCCTACTAGAGTTTTCTACTGTTAAAGTATTTGTTCACTTGTATGTATTTAATTATACATAGAGTAATGTGTATGTACTCATGCATAATAAAAAGTATATAATATGTTTGTATTCCTTAAATATAAATACAGGCTTGACGGGTTTTAAGTACTGACTGAGTCAAACCGGGCCGTGTATGAGGGATTCATGGATTCATGTGTATGTATTGTATGTGTAATAGTTTAGCTTTTTCAGACGTAAATTGTTTTTTGCATAACTACATGATATGGACATATGTACATATGTACGTAGCCGTAGTTATTGATACTAAATAAAGTTTTGGATGGTAATTGATATTGACTTGAGTGTCTATCAGCAAAGGTCTGTATACATTGTTACTCCTGACCCATGTAATTGTCTCTATGAGGTATGTATTAACATTGAGTTTTTGTACTTACGTTTAAGCATTCCTATTTATAATTCCTTCAGCACAATGAAGCATATTTGTACAATAGACTTACTTAAGATGAACTGACACAATGGCCGAAAAACAGATTGGGCATTAGGGGCAGTCAAAGGAAATTGTTATGTTTGTGAGAATTTTATTTGTACTATGGATATTGTAATCATGTATTCTATATATCTATATATATTATTCTCTGTCTTCTCATGTTGTAATACGCTCTACAGATAAAAGAAGGGATTTTTGGGAGAGCAAAAACTTGTATGCTTTCCGAAAGACAGGGAAGCATACACAAACCTTACAAGCTAAAATTATTATGTCAGTGATGTGTAAATGAACATACACACTCCTATAAATTATGTAACCAAAGAGGCTCGAAATACACTCATGATGATTATTTGTTAATGAATTAGCACCTTGAAGCTCATTCACGTGGAGTTGATTTAATATAGTGAGAAATGGCATTTATAAATTTTCAAGGGTTATACGGAAGCATCTTGTCTATTATTTCTTTCACTATGTAAATCATTTCCATTCTGCACCTGGCCTACTCATGACGGTAAATGTTAGTATTTTTGTTCAAGACTTTTGGGAGTCAATTGTGAACAAATTTTAAATTCAGAAGGTGTCAGGCAGAGTTTCTACAAAAAACATTTAACTTGAAAGGAACAATACAAAATGGCTTGGAAAATACAGAGGTGTTTTAATCACAATGGCAAGAAAAGTATTCTGTAACTATTACTGTTCAAATTCATTAATGACAGAGAAATGGGATTGAGCACCGACCCCTCAACAAACTAAAAACCAACTGGCACAGAAACTTTCCCTTTAAGAGCCCACTTACGGTTTTAGTTTGAAAATAGCGAGCAGAGTGCCCTATGTCATCTCCTGAAGCTTTTGCTTCACCTCCACCCTCCTTGTTGGTAATAGTGACTGAGTCCGGGAAATAGTCATAACTCTAAGTTCTATAATCATGGTAACATTCCTAAACAGCGTAGGAGTAGTTTTGCTTTTTGTATGCGGAGCAGTTGGAGAATTCCGATTTTGCCATTTCGGACCTCAGAGGATAAAGAATAGCGACTGTCCCTACGGTCTTTTCTTTGATGGGCCAATTTCAACTCCTTGTGCTTACTATGCAAACGATGGGACTGGACCTAGTGCTGAGTAATAAATATAAATTTTACTTTCCAATTTGATCATTGATTGAAGTAAAATCACATTAAAAAATTTTCCCTTAAAATTAGAGCTGAATTGAGCACATGTAAAGGATCGGCCAAAGCATTGTCCTCGTCTGGTGAGAGGGCAGACTCTACCTCTGTAAGTTTTAGTCAAGGATTTATTTCAAATTTTTTTAAAGCTCATACTATAAGCGAAGTATTGTTTACAAACATTCTATTTGAGGTATAGCTCTCAGAATTTCAAAATTCGACCAAAATTGATTTTCTCGCATCCAAAGTGTTTAATAATGTCATGTATTCCATCTGCGAGCTCAAACATCCCAACATATTATCATCCGAACATCTCAGTATTTTGGTGGGATTTCGAAATTCCGAGTGATATTTCTGAGATGGGATGCTTTTTAGTTGGTTAATTGTATGGGGTTAGAAATAAATCTGTTAGGGTGGATCTCAGAACAAAAATCAATGATTTATAATTATTACAGTTTCGAGCCGTATTTATGGACGTAGCTGATCCGAACGAAAAAGGCGATAAGGGCAAACGTAATGTCAACCCTGCAAATCAGTATTCAGTTAAAATTTTGTAAAAGAGAAATTTAAAAAGCTATAATTTTGAGTATGCAAAATTTTTGTGTATTTATTTATAGTTGCTAACGACTGTGTCGAGGAATGTTTTGATCAATGGGTCCCCTTAGAAGAACGGGGTGGGGAAAGTTCTTCCGGGGTTGTGGTAGAAACTGAGCCATTTTACGATTACAAAGTACCACCCTTATTGGAATGGGATGTGCATTTCCAGAACAATCTGACGGCCCAAGTCTTCTTGGAACTGTTAGATGACGACGATGAAAATATGAAGAAGGATCCGAAGTTAAGTTACATTCGATCCGTGACACTCCTCAAACAGTCCTTTGAAATCATGAGGAAAGTATGCGAGCCGTACATAAATAAAGAGTTCATGGACCAGCTCTATAAGGGTTTTTTGTTCATGGTGTCAAAATCCAAGGAAGAGGTATTGGACATCGGGGAACTAGAAAAAACAGAAATTCTAAAAGCTTTGAAAACATGTTCAGGGAAAAAGGACGGGGTCAAAATTTTCGGGAACGTTTGCAACAATTACACTCGGATCATTGGCTATGGAAAGCCAGGCTCCGATGTCAGCTCAATGACACGCTACAAAATCCTCGATAAGTCCTTCCGATGGCTGAAGTACGATCCGATTGTTGAGGGAACTTGGGCAGCCATTGACTTCGTCCATGGATATTGCTTCAATGACCATTTACCAGATTTCAACTATCACCATATTTACCAATTTGGACTCGAGGCATTGTTCACCAAGACAATTTTGCAGAGATGGTAGTTATTTTTTTAAGCGAACAAATTTAAACACAAATCAAAAAAAAAAATTAAAAGGGATTGCGGAATAATTTCATAATTATATTTCATAATACCAGGCCCTACCCACCGAAACTGAAGCGAGGACCTGGTTACTGGAATAACATTTTGGATACTCGGGATGCCAAATTAATGATGCAGAACATGGATGCTTGTGCCCAAGCCGCATATTTTGAAAGTGCCCATGAGAAAAGGCTCAATAGACCATTCAGCAAGTTTCCGTAAGTCAAGATTTTAGACCCCTCAACTTATTTTTAATTAAGCTGGAGAACGCTTCCTCCGACATGATTTTTATTAAATGCTTCCGAACAGTCAACTTTTCGGCGACCCAGGAAAAAAGACTACCACAACCGCAAAACCAGATAAAAAACCAAAGCACCTTCAAAATGCGGCTAACTATTGGGATTGGTACGATAAAAACAACGCACTGGACTCCTATTTGGAGACTGTGGGAGGAGCTTGCATTAAAACTGAAAATGACCTGAATAACTTTAGGACTCAGTTCGAACACATTTGTGAGGGTAGTTAAAGGCGGATTGGTTTCAAATATAATTAGTCCATAAGCAAACTTATTTATTTTTAATGTAACTTGTGTATATAAGGTATAGTGTTAATTATAATCCTGGATTAAATACATTTTAAATTATGCATATAAAAAATTACATGTACATACATACTAAAAACTTTGCTAATTAAAACATTTTGTGTTCTTGTATTATCATTCGTGTAGTACTCCCAAACCAATTTGCACAACAAAGATTTCTAAACAAAAATACTTAAAGTATCTTATTGAGACAATCTGTAGCTGAAGGAAGGAAACTCAAACATTCAAGTCTTCCTGGGCTACGCTAGATGGCTGGACACGAATGGATCCAATGATGATGGCAGTCCAGTAGGCAATGTTGAAGCTGATGTACAAAATCGGGATGATTACTTTGGACTTGCCAAAAGATCTGCAAGAGGGAATTACCAGTTACATTTTGAGAAGGTAATTACAATGAGGAGTGAATAATTATTGTAAATGTAAGGTTTGAGGATCGTACTGGTAAGTCACGTGCTCTATAGTACTCGCCCAACTAGGACGACCTTGTCGGAAGTGGTCATCCGCAAGTGTGTCTCTTGATGCTTGAAGTCCACGTCTGAGATCACTCAATTCTAAGGACTGGAATAATAATTTCAAAGTATTTGTATTATTAGCATGTAGAAAATATTTTCTGCAACTGCAACGACATCCTAATTCCGAGATTTTCCCGAGAGAGAACGAAAAATCATTATATTTTCCTAAACGCCAGTTATTGCAAATATTATGGCAGTACTGCCGTAATACAGGAAGCATTCAAATTAAGATTTAATGTTTTGGGTAAATTCCTGAAAATGACCACTGGATGCGCCACGGAGTCTGTACAATTACATACAAGTAGATACTTGAAATATAAAATACCTCTCTGTTCTTTTCCCCCGGTCGTTTGAAATTTTCGAGTACAAAGTGCGCTGTAAAGAAAAGGGCATCACATAAAAATCTGGTAGTCACTAATTATAAGACCATGTTTTAGCTTCCAAATTATTATGGAGTGGCCATGTCAAAGCTACTCCAGCTCCCTCTGTCAGTACTCGTAAAGGTACCCTTACAAGGAGCGACATTGGCTTTTGTAGATAAGGACAAGCGCATTCAAATAAAACTAGAAAACATTTGTTGTAGTGACTTTGCCAGAGAAATCTATCTTATAGGGGCCGCTTACAGTGACAGAGCTAGGAAGTTTCTTTGTGCACTTACTGACGACGACGAAAAATACCACTCCCAAATTGAAAAAGAGGAAGAGGTCTAATGAGGTGTGGTGCGATAGCTGAGGGAGATTTCCCATTGAGATTGAAGTAAACACCGCCATTGCCGCTAACTTATATGAAAAACATGCAATCTCATTAGTGTTGTTGTGGATTTTTAACTAACTCTAATAATTATGAATAAACGAAAATATAATGTAAGGAAGTTTAATTGCATACAATAAAACAGCTGAGTTGTAGCTTGAGAGCATATTGCATGACGGAAAATGTCATGAAGGAGATGACTGTTAAAGCTGCAATCGGGAAGTAAATATCAGTCAAGTACCGACCACAGTAACGGACAAGAGTAAATTCCATTGAAAACCTTGAGAAGTTCGCTAAAATGTAAAAATAATATTGTGTTTGAATATACTTACATACGGCTCGAGCTATCAAATTTTATGTGAATGTATTAGTTAACTTAAATCCACGTGCAGTTTGTTTGGAAAAATTATTTTTTGTGAATATAGTAATTATTACCAAACAGGTAAACATAATTATGACTTACCTCCATGCATAGTTATCATGGACTCTTTAGAAATAACGTTCGCAACATGAAAGCGCGGGTTTGTAGCTTCTCCTGAGACTTGGACGAAGTTCAAAGAGTCCTGTTTCCATTTGTAGTAAAATTCTGAAGCAGAAAACCCATCTGGAAAAATTTGTAAATATTTCATATGGTAAAACATAATTACGAATATGCCTAATTCCCTTCATAGATTTAACTGTCTGTTTTCATTGTCATTTTAGACTTTTTTTGCGTACAGCTTTCAAATTCCAGCGAGCAAACTTGCATGTCAAATGGGAAGTATCCAAGGTCAAATTTGCAAGCCGCAGTGGTAGAGATTCTGTAAGGTTATATTCATCGTGATTTTATTAATATATGAGGTAGCATTCCTTAAGAATTTGCAAGTTTTTAAAATTACTTTTAAGTGCTAAAATAAGAACAATTGAATTCATGTAACCTGTTCGATCTCACTATAGATCCATCAAATGATACTTTCGTGGCCTCATTGAAATTATCAGGGGACTCCATTTTCCTCAAGTTCACAATGAATGTGTCCGGTAACCAGAGCTTATGTGCATGCTCGGAGTCCAGCTGCAAAAACTTCATAGTTTTGATAAAGAATGAGAACATTGCACTTTCAAATGTGCAATGATATTTCATTAGGGCACTTAAACTATTTGATTAAGATATGCATTGATGTCGGTATTCGAAAGTTTATTGAGCAAAACTAAAGCATAATAAATGAATGAACTTTAAAATATGTTTCATACATACCAGAACAGCACTGAGCTTAGACTTTCTGAACGCTGAAGCAAGTCTGGGATCTCTCCAAAGGTGCCGGAGGTACATGCTTACTGTGAATTCCTTAATATTGAGTATCAGAACGTATTAGTACTCCGTAAGAGTATTTACACAATTGCAAAAATATTTTTGACTAGGAATCTATTATTTCAAAAAAACAATCAAATTACGTGTCGTATTTCGTCAATCCCATAAACGTCTAGGATGAAAGCACTCATTGATATCTCCAATGGTTTCACTAACAATGAGCAATAAAGGTACAATAAATTGTGTATTACATCACATGTACCCTGTAAAACACTCAACTATTTGAAACCTCAGATTTCATAAAAATCATAAATATAATAACTTTCATAAATTATTGCATTCTGTATGCACAAGTAACCAAATTAATGGCTGCTTTATAAAATGTTATGTCAAGATATTTTATATACTGACGTTACCTCCGGCGTAGGGACGAACTCGTTTGTCATAATTTTCGAACATATCGTCAATAATTTTGGCAGAATCATTTGTACAGCTGTAACAAATATTCACAAAAACAATAGGTTTAAAGTGGTTGCTTTTAAAGAAATCAATTAGGATCCTGCAAGAATTTTCTGAAACTTTTAAGAATATTTAAATATAATTAAATGTCTCACCTGGAATCATACAATAAATGTAGGAAGTAAAATAAAAAAATTAACTGCTTCATTTTTCCGAGAGGAATTACTACACTCGCGTGTTTTGATAGTATTGTATTTATTTCAAAAATTTCCTGTTTGCGAAGCCAAAATTAAGCGTTGTACTGATTATTGACTTTCAAAACACGTCTGCATTAAATGCCGGCTAAAATAATACTCCTTGAAAAATGTGCTTCTTATTGCATTTTAAGAGTGCTCCAAGTTTTCCATGCAGTTCAAAGTAAATAAGTCTACAAGGACAGATACTTTTCTCGTGATGATAGTAAAATTACAGAGCAGATGCTAAGCTAGTCTATGATTATCTGCTTATGACGCAGATTTAAGTAAATCCTTTCACAATCAGTCTCACTCGAGCGTATACTCTATCTGAAGAATTTTCTGGTTCTTTTCCTTGTTTCTAATTGTACTATATCTGTCTGTATTACCAACTCCTTCTCATAAACACTGAGGCTATCGTGTACAGCCTGGGGTCACAGTTGATTACTCTTAAGTAAAAACATGACATCATAAATCGATTATTCAGAAGTTGATTGGACTGAAAGTGAGAGGAATCTGTCTGGCAGTATTGCTGAGAATGCGTTAAATATTACATGGACCATAATATGAAAAAAGTTCCAGATAATCTTTTACCCTTTTGAGGAAAATCCGTCTTGATGGTTGGTGCATCAAATGAAAGTAGTTTGGTTGCCATATGTACGTTTGTAAATAATAATAATTATGAGGACGAATACACGCATAAATAATGCAAATAGGCTTAAAAACCTCTTTTGAGAACCCAGTATCATTAAAAATAGGCAATTAAGTCAGGATGCAATTTTTTTATAGAATTCTGTCGGCCACGAGGATTAACTGACAATTATTGACTGATTTTTGTATTGCTTTCTCTAAAACCAGTTTTAGGATTAATCCAGAATTCATATTTTATAATTGCTTGCATCAACACAAATTATACCTTTCGTATTTAAATTTCTTGCATGTGTAGTTCAAGCTCTATTAAGGAGCACTTCAAACTTATGACCAAATACAGAAAATATTTTTAAAGGAAGAATATAAAGAGAGATAATGATTTTATTGACACTGTTTTTGATTTGATGGGGGTCTATGGGTTCAATTAGTATTTGTATTAGTAAGTATTAGGGATGCCAATACGATATCGCGTGGGTATCATAGCTAAGCGCATAATCGTCTAAACACGTAAGGTATATAAGAGTAAAGCTCACCTAAACGCATAAAGTAATTAAAAGTAATCGACAGAGACATGCAACATACTCCATTGGTTAATTTAAAATACTAAATAAAATACTAAAGCACCGAAGTCACGCCAAATAAAAGTAGAAAATAAAAAAATACTCATAATAAAAATTTGAGAAACATTTGTTGCAATATAGTAAAAATGCATTTTGATCAAAATATTATAATATGTTAATACATTACATTAACCTTATAAATGTCAAAAGTACTTATACGCTTGCTGGCATTTTAAATACAAAATATAGTCTTATATTAACTTTCCAAATACCAAATACAAATAATTACTGCATTACTTGTGACGTAAAATACGTATTTTCAACTGAGGTACTCGATAATACGCCATATCACTCCTACCTAATAAAATTAGTTCTTGGTTTCCAACATTGACTTAATTTTTCTAAACATTACATTTTAAAACGTTTTTGAGGAAAGATTAGAGTTATTCACCACTGTATTGAAAGAGGTTTGTATTTTTAGTTTCAAACAGACGTCATATTTTGCACTTTATTTCAAGCAATTATATATTTTGTCTGAAATATTCTAGCGTATTCGGATTTTAGAATACAGTGTACCTTTAATAAATTATCCTTAGTATTTTGTATTCATATTTGTATTTTATACTTACTTTTTATGAAATACCTTTTGGAAACGTTTTTGTGCTTCGTATTTTTACCTAGAAGTTTATATGGTTTCCATACCTCTGACCAGGGGTTGGATTTTTGTAAATCTCCCGGGAAGATCATTTCTGAATTTCCCTGCTGACCATTATCTCCCTGCTGGTAGGTCCTCCACGATTTCAAAAATCCCTGCTGAAAAAAAGGTCAACGATTTTCAAAATCCCTGTTGACAAAAAACAATCCCTTACAAGACGTGAAAACCCTGCCAAATTAGGCCAATTACGCCAAAAATCCCTGTTTGCTTAACAAATTTCCCTGAAACCCGTCAACAAATTTGAAAATCCCTGCCAAAAAAGGATCAACGATTTTTAAAATCCCTGTTCGTAAAAATAAATCCCTTCCCTTTGAGGTTTTCCCTGCCAGAAATATTTTCTCCCTGGGAAGAATCTTCCCGTCTTCCTTAAAAAATCCGACCCCTGCCTCTGACCTCTGGTTAATTGTAAACAAGACAAATTTTAAATCCTTTTTTTGCAAATCCATTTCCCCCCGGTGAAGATGTATGAGGCTGTCACAATATAAGATACCGCTCCATCCTGTAGGCAATTAGCACGGTAATGCTAATCATCTATGCCATTTACTTCAAAACCTACTTGCATCTGTCTTGTCTAATGCTGCAAGCCTTGTTAAACATTGTTGATTTTGTATCCCATTAATTAAAGATTAATACTTTTGTTCCAACTTTTTGATTGTTCTAAACAAAATGAGGGGATTCACTATGGAGGGACCGTAATGCAAGTAATTACTTATACACAAAATACAGATAGTTACGCAATGCAATTATAATCATACGTGAATCTTAAAATCTAATTTTTATACACCTAATTTAATGATAAGTGCAATCTGTTTAAACGATAATCCCTCAAACCAATATGTAGAAATGCAAATTTCTATTCGCAAACACCGAATACATTGGCAAACGCATTGATTACTTTTTGTAATAGTTACTTTATGCGTTTAGATGCGTTATACGTTCAGATATTTGTGTATTTAGACCAGTGCTCTCAATTTTACTCATTACTCGAATTTTTCATAAAGTGAGTGAGTATTGTACTTGCTCGTACTCACATCCATGAGTATGAGTAAGTAATGAGTAAATAATTTCAAAAAGGTATGATGTTTAAGTAAGTAATAAGCAAGTACGAACACTCATTCCCCAGTGTAGTGTAAGTAATGAGTTAGTAAGATGAACTTCAAAGTATCTAAACCGTGCAAGTACTGTAACGCTAAATGGCGTACCGTTTTGGCCATCTTTTTTGAGCCGGAAAATGTCCAAGAATGCAGCGCTAAAACTGCGCATTGGCGGTACGTATTGTGGGCGCAATTAACGCAAGCTCTTTGTTGCGTTTACTAGCTGAATATTTATATGCGTGGTTTATGCTTTTTATGAACTATGCTATCTAGATACGAATTCATAGATTTTAATATTTACAGACTTTATACTCAGACTTTACTTTTTATTCAAAAATATCAAAACGTACTAAAATAAGGAATACTTACAAATTTCTCACAAGAATTGTCAAAAGGAAGTAACACACATTTCTGAAACAAAGCCGTAACGTTGCAACGAAGTGGATTTGAAAAAAAGATTAGTAGTCTTATCAATTTGTAAAGTATCACTCCTCACTGGATAATCTTGAACTTGCTCTAACCTGAAAAATGACTCATATTTGATTACAATATTGCCATTGTTCGATTCAGCTACATCTTTAATTTTAATTAACTTACCATCATGTATATAAAATATATTATCGCGCCATAAAGACCTCACAACCATTCCTTTGTACAAATATTTAAACTTGCTTAAAAATCGATTCGGTCTTAGGTTTGCTAACAAAGCACTTTTGTGACTATCTATTTCAGCTACTCTCTTAATAACTTGTTGCACGCAACAATTTATTTATAAGCTCATTTTTGAGAATTTGTAAATAATTCTCAAATGGAAAAGCGCTTATTTTATCAAGACTCCCAAACTTTCTACAATCATCAGCAATTTGGATCATCGAATGAAAATTATAAGTGATTATTTCTGACCCGCATAACTCTTTAGCTTCAATGACAAAGCTCTGGAGGAAGTTTTTGGCAACAAAATTCACACCCCTTTCGGAACATTTAGGGGACACTTACAATTCCGAAAATCCGACTACACATTATTGAAGGTCCTAAGTGATGTTCAGGATCAGCCAAGCTTTCAAAGCTTTCATCTGTCCTAATTTCGCAGTTTTGATCAAGAAAAACCACTCTACGTTTCATCTCTCGCAACTGCTATAACCAGAATGGGTTTTAATATTTTTAAGAAAAGCCCGAGCCGGAGCACCGGCTATTACACACTTTATTTTAATGTGTACTTCTGATCTTTAAACACAATTCATTCAGTTTCAAGAATAGAACATTCTTGAATAAAAGGAGGTTGAATCGCTAGGCTTCGTATGACCTGAGTATTTTGCAATTATTAATGGGTATTTGGAAAGTTTGAATATCATTTCTAATATTGGCCAGAACTAAAAATTGCTGCCGTGACATAATAGAACACCACCACAGCTAGCTACCAAATTCAAAGTTTGTGTTGACAAACGTCCACAATTTTCTAAATATTTTAATAATCCTACCTGTATACCGAAATATTGATAATGACCTCCAAATTGTTTACTAACAGATGCAGATCTAGGAGTCTTAAGTATTGTTCTGGCGTCAGTATGGGTACTATTATTTACATGAGATTTCAATATTTTTAAAAGATCATTTAAGGCTACATGTGTAATTTTGTGATAAATGGACCATTAAGCTAATTTGTTCCCTAATATAGCGGACATCGAAACGAAGTCTTTAGCTTCAGAAGTATCCTAACTTTTGCTTGAGTTATGGTCATTACTTTCACTTGTAAAATTCTACAAAAATCACTACATTCAGACAAATCAGTTTTCGGCTGTAGATCCGCTTTGCTGATTATATTAGAGGTGTCACTTCCTTCCAGAATGAGCGGGGAACTTTCTTCTAAATTACTTTCAACTTGAATTTCTTGTAATAAGCTGCTTACCTCTTGTGCAATGCGCCTTCGCTTTGTTCTACTACATTTGATCATTTTTGGGAAACTTGTTCTGGTACACTTCCAGCTATTAAGCTTTTAGAATTCCAAAACCAATTTATGCAAACACGTTTTGCGCAGTCATCAGTCAAGTCCGGGAAACGCCTTCTTCTGAAATGTGTTTAAATTACTTGTCTAGTTTGATATTTTCCGTAAAATATTGGTTAATAATATTAACATTTCAGTTACCTGTCACAGCTTTGCTTAGTCACAGCTTTTCAAACTCAACTTTGGAGTGCTTTCCACTCCGAATGATTAAACGAGAAATCTCTGGGCTTAATAGGTTCTTCAGAATTTTGCGAATCCCACCAATGAGAAACAGATAATTCTTCTGTAAATAAATTATAATCTTATACTAAGTTTTGTTATTCTTATGAAGTATTATCGATTTTCAATTATAAATTATTAAAACATTAGTTACTTCTGAGGGATACGTTTACTTACAATTTTAATTAAGTTTTCACGATACTAGAGCTAGGTTTCTAGATCGTCAAGGTCTCCCTTTGATAACAGGAGAAGGGTTGGAAATTCGGAATCACCTTCGAAGTCCCATTGACTGGCAAGTTGGAGTAATTTATTTGTTGAAATATCAGTTTCAAAAGTTAGCTTGGTTAGCACCACCTTGTAGAATTCTGCAAACTATTTAACGGGCTCATAATAAAATAGTCCACACATTCATTCGCAATGGTGCATCTTATTTTTTATTTATGGAAATTACAACATTATACATACTGCGATTTTCAGAGATAATGTAACCCAGTTGTCAGATACAGTATCTCAGAAAATATTTAATATTGTGATTTCTCAATCACTACTGTCGTCGGCTAGTCAATGTTCAATAAATCCTCCCCATGTTTTCAATTCAGTTAAATGCAAGAAATCAAATGAATTTTACCAGTAGTAAATATTTGAAAATTCTCCGGCAATGCTTCTGGAATTGCTACTGACGTTCCCTTAAAGGAAGAACTGGAATCACTGACACCCAAACTTGCAAGCGAAATACTATCATTAGAGGTGGTAGGAGTCGTATTCACGATTTCCTCTTCATTTGGCTTCAACACAGTCGCCTGTGCCAAATATTCTAATTTAAATCTAGGAAATTCTTTCCGAGTTCTTTTAATACCGTTAAATAACCCTCGGTTTCTGTCCAATCTGAATTATTACGCTCATTCGCCATGAGAATATTAGCAGTTACTTGCTCCATTGTATGTTACTGTAAATAATTTTAAGATTTCTTTGACAAGTATTCCTATTCCAAAGAAACAAACTAATTAAGGAATTGGTAAAATTATAATACCAACCGGAAGTAAATGATCTTAACGCATTTTTTGACACTTCACAAGAATGTTTTGACCAGTCATCCTTAGCTGGCATCAGTGACTGAATCTGCGTTCTCAAGGATAGGCCAAATTTCAATGAAAAAGAACATAAAGTTTCCGATGAATTCAGCCAGCTAAAAGGAACAACTTCTACGGGTTTTCCTTCGGAAATACAATCACCCAGTAAGGTGTTGCACCGGCTAAATTACTCATTAAGAAAACTGGACGAAGTTTATTTCAGCAAGTCTGAAAAATTCCTTGATACTAATAAGTAAGATTGATAAAAAAATTTAAGAAGACACAAAGCGGAGACAGGGACTTGTTGCACATAGGACCGTTGCTTTAAATTGTGGTTGATTATTTCTGTATGCTCTACACTTGTGTAAAGCGCATGCCCGCAAATCCAGAATTGGCGCTTTATGATTAGGCGTCAAAATAACGCTTTTTATGCCAGTATAAAAATGCGCTAACAGATTGCTGCATTTTTGGCACCTATTTAATGCCCGTAAATTGACGTAGGAATTCAGGCGCCTAGAAGAAACACATTATACGCACAATAGTTTGCACTTGCATAGTTTCTGTACTGCACCGTATTTTATGCGCAGTTTAGATTGACGTGTGCTATAATGGAAGTAAAATCAGCTTATGTTTGCGAATAAGTAAGTAAAGAGTAAGTAATATCAGCTAATGTTTGCGAATAAGTAAAGAGTAAGTAATATCAGCTTATGTTTGCGAATAAGTAAGTAGAGAGTAAGTATTACACTCCGACCCGAAATTTTGAGGGAGTAGTAAGTAAGTTAGCCACCATGAAACCCGTGATTAAAAGTAAAACGTAAGTACTGGACATCATGAGAGACAAAATTATGAGTAAAGAGTAAGTAATGGTGTCTAACTGAGAACACTGATTGAGACGCGTATGCGATTAAATAGGTAATGCGTTTTGATGCGTTATACATTTAGATACCTTGAATGTAGAAGATAATGCTTTTAGTAATGCTTTAGTACTGCTTTATGCGTATAGACCAAGGATGGGAAATCGGAAAAATATGAATTCTAATTCGAATTAAAATATTGAAGGCGAAGAATTCCAATTTAAAATACTAATAGCAATACTGAAAAATATGAATTCTAATACGGATTTAAATATCCTCGAGTACTCGTTCATTATGAATTCCGATTTGAATATATACTTGAATACTAGTATACTTAAAAAACAAAGAATTTATTACGGAAAAAGTTCAACCTTAGAAACATAATATCATCAATGTTTTGGGAAGCTATAGTTTCCCCCGCAGGTCATTAGGTATAAATTTAAGAGCCGAAAAACACGTTCAACTAATATTTGAACTCCAATATTACTAATTTAAAAAATTTTTAATATCAACGTTTTAATTTACTTAGTAATTAGCTTGTAGTACAAACATTAGTTTTGAGCACAACCTTTAAAAGCCTCTGACAATTCGACTCTATTTTATGTAGAATGCGGAAGCATGTTCATTTCGGATGAAGAAAATGTTCGCCAATACTCTTTGATTAACTTTACCTTGTAAGTTAAAAAATTGAAACAATTTTAAATTCATATTTAGGTATGTACACTTGATGAAATATAGAATTGAAAATAATACTTTATTTTAATCGGAGTTCAGTAAACAAATATTTGAATACCAATTCCAATTCCAAAAATTTTTTTGAATGCGATTTTGAATTAAAATACGTCTTGGGAATTATTTGGAGTTCCAATATGAATTAAAATCCTCAAATGTTCGAATACAATACCGATACCGATTCCGATTCCCATCCTTGGTTTAGACGTTTATACAAGTGAACTTTATAAGTTTATAAAGTTTTGCACCACTCAAATAGTTGAAATGAAATAGATTACAGTATTACAGTGTATATTTAGGGAATAGAGAACGACGAGCTGATGTTAGGGCATATTTGAAAGAATATTCTGATCAAGCCTACTTATTCGGGGAAACGTAGACCTGCGAATGCGTAGAACATTTTTCAAAGCAACAGCAGAACAACTTGCATTTACAAGCAAAGCTGCTGTCTAAGTAATCACAGAATTCAGGAGTTTAACTACCGCTAACTGGGTTATAGGAGAAGCTGTTTTACGTTTGGTAAGTACCAACAGACCTTTGAAGAAGGTCTTAAGGTACTGATTAGTATATAGTTGTTTGCTTCTTTTTGGGTGTCTAAGTAATTTTTAATAAGCGTAGTTTACAACAGCACAACGTATGTTAACTTATTAAATTTTAGTTATTGAAGGTTTGTTCATTGCAAGTTGACACTAAGTATAATTTGTTATGCATATAATTTTTACCATTATTTTTAAATGGAAAATATTAATATTATGGAAAACTTTGTAGGTTTGACGAGACGGAGAAACTCGATATAAGCAAAAAAGCGATATTTGGCATCCCTTTTAAGTTTTCCATTTGTATTTGCAATACTCGCGTGCATGAATAAATTGTATGGGTTTTCTACAAAATATGCCAAGATAAAACATATTTATCCCGCATGGAAAATGCTGTTCACAATTGTTAACAAAACGTCCTGTTCAAAACAGGACCACTTTCGTAAACAAACAATTGTGAACAACGAATTGTGCATTCAATATTGTGAACAAAGTGTGTGCACAAAGTGCGGTTCTCAAAGTTACTTGCACAAATAACGGTCCTCGTACCTGAACGCAAAATTGTGTTTATAAAAAATAATATAATGAGTAAGAAGTTATAGCGATGATTATGGTATGAAGATTATTTTAGTAAAATGAAAATGCATAATGAAAATCAAAAAGGCGATTTCTGACAAATATCTTGTTTATTGCATCTTGATTTTTAATTGTTTTGACAAAATAAGAATTTAATTACCCTTACAATTTTCCTCTCGAAGCAATTTATTTAATGAATCCACAATTCGGCTCCTTTGCACAACGTACTCACTGACTTGACCTCTTCTGCAGCTGCTCGGTAACGGCTTCAAGTTGTAAGTGTTCAGGCAGTACTCTACAAAATTAGAACAAATAATTGAAGAATTAAACGGGCATTAAACATAAATTAATATACCACATATTTCATCTTTTATTCCATAATACGAAATCGACACATGAAGTATTACATTAATCAAATACCTATTAGAGCATCCCGCTTGATCCCGTCCACAGACGGTAAAACTGGAGCAGATTTATTTGCATTACAGGTTCTTCCAAAAAGCGAACAACCCTTCATTTCGTCAGGTTTAAAAAGCTGCCGAAATAGACTTCGTGCCAAGATTGTTGGAGTTTTAGCAGTTAATTTTGCTGCAGCCAGTGTTGTTTTCTCCATGTATACTCCGGTACCGACTGTAATTTCGACATTATCCTGAAAATAAACCGGAGTACATTAAGATTAATCGCAATGCAATTTACATTCGTATCTGAGTCAATAGTTACATATATTAAAGTGATGGCGCAGTATACCTCGGAAGTTGCAAGATTCTGTTGTTCCTTTAATTCCTGGATTTGGCGTTTAAGCATCTTTGCGCACTCTGTGAAACAATATTATATTTCAAAGTAATTAATTCTTGTCGTGAGCTAACTAATTTAAGCAATACCTTACTTAATAACATGCAACGGCTGACCTTTATGTTTTTGCGAAATAGCTTTCCACTTTGCCACTTTTGCTGTTAGTTTTGCTATAGTCTCCTGGGGATCCTCGACTTCGTTTTCACAGTTTTCATTGGAATTTAGGGTTTCTGGAATAGCCTGAGGCGCTAAGACAGCGGAACAGATTTCCTGTAAATGTAAACATGTTGTGAAAACTGTAGTAACAGCTAATTGAAAGAAACAAAAGTCAAGCGGGGTCAAATTTTTGAATTCCGGAAATATCATTAATCGTGGCAGCATAATGTGTATAGTAGAATTTTAGAATAATCAAATTATCATGCCGGTTAAACGTAATCATAATTATATAGCTTCAAGCGGGAATAATTATTAATAATAAAGGGACAATTTCATTTTGTTCATATTAACACAATAGTTTTTCGTTATAATTGTTTCCAATAGGATAAGCATTTACGTATTGGGTAATCTAAATTTATCAATCATATCTAATCAATTTGAGGTAAATATGGTGTTTTCCGAACTTTCTGAGCCATTAGATTCAGAGTTCATCTATTTATGCTTGAATAATTATTTTAATATTTTAATTTGCAGAAACCTTTAAATAAATTTAAAATATGAACCTTGTCAACTTGGTCGTTCAGTTTTTGAACTTTCTGTATCCGCATGGTAGAAGGACCAGGTTCATTAAGAATCTTGCGTTTGTTCAGAATTGCAGCAATCCTTCCGGCAGCTGAATTCCCCATTATAGAAGATTTGTCAGTAGTAAAATTGCTTCCATCACACTCAGTCAAATTGGAACATCTGTCATTCATTTCAGTTTGAGAACCTGCGAAACAATTGACATGTATTAATGGCATGAAAATATTCTAGGCAATAAAAATTAATCTTGAAATTTGTTTTGAAATAATGACACAAATATAAGAAGTTTATAAAAGTAACTTAAAACTCACCAAATCCACGCACTTTAACAGAGTAAATCCGCCGGCCCCAAAAAACTTCCACAGTTTTTTCTGGTAATTCAGCTTTTAATTCTCTCAATTTCTTGTCCACTATTTTGTCAATGGAAATTACTGCAAATTTGTTCCGATTACTACTGAATTCTACTAGTACAAACCCCATTCTTTGAAAAGAAATTCTACGAAATTTTAGCAAATTAATTTTTAACAAGCGCACAGTGTTACAAGTAATTACTAATGGTGGAGCATGTGAATAATTGATTTGGGTATGGTGAGTAACGGAAAGGCTTGAAGACATGTAATAAGTTTGAAACGCTACAAAAACGTGGGAGTGCATCCAATGCTGTCACATTTACTATATGGACATGGCATGTACGGTGACAAAGTTAGCACTGTAGTTGAATGCAGAACTAAGCGGTAAAAATATTTGCAACATCGCAAATCAAGTATTATTTTCCAAAATGAGCGCTAAATTATTTTCATGGAATGGGCGCCAACAGTTTCCAATTCCCAATGTTTTCGTTCTGTAATAGATTTACTTTGTTTTGTTAATTTTCTGAAAATTAATTACTCCTCTGACAAATATCAAAACATCCCAATGAAACAAAATAAACGATTCGAAAATAATCTTTTTAAAAAGCTCCCAAGACGAAAAAGGCGTCAATTAATTCGGGTAATTAAAAAACACCAATATTTCATATTTTGTTCAAGGGTCATTTTTTTCCCATTTATTACTATTTACTTCATGAACTTCATCAGGATCTTCACAACGGGGTCGCCTTAAACTTCACTGATATCTTTACATTACCTGTCACGGAGGGATCCGTCAGCGAAAGTACGGTGGTGGGGGATCGGAGTAACTACTTTCAGGTAATAACTATTTACTTAAAATGTTGTCTGCAACGAATTAAAAGTTCCGACATAAATAATACTCATATTTACAAAATATAGAAGAGGAAAATACAGATATTTATGGTCAGCATTTATACTCAATAATTCCTCTCTTCCCATTTTAAATACTAAATTGATTTTTCCATCAATTCGATCGTAAAATTCGATTACGCAACCAACAAAATATTTTATTTCAATTCATCAAGACTGGGACAAACTTTTACCAAATATGTATAATTTCACAATATACTATATTACATTAACCAATTTCAGAAACCTAATGAATATTCCCCGGCTGAAGTGCCAACGTGTGCTGGAGTTAATGCGGAGTCAATTGAATTCCAGAATTCCATCAATTCAGAACAAGATAATGAGGTAATTATATGACCATTTCCCCCTGATTTTCTGCAAATAATTGCATCAGATAATAAAATCCAAAATCTTCGTGCTTTTACAGAAATGTTTTATACATCCGTACTGTGAACTATCGCCTGAAGAAAGCAATTTGATCATCACAGCATTTGCATTAAAACACAATCTGACGAAAGTTGGAACGGAAGACTTATTGACATTGCTTGCCCTGCATATGCCAAGAGACTCCTTTCTGCCATCAAGTTTTTATTCGTTAAGGAAAGACTTAAATGTCGATCAGACTTCTTGTACTACCCACTATATTTGTTCAAATTGTAAAGCCTACGTAAATGCGGAAGATTCGTTCTGCGAAGAATGCAATTTTCAAATTAATGTCGCCGATTTGAGATCCAGCAACAATTATTTTTTTACTTTCAACCCGGCAGTCATGTTGAAAGAAATTTTACAGAGTGAAGCCGTTGCAGATAATTTAGCTGCTAACCTAAGAAGACGCAATTTAGAGAATACTACGCATGTGGAGGATATTGTACATGGACGCTGTTACAAAGCCCTTCATCTCGGTGAGCAAGACTTTTCTTGTTCCTTGAACACTGATGGAATATCGCCATTTCGCTCTTCAAAATTCAGTCTAACTCCTGTTCTTATATCTATAAATGAGCTCGACTACAACATACGAAGAACAAATACAGTGTTGGCAGGCTTATGGTTCAGCTCAGAAAAACCGAATTACAATGCTTTTCTGAAGCCCATCGTCGACGAGTGCAATAAATTAAGCACACATCCAATTGAATGGTCAGCTAATAACTACATATTTTCAAGTTTTGTGTATTTTCCTATATTTGTCGCCGATTCAGTTGCCCGATGTGCTGTTCAAGGTATGAATCAGTTTAATGGGGCTTTTGGTTGCCCCTGGTGCAATCAAAAGGGGGAGACATGCTGGATTACACCAACCACCCATAAATGGATTTACCCACCCACTTGTACTATGGACTTACGAACTGAAGAATCATTTTTGGCAAGTCTGGAAGCATTAGCGGAGTCGCTGCAAAACGGCTCATGCAGACAAAAGCACATTAATGGTGTCAAATTTGCATCCCCATTGTTGACTCTGAGAAAATTCAACATTGTTGATGGTTTTGCTTACGATGTGATGCATTCAGCTTTTTTAGGGGTGTCCAAAATGTTCACATTATTGTGGATCGAGTCTTCCAATTCATCCGCACCGTACTACATAGGCAACAAAGTCAAACGTATGGAGAAATTACTTTTAAATGCAAAGGTGCCGTACGAATTTGATAGAACGCTGCGCTCATTTTCAACGATCAAATACTGGAAAGCTTCCGAGTGGCGCTCTTGGACATACGTTTGTTTTAGCATCACAAAAGGGTTCCTACCAGACGTGTATAGAAAACATTTTTTGAAGTATGCAAATTCAATCATGCTGTTATCTGATGAAAAAATTACCGAACTTGATTTTCTGCACGCCCAAGATCAGTTGCATAGTTTTGTGTATCAAGCCAAAAATTTATATGGTATGAAATGTTGTACTTTTAACTTGCACATACTTTTGCACGCTACGAATTGTGTCAGAAATTGGGGGCCGCTGTGGGCCTATTCCGCATTTCAATTCGAAAACTTCAACGGAATTTTATCCTCTATGTTTCGGAGTAGCCAACAAGTCCTAACACAGATCCGATCAAGATTCTTGGAACTCATGGCTTTAAAGCATCATGGAACCCGGCGAATTGAAAACCCTGTTGTGCTGGAATATTTTCAGTCATTGTTGTCCTCGCATCGATTTATGCATTCAGCATGTAAGACTAACGATGGCTGCGTGTTTCTAGGCCCGAGTAAAGATTATATATTTTCGGATGAAGAGAAGATTAAACTAGCTCGAATTAAAATTACGTGCGCCAAAGGACGGAGCTTTAGAAAATGCATAATACATGGTAAAATATTTTGCACTGAAGAGAACGCAACGACCAAACGGAACAACGCCATTGTTGCAACAACAGAAAACAAGTTTTTTGTAGTTAGGAAACTTTTATATGTTGAATTTTGTGGAATTAAGCAAGGTTGCGCAATAGTTAGCAGAATCAATGTGTTTTACCCTGAGCCTGCAAGCTCATATTTGATTTCAGTTAGAAGTATTAATTCAAGAATGGACATAATAAGCATTACGAGTATTCAGAGGCAGAAGTTTTTTAATTTGTATAGCTTAAGCTCTGAGTTGAAGTTTTTGATCCGGCTTCCAAACATTGTTGAATTAGAATAAGCAGCAAATCAGCTATGAAGGAATAAATACATCACGAGCAAAATAATTGTGCTCATATTTATGTGCTCATTATATTGTCTTCAGTTTGTTTACAAATGTGCACCAACTAAATTACAAATAACTACTGTGAAGCTTTGTGCACAAATTTTGGGTAGAAATTTGATTTGAGCAGAATTGTGCAGCTAATTTCCATGCGGGATGATTACCGGTGACATTGCATTTAAATTATACGTGGGTACATATAAGGAATGTCGATTGAAAATGCCCTCGCATATATGCCTGCCAAGCTGAATATGCCCAAAATGCCCGCCAACGTGACATATTTTTGGGCATATTGGCATATTTGGTAAATGCCCTGAATTGGGGCATTTTCGGCAGGGCATATTCGACATTTTCGACATTTGTAGGCATATTCACCTGGGAATATTCTTCATTTCTGGTAGGTAAAACTCAGTTATACAATCGAGCCAAAAATGCCACTATTCAATATTGAAATGAAATCCTATTAAAGGCGTGCATGGCAATTTTGTTTAAATGTGTTATATTTCAAAAGATACTCGCTGTGTATCATACAGACGCTTTATGTTGAATTATTGACGAATGCAATTTTGTTGCATTTTGTATAAAGTTAATCAGAAGACGTGAAAAATAAGTGACGAATACGTCATCAACAAACCCTCCCCATCAGAACTTGGATTTGTATAACTTTCATCCTCTGTAGCAGTGCTCGGCCACCAGCGTAAATAAAATTTCTCAAATTTTCAGACCAGTGCTTCGAGGTTGGCATAGTTTATTGCGTTCCAAAATGTGATTTTTGTCTAGTAATAACAATGATTAGACGTTTTAAAAACTACAACTCCTACAATTGTCTACTGACCAGATTTATTTACCTGTGTGCTAAAACCGTCGAGTAATCGTTTTTAGTTATAACGATGTGAGCGGGGTAGTGTGCAGTAGTAGCAAGTGGAAGTAGTAGCAGCAACCAATAACGTCTGGAAAAGGTAATCCCCCCGAAAATTTGAACTGAATATGCCCAAAATGCCGAATATGCCCAGGAATGAAAATGCCCAAAAGGCCCGTGCCGAATATGCCCAAAATCTACGTATTTGCCTAAAGTTGAAAATGCCCAAAATGCCAGATGCCTACTATGCCATGGCATTTTCAAATCGACAATCCCTAGGTACATACTACACTAATAGGATTTAATTAACAAAGCAGGTCAAACTCAAGTCCATTACAAAACGACCATAAGAATAGCAGAGACAAATTCCGGTATTACAGCCGGTTTCGGTTGGCATTATCATCACATTATGTTACAAATTGTTACTATTCTGTCACTAACAAACATTCATATGGTGCATGCAACCAGATTATCCTTTCTTATTATTGACCACTTCCTGTCCGTTGATTTAAACCTTCGCGCGTTTGTAGTACACATTGAAGCTTCGCGCGTTTGTGATTCAATGGCATCGCCATGAAGCAATGCCAAAAGGTTGTTTACTATTTCACTACATAGCCCAACAAGCCGGTGGTATATTACAGCAAGCAAACCGAGAAGCACAGCGAGCTGAAACTCTGTCGCAGAGGAGAGCTGTTTCAGCTCGCTGTGCTTCTTGGCTGTATACCACCTGCTTAAAATACTGCAATCTGATTATTTTGTCAAATCGAAGCCGAAAGGGCACTATGATCTATCATTCAAACTAAATATACTTTCTAATTTCCCAGACCTTAAAAGAAAGAAACCTTGAAAAGAGGAGAATTTTAGTGACTGAACTTTGTACGCATAAGTGTGGGATTCCTGTTAGGGAAAATCAAATGGAATTGAAAGTACTTATTGTAACACTTTATATTTACGTGAGTTAATTTCTCAAATACTGTATTGCTGAAGTAACTTATTTGCTCACATTTTTTAATTACAAGCCTTAGCATCCACATTTGATCTTTATATCCCCTAAACATATCATTTCGGAAATAAGGATTGATTTGTAGGAACCATGAATTTCAGTGACTATTGCACGTGAAACGTGTTGCGCTACTACGAATTCCTTTAATTTTTCCTATTTTAAATAATCAGTGCATCCAGTGACGGAGACATCAGTTGCAGTATTACGGTACAACCGAGCTGTATACAAATTATAATAAAATGATAAAAAATCATTATTTGATCAGCACGTTGTGCTGATCCACTAAGGGGCGAAGCACCATACAATGATGCAACAGCAAGATTTAATAACAACGGAATGGTGGTATTAAATTGATCAAGCGATTAGTTAAATTCTACGTGTATAGCGAAATACTGAGTTTGGGAGAGCACCTTGTTGGGCCGGAGCATTGTACAATTATTTTTGATGATGTAATGTTTACGACGAATTGTTAGTCTTACAATTAATAGTTCACGTGTCTTATATGAGATTAATTTTCCCGGCGAAGCGGGCTATTAACATTAAGCCTTCTCGACAGGCCTTAATACGGGATCTACAGCAATTTACTATAGGACTTAAGTTTTTGTACGCTCACAATTCTCAAGTACTTGCCCCTGTGAAGCACAGGGCTTTTACTAGTTCCAATTAAGATGCACAATACCTTGTGTTGTAAACACGTACTTTTAATTTTGTACAAGTATACTTGTAAAATAAAGGCACATCATGTTAGCTCTGACATAAAAGAGAAAACACGACAAATCCTTTTAGTCTTCCAAAGTAATATAAGCTACTGGATTGCAGTCACAATGTAGTACAAATGACATAATTTTGCAGGGCAAAATGAAACATTTTTAACTACACCCGAAATTGTGAAACCATTTTTTCAGTATAATGCATTCCACGTATAGTGATTCCCAATTGATTGCAAAAAAGCTGCCAATAAACAAGGAGCCAATATATCTTACTACTACAATCGAATCTCCTTATAGCGTCTCTCCCTATAGAGTCACTCTCCCTATAAAGTCATCCTGGGATTTTCCCAAGCTGTATTATATGATATTTTCCACCCTTATAGCGTCACTCGTTATAACGTCAGTTCCTTTATCAAGTCGTTTTTTATAGCCGTAGGGTGATATGCGAACGCTTATTATGTCATGTTGACTTTACAAAACGTCAAACCTTGCTAAATTACTTACATACAATTGCTGTCATTTTTACTCGACTCTACAATGTCACTATAACTGCACTGGCTGATGCGGCGCCGTTATAAAAGATTGGACGAAATGTATTAACGTCAGGAATTTTCAAATAAAATGCACTCGAAAAGCAGCAACAGAATTCAAGCTACTCAACTCAGCCCGAATGATCGTTTCATGTTTTGAAACTACATGCGAAGAGTCAACGGTAATTATTGCACATTGGTTTAACTCATGGCAATGCCAGTAATTGTCAATTATAATATTTATTCATAATTTGAAATGGTGAATTGTAAATATATATAGCAAGCGTGTTTCACGTCATTAAGTAAGCCTCATCCATGAAAATCCAAATTTCCCAGCTTTAATGTTTTTTTCGCCTCAACTAAAGAACTGATAGTTCAGAAATTAATTGTTTACTGCAAACTTTTGTAAATGAGCTGAGAAACTTGTGCTGCATTGGAAAGATATTTTTTGTAAGTTTGCTTGATATTTTCATTTCATAAATGTCAGCAGTCAGACAAATATTTTCATGATTTCTTTTGAAGTATCCCTACGAGTAAATGCTCCTTTAAAAATAGGCACACATCGATTACTCGGACGCTGATCCTGGTCGTGTCCTGTATTTTCAATTCCAATTGGGTCGCATCATTGCCTCAGGACGAAAATACCAGAAATCTCTTCATGCAAGTGAGTAGAACTCCGTAGCATTTTTATGTATATAAATATAGATAATTTTATCAATTAATGTTTTGAGTTATGTTTAGTCTCGCAGAAATATAATGCAATATGGAATTATTCGGCAATGATTTTAAATTAAACATTATTTAAGAAAATATTGGTGGCTGTTTATAGATTGTTGTATTAATTTTTAGTTAGACATCTCTAAAATCTGTGAGTTTATAGTTGCTTGCATACACGCTGAACATGGTGAATAAATTTTAGACAATTCTGTCTCTGGCAGTGCTCTCAGTTAGACATCATTACTTATTCTTTTCTCATAATTTTGTCTCTAATGGTGTACAGTACTTACTTTTTACTTACTCGCGGGCTTCATGGTAACTACCTTACTTACTAATTACTCTCTCAAAATATCATGTCGGAGCGTAATACTTAGTGGCATTTAGCACTTAGCATTTATTGGTCCAGGGGTTGAGCATTCTTTCACACAAATGTACCATTTTCATGGTAGAAAATCAATTGTTCAAATCTAATACATTTTAAATCATTTCTACGAGCACGTCCTTTATTAATAAGTTTGGAAAATAGACGTTCCGTAGTTAAAGTTGATGCTGAACTAGGTTTTGAATCAAAACATGTTGAGGTGGAACACTTTCCTTCCTATCTAGTTCCTCCACAACAATACTCTCTTTTGCAGACCATGAATTAGTTACATCAATGTTCATGTTTAGCCTTAATACAATTTAAGTGGGATCTTATGTGCTTTTTATTAAAATTACGTTCACACGTCTTTGGTGATGTTGCTACCGATTCGAGTTTAACGAGTTCAATCGTCACATTTATTGTAAAAGACGCATTGTTTGCCGCTGTTTTATACATACCTAACAATGGACCCTTTTCTCCTGCCACACTCCGATCGGCATGATATGCACATGTATGGAAAGCCCGTGCTGAGAGCTTTCCAATGGTGTACATATTATGGCTGTATGGGCTTTGGATTTCGCGCAAATCAGTCATAAAGTTTTGGTGAGTGGAATATAGCCTCAAATAATTCTGCTCCTTCCAAGAAGTGGTGGCGTGGCGCAGCGTACAGAGTGCAGAGCGTTGGTGCTCTTTTGCACTCGGGTTCACATCCACCATGGAGCATATACTTTTTGTCATTTTTTTGCAATCAAATGCATATAGTTTTTTTTTGTTTCATAATACGCATTAATTTGAATACATAATTCCATACAATTCATTTTGATATTGTACCAACAGTATATATTGAAAATGCCCTTCATAATATGCATGTAATAGAACGCGCCATATGATGCAACGTTTTAAGGCAAAACTTATTATTGCTTGAGCCTGTTGAAGTTGAACGGAATGGTGTACTACATAATTACTTGTAACATTAATTTGAAAAACTCATGGAGGCTCAAGTTAATCCTCACAATGTTTCAAAAGAATTTGATAGACTAGTGAATGAAAACCTTGATTTTGACAAAGATGAGAGCTTAAAACCCGCTGATACTGTCGTGGCACAATTTTTGTTTGACAAGTTTGCCAAAATAACTTGTAAATATGACGTGAAAGAGGCGATAGAAAATTTTTCAGCAAGTGATGGTAAGTTCTTACGCGTTGATTAATTTAATATTGAAATATCGCATTTGCATTAAAACTTCAAAATGAGATATTAAAGAACAGCCTACAATTGGAAAAAATGGCAAAATAACTCATACGTTACGTCAAATTATTTATTGTAGAGAGATTGCAACGCTATTTAGGACGTGAAGCTGGAAAATATGAAGAAGACTGGGAAGAAAAATCGGAGAGAGTTGATCCTGCTTGGATATACGTGGATGAAACCGAAATAATTGAAAGAGAAAGTGATCCTAGTTATGTCCCCTTAAAAAGAAAAATTAATGTTTTACAGTTTTGCGCTAATGAAGGTAAGAATTGGAAGTTTGACGCCCTTCGTAGAAGATTCCCGGATCTGAAGGACAGATCGTACATTGCACGTTGGAAACAACAGGTTTAAAAAACAATAAAGTATTCGCTCTAACTCATATAAGGGGCAGTGGTAAAAACATTTGAAACAATTCTGTAATTTTCACGGACATGTTTGAATGCTTTCATTTGTTTGAACTACTGCCTGCATGTTTACAATTAGTTTTAAAGAGCCTTATGCGTACTACAAAGATGGTTTTTTTATATACATTACATTGTTTTGTATCTACATGATAGCTTTGCACAAATTATTTTCAGGTGGTCCAGGGAGGAACAAAATATGAAAAATACGAAGAAATTGATGAATTTGTTTGGTCTATATTTCAAAATACCCGAGCAAATTACAGAGCTGTGAGAGATATTGATCTTCGGGTTTGGGCTTTAGAAAAGTCTCGACAATTTCAGGAATTTTCATTCAAAGCAAGCCAGTCATGGGCTGAAAATTTTAAGCGAAAACATAAAATTTCCAGCAGAAAAATACAGAAAGTTGTCAGTCAAAGGGAAATTACAGACGCAAAAATACTGCAAGAAAATGTCAATAAATTTCGGGTGGAAGTAATGAAGGAAGCTCCGAAATATGGTGCAAATTATGTGTGGAATACAGATCAAGTTGGAATCAACTACGAAATTCTGCCCACAAGGACACTGTCGTACAAAGGAGAACGAACCACATTTGGTTTTGGATTTTCCCCTAAAAATAAGGCTACTCATTCATTCACTGTTCAACCAATTATAAGCCTTGAAGGGAAAATAATTGGGGATTTTCTTGTTTGCCTGCAAGAACCTTCTGGAAAACTTGGCCCTAAAATTCAAGAAAATATTTTTTTAGCCCCAAATTTAACAATCACTTGCAGTGCGTCTGGAAAACTTACCAAATCCCACGTTGAATATTTTTTAGACAAAGTTGTCATTCCCCATGTTGATAAGGAAGTGTTATTTACTTTTAATCATTGGTCAGCTCAACTCGACGCTGATTTGTATACACGCAGGTTTGGAGTTAACAGAGTTCCAGAAGTCAAGCTCATTATAATCCCAGAAAAATGTACTTCACTCTGTCAGCCTTGTGACACGGGATTCAATAGAGAAATGAAGTATATTTTGAGAGAAATTCATTCTCATGCAACCCTTCATTCGGAAACTATTGAACCTATTAGTGACAGAAATAATTGTATAAAAGCTATTTCTTTGGTGCATTTTATTTTGTCATCCCCAAAATTTATTCCAGTAATTAGGCATGCCTGGTTCCAAGCTGGACTTCTAGAAGAGGAACCGACATTTAAAAATGTTCGTGATATTTGTTTTCGATTTATGAAAACAAAATGCGATCATTGTGATCATAAGCCATTTATATGCTGCAGCTGGTGTGACAACACAATATGTTTTGAAGAATTTTTCCACGACTACCATGTTATGGTATGTAGCAAGAGTCCATTTTTACAAGCAGATACGTATACTGGTTTCAAACCTACTTCAGCTGTAACATCTAACTCGGAAAAAGAGTCGGAAAATGTAGTGTTACCTGATGTACAAAACCAGGTAGAAGTTCCTCAAGTAACCCCAAAAGCTTCGGGAAGAAAACCATCCCGCGGAAGAGCTTTGCAAAGAGCTAATAAAACTAGACCTACCCCTAAAGAATAAAATCTCTCTGAAGGGTATTTACAAGTGGAGGAATCACCGGCCGTAGAAGCTCGATCAGAACCAGGTTTACCATGCATTCGTGGGGCTCAAAAACGAGGACGAGGTCGTCCAAGAGGTTCAAAAAGAAATGAGTAATTGTCAAATTCTTATAAGGAATTAAATTGGATGCAAATTTCAATACGAAATCTACATCTAGTACCCCAATGATATCGTTAAACAAGTTGATTAGTATTTGTTAGCCTGATTTTACGAACAATATTTATAAACATTAAAAATTGTTTTTCCAACATTTATTTGGAACAGTATATTGTACAGAGCGAAAAATGGTAAAAAAAATGACAAAAAGTATATGCTCCATGGTGGATGTGAACCCGAGTCCATGTGTAGCGTAAGAGTGCAAAAGAGCAACTACGCTCTGCACTGTGTACGCTGCGCCACGCCACCACTTCTTGGAAGGAGCAGAATTATTTGAGGCTATATTCCACTCACCAAAACTTTATGACTGATTTGCGCGAAATCCAAAGCCCACACAGCCATAATATGTACACCATTGGAAAGCTCTCAGCACGGGCTTTCCATACATGTGCATATCATGCCGATCGGAGTGTGGCAGGAGAAAAGGGTCCATTGTAAGCCATATTAAGTCATAGATATTGCAGGAGAACATTTTGTCTATGGTAGTTTCTCAAGTAAAGAATTGATTACTTACTCAATACTTACGTTTCGATACTTTGAAGTTTGCCACATTTACTCATTACGTACTCATACTCGTGGATGTGTACGAATACACACATACTCACTTACTCATTTTATGAAAAATTCGAGTAGTGAGTAAAATTAAGAGCACTGGCCTGAGGAACAAAACTGACCTGGTTTTTCAAAGGTTCTTTCTCCATGTTCTTTCTTGATTTTTCCGACAGATTTTAAAAAACGGTGTCTTCGATTAAGCGTCGGCCTTTTATTTTAAAAACGAAAATGAATATAATTTCCAAATTAGAATCTGGTAAGAAAACGACGTCATTGGTGAAAGCAATGAACATTCCTAGAACAACAATCAATAGAATTTGGAATTCCGGAGAAAAAAGAATTTCAGTCAAAAAATTCCGAAGATCTCAAAACTTCGCAAAGTTGAATTCGAGGATATCAATGAAGCATTGCTAAAATGGTCCAACTTTCAGCGTGATCGCAATGTACCCCTTGATTGACTGGTTTTGTTACGAAAAGCCGAGGAATTCGCAAAACGTTTCCAGTAAAATTCCTTTAAAAGCAGTCAGGGTTGGTTAAGCGAATGGAAAACTATTAAGGTATACTATTCAGTTTAAACTATTACACGGCGAATCGGCCGAAGTCGACCAAACCGTTGTCAGCGAATGGTTAAGAAACGTGTACCAAATAGTTTCTAGAGAATACAGTGCCGAATACAATTTTCATTCTGACGAGACCGGACATTTTTCAAGGCACTTCATGACAAGGCAATCGAATATATGAAGAAACCCTGCAAGGGCGGTAAACGTTCGAAAGAAAGATTGCCAGTTTTGTTGTGCAGTAACAACGACCGGAGTTTAAAACTAAAGCCCCTAGTCATCGGGAAGTATCAAAATCCCAGATGTTTCCAGAAAATCACAAAACCGATCTTCGCTCCCAGTTACATATTATGCTAATGCTAAAGGATGGATGATTGGCCAGGTTATTATTAATGATAGATGATTTGCATGCAATATTTTCAAAATCGTTAAATTACTGTTACAATGTCCTGTTAATACTTTAAGTAGCAATTCACTGTCGTAATCTTAGATGTTCCCGGAATGGTTGCAGAAGTATTATAAGTACACGAAACAGAAGAAACGAAATAATTCACTTTTGATTGATAACTGTGGAGCACATCCAACCAATGTTTAATTGGATATAAAAAATGTTGTTTTTATGCCGCCTAATATGACATTGGTTTTGCAACATCTTAACCAAGGAATTATTAGCGAAGCAAAACGTTATATCGGCAGGCTGCTTATTCAAAAACTCATTAGACATCCCTGACTCACGATCCTAAATAAAGAATTCTATTTTAATGCTTCGTGGCGCGTTGTAAAAAGTGCTATCGAAAATTGCTTTCAGAAGGCATACAAATTGGATGAAAAATATAAGGACATCGTTTTTATTATTGGACCAGAAATTAATTTTGATGCTATTTTTATTTCAGACTTACAAACTTAAAAACTTGCTCAAACTGTTTATAATAATTACTCATCTATGATAGCTGTGGTTATTCCTGGCTGGCGATGTATGAGTGAGGCACATGTGAGTTTAAATGGTAGAGTAGTTATCAGCAAGGATTTTCCGCGGCGGAGATTCGGTTTACATATGTATATGTAATTTAATGAGGTAAAGCTAGGACACAAATGTATGTTGTTAAGCATAATTTAACGATTGAGTTGTCACGCAACGTCACAGATACTCGGAGCTTCTGATTAACCAAGTATAGTACATTTATGTAGTACACGTTTACATTTCTCGTGACGTCGTGCTTTTCAAAAGCCGTTTAAACCAGCCAAAATACTACTTACTATTCTGAGACGCCAAACCCGTCTCTTTCTTCACCATGCTTATTTAATTGGTATTTTTCTGCTTACTTGCACATTATATTGTTGTGCATGTCCTTGAAGATCAGCAACTGGAAATTTACTGGAGGAACAAAATGCTAAAAAATAAATGGCCTGCCACTGATTTTTGATCGCATGTTTATATGTGCCGTAGATACACATGGGAGTATGTTTTACATATAGAGTGGCGAATATTTGAAATCGAATTGCACATACAAACAGTAACAATAATCCTGGTGCATGTGGTCCATCCCTAGGAACACAGACTTCCCTGCTGCTATGTATCTGACTATGTATGCAGTTCATTGCATGTTTTTCGATTAGGACCTGCATATATATTTGCCAATGGTTTTTTCTCCTTCTTAAAAACTAAATTTAGTTGGTTTCCAGCTTTTAGAAGAGCCTGTTGGACTAGAATAAATAACTACCGTTCGACAAAATGCTTCCTATTACTTTCTATTCGCTCTTTATAGTTTGAAACGGTGATACTAGCCTTCGTGATACACTCTAAATAAACTAGAAATCTGCGAACTGTCGACATGGTAATGCCGCAGGTGTAATTAGTCAGTGTAATGGAATCTCGGGAGATATTTGTACACGACAATTTCTTCAGCAATCCTAACCACGTTGGTCAACCAGACGCATGTAATCTCAAGTTTTATTCCCAGTGCAATATAGCTGTTTGACTAATAGTCAAGTTTGGTTTGACGTCGGCATGGTTTTCCTGCAAGTAACTGCATATGGAAGTGTGCTGATTGTCAGCATCTATGCGCATTTTATGGATAACAAAGCTAGGCGAGTCTTCGTACATAGAGCAGATGTGGATGGACAATTATTATGCCCTAAACTTATACTAATTTCCTGCAAATTCAAAATCATGGCGTTGTGCGGTAAAGTCGTAACGAGTGATTTACTAATTTTGTGGAATATTGGTGAAGATTGCATGCATTTCCAAGTTACTTGGATCGTTTTTATGTGTACATATGCATGTATATGTCACCACCTGTTAGATTAAAATTCCAAAAATTATGTCTAATATGTACTGTAGATGAGTGAACCAAGATATGTAAGATTTTATAAAATTCAGCAACTTTTAATAACACTGATATTGTGTTGGTATAAAAAATATATTGCACATTTACAATGCAGGATTTCCCCGAAGGGTTTCTAATTAAGTATACGTTTCAGCAAATGACTTGGACGTGTTTCGGACGACCGAAAGTTTCAACTAACGTCCGAACCTTCCGTATCGCGTCGAGTCGGCACTTGACCAAGGACTCCATGCCCGGCTCTCACTATTGAACATAAACAAGAAACGTGATTAGTAAAATGACACAATTATTCTGGCAATCACTCATGATTAGCCGCACAATATCATGTAAGGTGTTCTTACCGGTAATTTGTCATTGGACCCTCAGAGAGATACGGCATAGGCCCGTCCATTAAAGGCATTCCGAAAGGTAAAGCGCTCAAAACTCCCAGCAAGGTCAGGATAGTGATGAGGCCCAGAAACAGTGATACGACTGAAATCTATGAATGAAAATATTATGTATTAGCAATCGCGTATTCCAAAATTCACCCGCACTTATTTTTCGAAACGTTTCCAGAATGTGAAACTCGATTAAAGAACAGGTTCTCACCGATTTCATGGTTGATTGTCTGGTCTTGTTATATAAACGGATGTTCAATGATTCACAACTTTTACTTGGTTCTGTGTTCCGTGCGTTAGCTTGGAGTGTGTGTGGCAAGCTGAATAAGCTTTAGGAAACGCTGCCATTTATACAAGCCATTATCTCAAATGTCATACAGCGTTCCTTTTCCCTGGTCACATGAGATGATAAGCTCGTTTTGTTTCTGATAAGTGCTCTGGCTAAACCTGAACAAATTATCGGAATTACAAGAACCAGAATAACCAGATTTCAAGTCGTAATGACGTGTTCGTGTTTCAGCATTTACTTAATTCTCGTGTCATGTACATAGTAAGCATGAATAAGACGTGCAATAAATAAATATACACCCGTGGTGTTCCGTTGGGAAACCATTTGTTTTCAACAATATTTTTGTTTTTGTGTATAACTGAATACTCCACCCAATCTTAGAGTCGAATTGTCTTTTGGGCGTTCGGAGCATTTCCCTTAAGTTGGCTCTCCTTGACTGTAGCAGCACATGGTTGACGATACACGACCGTGCATTGGCGTTTAGAGAAACAACTACTATTTTCACGGATAACCATTTAATATCCAAAACTATAATTGCTAAAATGCAATAATTGCGTAGCACTACCGACACAATGTATGGCGATGGAGCCATTTTTACCATAGTCAGCAAAATGGACAGAGCCGCTCTCTGATGTCAAGCATAAGGCGGTGCAATTATTTAATTTCTCGGAATCGTAGTGTGTGTTTTCATACCTATGTTTTAATTGTAGTTATGGAAACGAGTAATATATATAACAGATCGTTATTTATTGCAATGTATGTATATGGGCTGGCCTTTCTGTTAATCGAAACCCAGAAATCAGCCTTAGTAACGCTTTCTTATGTAATTTATCTCAATGAAACTGGTTTTAATAATTACTCATCTATGATAGCTGCGGTTATTCCTGGCTTGTGATGTATGAGTGAGGCACATGTGAGTTTAAATGGTAGAGTAGTTATCAGCAAGGATTTTCCGCGGCGGAGATTCGGTTTACATATGTATATGTAATTTAATGAGGTAAAGCTAGGACACAAATGTATGTTGTTAAGCATAATTTAACGATTGAGTTGTCACGCAACGTCACAGATACTCGGAGCTTCTGATTAACCAAGTATAGTACATTTATGTAGTACACGTTTACATTTCTCGTGACGTCGTGCTTTTCAAAAGCCGTTTAAACCAGCCAAAATACTACTTACTATTCTGAGACGCCAAACCCGTCTCTTTCTTCACCATGCTTATTTAATTGGTATTTTTCTGCTTACTTGCACATTATATTGTTGTGCATGTCCTTGAAGATCAGCAACTGGAAATTTACTGGAGGAACAAAATGCTAAAAAATAAATGGTCTGCCACTGATTTTTGATCGCATGTTTATATGTGCCGTAGATACACATGGGAGTATGTTTTACATATAGAGTGGCGAATATTTGAAATCGAATTGCACATACAAACAGTAACAATAATCCTGGTGCATGTGGTTCATCCCTAGGAACACAGACTTCCCTGCTGCTATGTATCTGACTATGTATGCAGTTCATTGCATGTTTTTCGATTAGGACCTGCATATATATTTGCCAATGGTTTTTTCACCTTCTTAAAAACTAAATTTAGTTGGTTTCCAGCTTTTAGAAGAGCCTGTTGGACTAGAATAAATAACTAGCGTTCGACAAAATGCTTCCTATTACTTTCTATTCGCTCTTTATAGTTTGAAACGGTGATACTCGCCTTCGTGATACACTCTAAATAAACTACAAATCTGCGAACTGTCGACATGGTAATGTCGCAGGTGTAATTAGTCAGTGTAATGGAATCTCGGGAGATATTTGTACACGACAATTTCTTCAGCAATCCGAACCACGTTGGTCAATTAGACGCATGTAATCTCAAGTTTTATTCCCAGTTCAATATAGCTGTTTGACTAATAGTCAAGTTTGGTTTGACGTCGGCATGGTTTTCCTGCAAGTAACTGCATATGGAAGTGTGCTGATTGTCAGCATCTTTGCGCATTTTATGGATAACAAAGCTAGGCGAGTCTTCGTACATAGAGCAGATGTGGATGGACAATTATTATGCCCTAAACTTATACTAATTTCCTGCAAATTCAAAATCATGGCGTTGTGCGGTAAAGTCGTAACGAGTGATTTACTAATTTTGTGGAATATTGGTGAAGATTCCGTGCATTTCCAAGTTACTTGGATCGTTTTTATGTGTACATGTGCATGTATATGTCACCACCTGTTAGATTTAAATTCCAAAAATTATGTCTAATATGTACTGTAGATGAGTGAACCAAGATATGTAAGATTTTATAAAATTCAGCAACTTTTAATAACACTGATATTGTGTTGGTATAAAAAATATATTGCACATTTACAATGCAATATTTCCCCGAAGGGTTTCTAATTAAGTATACGTTTCAGCAAATGACTTGGACGTGTTTCGGACGACCGAAAGTTTCAACTAACGTCCGAACCTTCCGTATCGCGTCGAGTCGGCACTTGACCAAGGACTCCATGCCCGGCTCTCACTATTGAACATAAACAAGAAACGTGATTAGTAAAATGACACAATTATTCTGGCAATCACTCATGATTAGCCGCACAATATCATGTAAGGTGTTCTTACCGGTAATTTGTCATTGGACCCTCAGAGAGATACGGCATAGGCCCGTCCATTAAAGGCATTCCGAAAGGTAAAGCGCTCAAAACTCCCAGCAAGGTCAGGATAGTGATGAGGCCCAGAAACAGTGATACGACTGAAATCTATGAATGAAAATATTATGTATTAGCAATCGCGTATTCCAAAATTCACCCGCACTTATTTTTCGAAACGTTTCCAGAATGTGAAACTCGATTAAAGAACAGGTTCTCACCGATTTCATGGTTGATTGTCTGGTCTTGTTATATAAACGGATGTTCAATGATTCACAACTTTTACTTGGTTCTGTGTTCCGTGCGTTAGCTTGGAGTGTGTGTGGCAAGCTGAATAAGCTTTAGGAAACGCTGCCATTTATACAAGCCATTATCTCAAATGTCATACAGCGTTCCTTTTCCCTGGTCACATGAGATGATAAGCTCGTTTTGTTTCTGATAAGTGCTCTGGCTAAACCTGAACAAATTATCGGAATTACATGAACCAGAATAACCAGATTTCAAGTCGTAATGACGTGTTCGTGTTTCAGCATTTACTTAATTCTCGTGTCATGTACATAGTAAGCATGAATAAGACGTGCAATAAATAAATATACACCCGTGGTGTTCCGTTGGGAAACCATTTGTTTTCAACAATATTTTTGTTTTTGTGTATAACTGAATACTCCACCCAATCTTAGAGTCGAATTGTCTTTTGGGCGTTCGGAGCATTTCCTTTAAGTTGGCTCTCCTTGACTGTAGCAGCACATGGTTGACGATACACGACCGTGCATTGGCGTTTAGAGAAACAACTACTATTTTCACGGATAACCATTTAATATCCAAAACTATAATTGCTAAAATGCAATAATTGCGTAGCACTACCGACACAATGTATGGCGATGGAGCCATTTTTACCATAGTCAGCAAAATGGACAGAGCCGCTCTCTTATGTCAAGCATAAGGCGGTGCAATTATTTAATTTCTCGGAATCGTAGTGTGTGTTTTCATACCTATGTTTTAATTGTAGTTATGGAAACGAGTAATATATATAACAGATCGTTATTTATTGCAATGTATGTATATGGGCTGGCCTTTCTGTTAATCGAAACCCAGAAATCAGCCTTAGTAACGCTTTCTTATGTAATTTATCTCAATGAAACTGGTTTTAATAATTACTCATCTATGATAGCTGCGGTTATTCCTGGCTTGTGATGTATGAGTGAGGCACATGTGAGTTTAAATGGTAGAGTAGTTATCAGCAAGGATTTTCCGCGGCGGAGATTCGGTTTACATATGTATATGTAATTTAATGAGGTAAAGCTAGGACACAAATGTATGTTGTTAAGCATAATTTAACGATTGAGTTGTCACGCAACGTCAGAGATACTCGGAGCTTCTGATTAACCAAGTATAGTACATTTATGTAGTACACGTTTACATTTCTCGTGACGTCGTGCTTTTCAAAAGCCGTTTAAACCAGCCAAAATACTACTTACTATTCTGAGACGCCAAACCCGTCTCTTTCTTCACCATGCTTATTTAATTGGTATTTTTCTGCTTACTTGCACATTATATTGTTGTGCATGTCCTTGAAGATCAGCAACTGGAAATTTACTGGAGGAACAAAATGCTGAAAAATAAATGGCCTGCCACTGATTTTTGATCGCATGTTTATATGTGCCGTAGATACACATGGGAGTATGTTTTACATATAGAGTGGCGAATATTTGAAATCGAATTGCACATACAAACAGTAACAATAATCCTGGTGCATGTGGTTCATCCCTAGGAACACAGACTTCCCTGCTGCTATGTATCTGACTATGTATGCAGTTCATTGCATGTTTTTCGATTAGGACCTGCATATATATTTGCCAATGGTTTTTTCACCTTCTTAAAAACTAAATTTAGTTGGTTTCCAGCTTTTAGAAGAGCCTGTTGGACTAGAATAAATAACTAGCGTTCGACAAAATGCTTCCTATTACTTTCTATTCGCTCTTTATAGTTTGAAACGGTGATACTCGCCTTCGTGATACACTCTAAATAAACTACAAATCTGCGAACTGTCAACATGGTAATGTCGCAGGTGTAATTAGTCAGTGTAATGGAATCTCGGGGAGATATTTGTACACGACAATTTCTTCAGCAATCCAAACCACGTTGGTCAACCAGACGCATGTAATCTCAAGTTTTATTCCCAGTTCAATATAGCTGTTTGACTAATAGTCAAGTTTGGTTTGACGTCGGCATGGTTTTCCTGCAAGTAACTGCATATGGAAGTGTGCTGATTGTCAGCATCTTTGCGCATTTTATGGATAACAAAGCTAGGCGAGTCTTCGTACATAGAGCAGATGTGGATGGACAATTATTATGCCCTAAACTTATACTAATTTCCTGCAAATTCAAAATCATGGCGTTGTGCGGTAAAGTCGTAACGAGTGATTTACTAATTTTGTGGAATATTGGTGAAGATTCCGTGCATTTCCAAGTTACTTGGATCGTTTTTATGTGTACATGTGCATGTATATGTCACCACCTGTTAGATTTAAATTCCAAAAATTATGTCTAATATGTACTGTAGATGAGTGAACCAAGATATGTAAGATTTTATAAAATTCAGCAACTTTTAATAACACTGATATTGTGTTGGTATAAAAAATATATTGCACATTTACAATGCAGGATTTCCCCGAAGGGTTTCTAATTAAGTATACGTTTCAGCAAATGACTTGGACGTGTTTCGGACGACCGAAAGTTTCAACTAACGTCCGAACCTTCCGTATCGCGTCGAGTCGGCACTTGACCAAGGACTCCATGCCCGGCTCTCACTATTGAACATAAACAAGAAACGTGATTAGTAAAATGACACAATTATTCTGGCAATCACTCATGATTAGCCGCACAATATCATGTAAGGTGTTCTTACCGGTAATTTGTCATTGGACCCTCAGAGAGATACGGCATAGGCCCGTCCATTAAAGGCATTCCGAAAGGTAAAGCGCTCAAAACTCCCAGCAAGGTCAGGATAGTGATGAGGCCCAGAAACAGTGATACGACTGAAATCTATGAATGAAAATATTATGTATTAGCAATCGCGTATTCCAAAATTCACCCGCACTTATTTTTCGAAACGTTTCCAGAATGTGAAACTCGATTAAAGAACAGGTTCTCACCGATTTCATGGTTGATTGTCTGGTCTTGTTATATAAACGGATGTTCAATGATTCACAACTTTTACTTGGTTCTGTGTTCCGTGCGTTAGCTTGGAGTGTGTGTGGCAAGCTGAATAAGCTTTAGGAAACGCTGCCATTTATACAAGCCATTATCTCAAATGTCATACAGCGTTCCTTTTCCCTGGTCACATGAGATGATAAGCTCGTTTTGTTTCTGATAAGTGCTCTGGCTAAACCTGAACAAATTATCGGAATTACATGAACCAGAATAACCAGATTTCAAGTCGTAATGACGTGTTCGTGTTTCAGCATTTACTTAATTCTCGTGTCATGTACATAGTAAGCATGAATAAGACGTGCAATAAATAAATATACACCCGTGGTGTTCCGTTGGGAAACCATTTGTTTTCAACAATATTTTTGTTTTTGTGTATAACTGAATACTCCACCCAATCTTAGAGTCGAATTGTCTTTTGGGCGTTCGGAGCATTTCCTTTAAGTTGGCTCTCCTTGACTGTAGCAGCACATGGTTGACGATACACGACCGTGCATTGGCGTTTAGAGAAACAACTACTATTTTCACGGATAACCATTTAATATCCAAAACTATAATTGCTAAAATGCAATAATTGCGTAGCACTACCGACACAATGTATGGCGATGGAGCCATTTTTACCATAGTCAGCAAAATGGACAGAGCCGCTCTCTTATGTCAAGCATAAGGCGGTGCAATTATTTAATTTCTCGAAATCGTAGTGTGTGTTTTCATACCTATGTATTAATTGTAAATATGGAAACGAGTAATATATATAAAAGATCGTTATTGATTGCAATGTATGTATATGGGCTGGCCTTTCTGTTAATCGAAACCCAGAAATCAGCCTTAGTAACGCTTTCTTATGTAATTTATCTCGATGAAACTGGTTTTAATAATTACTCATCTATGATAGCTGCGGTTATTCCTGGCTTGTGATGTATGAGTGAGGCACATGTGAGTTTAAATGGTAGAGTAGTTATCAGCAAGGATTTTCCGCGGCGGAGATTCGGTTTACATATGTATATGTAATTTAATGAGGTAAAGCTAGGACACAAATGTATGTTGTTAAGCATAATTTAACGATTGAGTTGTCACGCAACGTCAGAGATACTCGGAGCTTCTGATTAACCAAGTATAGTACATTTATGTAGTACACGTTTACATTTCTCGTGACGTCGTGCTTTTCAAAAGCCGTTTAAACCAGCCAAAATACTACTTACTATTCTGAGACGCCAAACCCGTCTCTTTCTTCACCATGCTTATTTAATTGGTATTTTTCTGCTTACTTGCACATTATATTGTTGTGCATGTCCTTGAAGATCAGCAACTGGAAATTTACTGGAGGAACAAAATGCTAAAAAATAAATGGCCTGCCACTGATTTTTGATCGCATGTTTATATGTGCCGTAGATACACATGGGAGTATGTTTTACATATAGAGTGGCGAATATTTGAAATCGAATTGCACATACAAACAGTAACAATAATCCTGGTGCATGTGGTTCATCCCTAGGAACACAGACTTCCCTGCTGCTATGTATCTGACTATGTATGCAGTTCATTGCATGTTTTTCGATTAGGACCTGCATATATATTTGCCAATGGTTTTTTCACCTTCTTAAAAACTAAATTTAGTTGGTTTCCAGCTTTTAGAAGAGCCTGTTGGACTAGAATAAATAACTAGCGTTCGACAAAATGCTTCCTATTACTTTCTATTCGCTCTTTATAGTTTGAAACGGTGATACTCGCCTTCGTGATACACTCTAAATAAACTACAAATCTGCGAACTGTCAACATGGTAATGTCGCAGGTGTAATTAGTCAGTGTAATGGAATCTCGGGGAGATATTTGTACACGACAATTTCTTCAGCAATCCAAACCACGTTGGTCAACCAGACGCATGTAATCTCAAGTTTTATTCCCAGTTCAATATAGCTGTTTGACTAATAGTCAAGTTTGGTTTGACGTCGGCATGGTTTTCCTGCAAGTAACTGCATATGGAAGTGTGCTGATTGTCAGCATCTTTGCGCATTTTATGGATAACAAAGCTAGGCGAGTCTTCGTACATAGAGCAGATGTGGATGGACAATTATTATGCCCTAAACTTATACTAATTTCCTGCAAATTCAAAATCATGGCGTTGTGCGGTAAAGTCGTAACGAGTGATTTACTAATTTTGTGGAATATTGGTGAAGATTCCGTGCATTTCCAAGTTACTTGGATCGTTTTTATGTGTACATGTGCATGTATATGTCACCACCTGTTAGATTTAAATTCCAAAAATTATGTCTAATATGTACTGTAGATGAGTGAACCAAGATATGTAAGATTTTATAAAATTCAGCAACTTTTAATAACACTGATATTGTGTTGGTATAAAAAATATATTGCACATTTACAATGCAGGATTTCCCCGAAGGGTTTCTAATTAAGTATACGTTTCAGCAAATGACTTGGACGTGTTTCGGACGACCGAAAGTTTCAACTAACGTCCGAACCTTCCGTATCGCGTCGAGTCGGCACTTGACCAAGGACTCCATGCCCGGCTCTCACTATTGAACATAAACAAGAAACGTGATTAGTAAAATGACACAATTATTCTGGCAATCACTCATGATTAGCCGCACAATATCATGTAAGGTGTTCTTACCGGTAATTTGTCATTGGACCCTCAGAGAGATACGGCATAGGCCCGTCCATTAAAGGCATTCCGAAAGGTAAAGCGCTCAAAACTCCCAGCAAGGTCAGGATAGTGATGAGGCCCAGAAACAGTGATACGACTGAAATCTATGAATGAAAATATTATGTATTAGCAATCGCGTATTCCAAAATTCACCCGCACTTATTTTTCGAAACGTTTCCAGAATGTGAAACTCGATTAAAGAACAGGTTCTCACCGATTTCATGGTTGATTGTCTGGTCTTGTTATATAAACGGATGTTCAATGATTCACAACTTTTACTTGGTTCTGTGTTCCGTGCGTTAGCTTGGAGTGTGTGTGGCAAGCTGAATAAGCTTTAGGAAACGCTGCCATTTATACAAGCCATTATCTCAAATGTCATACATCGTTCCTTTTCCCTGGTCACATGAGATGATAAGCTCGTTTTGTTTCTGATAAGTGCCTTGGCTGAACCTGAACAAATCATCGGAATGACATGAACCAGAATAACCAGATTTCAAGTCGTAATGACGTGTTCGTGTTTCAGCATTTACTTAATTCTCGTGTCATGTACATAGTAAGCATGAATAAGACGTGCAATAAATAAATATACACCCGTGGTGTTCCGTTGGGAAACCATTTGTTTTCAACAATATTTTTGTTTTTGTGTACAACTGAATACTCCACCCAATCTTAGAGTCGAATTGTCTTTTGGGAGTTCGGAGCATTTCCTTTAAGTTGGCTCTCCCTGACTGTAGCAGCACATCGTTGACGATACACGACCGTGCATTGGCGTTTAGAGAAACAACTACTATTTTCACGGATAACCATTTAATATCCAAAACTATAATTGCTAAAATGCAATAATTGCGTAGCACTACCGACACAATGTATGGCGATGGAGCCATTTTTACCATAGTCAGCAAAATGGACAGAGCCGCTCTCTTATGTCAAGCATAAGGCGGTGCAATTATTTAATTTCTCGAAATCGTAGTGTGTGTTTTCATACCTATGTTTTAATTGTAAATATGGAAACGAGTAATATATATAAAAGATCGTTATTGATTGCAATGTATGTACATGGGCTGGCCTTTCTGTTAATCGAAACCCAGAAATCAGCCTTAGTAACGCTTTCTTATGTAATTTATCTCGATGAAACTGGTTTTAATAATTACTCATCTATGATAGCTGCGGTTATTCCTGGCTTGTGATGTATGAGTGAGGCACATGTGAGTTTAAATGGTAGAGTAGTTATCAGCAAGGATTTTCCGCGGCGGAGATTCGGTTTACATATGTATATGTAATTTAATGAGGTAAAGCTAGGACACAAATGTATGTTGTTAAGCATAATTTAACGATTGAGTTGTCACGCAACGTCACAGATACTCGGAGCTTCTGATTAACCAAGTATAGTACATTTATGTAGTACACGTTTACATTTCTCGTGACGTCGTGCTTTTCAAAAGCCGTTTAAACCAGCCAAAATACTACTTACTATTCTGAGACGCCAAACCCGTCTCTTTCTTCACCATGCTTATTTAATTGGTATTTTTCTGCTTACTTGCACATTATATTGTTGTGCATGTCCTTGAAGATCAGCAACTGGAAATTTACTGGAGGAACAAAATGCTAAAAAATAAATGGTCTGCCACTGATTTTTGATCGCATGTTTATATGTGCCGTAGATACACATGGGAGTATGTTTTACATATAGAGTGGCGAATATTTGAAATCGAATTGCACATACAAACAGTAACAATAATCCTGGTGCATGTGGTTCATCCCTAGGAACACAGACTTCCCTGCTGCTATGTATCTGACTATGTATGCAGTTCATTGCATGTTTTTCGATTAGGACCTGCATATATATTTGCCAATGGTTTTTTCACCTTCTTAAAAACTAAATTTAGTTGGTTTCCAGCTTTTAGAAGAGCCTGTTGGACTAGAATAAATAACTAGCGTTCGACAAAATGCTTCCTATTACTTTCTATTCGCTCTTTATAGTTTGAAACGGTGATACTCGCCTTCGTGATACACTCTAAATAAACTACAAATCTGCGAACTGTCAACATGGTAATGTCGCAGGTGTAATTAGTCAGTGTAATGGAATCTCGGGAGATATTTGTACACGACAATTTCTTCAGCAATCCAAACCACGTTGGTCAACCAGACGCATGTAATCTCAAGTTTTATTCCCAGTTCAATATAGCTGTTTGTCTAATAGTCAAGTTTGGTTTGACGTCGGCATGGTTTTCCTGCAAGTAACTGCATATGGAAGTGTGCTGATTGTCAGCATCTTTGCGTATTTTATGGATAACAAAGCTAGGCGAGTCTTCGTACATAGAGCAGATGTGGATGGACAATTATTATGCCCTAAACTTATACTAATTTCCTGCAAATTCAAAATCATGGCGTTGTGCGGTAAAGTCGTAACGAGTGATTTACTAATTTTGTGGAATATTGGTGAAGATTCCGTGCATTTCCAAGTTACTTGGATCGTTTTTATGTGTACATGTGCATGTATATGTCACCACCTGTTAGATTTAAATTCCAAAAATTATGTCTAATATGTACTGTAGATGAGTGAACCAAGATATGTAAGATTTTATAAAATTCAGCAACTTTTAATAACACTGATATTGTGTTGGTATAAAAAATATATTGCACATTTACAATGCAGGATTTCCCCGAAGGGTTTCTAATTAAGTATACGTTTCAGCAAATGACTTGGACGTGTTTCGGACGACCGAAAGTTTCAACTAACGTCCGAACCTTCCGTATCGCGTCGAGTCGGCACTTGACCAAGGACTCCATGCCCGGCTCTCACTATTGAACATAAACAAGAAACGTGATTAGTAAAATGACACAATTATTCTGGCAATCACTCATGATTAGCCGCACAATATCATGTAAGGTGTTCTTACCGGTAATTTGTCATTGGACCCTCAGAGAGATACGGCATAGGCCCGTCCATTAAAGGCATTCCGAAAGGTAAAGCGCTCAAAACTCCCAGCAAGGTCAGGATAGTGATGAGGCCCAGAAACAGTGATACGACTGAAATCTATGAATGAAAATATTATGTATTAGCAATCGCGTATTCCAAAATTCACCCGCACTTATTTTTCTAAACGTTTCCAGAATGTGACACTCGATTAAAGAACAGGTTCTCACCGATTTCATGGTTGATTGTCTGGTCTTGTTATATAAACGGATGTTCAATGATTCACAACTTTTACTTGGTTCTGTGTTCCGTGCGTTAGCTTGGAGTGTGTGTGGCAAACTGAATAAGCTTTAGGAAACGCTGCCATTTATACAAGCCATTATCTCAAATGTCATACATCGTTCCTTTTCCCTGGTCACATGAGATGATAAGCTCGTTTTGTTTCTGATAAGTGCCTTGGCTGAACCTGAACAAATCATCGGAATGACATGAACCAGAATAACCAGATTTCAAGTCGTAATGAGGTGTTCGTGTTTCAGCATTTACTTAATTCTCGTGTCATGTACATAGTAAGCATGAATAAGACGTGCAATAAATAAATATACACCCGTGGTGTTCCGTTGGGAAACCATTTGTTTTCAACAATATTTTTGTTTTTGTGTATAACTGAATACTCCACCCAATCTTAGAGTCGAATTGTCTTTTGGGCGTTCGGAGCATTTCCTTTAAGTTGGCTCTCCCTGACTGTAGCAGCACATCGTTGACGATACACGACCGTGCATTGGCGTTTAGAGAAACAACTACTATTTTCACGGATAACCATTTAATATCCAAAACTATAATTGCTAAAATGCAATAATTGCGTAGCACTACCGACACAATGTATGGCGATGGAGCCATTTTTACCATAGTCAGCAAAATGGACAGAGCCGCTCTCTTATGTCAAGCATAAGGCGGTGCAATTATTTAATTTCTCGAAATCGTAGTGTGTTTTCATACCTATGTTTTAATTGTAAATATGGAAACGAGTAATATATATAAAAGATCGTTATTGATTGCAATGTATGTACATGGGCTGGCCTTTCTGTTAATCGAAACCCAGAAATCAGCCTTAGTAACGCTTTCTTATGTAATTTATCTCGATGAAACTGGTTTTAATAATTACTCATCTATGATAGCTGCGGTTATTCCTGGCTTGTGATGTATGAGTGAGGCACATGTGAGTTTAAATGGTAGAGTAGTTATCAGCAAGGATTTTCCGCGGCGGAGATTCGGTTTACATATGTATATGTAATTTAATGAGGTAAAGCTAGGACACAAATGTATGTTGTTAAGCATAATTTAACGATTGAGTTGTCACGCAACGTCACAGATACTCGGAGCTTCTGATTAACCAAGTATAGTACATTTATGTAGTACACGTTTACATTTCTCGTGACGTCGTGCTTTTCAAAAGCCGTTTAAACCAGCCAAAATACTACTTACTATTCTGAGACGCCAAACCCGTCTCTTTCTTCACCATGCTTATTTAATTGGTATTTTTCTGCTTACTTGCACATTATATTGTTGTGCATGTCCTTGAAGATCAGCAACTGGAAATTTACTGGAGGAACAAAATGCTAAAAAATAAATGGCCTGCCACTGATTTTTGATCGCATGTTTATATGTGCCGTAGATACACATGGGAGTATGTTTTACATATAGAGTGGCGAATATTTGAAATCGAATTGCACATACAAACAGTAACAATAATCCTGGTGCATGTGGTTCATCCCTAGGAACACAGACTTCCCTGCTGCTATGTATCTGACTATGTATGCAGTTCATTGCATGTTTTTCGATTAGGACCTGCATATATATTTGCCAATGGTTTTTTCACCTTCTTAAAAACTAAATTTAGTTGGTTTCCAGCTTTTAGAAGAGCCTGTTGGACTAGAATAAATAACTAGCGTTCGACAAAATGCTTCCTATTACTTTCTATTCGCTCTTTATAGTTTGAAACGGTGATACTCGCCTTCGTGATACACTCTAAATAAACTACAAATCTGCGAACTGTCAACATGGTAATGTCGCAGGTGTAATTAGTCAGTGTAATGGAATCTCGGGAGATATTTGTACACGACAATTTCTTCAGCAATCCAAACCACGTTGGTCAACCAGACGCATGTAATCTCAAGTTTTATTCCCAGTTCAATATAGCTGTTTGTCTAATAGTCAAGTTTGGTTTGACGTCGGCATGGTTTTCCTGCAAGTAACTGCATATGGAAGTGTGCTGATTGTCAGCATCTTTGCGTATTTTATGGATAACAAAGCTAGGCGAGTCTTCGTACATAGAGCAGATGTGGATGGACAATTATTATGCCCTAAACTTATACTAATTTCCTGCAAATTCAAAATCATGGCGTTGTGCGGTAAAGTCGTAACGAGTGATTTACTAATTTTGTGGAATATTGGTGAAGATTCCGTGCATTTCCAAGTTACTTGGATCATTTTTATGTGTACATATGCATGTATATGTCACCACCTGTTAGATTTAAATTCCAAAAATTATGTCTAATATGTACTGTAGATGAGTGAACCAAGATATGTAAGATTTTATAAAATTCAGCAACTTTTAATAACACTGATATTGTGTTGGTATAAAAAATATATTGCACATTTACAATGCAGGATTTCCCCGAAGGGTTTCTAATTAAGTATACGTTTCAGCAAATGACTTGGACGTGTTTCGGACGACCGAAAGTTTCAACTAACGTCCGAACCTTCCGTATCGCGTCGAGTCGGCACTTGACCAAGGACTCCATGCCCGGCTCTCACTATTGAACATAAACAAGAAACGTGATTAGTAAAATGACACAATTATTCTGGCAATCACTCATGATTAGCCGCACAATATCATGTAAGGTGTTCTTACCGGTAATTTGTCATTGGACCCTCAGAGAGATACGGCATAGGCCCGTCCATTAAAGGCATTCCGAAAGGTAAAGCGCTCAAAACTCCCAGCAAGGTCAGGATAGTGATGAGGCCCAGAAACAGTGATACGACTGAAATCTATGAATGCAAATATTATGTATTAGCAATCGCGTATTCCAAAATTCACCCGCACTTATTTTTCTAAACGTTTCCAGAATGTGACACTCGATTAAAGAACAGGTTCTCACCGATTTCATGGTTGATTGTCTGGTCTTGTTATATAAACGGATGTTCAATGATTCACAACTTTTACTTGGTTCTGTGTTCCGTGCGTTAGCTTGGAGTATGTGTGGCAAACTGAATAAGCTTTAGGAAACGCTGCCATTTATACAAGCCATTATCTCAAATGTCATACATCGTTCCTTTTCCCTGGTCACATGAGATGATAAGCTCGTTTTGTTTCTGATAAGTGCCTTGGCTGAACCTGAACAAATCATCGGAATTACAAGAACCAGAATAACCAGATTTCAAGTCGTAATGACGTGTTCGTGTTTCAGCATTTACTTAATTCTCGTGTCATGTGCATAGTAAGCATGAATAAGACGTGCAATAAATAAATATACACCCGTGGTGTTCCGTTGGGAAACCATTTGTTTTCAACAATATTTTTGTTTTTGTGTATAACTGAATACTCCACCCAATCTTAGAGTCGAATTGTCTTTTGGGAGTTCGGAGCATTTCCTTTAAGTTGGCTCTCCCTGACTGTAGCAGCACATGGTTGACGATACACGACCGTGCATTGGCGTTTAGAGAAACAACTACTATTTTCACGGATAACCATTTAATATCCAAAACTATAATTGCTAAAATGCAATAATTGCGTAGCACTACCGACACAATGTATGGCGATGGAGCCATTTTTACCATAGTCAGCAAAATGGACAGAGCCGCTCTCTGATGTCAAGCATAAGGTGGGGCAATTATTTAATTTCTCGGAATCGTAGTGTGTGTTTTCATACCTATGTTTTAATTGTAGTTATGGAAACGAGTAATATATATAACAGATCGTTATTTATTGCAATGTATGTATATGGGCTGGCCTTTCTGTTAATCGAAACCCAGAAATCAGCCTTAGTAACGCTTTCTTATGTAATTTATCTCGATGAAACTGGTTTTAATAATTACTCATCTATGATAGCTGCGGTTATTCCTGGCTTGTGATGTATGAGTGAGGCACATGTGAGTTTAAATGGTAGAGTAGTTATCAGCAAGGATTTTCCGCGGCGGAGATTCGGTTTACATATGTATATGTAATTTAATGAGGTAAAGCTAGGACACAAATGTATGTTGTTAAGCATAATTTAACGATTGAGTTGTCACGCAACGTCACAGATACTCGGAGCTTCTGATTAACCAAGTATAGTACATTTATGTAGTACACGTTTACATTTCTCGTGACGTCGTGCTTTTCAAAAGCCGTTTAAACCAGCCAAAATACTACTTACTATTCTGAGACGCCAAACCCGTCTCTTTCTTCACCATGCTTATTTAATTGGTATTTTTCTGCTTACTTGCACATTATATTGTTGTGCATGTCCTTGAAGATCAGCAACTGGAAATTTACTGGAGGAACAAAATGCTAAAAAATAAATGGTCTGCCACTGAATTTTGATCGCATGTTTATATGTGCCGTAGATACACATGGGAGTATGTTTTACATATAGAGTGGCGAATATTTGAAATCGAATTGCACATACAAACAGTAACAATAATCCTGGTGCATGTGGTTCATCCCTAGGAACACAGACTTCCCTGCTGCTATGTATCTGACTATGTATGCAGTTCATTGCATGTTTTTCGATTAGGACCTGCATATATATTTGCCAATGGTTTTTTCTCCTTCTTAAAAACTAAATTTAGTTGGTTTCCAGCTTTTAGAAGAGCCTGTTGGACTAGAATAAATAACTAGCGTTCGACAAAATGCTTCCTATTACTTTCTATTCGCTCTTTATAGTTTGAAACGGTGATACTCGCCTTCGTGATACACTCTAAATAAACTAGAAATCTGCGAACTGTCGACATGGTAATGTCGCAGGTGTAATTAGTCAGTGTAATGGAATCTCGGGAGATATTTGTACACGACAATTTCTTCAGCAATCCAAACCACGTTGGTCAACCAGACGCATGTAATCTCAAGTTTTATTCCCAGTTCAATATAGCTGTTTGACTAATAGTCAAGTTTGGTTTGACGTCGGCATGGTTTTCCTGCAAGTAACTGCATATGGAAGTGTGCTGATTGTCAGCATCTATGCGCATTTTATGGATAACAAAGCTAGGCGAGTCTTCGTACATAGAGCAGATGTGGATGGACAATTATTATGCCCTAAACTTATACTAATTTCCTGCAAGTTCAAAATTATGGCGTTGTGCGGTAAAGTCGTAACGAGTGATTTACTAATTTTGTGGAATATTGGTGAAGATTCCGTGCATTTCCAAGTTACTTGGATCGTTTTTATGTGTACATATGCATGTATATGTCACCACCTGTTAGATTTAAATTCCAAAAATTATGTCTAATATGTACTGTAGATGAGTGAACCAAGATATGTAAGATTTTATAAAATTCAGCAACTTTTAATAACACTGATATTGTGTTGGTATAAAAAATATATTGCACATTTACAATGCAGGATTTCCCCGAAGGGTTTCTTATTAAGTATACGTTTCAGCAAATGACTTGGACGTGTTTCGGACGACCGAAAGTTTCAACTAACGTCCGAACCTTCCGTATCGCGTCGAGTCGGCACTTGACCAAGGACTCCATGCCCGGCTCTCACTATTGAACATAAACAAGAAACGTGATTAGTAAAATGACACAATTATTCTGGCAATCACTCATGATTAGCCGCACAATATCATGTAAGGTGTTCTTACCGGTAATTTGTCATTGGACCCTCAGAGAGATACGGCATAGGCCCGTCCATTAAAGGCATTCCGAAAGGTAAAGCGCTCAAAACTCCCAGCAAGGTCAGGATAGTGATGAGGCCCAGAAACAGTGATACGACTGAAATCTATGAATGAAAATATTATGTATTAGCAATCGCGTATTCCAAAATTCACCCGCACTTATTTTTCTAAACGTTTCCAGAAAGTGACACTCGATTAAAGAACAGGTTCTCACCGATTTCATGGTTGATTGTCTGGTCTTGTTATATAAACGGATGTTCAATGATTCACAACTTTTACTTGGTTCTGTGTTCCGTGCGTTAGCTTGGAGTGTGTGTGGCAAACTGAATAAGCTTTAGGAAACGCTGCCATTTATACAAGCCATTATCTCAAATGTCATACATCGTTCCTTTTCCCTGGTCACATGAGATGATAAGCTCGTTTTGTTTCTGATAAGTGCCTTGGCTGAACCTGAACAAATCATCGGAATGACATGAACCAGAATAACCAGATTTCAAGTCGTAATGAGGTGTTCGTGTTTCAGCATTTACTTAATTCTCGTGTCATGTACATAGTAAGCATGAATAAGACGTGCAATAAATAAATATACACCCGTGGTGTTCCGTTGGGAAACCATTTGTTTTCAACAATATTTTTGTTTTTGTGTATAACTGAATACTCCACCCAATCTTAGAGTCGAATTGTCTTTTGGGCGTTCGGAGCATTTCCTTTAAGTTGGCTCTCCTTGACTGTAGCAGCACATGGTTGACGATACACGACCGTGCATTGGCGTTTAGAGAAACAACTACTATTTTCACGGATAACCATTTAATATCCAAAACTATAATTGCTAAAATGCAATAATTGCGTAGCACTACCGACACAATGTATGGCGATGGAGCCATTTTTACCATAGTCAGCAAAATGGACAGAGCCGCTCTCTTATGTCAAGCATAAGGCGGTGCAATTATTTAATTTCTCGAAATCGTAGTGTGTGTTTTCATACCTATGTTTGAATTGTAAATATGGAAACGAGTAATATATATAAAAGATCGTTATTTATTGCAATGTATGGATATGGGCTGGCCTTTCTGTTAATTGAAACCCAGAAATCAGCCTTAGTAACGCTTTCTTATGTAATTTATCTCGATGAAACTGGTTTTAACAATTACTCATCTATGATAGCTGCGGTTATTCCTGGCTTGTGATGTTTGAGTGAGGCACATGTGAGTTTAAATGGTAGAGTAGTTATCAGCAAGGATTTTCCGCGGCGGAGATTCGGTTTACATATGTATATGTAATTTAATGAGGTAAAGCTAGGACACAAATATATGTTGTTAAGCATAATTTAACGATTGAGTTGTCACGCAACGTCACAGATACTCGGAGCTTCTGATTAACCAAGTATAGTACATTTATGTAGTACACGTTTACATTTCTCGTGACGTCGTGCTTTTCAAAAGCCGTTTAAACCAGCCAAAATACTACTTACTATTCTGAGACGCCAAACCCGTCTCTTTCTTCACCATGCTTATTTAATTGGTATTTTTCTGCTTACTTGCACATTATATTGTTGTGCATGTCCTTGAAGATCAGCAACTGGAAATTTACTGGAGGAACAAAATGCTAAAAAATAAATGGTCTGCCACTGATTTTTGATCGCATGTTTATATGTGCCGTAGATACACATGGGAGTATGTTTTACATATAGAGTGGCGAATATTTGAAATCGAATTGCACATACAAACAGTAACAATAATCCTGGTGCATGTGGTTCATCCCTAGGAACACAGACTTCCCTGCTGCTATGTATCTGACTATGTATGCAGTTCATTGCATGTTTTTCGATAAGGACCTGCATATATATTTGCCAATGGTTTTTTCGCCATCTTAAGAACTAAATTTAGTTGGTTTCCAGTTTTTAGAAGAGCCTGTTAGACTAGAATAAATAACTAGCGTTCGACAAAATGCTTCTCATTACTTTCTATTCGCTCTTTATAGTTTGAAACGGTGATACTCGCCTTCGTGATGCACTCTCAATAAACTAGAAATCTGCGATCTGTCGAAATGGTAATGTCGCAGGTGTAATTAGTCAGTGTATAGGAATCTCGGGAGATATTTGTACACGACAATTTCTTCAGCAATCCGAACCACGTTGGTCAATTAGACGCATGTAATCTCAAGTTTTATTCCCAGTTCAATATAGCTGTTTGACTAATAGTCAAGTTTGGTTTGACGTCGGCATGGTTTTCCTGCAAGTAACTGCATATGGAAGTGTGCTGATTGTCAGCATCTATGCGCAGTTTATGGATAACAAAGCTAGGCGAGTCTTCGTACATAGAGCAGATGTGGATGGATAATTATTATGCCCTAAACTTATACTAATTTCCTGCCAATTCAAAATCATGGCGTTGTGCGGTAAAGTCGTAACGAGTGATTTACTAATTTTGTGGAATATTGGTGAAGATTCCGTGCATTTCCAAGTTACTTGGATCGTTTTTATGTGTACATATGCATGTAAATGTCACCACCTGTTAGATTTAAATTCCAAAAATTATGTCTAATATGTACTGTAGATGAGTGAACCAAGATATGTAAGATTTTATAAAATTCAGCAACTTTTAATAACACTGATATTGTGTTGGTATAAAAAATATATTGCACATTTACAATGCAGGATTTCCCTGAAGGGTTTCTAATTAAGTATACGTTTCAGCAAATGACTTGGACGTGTTTCGGACGACCGAAAGTTTCAACTAACGTCCGAACCTTCCGTATCGCGTCGAGTCGGCACTTGACCAAGGACTCCATGCCCGGCTCTCACTATTGAACATAAACAAGAAACGTGATTAGTAAAATGACACAATTATTCTGGCAATCACTCATGATTAGCCGCACAATATCATGTAAGGTGTTCTTACCGGTAATTTGTCATTGGACCCTCAGAGAGATACGGCATAGGGCCGTCCATTAAAGGCATTCCGAAAGGTAAAGCGCTCAAAACTCCCAGCAAGGTCAGGATAGTGATGAGGCTCAGAAACAGTGATACGACTGAAATCTATGAATGAAAATATTATGTATTAGCAATCGCGTATTCCAAAATTCACCCGCACTTATTTTTCGAAACGTTTCCAGAATGTGACACTCGATTAAAGAACAGGTTCTCACCGATTTCATGGTTGATTGTCTGGTCTTGTTATATAAACGGATGTTCAATGATTCACAACTTTTACTTGGTTCTGTGTTTCGTGCGTTAGCTTGGAGTGTGTGTGGCAAACTGAATAAGCTTTAGGAAACGCTGCCATTTATACAAGCCATTATCTCAAATGTCATACATCGTTCCTTTTCCCTGGTCACATGAGATGATAAGCTCGTTTTGTTTCTGATAAGTGCTCTGGCTGAACCTGAACAAATCATCGGAATTACAAGAACCAGAATAACCAGATTTCAAGTCGTAATGACGTGTTCGTGTTTCAGCATTTACTTAATTCTCGTGTCATGTTCATAGTAAGCATGAATAAGACGTGCAATAAATAAATATACACCCGTGGTGTTCCGTTGGGAAACCATTTGTTTTCAACAATATTTTTGTTTTTGTGTATAACTGAATACTCCACCCAATCTTAGAGTCGAATTGTCTTTTGGGCGTTCGGAGCATTTCCTTTAAGTTGGCTCTCCCTGACTGTAGCAGCACATGGTTGACGATACACGACCGTGCATTGGCGTTTAGAGAAACAACTACTATTTTCACGGATAACCATTTAATATCCAAAACTATAATTGCTAAAATGCAATAATTGCGTAGCACTACCGACACAATGTATGGCGATGGAGCCATTTTTACCATAGTCAGCAAAATGGACAGAGCCGCTCTCTGATGTCAAGCATAAGGCGGTGCAATTATTTAATTTCTCGAAATCGTAGTGTGTGTTTTCATACCTATGTTTTAATTGTAGTTATGGAAACGAGTAATATATAACAGATCGTTATTTATTGCAATGTATGTATATGGGCTGGCCTTTCTGTTAATCGAAACCCAGAAATCAGCCTTAGTAACGCTTTCTTATGTAATTTATCTCGATGAAACTGGTTTTAATAATTACTCATCTATGATAGCTGCGGTTATTCCTGGCTTGTGATGTATGAGTGAGGCACATGTGAGTTTAAATGGTAGAGTAGTTATCAGCAAGGATTTTCCGCGGCGGAGATTCGGTTTACATATGTATATGTAATTTAATGAGGTAAAGCTAGGACACAAATGTATGTTGTTAAGCATAATTTAACGATTGAGTTGTCACGCAACGTCACAGATACTCGGAGCTTCTGATTAACCAAGTATAGTACATTTATGTAGTACACGTTTACATTTCTCGTGACGTCGTGCTTTTCAAAAGCCGTTTAAACCAGCCAAAATACTACTTACTATTCTGAGACGCCAAACCCGTCTCTTTCTTCACCATGCTTATTTAATTGGTATTTTTCTGCTTACTTGCACATTATATTGTTGTGCATGTCCTTGAAGATCAGCAACTGGAAATTTACTGGAGGAACAAAATGCTAAAAAATAAATGGTCTGCCACTGAATTTTGATCGCATGTTTATATGTGCCGTAGATACACATGGGAGTATGTTTTACATATAGAGTGGCGAATATTTGAAATCGAATTGCACATACAAACAGTAACAATAATCCTGGTGCATGTGGTTCATCCCTAGGAACACAGACTTCCCTGCTGCTATGTATCTGACTATGTATGCAGCTCATTGCATGTTTTTCGATTAGGACCTGCATATATATTTGCCAATGGTTTTTTCTCCTTCTTAAAAACTAAATTTAGTTGGTTTCCAGCTTTTAGAAGAGCCTGTTGGACTAGAATAAATAACTAGCGTTCGACAAAATGCTTCCTATTACTTTCTATTCGCTCTTTATAGTTTGAAACGGTGATACTCGCCTTCGTGATACACTCTAAATAAACTAGAAATCTGCGAACTGTCGACATGGTAATGTCGCAGGTGTAATTAGTCAGTGTAATGGAATCTCGGGAGATATTTGTACACGACAATTTCTTCAGCAATCCAAACCACGTTGGTCAACCAGACGCATGTAATCTCAAGTTTTATTCCCAGTTCAATATAGCTGTTTGACTAATAGTCAAGTTTGGTTTGACGTCGGCATGGTTTTCCTGCAAGTAACTGCATATGGAAGTGTGCTGATTGTCAGCATCTATGCGCATTTTATGGATAACAAAGCTAGGCGAGTCTTCGTACATAGAGCAGATGTGGATGGACAATTATTATGCCCTAAACTTATACTAATTTCCTGCAAATTCAAAATCATGGCGTTGTGCGGTAAAGTCGTAACGAGTGATTTACTAATTTTGTGGAATATTGGTGAAGATTCCGTGCATTTCCAAGTTACTTGGATCGTTTTTATGTGTACATGTGCATGTATATGTCACCACCTGTTAGATTTAAATTCCAAAAATTATGTCTAATATGTACTGTAGATGAGTGAACCAAGATATGTAAGATTTTATAAAATTCAGCAACTTTTAATAACACTGATATTGTGTTGGTATAAAAAATATATTGCACATTTACAATGCAGGATTTCCCCGAAGGGTTTCTAATTAAGTATACGTTTCAGCAAATGACTTGGACGTGTTTCGGACGACCGAAAGTTTCAACTAACGTCCGAACCTTCCGTATCGCGTCGAGTCGGCACTTGACCAAGGACTCCATGCCCGGCTCTCACTATTGAACATAAACAAGAAACGTGATTAGTAAAATGACACAATTATTCTGGCAATCACTCGTGATTAGCCGCACAATATCATGTAAGGTGTTCTTACCGGTAATTTGTCATTGGACCCTCAGAGAGATACGGCATAGGCCCGTCCATTAAAGGCATTCCGAAAGGTAAAGCGCTCAAAACTCCCAGCAAGGTCAGGATAGTGATGAGGCTCAGAAACAGTGATACGACTGAAATCTATGAATGAAAATATTATGTATTAGCAATCGCGTATTCCAAAATTCACCCGCACTTATTTTTCGAAACGTTTCCAGAATGTGACACTCGATTAAAGAACAGGTTCTCACCGATTTCATGGTTGATTGTCTGGTCTTGTTATATAAACGGATGTTCAATGATTCACAACTTTTACTTGGTTCTGTGTTCCGTGCGTTAGCTTGGAGTGTGTGTGGCAAACTGAATAAGCTTTAGGAAACGCTGCCATTTATACAAGCCATTATCTCAAATGTCATACATCGTTCCTTTTCCCTGGTCACATGAGATGATAAGCTCGTTTTGTTTCTGATAAGTGCCTTGGCTGAACCTGAACAAATCATCGGAATGACATGAACCAGAATAACCAGATTTCAAGTCGTAATGAGGTGTTCGTGTTTCAGCATTTACTTAATTCTCGTGTCATGTACATAGTAAGCATGAATAAGACGTGCAATAAATAAATATACACCCGTGGTGTTCCGTTGGGAAACCATTTGTTTTCAACAATATTTTTGTTTTTGTGTACAACTGAATACTCCACCCAATCTTAGAGTCGAATTGTCTTTTGGGCGTTCGGAGCATTTCCTTTAAGTTGGCTCTCCCTGACTGTAGCAGCACATCGTTGACGATACACGACCGTGCATTGGCGTTTAGAGAAACAACTACTATTTTCACGGATAACCATTTAATATCCAAAACTATAATTGCTAAAATGCAATAATTGCGTAGCACTACCGACACAATGTATGGCGATGGAGCCATTTTTACCATAGTCAGCAAAATGGACAGAGCCGCTCTCTTATGTCAAGCATAAGGCGGTGCAATTATTTAATTTCTCGAAATCGTAGTGTGTGTTTTCATACCTATGTTTGAATTGTAAATATGGAAACGAGTAATATATATAAAAGATCGTTATTTATTGCAATGTATGGATATGGGCTGGCCTTTCTGTTAATTGAAACCCAGAAATCAGCCTTAGTAACGCTTTCTTATGTAATTTATCTCGATGAAACTGGTTTTAATAATTACTCATCTATGATAGCTGCGGTTATTCCTGGCTTGTGATGTATGAGTGAGGCACATGTGAGTTTAAATGGTAGAGTAGTTATCAGCAAGGATTTTCCGCGGCGGAGATTCGGTTTACATATGTATATGTAATTTAATGAGGTAAAGCTAGGACACAAATATATGTTGTTAAGCATAATTTAACGATTGAGTTGTCACGCAACGTCACAGATACTCGGAGCTTCTGATTAACCAAGTATAGTACATTTATGTAGTACACGTTTACATTTCTCATGACGTCGTGCTTTTCAAAAGCCGTTTAAACCAGCCAAAATACTACTTACTATTCTGAGACGCCAAACCCGTCTCTTTCTTCACCATGCTTATTTAATTGGTATTTTTCTGCTTACTTGCACATTATATTGTTGTGCATGTCCTTGAAGATCAGCAACTGGAAATTTACTGGAGGAACAAAATGCTACCAAATAAATGACCTGCCACTGATTTTTGATCGCATGTTTATATGTGCCGTAGATACACATGGGAGTATGTTTTACATATAGAGTGGCGAATATTTGAAATCGAATTGCACATACAAACAGTAACAATACCCCTGGTGCATGTGGTTCATAACTAGGAACACAGACTTCCCTGCTGCTATATATCTGACTATGTATGCAGTTCATTGCATGTTTTTCGATTAGGACCTGCATATATATTTGCCAATGGTTTTTTCGCCATCTTAAGAACTAAATTTAGTTGGTTTCCAGTTTTTAGAAGAGCCTGTTAGACTAGAATAAATAACTAGCGTTCGACAAAATGCTTCTCATTACTTTCTATTCGCTCTTTATAGTTTGAAACGGTGATACTCGCCTTCGTGATGCACTCTCAATAAACTAGAAATCTGCGATCTGTCGAAATGGTAATGTCGCAGGTGTAATTAGTCAGTGTAATGGAATCTCGGGAGATATTTGTACACGACAATTTCTTCAGCAATCCAAACCACGTTGGTCAACCAGACGCATGTAATCTCAAGTTTTATTCCCAGTTCAATATAGCTGTTTGACTAATAGTCAAGTTTGGTTTGACGTCGGCATGGTTTTCCTGCAAGTAACTGCATATGGAAGTGTGCTGATTGTCAGCATCTATGCGCAGTTTATGGATAACAAAGCTAGGCGAGTCTTCGTACATAGAGCAGATGTGGATGGACAATTATTATGCCCTAAACTTATACTAATTTCCTGCAAGTTCAAAATTATGGCGTTGTGCGGTAAAGTCGTAACGAGTGATTTACTAATTTTGTGGAATATTGGTGAAGATTCCATGCATTTCCAAGTTACTTGGATCGTTTTTATGTGTACATATGCATGTATATGTCACCACCTGTTAGATTTAAATCCCAAAAATTATGTCTAATATGTACTGTAGATGAGTGAACCAAGATATGTAAGATTTTATAAAATTCAGCAACTTTTAATAACACTGATATTGTGTTGGTATAAAAAATATATTGCACATTTACAATGCAGGATTTCCCCGAAGGGTTTCTAATTAAGTATACGTTTCAGCAAATGACTTGGACGTGTTTCGGACGACCGAAAGTTTCAACTAACGTCCGAACCTTCCGTATCGCGTCGAGTCGGCACTTGACCAAGGACTCCATGCCCGGCTCTCACTATTGTACATAAACAAGAAACGTGATTAGTAAAATGACACAATTATTCTGGCAATCACTCATGATTAGCCGCACAATATCATGTAAGGTGTTCTTACCGGTAATTTGTCATTGGACCCTCAGAGAGATACGGCATAGGGCCGTCCATTAAAGGCATTCCGAAAGGTAAAGCGCTCAAAACTCCCAGCAAGGTCAGGATAGTGATGATGCCCAGAAACAGTGATACGACTGAAATCTATGAATGAAATTATTATGTATTAGCAATCGCGTATTCCAAAATTCACCCGCACTTATTTTTTTAAACGTTTCCAGAATGAGAACCAGACACTCGATTAAAGAACAGGTTCTCACCGATTTCATGGTTGATTGTCTGGTCTTGTTATATAAACGGGTGTTCAATGATTCACAACTTTTACTTGGTTCTGTGTTCCGTGCGTTAGCTTGGAGTGTGTGTGGCAAACTGAATAAGCTTTAGGAAACGCTGCCATTTATACAAGCTATTATCTCAAATGTCATACAGCGTTCCTTTTCCCTGGTCACATGAGGTGATAAGCTCGTTTTGTTTCTGATAAGTGCTCTGGCTGAACCTGAACAAATCATCGGAATTACATGAACCAGAATAACCAGATTTCAAGTCGTAATGACGTGTTCGTGTTTCAGCATTTACTTAATTCGCGTGTCATGTACATAGTAAGCATGAATAAGACGTGCAATAAATAAATATACACCCGTGGTGTTCCGTTGGGAAACCATTTGTTTTCAACAATATTTTTGTTTTTGTGTATAACTGAATACTGCACCCAATCTTAGCTTCGAATTGTCTTTTGGGCATTCGGAGCATTTCCTTTAAGTTGGCTCTCCCTGACTGTAGCAGCACATGGTTGACGATACACGACCGTGCATTGGCGTTTAGAGAAACAACTACTATTTTCACGGATAACCATTTAATATCCAAAACTATAATTGCTAAAATGCAATAATTGCGTAGCACTACCGACACAATGTATGGCGATGGAGCCATTTTTACCATAGTCAGCAAAATGGACAGAGCCGCTCTCTGATGTCAAGCATAAGGCGGTGCAATTATTTAATTTCTCGAAATCGTAGTGTGTGTTTTCATACCTATGTTTTAATTGTAATTATGGAAACGAGTAATATATATAACATATCGTTATTTATTGCAATGTATGGATATGGGCTGGCCTTTCTGTTAATCGAAACCCAGAAATCAGCCTTAGTAACGCTTTCTTATGTAATTTATCTCGATGAAACTGGTTTTAATAATTACTCATCTATGATAGCTGCGGTTATTCCTGGCTTGTGATGTATGAGTGAGGCACATGTGAGTTTAAATGGTAGAGTAGTTATCAGCAAGGATTTTCCGCGGCGGAGATTCGGTTTACATATGTATATGTAATTTAATGAGGTAAAGCTAGGACACAAATGTATGTTGTTAAGCATAATTTAACGATTGAGTTGTCACGCAACGTCACAGATACTCGGAGCTTCTGATTAACCAAGTATAGTACATTTATGTAGTACACGTTTACATTTCTCGTGACGTCGTGCTTTTCAAAAGCCGTTTAAACCAGTGAAAATACTGCTTACTATTCTGAGACGCCAAACCCGTCTCTTTCTTAGCCATGACTATTTAATTGGTATTTTTCTGCTTACTTGCACATTATATTGTTGTGCATGTCCTTGAAGATCAGCAACTGGAAATTTACTGGAGGAACAAAATGCTACCAAATAAATGACCTGCCACTGATTTTTGATCGCATGTCTACATGTGCCGTAGATACACATGGGAGTATGTTTTACATATAGAGTGGCGAATATTTGAAATCGAATTGCACATACAAACAGTAACAATACCCCTGGTGCATGTGGTTCATAACTAGGAACACAGAGTTCCCTGCTGCTATGAATCTGACTATGTATGCAGTTCATTGCATGTTTTTTGATAAGGACCTGCATATATATTTGCCAATGGTCTTTTCCGTCTTTTTAAGAACTAAATTTTTTGGTTTCCATTTTTTAGAAGTGCGCGTTGGACTAGAATAAATAACTAGCGTTCGACAAAATGCTTCCTATTACTTTCTTTTCGCTCTTTATAGTTTGAAACGGTGATACTCGCCTTCGTGATACACTCTAAATAAACTAAAAATCTGCGAACTGTCCACATGGTAATGTCGCAGGTGTAATTAGTCAGTGTAATGGAATCTCGGGAGATATTTGTACACGACAATTTCTTCAGCAATCCAAACCACGTTGGTGAACCAGACGCATGTAATCTCAAGTTTTATTCCCAGTTCAATATAGCTGTTTGACTAATAGTCAAGTTTGGTTTGACGTTGGCATGGTTTTCCTGCAAGTAACTGCTTATGTAAGTGTGCTGATTGTCAGCATCAATGCGCATTTTTTGGATAACAAAGCTAGGCTTGTCATCGTACATAGAGCAGATGTGGATGGACAATTATTATGCCCTAAACTTATACTAATTTCCTGCAAATTAAAAATTATGGCGTTGTGCTGTAAAGTCGTAACGAGTGATTTACTAATTTTGTGGAATATTGGTGAAGATTCCATGCATTTCCAAGTTACTTGGATCGTTTTTATGTGTACTGTAAAGGATTTATTCTCCTTTACTCCTCGTCATAGCAACGAGAGTTTGAGTCTTGAAGTTTATTGTAAATCATTTCTATCAATCAATTGAATAATAATGTTTCATTGAAACGATTCGTCCTGGCCAATGAAATGTACGTGTTGGTCTGAGAATGGAGTCAGCGAGAGAATCTCGAGGCAGATTCTTTCTGACCTCGGAGGTTCTCTGACGTACGATAGAGTCGCTGTCTACTGAGATTCTCAGTAGCCGTTTTCTTCAAAGGTCGCTAATAATAATTATTGCTTTCAGGCCTGGTTAGCTATAGCGTTACGCTTCAACCTCTCCTCGTCTTCACCACTTTCAGATCTGCGGTGCGCTTAGCTATTATTGTATTCTACCCTAGCGTTAGAACTGTTATTGTTGAATATCGTTCTCATTATTATTTGTGTGCAAATAAATACAGTTGTGGTTCAGCTGGAGTCAGCGTATTTGTAGGGAATAGTATTGAGCCATTAAAGTTATTCCTTAAAGTACATATGCATGTATATGTCACCACCTGTTAGATTTAAATCCCAAAAATTATGTCTAATATGTACTGTAGATGAGTGAACCAAGATATGTAAGATTTTATAAAATTCAGCAACTTTTAATAACACTGATATTGTGTTGGTATAAAAAATATATTGCACATTTACAATGCAGGATTTCCCCGAAGGGTTTCTAATTAAGTATACGTTTCAGCAAATGACTTGGACGTGTTTCGGACGACCGAAAGTTTCAACTAACGTCCGAACCTTCCGTATCGCGTCGAGTCGGCACTTGACCAAGGACTCCATGCCCGGCTCTCACTATTGAACATAAACAAGAAACGTGATTAGTAAAATGACACAATTATTCTGGCAATCACTCATGATTAGCCGCACAATATCATGTAAGGTGTTCTTACCGGTAATTTGTCATTGGACCCTCAGAGAGATACGGCATAGGCCCGTCCATTAAAGGCATTCCGAAAGGTAAAGCGCTCAAAACTCCCAGCAAGGTCAGGATAGTGATGAGGCTCAGAAACAGTGATACGACTGAAATCTATGAATGAAAATATTATGTATTAGCAATCGCGTATTCCAAAATTCACCCGCACTTATTTTTCGAAACGTTTCCAGAATGTGACACTCGATTAAAGAACAGGTTCTCACCGATTTCATGGTTGATTGTCTGGTCTTGTTATATAAACGGATGTTCAATGATTCACAACTTTTACTTGGTTTTGCGTTCCGTGCGTTAGCTTGGAGTGTGTGTGGCAAGCTGAATAAGCTTTAGGAAACGCTGCCATTTACACAAGCCATTATCTCAAATGTCATACAGCGTTCCTTTTCCCTGGTCACATGAGGTGATAAGCTCGTTTTGTTTCTGATAAGTGCTCTGGCTGAACCTGAACAAATCATCGGAATTACAAGAACCAGAATAACCAGATTTCAAGTCGTAATGACGTGTTCGTGTTTCAGCATTTACTTAATTCTCGTGTCATGTGCATAGTAAGCATGAATAAGACGTGCAATAAATAAATATACACCCGTGGTGTTCCGTTGGGAAACCATTTGTTTTCAACAATATTTTTGTTTTTGTGTATAACTGAATGCTCCACCCAATCTTAGCTTCGAATTGTCTTTTGGGCATTCGGAGCATTTCCTTAAAGTTGGCTCTCCCTGACTGTAGCAGCACATGGTTGACGATACACGACCGTGCATTGGCGTTTAGAGAAACAACTACTATTTTCACGGATAACCATTTAATATCCAAAACTATAATTGCTAAAATGCAATAATTGCGTAGCACTACCGACACAATGTATGGCGATGGAGCCATTTTTACCATAGTCAGCAAAATGGACAGAGCCGCTCTCTGATGTCAAGCATAAGGCGGTGCAATTATTTAATTTCTCGAAATCGTAGTGTGTGTTTTCATACCTATGTTTTAATTGTAATTATGGAAACGAGTAATATATATAACATATCGTTATTTATTGCAATGTATGGATATGGGCTGGCCTTTCTGTTAATCGAACCCCAGAAATCAGCCTTAGTAACGCTTTCTTATGTAATTTATCTCGATGAAACTGGGTTTAATAATTACTCATCTATGATAGCTGCGGTTATTCCTGGCTTGTGATGTATGAGTGAGGCACATGTGAGTTTAAATGGTAGAGTAGTTATCAGCAAGGATTTTCCGCGGCGGAGATTCGGTTTACATATGTATATGTAATTTAATGAGGTAAAGCTAGGACACAAATGTATGTTGTTAAGCATAATTTAACGATTGAGTTGTCACGCAACGTCACAGATACTCGGAGCTTCTGATTAACCAAGTATAGTACATTTATGTAGTACACGTTTACATTTCTCGTGACGTCGTGCTTTTCAAAAGCCGTTTAAACCAGTGAAAATACTGCATACTATTCTGAGACGCCAAACCCGTCTCTTCCTTCACCATGCTTATTTAATTGGTATTTTCATTAATTTGTTAACATATTGTTGTGCATATCATGTAATACCAGCAACGAACTGACCGCTTTAGTTCTATATGCATCGTTTCACTCAATTATGGACAGGTTTTTTGATCGGTGCAAACTTCCATTTAATCTTATTGCTTGTCGACTTTCTTTGTTTCTTTAGTTGTTCGACGTTTTCGGCATTCTCGGCTGGCATTAAGTTTTTTTGTATATATGTTACTTACCACTCGAATGTGCTAATACTATAGAGCGTTTTCAAAACGTTACTGAATCTTCTGAATTAAATTATTTTATTGATGTTAATGCGATGTGGTTATAACACATTATTTTGTGAGCAATGGCTTGTTTTCACCTGGTATTGATTGTGTGCATTATGTCATACGAGTTTTTTCCAAGATTGTTTTCGTAAACAATTTCGTATTTAGATAGTATTCGGCGGGCATAACTCTTTCAATATAAAATGTGACTGTCGACCTATTAGTTATTTCTACACTATGGGCGGTCAGTTACGTTTATAAAAAGTAACGCACCGCGAATATTAAAGGCTTTGGCGTAGGATGGCCTCAGCTGCGTGCATTTTACCTTGCACCTTTTATTGTATTATGTTGAACTCATTCAAAAATTGCCTTTACAAGTTTTAAAAAATTGGTTTGATCGTTTGAAAAAATCATGTTACGAGTACTGATTGGCAATCGTATGAAAATTTTTTTGAAATCGTTGGAACAGTTTGGGGAAAACAAATATTTCTTTAAATTTTATTTGGTTTACGTACGAACACGCGCACAGATTTCTACCAATACCAAAATCATCCGAGGAATTGGCTCGAAGAATGTTTACAAAAATTTTGAACAAATTTGATCCAGCATTTTGAGGAAAGGTGCGGAAAGTGCAGATTTTGTTTTTACGTACGAACACGCCGACCGATTTCAATCAATGCCGCACTCATAAGCGTTTTGACCTAAGCAATTTTAACAAGAACTTTGAACCAAATCGGTCAAGTAGTTTAGGAGGAAAACTGCCTGACCGACGGACCCAAGAACCCACGTACAGCACTATCTGATAAGATGGCTGACGCCACCCTAAAATGTGAAGAGAAGCTGAAAGCCGCTATTATGAATTTCGAACTCTTCTTTTCTGTCGCCATGATAATTATGATACTATGCCAATGACATCATGAAATACAAATTGTTTGTGCTTGTTTGGTTTGAAACCATGAATCGAAACTGGGTCGAAGGGACCAACAGTGAGTTAGGCAGCTGAAACTGCTAAAGGGTTCAAATGAAAGCACTTTGATGTAATTCAGTTAGGTTGTATTGGTTGTTCTTATATTGAGTTTTTTGATACCAATGATATTTATTACAGGTTTGGGATTCCATGTTCATATACTTATGTGCAGATATGGCTCAAGGGTTGTGGTCAATTGTTGTGCATACTGTATGAATGTGCCATACATAAACTTAAATCGTAGCATAGTAGCTATCAGTAAGAATTTTATCCTGCGGAAGATTCAGTTAACATACATACATGTAATTACATCTGTTGATGCATGTACACGATGATCGTGGTACCATAATTACAAGCTTGTGATGTCACGCAAGATAGATAAATGTCTGGAGTATTATGGTTAACCAAATAAACTAGAGTTGTTTGGTATAATATTTTGTGCTTCATGATACCATTTAAAAGCCGTTTAAACCAGCCACCGAGACTATTTATTTCGTTTAGATGTTGAAGTTTGTACAGCAACGTAGACCATACCTTCTGTGTTTGTAGGAATGCCAAATTGTAACTCCCCCTGTGGTCAGCAAAATAAAGTTATTATTAGAGCTTCCAATGTGTTCAACATTTCTGTTCCGTAGGAAATTCCGTTCCGTTCCGAAACCTACAAATAATATTGGTCTTGGTTCCGTTCCGGCTGTCGGGACATCGGAACATTTGAACTGACACCGTTCGGAACACAGAAGTAAAGTATTTTTTCCGTTACAGGTTGTGTTCCGTTCCGTATTATGCTAGTTTTTCCGTTCCGAAATATCCCGGAATTGTTCACAACATATACGTGAAATGCGTGTACAAATTACTGGCAACTTAATACATATACATGACATACTTTTAATACATTGGATGCTAGGGAATGCTATTATTTAATTATATAAAATAATATTTAATAATAATTAGGCCATATAAAAAGAACTACTGTGCAGTATTATATAATTATTATTAATTATTTTTTAGTAATAAATATTTGTAGCGTGTATATTTCAATGGCCTAACAGTGTTAATTTCCTGCAAGCTTGCTTCATTACTGCTAATAATTTCGATTTCAGAATTTTCATTTCGAGAAAAATCGCCCATGCCCATGTTTATTAAACAAAATTAGTTATTCTGTTGATTTTCATGGAAAACGATACTCGCATTACATATAAGCATTTGCGCAAATTAAATCTGTGTTCATCCAATTTCGTTATTTTGGCAAAAAACTGCTTACAAGCCAGTGTGATAAGAAATGTGTTTCCATTCTAGTTGAACGATGGCGCGACGCTTCAGAAATTGTACCGGGATCGGTTCGGAACGGAATAGAACAATTCCGCTTTCCGATGACATAAATTATATGGGACATTTTTCGTACCGATGCTCTGAACCGTCCCGGTCCCAATATTATCGGTACAAGTGCTCATGTTCCGGTTTTGTCCCGATTCAATGACGGAACCAAAGAGAATGTTCCGAAAGTGTTCCGTTCCGTTTCCGAACACGGAACTTCGGGATTTCGGAAACCCGAAGGAAGCTCTAGTTATTACAAAACGATATATTATATGAAATGATTATTTTGTTTTTGTAAAATAAATATATAAGTACGCCGACTTATAGTAATTACTTTTACAAATAACTTAACATGCCAACACAGTATTCTCAAACAGCTATCCGTGGCTATGGTATCACTTAGGAATCCTAACTGGTCGGAACGGTTCAATTCTCAGTTCGGTTCGATTCCTATGCTGAACTGAATTAAAACTAGATTTTAGATTCAATTCAGTGAAAACCAATTAAATTCAGTCCAGTTCGAAATTTGGAATTGAATTGAGCTGAACTGAATGGAAAACCAACGGTTTCCACAGATATACATACAAATACGTTTTCTAGAAATGACGGCACTGTTTCACAAGCACACAACAAAAGGAAGCTAAATTAAGAGTACAAATCGCTACATAAAGGAAATAGAGTTTGTAAGCGGTGGATTTTTTTTTTAATGTTTAGGGCAGAATGAATTGTTTGAACTTCAATTCATGGAAAACAATTCAGTTAAAATCGAATTAATGAATTGAACTAATCGGTTCAGGTTCATTTTGAATTGAATCGAAAAAGTAGTGAATTGAATTGAACTGAATTGAGCTGACCTGAAAATCTCCAATTCAGAATTGAATTGATCTGAGCACTAGTTAGGAAGGCATGCTTTGACCTAACGGTTTGTTCATTCTCGGGAACAAAAATAAAATTATGTCAAAATACACGAATGCGAACAATTAGGAAACGACAGCCTGATGTAAATCATTTTTTGACATTTAATACAATCTGCAAGTCAATCTTCTAAAGTTTAGGTTTGGCCAATGCACGCAGTTCTTGGCAGAAAAGGACGGAATGACACCGGATTGTACTTTTATTAACGAATCTTACTTCACCGCTTTCTTTGGAACCATATTTGCTAGTTTCAAAATTTTTATCCGAGTTCTATGGGCATCGTTTACCAACCGGCGGTCCACAAATTGTTTCCATTTCTTTCTTATCGGTATTTATGGTTTACAGGGATGACAAATGTTTGCGTACTTGGTTGTGATAAAACTGGAACTCTCGTCTGAAGCTTACATAGATAACACAACAAGTGTAATTAGTTAGTGCAAATAAATGAGTTTTGGACTTCTTAAATGTGTACTTGAGGGATTGATATGAAATTCTAACAACGTTTTTCGCCACAGCGTTCGCGATTTCAAGTTTGTCTTCGTTTTGTAATATTGCGGTATGATTATTTGACAAGTTTAGCTTGACTGCTGCGTAGCTTCAGATATTCAAGTACATACGGTATTGTATCAATTGTCATCACTTTCATTTTCAAAGATTTTATGGGCTCCCTATTTATTTCCTTTCGCACGATTCTAGTTCAGGTGAGAAGCATTACCGCTTAAGTGTGTACAGATGGGTTATACTGATTGTCAAAATTTTTAGCTCAAATATTTGAACATATCTAAAAATAACACATTCAAGCAAAATTCATCAGTTTCGAAAGAACTTCAGGTGGATCTTGTGCAGAAGTATTATTTCGTAGACTTATTATTAGTACAGATATTGCCACAACATTCAAAAATATGCCTAAATGATCATATTTGATGTGTGTCTTCGGTTATTTAGATTGTGCTCAAAAGGAAGTAAATTTTAAAGTTTCATTGTAGCATTTATGAATTTTCAACAGTTTATAGATTCCCTAAACCTAAACGTCATCACCTACTTCATGGCTATTTCACTGTATTCATAACAATATTCTCTCCAATATTCAAAATAAATGAACTCAGAAAGTACGTAAATAGTCACTTCAAAATTAGCTGTAAAACGTTTATTGACAATGTTATAATGTTGATCCAAAAATATACTTAATATACTTAACTTATAAAATACACGACAGTGATAAAAATATTTTACATGGTATAAAAATTAAGGAGTTTCCGCGACGTTAATGAATCCAGCATATTTGAATTAACGTCCAAATCTTCCGTACCTTGGAGAGCCTGCACTTGTCCAAGCACTCCACGCCCTGCCTTCCCTGTTAAATATTAAAAAGAAAATTGATTAGTTTAATGACACAGTTAAACAGGCAAGCACTCAATTTTAGCAGCACAATTCACTATCAGCTTTCTTACCTGTAATTTGTCATTGGACCCTCGGGCAGATACTGCATATGGCCGTCGAGTGAAGGCATTCCAAAAGGAAAAGCACTCAAACTCCCTAGTAAGGTCAGGATAGAACTGAGGCCAAGGGACAGTGACACGACTGAAATCTATGAATTGAATTAAGATATACATATTAGTAAAAACACATTGGAATGAAGCAATAATGCAACTACTTTTCAAGACACTGTTTCTGAAGGAAGTATCGAACTGAATAAATTTAGGAAAAATATTCTCACCAATTTCATGGTTCTGATGGTTTTTTCTCCTTGAGCGAGCAAAATTCTGAGAAGATTTGCAACTTAGACTGCTGTAGCTGCTTCTGTGTATTAACCTGAAGTGTTTAGAGCAAACTGAATGTCCTGTATGAAACAGCCGCATTTATATGTACAGACCATTATCACAAATGTCATTACTGCGTTCCTTTGGTATAATTACTGATAATGTGATAAGCTCTATTTGCTTCCGATAGTACCACCGGCTGCCAGCTGTTCCTAAACAAAGTATCAGAATAGAACGAACCGGAATAACCCGAGTTTTTATATTGTAATAGAGACTGGGAATTTCAACATTTTATTACGTCACTTGTCACGTTTGTATATACACGTCAGTTTCTAGAATGTGACTAATAATACATGTTTACTGGTTTTTAAGTAAACCATTTTTGTTCAACATTTGTTTTTAGTACCCGCATGGAAATCACTGTTCACAATTGTGCACAAAATCCCCTGTTCAAAACAGGACCACTTTTGTGCACAAAGCATGCTGAACAATTATTTGTGCACTGAACTATGTGCACAGCGTTTGAGCACAAACCAAGGTTCAGGAAACGAGACGCACAAAAGTTTGCTTTACCAAAAAATGTATTCCTTGAACTCCATAGCTAGTAAAAATGCAAATGCCAAATAAAAAAGTCAAATTAAAATATTTCCAACAAATCTTTATATTATGTAATTTATTGTAGCACTAGAAATAGTGGTTAATAGCAACAACACATAGAAAGAACAATATACAAGATACCTATGTATTAAATCAGTATGCATGTTACATATTTCAAAATACTACGAGGACAAATTACAACAAACTTTTTTAATTCCTAGAATACATATGTACACACACTTTTAACCACGTAACATACACAAATTTTTTGCACTTACTTAGTAAATACAATTTTAGTATTTCTACCTATTGGTTTTCGTGAAATACAATTATGACTACATACAAAAATACAATTTTTAGCAAAAAAATGACGACTCAATTGACACTCGGCTTAAAATTTGAATTAAATTTGTAAACTATTATATATTAATGATCATTACGTAAACAACAAAATGGTAACTTTGAAGCCCTAAAAATATGATAAATTATGCAAGCTAAAAAATAACAATTCTTTAAAATTTCTAACTTCTGTATAAAAAATGTGTACCTTATGACGAGCTAATAAAGCAGAACATATTTTAAATGTTTTTCACAAATATTTGGATGCAGTCCACAAATTTTCACAAAATGGGTGGCTAGCTATTATGCTATAGGGTTGTTACCAGGACGCATTTCCTTTTTGGTACATAGATCCCTGCGGGAGAAAATCAATAGAATCACATTAGGGAAATTACATTACATTTTTTTTATTATTTTTATTATTATTATAAAGGCAACACAGTATTAAGTGCTGGAAATCAAACTTTTAAATTATCACTGTTACAGTGTTATAAATTAATCAACAAATTAAATTCAACATTCAAATAAAGTTATATTTACAACTAGCAGTTTAAGCTCCAACACATACCAAATTAAGTACTTACATGCATTACAAATTACAACTTATATACACTTTTCACTATGTTACTTATGCACTATGCACATACACGCTAATTTAATAAAAAAATTACGTATACTAATATATAAGTGTGTATGTATAAATAAATACACAATAATTAAATGCTTTACTTACCAATTCAGTCAACCAGTCGTACGTAATTAATGAAACCTCACACGGTCGTTCCCGTCCCGTGTCCGTTATTTCGTCGAATCTTCCACTCCCGCTACAATTATAGTTGGTGGCTGTACAACGCATGATTTGGCTCTCCGCTGCTGCTTGCGCACTTACACTACACCCGTAGCATATAATGATATTTGTGCGCCGCCGCTCATATTGCTCATAAGTGGGGCTTTTACGTCACATGGTGTCGGTGAAGAAGCAACGTTGTTTAGATACGATTTCGAAAATCAAAATGATCTACGCAGACAAAAATACATTCTGGTAGTTGATGGAACCAGTTCATTATGCGTTTATTAAAATTGCATGCATACCACTTGTTCCTTTTAATCGAATGTACATCTTGACCATATTACCTCTTCACCGGTGTTTAAAAAACTTTTATTTACTATAGTTAATTGTAAGTTGTGTTTGCCACTTTAAAATAAAATTTTTGGCGTATTTTATGTTGTACACTAAATTTGTATACAGGCGTCTGATGTTCGAAAATACCGAGAATAAGGCAAATAAAAAAAGGATAAAGCAATGGTGGCAACCGATTGATATGATAAATGTACATAAGAAACTCATTTGTTAGCATCCGGGGCAATAGGCAACGTGGTGCAAATGTTGGACTTATGAATTTTAAAGTACTAGATTTACGTAATAGTAATAAGGCCCATTCAGAGGAAGAAATTGTTGACATTCGCTCGACTTTTAAACTATTGGTTGGGCAAACATCTTTAAATTATAATTGTTTGAATATTAATCTTAAGTTAGTAATAAAAAATATGCACAATTGGGTTGTGCTCATCTGAATGTGCTCAACTAAGTTCTTAGATTTTGTTCACAATTGTGCACCTGGAAATTTTCAAACTTTGTCTGTGCATAATTGTGCACAAAGTTTTCGTTCGGGATTAGTTTGAGCACAATTGTGCTGCTAATTTCCATGCGGGTATGTTGTCGGTAACTGCTAATTTTGGTGAATCGTTCGATAGTGTGTAGAAAAATTGGTCATTTGTCGTAACCACTTGCTGAATCAAAATCATTTTAAGTCGCAAGACTAAATTGATCATCTCGAAAAAACTTACGTAAAGCAACGAAGCATTTACATAAATGCTTGAAATTGTGGTGTCAGTAATTTTTAAATCAGGGTGTCCAAATAATATTTGCTGTGTACATTGGCTCATATGTTATTACTATCTGTAGTGTATGTGTGTACATATGTACACATATAAAGGTTGCTGCAAAATGCTTTGTAGTATTTATTTTAAACGTGATATCGCCTTTCATCCTGGTACGATTGTTTTATTACAATCATAAAAACATATTGTATTTGAAGTTGGGTCTCCGGCTTGTACTTGATACCAATTACAAAATGAATAATCGGGTTTTAGGAGCACATTTTGATATAACTTAACTCGATTGAACCAATTCCTATAATGATGTAGCTGTCTACGATTGCGGTAGTTATTCCTGGCCTGTAATTTACGGTGTGTCACACGTGAGCTCCAATGGTAGCTGTAGCTATGAGGAAGGATTTGAGGCTGCGTACTGTCGGGGCATTTGGAAATGACACTTGGCCAATTAAGGACAGGTGTGTTACGCACGCCTCTCTTGCCTCCGATAGGCTTGTGCTTGCTACCATAGATATGACTGTCAACCATCGATTACTTGTCAACCATAGATTGACTCTTTATCTGTAATATGAGTGAGTCAACCATCGAGTTTCAATTTGTAAATCCGTGCAAGAGATTTACATTGCATCTGCATACATGCTTTTATTTCGCGCTGAAAATCCTGAAAAATAATCAGCCTATCGGAGGCAAAAGAGGCGTGCGTAACACACCTGTCCTTAATTGGCCAAGTGTCATTTCCAAATGCCCCGACAGTACGCAGCCTCAAATCCTTGAAAGTTTGAATATTGTTTTTTGGTGATGTCATACCTAAAATATGTTTAAACCAGCATGGCTACTATTAATTCCGTTTAGGTTCTGAAATCTTTGTCACTTTTAAATATGCGTTTTAAATAACGTTTCACGTTTAATATAGTATTTGTAGTGATTTCTACAGACACATAAATATATGCTTCGTCGTTGAAGAGGCAAAATGATCTGTGCTGTACAAAAGCATGCGCACGTATATCATTTTGCCTCTTCAGTGACGATATTTCCTAGGATTGCATTTTCATGAGTCATAGCATTTTTTACATTTATCTACGTACATGCATGCATAATATTATGAGGGAGAATCTTGTAGCTAGATTGCTCAGCAGATCAATACATTAGGCTATATCAGCAATGCACGCAGTAATTTAGAAAAGCACAATTTTAGATAATACTGTATGCCGTACATATGAAATCGAAACTTGTGATTCGACGTTAACCCTTCAGATTAGCGCCTTGTGTGCAGAGGTAGTATTTGGGTACAGAACCAGTTCAAAATGGGAGCAAAACTTTTGTACCAACAAATTTTGGGTATACACTTGTTATACCACCAAAGTAGGGTACAGGTATTAATGGGTAATTTACATTACTTTCCAAAATATCACCAGTACCCCGCCCCAATATTTACATTAGCCCCTCCCCAAATAACACCCTTAATCCAAATAATTTATTTACCCCCATGTTATTAACATTACCACCCTATGCTCCACTTTACCCTCATACCCAAATGTCTTACTAGCTTATTATCAAATTATAGTAATAATAAAATTAATAATAAAACTAAATAGTATTAATCTTACCCCCACACCTGTTTGGCTGGACTGCTTGATGTACAGGTAGGATTGGTTGAGGTACCTGCGGAACCTGCAATATCTGGGTATTTTTAAAGAAATGCAGAATCAAGAAGGCAGGCACGGCTGCCATCTGTACGCTCTATTGAACACAACAGCGGTTGTGTAGTAAACTCTCGCTCCAGGGAGTGGAAATTTTTGTCCCTCTACAAATTATCACTTTTGTGCATAGTCTTAATAATTGTGTAACTGGGAGTTGGGACTTTTCATTCTGATCCCTTATAGCTCAAAACCCTTATAAAGGTATTCATTATAGAGAGACCTCACTGTGTTATATATACCATTATACCATGAACAACTTCTGTCTCTACTTCATGACGGCATAATTTACAATTAGCACGTTAGACTTTTTTACTAGATTTTTATCTTTCCAGGGATATTGTACTTATTATTTTAATGAAAACGTGTAGCATATGTTTTGAACTTAGAGTAATGGAACTAATGATCTTTAAAAAGCTCATTTTTACTTCATTGAAGCTTGCAATGCTTTGGAAACAGAGTTTTGGGGATGACAAAAGTCACCAGTAAAAAATCAAAAATTATTAAAATATAAGGGTTGTAATTAGTATGTTCTCAACACAAGAGGAAAATCTCGATCTGATGTGGTTTATCCATTTCGGGTACATATATTATGCTTTAATTAGGAGATCAACATCAGGTACAAGAATTTTGGACCTTTTACTATGGGTGCATATGTATATACAGGTACGGCTAAGGGTACAAAAGTTTGAAATAATTACCTATTACTTGAGTACGGGAACATGTACGGGTACGGCATTTGTGTATATCTATGGGGAGCACTCTTTGAGATGTTCCATTTAATAATACTTTGTGTTTATTCTAAATACCAGTAGTCAAGCCAGACGATAGACAATTTCACGATACTGTAATAATTATGACAACAGCATGCGCTCATCCATGAATTGATTGAAGTTGAGGGGGAAGTAGCTTATATTTTTTAGTCCTAGATTATATGTTACAACTACAGCTTTCAAGTTTGGCATGGGTCGGATTTTTGTAAATCTCCCTGGAAGATGATTTCTGAATTTCCCTGCTTAATCTTATGTCCCTGAAACGATTTTAAAAACCCTGCTGAAAAAAGGTCAACGATTTTCAAAATCCCTGATTGCAAAAGTAATTTCCCTGCAAGACGTCAAATCCCTGCCAAATTAGGTCAACCAATTTAAAAATCCCTCCTTGCATAACAAATTTCCCTGAAGCACAATTAAAAATTTAAAAATCCCGACCAAAAGAAGGTTACCGAATTTAAAAAATCATGTTTTGCCTGGGAAGAGTCTTCCCGTCTTCTCACAAAAATTCGACCCCTGTAGTTTGATATTTCATTGCATGTAATATGAGTAATTGCTGTGTTTATATAAACAAGAGAATTTACTGTCGCTTCATATTACCCATTTCTTATAGATATATAGCATTAATTGAGCAATCAGCATGTTAGTTGTTATTTGAGTAACAATATTTCAGAAATTGTATTCCTATAGACTTATTTTACCCATATTTACTATTTACAACCCATGTAACACCAATAATGCAAATTGCTAGCTCGTGATTCCGCCTTATTATACACATTTTGATATTCAAGGTCCTGGAGTGAGAAAATTCTGGATTATGCAATACAAGTCTAGCATTTGAGCTCGCATATATAACAAAATCAGTCGTCACTCAATAATTATATCAGGTTTATCTTTTTTCCGTTCTCGTGTTCAATGTCAAATAACTTTTCACTCTCTCGTCATCCCGAAATGACGTAACGCATTAATATGTTTGCACGTCCATTCAGCATACAATTACAACTCAATACCCACATAATGATTATGCATGCACTCTATACTCCAACACTAACGCAAGTCACTATACCCTAACGCTTTGATCTGCACTTTTTAACCTGCATGATGTTCAATTCAAGGATTTGTGGTCTATAGATACACTCTCTATAGCAACATGAGACTCACATCCATGCATTAACTAAACAAATGCGAAATACTGTCTACAAAACCTCACTTGAATATTTTGACTACTAACACCGGATCATCGTTACTGCATGCAAGCGCCCACAGAGAACATCAGCAAGATTTTGTACAGTATTTCATCAACTTAAAAGTTATTGCAAAAATTTTAGCAACAAAAATCCTTACAATGGCAACTCCGAACAAACTCAAAATTGTGGTGTTTTACGGATCCACTCGAACCGGCCGCTTAGTTGAGCGTGTGGGCGCTTTCGTGAAAAAAGTTCTAGTTGACAAAGGGCTGGAACCGATCATATTTGGTAAACAATAAACTCTTGTATTTTGTACAAATATAATTTCCATAGCAGACAAACAAACTTAAACTATTATAATGCAACTCCTACTGTATTTGTATATACCTCAAAATAGACCCAGAAGAAATGAATTTCGAAATGCTAAAATGTGCCCTGCACTTTTACCCTAATCGGGATGATGCCCCACAATGGTTAAAAGATGCGGATGCAGTAATCCGTGACGCCGATGGTTTCCTTGTGGTCTCCACGGAATACAATTCTTCCATTCCTCCAGCATTGAGCAACATGTTGGATCATTTCCCCCCAGCGTCCTTCCGACATAGGCCAGTTGGGATTTTAACCTACGCCAAAGGTAACATTTATTATTTACTGTCCTGGGCGCATGCGCAATTGGTGCGCAAAATTCCGCAACGCCAGTTTAAATATCTGCAAAATTACGGGTAAGTGTTATTCTCTTGCGCTTAATAATAAAATTATTTTTTGCAGGTTATTGGGGTGGAATTCGCGCCGGCGTAGTACTCAAGCCCTTCTTAAGTGACTTCGGTTTGGTAACGATTCCCGCCAACTGTCCTATTCCAACAGCAGGGGAAGTTTTTGACGCAGCCGGGAACTGCAAGGAAGAGCGCATTGCAAAACGGGTAGAAAGACTTGTAAATGAACTCAGATGGTACAGCGCAGCCCTTAAAAGTTACCGGAGCATTGAGACATTACCTCCACCCCCGATGAATGCTCTTGCGTAGAGTGGTATATTACTAGTATATATTCTGTAATGTTTAATTACTAGTTGCGGAAATAATTATTGTAGTGTATTACGTACCACGCCCAAAGTTCCAAGTGTACTATGACACTGTGAGTCTTTCGATGCTGCTATTTACCTTTCACTAAAACTAATGAACGAAGATGTGCCAATAATTATTTTCCCCTACAATTAAAAACCCCCGTTTATTTTAATAAATACTGTGACACATAAATTTGATTATGCCTGTTACAGTATCTATTATATGAAGGAATTTTCCAAAAGCAATTCAAATGTCGTTCCATCTAGTAATTACAAGGGAGCAATTTCTTTCTGGAACTTTTTCGTTAAGCCAGTGAGTAGTGATGCCAATGGTCTGGTCTGATCCAGATTTTATGAAACTGGTCTGGTCCAAAGCGCAGACCAGACCATTGGTCTGGTCCAGTTTTTCGGACCAGACCATTGGTCTGGTCCAGTTTTTCGGACCAGACCAGTGGTCTGATCCAGTCATTCGGACCAGACCAGACCAAAGACCATGGTCCGGACCATGGTCCAGAAAACCATTCAGAGCAATTGAATAATCACATTTTATCCAGTCAAATTTTTTTTTATCCTCAGAAATGACATTTTTAATTTGTTCCACAGGATTTCGTTAACTCATAAATTTTTATTTTGCGTACTTTTGGGACCATGGTCCTGTGGTCTGGTCTGGTCTGGTCCTGAAGCTGGACCAATTGTATCTGGTCTGGTCCAAGTGTTAGACCAGACCGGACCAGACCATACAAGTCTAGGACCAGACCGGACCAGACCAATAACGGACCATTATTAATGGTCCGGACCAGACCATTGGCATCCCTACCAGTGAGTGCAAATATCATACAAAATTACAAAGTCGGAATACTAACAAATGAATGCTACATATTCCTGGAGCTTTCAAACCGAACGCCAATAGGGATGAATTAAAAAAAATAATTGTACGTATTACTTGTGTCGCACGTGGATGATGTAGCACCAAAACCAAGATTATACATGAATTCAATACTAGTAATGCCCAGGGTTGGCAAAAAACCAGGCCAAGCCAGTGGCAAGAAATGGTAACAACCGGTTTTTATTGGACAGTGGACTTATTTGGATAGTATTAATTATGACCATTTTATACCAACCTATACAACAGGTCCGGGCCGGTTAGAACCGGATTTTAACCAATAATAACTAGGCCATTCCTGACCACTTGGCAACCCTGTGTTCATGCATACGCAATATTAGCCAAGCCGGTGGTACGTTTTGGTTAAAACCGGTTTTTATTGGATAGTGGATTTATTTGGATAATATTAATTACGACCATTTTATACCAACCCAAGCAATTGGACCAAGCCGGTAAGAACCGGATTTTAACCAACAACGGCCAGGCCATTTCTTGCCACTTGCCAACCCTGGTAATGCCTGCTTACACAACGTACCAGTCCCAATAAAGATGACGTATGTACATATGCACAAGGTACATGAAACATGAGAGCTAATGAGCCGTAATGGGTATAATAAAGTAAATAATTATTGAAGCATGCAGTCCTTCATAAGAGACGTTTCAAAATAAAAATATAAATGGTTAATTTCCCTATTACATGTACAAACCAATTATTACATATGTATACATGTGGATATTTACAATTAGACACATGTCATTATATATGAGTCCGTCATTTTGGTTTGCTCAATAAAATAATAGCACTTTATCCGTGAAGGAGCCAACTGGTCTAGATCCTATTTTTGCACTAAAATCAAAGGGATCTTCATGGATCACATATAATTTGTGTAAGTTTTTACTGTTGGGACAGAGCAAATTCATTACTCATGGAAATGTTTCTTCTTGTAAGAGCAAAGGAGTCAAATTTTGGAGCTCTAATTCTAAGGGGTACTTGTACAACGAGAGTACCCCAAGTCTAAATACTTATATAAGCATTTATTCATTTATTATTTCCCATAGGACAGTAACTATTACAAAGGCAAGGAAGTTCCGTCTGCAACATAAACCTTACCTTAGTATTTCAGGTGAATTGTCAATATTTTAATTCAATTAAGGTTATTTGCATACATCAAAGCAATTCCTGAACGAACCAATTGACCACGGACAATGAGTAAGCTGCCATTTCGTCTTTCCCATTAAGCAAATATCAATTTAAGACAAGAGGTAATTGCTTTGCGAAATATCATTTCGTTCCCATTTATTTTCAAGAAAGCCCCGGCCAGTTTTAGTTATCTCCGAAACCTCTTCCTTTCATAGGAAGTAAAGGGTCGTCAGCGTTTGCTCCAAAAATTATTGTCGAATATTTTCCCTTCTAGAATTTTTAAATTTGTCAGAATGAAACTCGTCCTTTTCTACGGGTCAGTACGTCCTGGCAGATTAGTAGACAGGGTTGGGTGTTTTGTCAAGGATCTGGTTGAAGCGAATGGGTTTGAAGTCACCCTTTTGGGTAAATGAAAGGAAGAATAATTTTTATACAAAATTCAAACTTTAAATAAGGACACTGAAGAAGTTTTTTTTTTTTTTTAAATTTGTCTGTCTATAGATCCTGGGGAGATGCCATTTGAAATCCTCAAATGCCCCTTACATTTCTATCCGGACATTCTGGAAGCACCGGATTGGTTAGTAGAAGCAAATGAGAAGATTCGTGACGCTGAATGTTTTCTGGTGGTGTCAGCTGAGTACAATGCAACTATTCCACCAGCCCTGAGCAATATGTTGGATCATTTTAATATGACGTCTTATCGACACAAGCCCCTTGGTCTTGTGACGTATTCCATGGGTAATGGCAGACAAAAATATTTTTAATTATTGCTATTGTACAATTTTTTCTTTTACTTAAAATTCGTTGAAATCGCCCAATGAATACCATTAAATTTTGTCATTATGTACATATGCAAAGAATTTATAACACCGTCGGTGATGAGGCAAAATTGGCTATAGCATTTTTGATTGAAAGAAAAATATAAAAATTTATGTATCTACATATATGTAGATACATACCCAACTCTGAGGCAAACATATTTTAGACCATTTTGTCTTTAATCGAAACTGCATCTAATCTATTTCCCATCCACTTCCCTCCTGCAACCTCGGCATTTTATTATCATGTAGAATGAAACTATTATATACAACATAACCTAAAAAATTACAATTTTTTGTATTAACAAATTTTGATTGATTCACAGGTCATTTTGGGGGAATTCGAGCAGCCAGTACTATCCGTCAGTTAGGGATTGAGCTGGGGATGGTTCCCATCCCAGCCAATGCTCATATCCCTATGGCTGAGACAACATTTGATGAAACTGGGATTTGCTTGGATGAGCGAGTGTCAAGTAGGATCCTCCGGTTAGTGGAGGAGCTTCGATGGTACACTACAGCTCTGAGTAGCTACAAAGCCATTGAAGCCCCTCCCAATGCTCCACAATATTCATTAGAATGAATTTTATTTCCATGCTAAAATATATAGCTTTTCGGAACGATTCCCAATCACCCGAAAATTCAGCACAAAACCGCTTGCAGCCACAGTTCCATTGTAGCAGGATTTAGTAGTGCAGATAAAAGCATTTGTTTTATGTAGTAATTATTATTCTCTTGTCTAATTGTAAGTAAATAGTAAATTATTGTGAAAAAGTATCCATTCTACACGAGCAACTCCTGTAACTTTCGATTCTTCACTAATGAATAAAACAGCATTGGGAAATAAACGACGATTGTGTAATTATTTGTCAGTGTGAATCAAGCAATAATAATTATTACAATCACTTATAGTTTATTCAAATACAAATGCTTTACTTCAAGTCAATAATATCAGTTTAAAATATTCTGAGAGTCACTATAAGCTTACAAAAGTTACGCTATGTGGTACTTATAACTATGCAAAGATACCCATCATGATGTACGTATATGGAAATAAATTAAATACGAAAGTCAGGGGTCAGTCAGATCAGAACAGTTTCCCGTACCTTACGTGGGAAGCACTTTCCCAAGGGATCCAAATTCGACCCTCTCTAAAAAAAACAATAATTAATTTTAATAATTTAAAACTGGATTACGTGATAACATGATAGATTATAATAAATAATTAATTTTAGCTACAGTTCTCAATTATAAATAGTGTGAGACTAGCTCATTAGCTGTAATTTTTAAATAATTACGGGTCAGTCAGAGATAATGAAAGCATTGTGCATAATTAATTACCTACAGTCCACTGGAAACGACGGCCCGGAGAAGTACTGTCCTGCCGGGAAAGGATAGGACACGACGGAAGTCATTCCATAAGCTACCAATACCATGATAAATGCCAAAGCAGACTAGAAGAAATAAAAAAAAATGTATTTTATTAAATTAATCTTTATCAACCGTTGACTGTTTAGAAATGAAAGTTCCAGTGTACAACGGTACAGTGAAATTTACATACGTATGGTATATTTACTTACTATGCACGTATATGGTAAGCACTCACATACTGTATGTGTGTAGTAAACAAAAAATCTCAACTTACCCCAAACTTCATGTTGCTCAAGTTTTTTAAGTTGTTTGCTGAAGAATTAAAATCTCACAATATGAATTATTAGAGTACAAGTTTTTTTGTATTGAAGACTTAGAGTTTGTTAAAAGCTCTGTGAAGGTTTGAAGGGTGAAGGTGACTAATTGTCATTTCCATCTGGAATTTCGACCAAAGACTCAGTGTAACGTTTTTTTTGGAGCAAAGAGTATTTATACTACAAGTGTTGTGGAGACTCCGTGAGGCTATTGTGAAATATGGTAATTAGGCTGCGTTTTCATTGAGCAATAATGAATGACATGCCAGGGGATGATAACGTCATTAGTCATCATGCTCACCGCTTTGCTACTGATTACGCAGGAACCCACAAATCCAGGTACAATTGCGCGACAAATCGGATTAAACGTTCGAGAAGAAATGACTCGTTTACATAGAACCACTCTTTTCTTGTTTTGTTGTTCGAAAGGATTCTGTCTGAGCCAGTGTTGGACCATTATTTCAGCTAGAGTTGATGCATACGTATCTATATATTCCCTTTTAAATATAATATTATACATACATGATTATAGAAGATGTTATATGTCCAGAGGCTCGAAAACCCTAGCTCTAATAATTCTATACTTACTTATACAAACGAACTATATTACGGCTGATATTACTGCCTAAATACTTCTGCAAGGACTTACGAACATTTGAGGACAATTACGAGCGTGCTGTATACTTAACCATAAGTACAATTGGTTATATTCCATATGCTTGTTTCCTTAAAACGTTAGGAATGGATATACACGTATGTAGTTGGTTTTATATCATGTATCTAAAATCATTTCAGTTTTAGAACTAATGTTACCAAATCTAACTATGTAACTATAGGGGCTACCAAAGGGAAATCGATATGGGCAGTTGAATCGAGGAAGTAACAACAAGCAAGGGCTGCTGACATTCATTCAAACCATCAACCAGCTGATAATTAAGTTTTGGGGTAATGACTTTTAAAGCCTTATTGCTTTGACTTTAACCCAAACAAATCCTTATGCAGTTTTAAGTACAGGTTTTATACATAATTATGGAATTACCTCTGGAAAGTTCAGCAGTTGAAATTGCAGTTTTATTGTATAAATGGATAGAGTTTATTCAGAAATTTCTGGAGATGCTTCATATCATGAGCATACAACTGTAATATATAGGTCCAAAAAGAATACAAGTCTCAGAAATAAGTTTTATTGGAAAGAATAAGTTCTTCATGCTCTCTTCAACCCAGTCACAGCCGATGAATGAGTCCAAGCGTTCCAAGCCCGTTTCCCCCTTAAATTAAAAAATAATAATTTAGAAAAACAATCCTTTAAATTCAAACAGTTACTCAAATTATTATGTCTTTAATAATACGACCTTCAGCTATTATCAAACAAAAATTCTGTACCTGCTAAGAACAGCCTCAGAAGGACTGTCATTTTTACCCTCTGACCTTTGGACGAGAACTGCTCCTTGCACAAAAAATATGGCCAAGGAGAGGAGGAAGAAAGTCGCAAAGAAATTCTGTAATAGAAATAATTTTAATTAATCCTAGAGCTTGTAACAAATCCACGCTTTATAGAAAAATAAAGGGAATTAATACCGACAGGAAATAAATTCCTGAAGAGAAACTTACGTAAAGCTTCATATTTGATTGCAAAGAATGATATTGCAAAAGAGAAGAGAATAACCACAGCCCGTATTGATCCTCGAACTTCAGGAAGTATATGCAGGCCCTGTAGTAGTAGGTTCCGTTATTTATACTCAAATTTCAGGTAAGAAAAGGGTCCAAGATTTTATCTGACAGGTTCAAGTTGGCTATTGCTGTATGTATGAGATACAGGGGAACCTTTTCCGCTCGTTGGAGATGAGGTCCTCCGGTGAAGGACGCTGAGGTTTGGTAATTATTTATGATGCTATGCTTAGATACTCGTGCTCAAGATGCTATATACATAAATAATTACGTTACATACATAATATGTACACTTGAGAAACGTTTAGGTGAATTCTGGTTCAGGAGCCCTTAGTATATAGTTTATATTGTTCATTGTGTTTTCCAGGAATTCGGTGATGCAAACGTGATTCTTACCGCCTTGAGCCGGTAAAATCTGTACTTTGGGACGAAAACAAAATGCTAGAGATTTGCATTGCTTCTTTATTCTACGTATATGTACATACATACGCTACGAGCTCCTAACAATCAAACATATAAATTTATAACATTTAAACTGCCTAAAACTGGAATGTTTTAAAAATGTACATTGGACGTTTACAATTTTGGAAGGTTGCTTCACCTTTTCTTACACAAATGCTTACAACGTGTTCGCGTGATTTTTTTTGAATGACACACGTGTAGTGTTTGGGTTATGTGAGTTGTTTACATTTTTTGATTCTTTTGTTGGTCCATATGTTTTCAGTAGCAATCAGTTCGAGCCACTTGACTGTCCCACAATCAGTAATTGCTAGCAAAAAGGGGTTTGGGAATCAAAGAGCCTCAAAAGCGACACATGAGTAAACAAACAGATTTATCTGGGTTTCGAAACGTTTGGTGAGTAAACAAATGGATAAGAAATGACCTAATCCTTAATTACCAATTCTTAAGAAGATTCAGTAAGTTCTTTAGATATGGGTGAAAATAAGAATGTTTATTTTTAAATATTAAAACGAAACCCCATTAACGCTCTAACTATCAACATCAGGGAATGATTAAAGAGAGCTAATTACCAGTCCTCGTTGTCAGAGCTTATCAACGCTTTGGAAATTTGATTTTGAGTCAAGTCAAATCCAAGTCCAGCAATGTTTTAGCTCATTTTCGATTATTTTATGGGAGCATTATTTGTCTTAGAGAACTTACGCAATCCGTATCAAAATAAATGACATTGTTTTCAAACCTTATTTTACCATATGGATACATGCATACTTACATACATATGTAAGTTATGCAATATCACAGAGAATGAGGAATCATAAATCATAAATAGCAACGCATATACTTCTCCAACATTCCAGAATAAAACCATTGAAATCTCCAGAATTCCCTTTTTTGACATTTTGAGCTACTATTACCAGCAATTTTGATAACTCCTGTCGTTTATTGTTTGTCCTTCAGCAGCATGTACCAGGTAAATTTAATTATTTATTTAATTACTGGAAATTATTTTATTTAAAATAATATCTTATAAATTTTATTTAGAATTACATCGGGGCATTTTGGGCATTTCTGCTACTTTTCGCAGTAGCGACTGCTATTCCATTATACTTTGCTGTTGATGATCCGCAGCGACTATTTTCTCGGTAATATTTAATGGGTAAAAAGAATTTCTTTTGTAATATTTTCAAAGAGTATGATACAGGATCAGGTGCTGTTGGATGTGTCATTAAGAAATAAATATTTTGTTGTAGGGAGGGAAGTCTTTGGACACCGTGGTCCCATGCTGCCAAGATATTTTACTAGGGATTAAACCATATTTACTATTCAAATGGTGCAGATTAGAATAAAATTGATTTGTTATAAGATAATTCATTTGTAATAAATACTACTGCTTCAATTTTACCATAAAGCATTATTGGGATCCATTAAAAATTCTTATATTTAGATGGAACACTATTTTTTTTATATTTGGGTGTATTAAATAATTTGTGTGTATTACATTTGTAGTAATCCCTGTAATAAAAAGTATAATGACTTGGTGGTGACAGCACTAATTCCCATGTAGTGTTTAAAGTGATACTAATGAATATTTAACATACAGTTTACAATTCACAAAATTAACAAGAAAGTAGATACATACTCTCTATGATTGGAGGCGGCGTATATCCTCCTAGCTATAGCCCGACAAACTCAACTAGTCAGTTCCTTGATTAAATAAAAGTAGCCTTGTCGTGAACATGCAAACTTCCCACAGACCCATAATTACGTACACATTACAGCAGAGCTCTCCCAACTCACAATACCGCAATCAAGTAATCATGTAAATACTTACTGCTTGGGTTGCTGCACGATCTATGTTTCTATATAGTAAATCGGCTTTAGTTCCTAACAGGGGACAGTAATTAATTTTGTTCAGCCCATATGGCGAGCCAGCTATACAGGGGTAACGTGAGAAATACTCTATCTTGTTCGTACCGTCTCCTGTCAGAAACTTTCGCAGTGTCTGGTTATTTGGGACTTGGGAGCTTTCTATAAATAGTACTGATATTATATAGGTACACAGTGTAGTAGCGAGTATGCACAATAGGGAAGTTGTACTATGTATGTACTAGAAAGTATAACCTGTGGGCTGCACGGCTGTAGTACTGTACTTGACTCATTATCACACAAAACTGAATCCATGACCCTCAGTTTTAGAAAATTTACAGATTGGTTTCCTTGAGTTCGGGCTTGCTTCAATTACGTTCTGCTATGGATGTACATATTATACAAATATAGATGCAGTTTGCATATTTATCGGATTATATGCAACCTTCTTATTGTAGTTCATGTTTGTTGCTTGTGAGCGAATGCGTGCACGCTATTATACAGTATGCTCTCATCATTAGAGACGCCCTTACAAGAATATTTTCTCTAAAGAAGCAATACCTTTCGATCTTTCTTATTTACCATGATGCTAAATTTTGACATTACAAGAATATCATGCTCTATTTTGTAAGTATTTAAAATTGCCTGTTCACTTATTAATAGCATATGTACATTACACCGGTGAATATATAGCCGAAGCTTTTAACATACCATGCATGTATGCTCCATACACCAAAGAAAATGAAACATGCTAGGATAATGGGATATTTTATTATCTTTGAACGTATGGGGATAGGAATGCCAATGATCTGGTGTAGAACATTTTGTAATGGTCCAATAAATGAATTGGTCTGATCTGGTCCTTGATTTTAATGGTCGGGTCTTCCAGGAGCATGGTAAAAATAGACCAGCCCACAAGACCATGGTTCTAAAAGCATGCAAAATATAAATCATAACTCAACAAAATCCAGAGGGAAATGCTCCAGAATTTAATTTAGTGAGAAAAAAAGAAATTCACTCAATATAACGGGATTATTTAATTTAATTTGAACTTTTTCTGGACCATGATATTTACTCTGGTCTGAGCTTTGGACTGAACTAGTTTCATAAAATGGAATCAGATCAGACCAATAACATCCTTATATGGGACATCATGGTCAGTCACCAAGTTACCATTGTAGTCATACATTAGTGCATACATGGGAAGGCCTCATGTTGTTAGATGCACTAAATTCCAAAGATTTTCTGGACATTATTAGGTATAAATGGGGTTTTCGTGTAAATCTTTTCCTGATTAAATTATAAATTATGAAAAACCACAGATACACTGGATGTCTACAAATTGGGTTTTACCCATTTTATCGCCTTAAGGTGATTATAGTGAAAGTTAGAGCAGCATTAAACCTTATTTCGTCCTTACTGATAAAAAGCCAATTTATGACCGAGAGTCGTAAAAACACATGATTAGAGATTATTATTAACTATTATATTCCGTTTATTTTCGGATAACAAATGGAAGAACGAATCATACAAGTTTAATCATTATTTCATACACATGTGTAGCTACGATTACTTGCTATCTTATCTGAGCAGAAACAAAATAGGTTTCGCTATCTTTCAAACAATAACAATCATAACCCTAACTACATATCACAATGTTCCATACACAATATGTACAAAGAATAGAATGAAATGCTGTAAATGCTGGTTCGATCCCCGTTATAGGACACTACTGTGAGCTAAATCTTCCGGCCAAAGCTGCCACAAGCATTTCTGATTTTTTCAGCCGTGGCAGGAGCATCAAATGGAAATTTCATATCTAGATTTGCATCTCTTCTCGCTTCTTTAACAGCGTTCTGGATAGCAATAAATACCGAGGAAACCAAAAGTAGGGGTGGCTCGCCGATGGCCTATATGAATACAATTTAATACACGCACATCATTTGATACTTTTATTATTTTTATTCAAGACCCTAAAATAATAAAGCTTAAAACTTTCTCGAGAGAATATCTGTACCTTTGAAGAGTACACGGCCCGAGGATTCGATGATCCTTTCAGCAGTGAGACATTAAATTCTTGCGGTATATTTGCTACTCCAGGTATTTTATAAGTTGCTGGTCCAGTGGCTGTCAAATGACCATCTGGAGTCACACCCACTTGCTCCATGGTGACCCAGCCAATCCCCTGCACAAAAGCTCCTTCAATTTGACCAATGTCAATAGCCGGATTTAGACTCTGGCCAACGTCCATCACTATATCCGTACGGATTATCTGGCAATTATTGTAAAAGTGTTATTTACCAATCCAATTTTTTTACTACAAAATTCCAATAGACAAAATTCAACACTCACTTTGAACTCTCCGGTTAAGCAATCAATCTCAACTTCAGTACATCCGGTCCCGTAGACTTGATAATTACATATTCCGGTGAATTCAAGCCTATTGAAATAATTCATAGAAATTGTTTTTGCAGTAAGAAAATATTCAAAATTTTATTTTGGAAAGTATACCCACTTTGTAAAACCCGTAGTGGACAAATTAACCCTAGCAAGGTACGCTGCCTCCACCCAGCTTTCCCAGGTGCCATCAGGTTGTGCTTCTTTAAATGGCTGAAGTCGTTTTGACAATATTTCGCAAGCCTCCTGAACATCCGGAATAAATAATTTTTATTACATGCATTTGTCAAGAATTCGAAATACATAGATGTACATATACACTGATTGCAAATAAATCATTACGACTCCTTATTTCTTATGAAAAATATTAAATGAAGGATTACAACAACAGCAGGTCCATTCAAGTCTGTAGTCATGCTGCCAGCGGAGGTTGAAGTGTTGGGAACTTTATCTGTCGAAGTTTCCCGATGTCGAATTTTTGTTACTGGAACTCCAAGAGCTCTACTTGCAATCTACACATTTAAAAAAAAATCAGTATTGACTTAAAATTTATGCTTACAATCAGAAAAACCAACTTGTGTTAAACAAGGTATTTTTTGACTGCCGAGAAAATATATTGTAAGCTTACCTCGTAAAACACATATGATAAACTACCTAAAATACAAATGGGTTTATAAAAAGCTGACCTGCATCATTTTGGTTTGAAGTCCTTGACCCATCTCAACTCCTCCATGATTGATAGCAACTGATCCATCCCTATAAATCATGACGAGAGCTCCCCCTTGGTTCATGGTTGGAACAGGGAAGCCAATTAAGTATGTCAACGGTATAAGGGCGAGCCCTTTCTTGATAAACTTGCTCTTCAAATTAAAATCCTGGACAGCTTTGAGCCTAGCTGTGTAATTGGAATTAACTTGACACTCCTCCCAGCATCTTCTAGTGTTGCTATTCTCAATAATGTGTCCAAATGGGGTGACTTCGCCATTTTTGTAAAAATGCTGCTCACGAATCTGAAAATGTAAGATTTTCAAAATTAAACCCCAAAGTTTACAAAGACTCACTTAAAGATTTTAATGATTTTATTTTAAAAATCACATTATTTGTTTTACTTCATTAGGATTCATCCCGAGTTCTGCTGCAACAGCTTCCACAATATGCTCAATCATAATTGCTCCTTGGGGAGCCCCAAAACCCCGAAATGCTGTGTTGGACTGAGTGTTCGTACGAAGAGTGTGACCTTTCAGATCACAATGCTCAATATTGTAAGCAGTGGCTATGGCCCTCAAAGCAGAACCCAAAATAAATGTTGAATAATCATTGGACTCCCCAGCATTACTAAACACATTAGCTTGGAGTGCAGAAATGAGCCCCTCTGAATTGAAACTAACAGAATAACGACAGAGCATTTCATGTCGCCCTCCCACGATCTTCATGTCTTCTTCTCGGGTAAGGACGCAACGGACTGGTCGTTTCAAGCTGTTTACAACAAATACAAATGAATTAACTTCCTTAATTCAAATAATTACACGGACAATATTAATTTTTATGAAGAGGTTTATACTCAAGGGCTGCCAATGATGCAGCAACTGGGAGGAACAGGATTCTCGTCTCCTTCCCTCCGAAACCCCCTCCAAGTCTTCGAGTAGTGATGATAACTTTGTTTGCGGGGAGACCCAAACATTTTGAAACGGTCTCCTGAGCATGAGTCATTGCTTGAGTTGTGAAGACAATCTCAAGCTCATCATCCTCTTTGGGGTAAGCAATGCAGGAGTTTGGCTCCATATAAAAATGCTTCTGACCTCCAGTCCGGAACTCTCCTTGAAGAACCTTAATGTCGCTTTTTGCGAAGCAGTTATTGACATCCCCTCGTGTCATCTTCAGATGATCCAGGAAGGTCTTTGTGGTAATCGCTTCGTCAAGGGTAAGAACTGCGGGTTTGTCTTCGTACTCGATTCGAACTAATTTAGCTGCTGCTGAAGCAACGTCCTTCGAAGTAGCAACTACCAATGCTATGACTTGACCATGGAAGCCAACTGTATCATCAGCGAAGATACATTCGTCGTGAGTATGAGTTGGACCAGCGGGCCTATTCTTAGCACCGGGTAAAGATGAAGAATCATAAATTGCAAGGACACCTTCCAAAGCTTTGGCAGCAGTATAATTCTTGTTTAATATCTTCGCATGAACTTTTTCACTGAGGACAAAAACTCCGAAGGCCTCTGTGGCTGTTTCAGGAATGTCATTTAAGAAGATAGCTTCTCCTGTGGTTTGCTTTAGAGCTGGTAAATGTACTACGGGACGACCCACTAGATCATCAAGAGATTGGGTCCCGGAAACTTCTTGAAATAATTGTGAGGCTTTTTTAAATGTTGGTTTTTTTTCCTGAGGTTTTTTATCTTGCCATTGTTGAATTGCTTCCGAGAGTTTGTACAGTATGCCTTTTATTGATGCACTGTCAGTGAAATTAGTTTCAGCGATACGGTTATGAAGTTTTGGAGCGTTTTCGATTAGACTTAGTGATTCTTCCGTTGTTGAAAATTTTCTGTCAAAATAAAATTATGAGAGAAAAATTTCAAGTTAGTGATTGTTGGAGATGTTAACATTTTTTCCAGACACTTACTTTCCAATCAAGTACTGTTCAAGTTGCTTCGGGAAAATAATTCCCGTCATGATGCCATCGACGGTGAATTTAGCTCGAACTACTTCGGAACCTTCGAAGCAAATCCTCGTAGCGAAGAAAACATTTGCGGCGGCCACAAATTTCCTGTCGGACTGTTTAATACTCCAAATGAATTCGTTGCTGGTGGGTAGCGGTATCCTCAGATTTATGATAATTTCATAAGGACTAATGTATGTTCCTCCGCCAGGTTTAAGGAAATCGTCATCCAAAGGCATGAATCTTTCGGAACTGCCTGTAATAATCCGTATTTACAACTTTTCATATTTCTTATTTCCTTACATTTAAAGCAATGGTGTTCCAAATAGCTTATCTGCATTTAACCTAAATTATTATCAAAGCATTGTAAGGTGACTACTCCACCAGCAGCAGCGAAAAAGGTGTTTGAATCTGATGCCGGATTTCCTGATGGAATGCTTCCTCCGATAGTCTAAAGAAATAAATCAAGTGTTTATTAAATACCTCATTATTTATTAATCCCAAAATTAAATTCCCTAACTAACAAGTTGAATTTGAGATGGTTATGTGTAATTTCAGCTGATTCAACTTACAGCAGCGTTTCTGGTTTGAACGTCACCCAAAGTAGAGAGCATATTAAGTATGGCGGAATATAGAATCGAGTTATTTTTCTGTTTCAGTTGAAGAAAACAAAATGACTGGAGATCCGAAAATGTCGCTCGACTGCCAATAACCAAGTGAGTGTCATTTTCTTGGATTGTGTCAAGTTCGGGAATCCCCCTCGGAATTTGAATATACACGGGGCTATCCTTCAATTCTAAATTCAAAATTTTGAGACTGAATAAGAACATTTTCAAGTTATCACAGACCAGATAATCACCAAAAAATTTTTTTTAAAGCAACTTCAGAATAAGCTTCTGCTCTTACGAATCTCAGTATTTCCACCAACCAGCTTTGCAAAGGAATACTCATATTTAAGTTTTAGCAAAGATTTCAAGCTGTGCGGCCGGCACCAGGTCGCAAACTGGTTCCGAAATATTAAAGCTTTCTCGTAATCTTGTGCATTGAGCTGTAAAAGCATATAGTTTGGTATTTCCCAGCTTTTACATCTGAAATACTCTAGAATGATTCGAATTGTTTCTTATGAGTACCTGTAACTCTGAAGGAAATATTGGTTCCTGAGTTGGGTCATAAGGTCTGAATTCCGAAGGATTTATCAGACTCTGCTCCGTCTGGTTTTCAAAACAGTTTCCATTGACGTCACTCTTGGTTTCTCCATTCTTGTTCCTGCAACAGTTCTCAGCTCCGCAAAATGTTTTCAGTCCTTGGAGGATCGGCCGGTAGCCCGTGCATCGGCACAAATTACCTTTTAATAATACGACCCGTTACATCAATCAATAGTTAAGGAATACTTGATAACTATAGAGGAATGAAAGCAATATTGACAGAACTTGAGAAACTGCTCTGATAATAATAATTATTCATGATAAAACAGTGACATTTATAACAATCTTCGCTTTTCCCTCCTAAGAATAATGCAATATCTGCTTTGTAGAAACTTCGGGGTCTAAAAAACGTCTGGGTCTTTGTTGTACCATATAACGAGCTCTCCAGCTCTTCCTCACTGGGTGTAGGATTATTTCGTAAGAGGGCGTAAGTGGACATGACGAAACCAGGAGTACAGAATCCACATTGAGAACCATGACTTTTAGCTATCCTCTCTTGGATTGGATGAAGCCCTTGCTTGATGCTTCCGAGCCCTTCCACCGTTACTATTGAAGTACCATGGAGGGAACATAGAGGCGCTAGGCAAGCGTTGACGGCTGCATTTCTACATCGGTTATTATAAATTTCGTTTGATTATTATCACAGCATGATGAGATATATTTTTACTTCCTGAGCAAATTACGTAATTTTTCCCGTTCCAGAGTTCACATAAGACACCATGACCGTACATGCGCCACAGCCTCCTTCATTACATGCATTTTTCGCACCGTACAATCTCACTGCAAGGTGTTTATCAAGATTTAAATTCACATTTTTAATTATAACGGTTAATAATTGGTAATCGTGCTATTTTAGTATTTAATAATTTTGTATAATAATTGTAGGCAATGAAAACGACATTAATCTCATTATAGTTTCAAATATTAAAGTGACTTACATTTGTCCCGTAGATAACGAAGCAAAGACCATTGTGGATTCGGGTTCGGCTCGAGGACCTTTATTGAAGTAAATTTTTTTAGAGATCCAATTCTCATTAATTTAAACGCAATTCCCAAATAGTTATAAATTAGACTACCTTTTTCCCGTTCACAAAAAATATGAGAGTGTCACTCCCAGTTGACATTTTAGTGGCTATGGTTGCTGATTTTGCGGTAGTTGATTTATAAGCTTAGGGTTTGTTTTCTGAGCTTTTGAAGCCTCCGACCAGAAATTGGGAATTCAGTCAAACAACTTCAGAAGAGAGACTGGAGAGAGGCTGTGTTATTTACAATATGATGGCATGCTTACTTACAGACGTATAATCACAATTCGGTAGTTAACCGCAGTAGCACTGAAGTTGGATAGTTCTTGCTGAAGTTCCTTCCATTCAATTGCGTATATCCATTCCCCATATGCATTAACAATAGTTTGAGCATAAAACATAGTTTATTTACAGTATGCGTGCAAGTGTCTACCTTGCATGTTGTATTGAGGCTGTCTATCTCACCAGGGCTGACCTTCAAATCACTGACTCTTAGCGTTAATTATTACTGAAACGGCTTTATTGTACTTGGAGTGATACTGAAACATAATGATGTTTAGTTGCTTATTATGAAATAGGGTTTATAAATGGTCCTTAGGATTTTATGCAACAAGGAGTGGTTTCACTCACACCTAAACTCAGATATATAAACTACTCGCAAGTAAGGGGGTACTGTCTGGGTGACACGGGTATTTCTGAAGTGTAATACGGGTAAATGATTGTGTAATAAAATATGATTGGAACTGTGTATTATATTCTGATAATATACTTAACGTGTGTATATTTATTAAGTCTTATTCCTTGAGTCTCTCTTTTACAACCTCTAAATCTATTTCACAAGTTAGATCTTTGCTCTCGATCTTCCAATATCCAACTAAACTTCTATCTCCTTCCAAACCTCTCAAACTGGCTTGGCGTCCTTTCTTATCTTCTTCCAACTCATCACATTTCATTCCTTAGAGTATCTTATTTTACCTTTGCATTTAAGGTACATTTGTAAATCTAATCTTTGATCTTATTCAAATGTTGTTCCTTAGGAACATTTTAACTTTGAACTCTTATTCTATATTTCTAATATATTTCTATCCGCGACACACCCCCTTCCCGAAAAAGAATTCGTCTCGAATTCAAACAATAAATTCATTAATTAATAGGAGTGTGTACTTATATACATCATAAACAAAACAAAAACAAAAACAAAATTCAGACTTAACAATCAGTCTAATGAAATGTATAAGGAAATATAATAATTATATTATATTGGTTGATGTGCAATTCCTTAGGAATTGAAAAAAAAAATGTAATTCGTATAACACTATAATTTTGAATTATACCATCTTGTCAATTTCTTCTCTTGATTCTATTGAAAACACTATATGTAAGGTCATCAGACTTCATGATCTTCGTATCTCCATGTGTTGTATTATGTTGTAGAATTCGCTACTTTGGTTGGGATCACAATAACCATAACATAAATACTGAAACAAATATAACATGTTTCGAATCCGAAGTACATAATTAGAATACACGCTTTTAATTATTTTTAATCATTTCCTCTAGTCATATCATCATCCTTAACTTTAAATCAATTCAAGTGACATCATAATTCTTATATTATTGTAAATTAAGATTACCGAACGTGTTATTAAATAACTATTGGATGTAAGCAAGCAAAAATTAACTGCAAAGCCAGGAAAAGTCTCGAACTAAGTCTCGTGCTCTTCCTGTAGTAGTAAATATACAAACAAAATTAATTTCACATCACAATTTCATAAATGTATTCACATTAATTTACAACTGTGGAAAAACAAATTCACATATTTTTCCATTTTTATAAGACTTCATATGTTTATGTAAGCATTTTTAAAATACTTAGAATACTTCTATGTACTGAAAATTCATTTCAATATTACATACGGTATGGTTACCAAATATATTAAAGCTTATTTTCTCTTAGGAAATAATTATCAGTTTTACTATTCTACTAAATTATCTTAACTTCTTAAAATTATGAAGCACAGCACTAAGATTATTATCAACACACGTTGACGACTGACTGAAATAAGATGTTGCTCACTGCAGGGCTTACTCCTTATAGAAACCAGGAGGCCGTGCGGCGAGTCTTTTTGGTCGGCGCAGAGCTTCTGACGGATCAAAACGCACTGCCTGCCGGAGGAGTGCTAAAGACTCTCCACTGGCAGACAGACGCCGCTTGGCTCTTGGCTGTCCCGACTGTGCTGATGATTCAGCCTCAAAAATTTCCTCCTCACCCAAGCTTACGGGCGGACTAGAGAGAGAGGGAGCTATATACGTATATGCATGTGTCCCTGTGGGATCACTAACGATACGTTGACGTTTACTTACACTAGGCATATCCTCTGTACCAACATGTACATGCTTAGTGGCTACTTTCTTAACATTTACATTATCTTTACTGGCAATTCCTAAGTCATGTATATTTACAGTGATAGGTTGTGTTACGACTGTCTGTGGGATTTTAATTTTAGCCTTCTTAGGAATACCTTTATAAGTGTAACTTACAGGTATACTCTTAGGGATTTCAGGTATTATTTTCCTAGGAGTTTTAAGTTTGGCTTTGGAAATTTTGGACTTTAGGACGGGTTTATTTAAATTAATCTTAGGAGTTTTTAATTTCGGTCTTGGAGTTTGACAGGAAACCTTCCTTAGGGATTTCAACTGGGAATCATTTTGAATTGGATTCGTTAATGCAATTGTAGGGTTATTAAAAGGAAGGAACACTGTGTCTGCACTCGTAAGTATTTCCGTCTGTGTGTGTTCATGTACATTCATATCACTCGTAAGGTCTTTCTCTTGTGTGTTTTCATTACGGAGATCACTAATAATTGGAATAATCTCTGTGTGTTTATTAATCACTGTTATGTCTCTGTGTTTTAGTTTTGAGAGTTTGAATAATCGAATTTCCCATTTTGGGTATGTAATTAGTGTCTTTGTAGTTTTAAATTGTTCTAAATAATCCGAACATAAGTCTTTTTCCTTTAGGATTTTTAATGTGTTACGAGTGTTGATACGAGCTTCTATAGCGTCTATAAGTACATGTGGAAAGGCTTCGTATATATTTAGAGTCTCAAAATTGGAACTCGCAGCACTTTCAGGTAAGTCTGTGAAACTAATTAAGTCATTTAGTTCATTTTCTTTATCATTGTGATTTTCCTCTAGGAAAATTGACTGTTCACGTTCAAACACTTCGTTGCTAGCTTCAAAAATATTATTATTAGATAGGTTTAATAATTCCTGACTAATATTCTGTTCTGAAGTGTCAGTGGAACTTTGCTGTGTACGACTTATATTGGAAATCATAGATAAACGTGAGTTATTTGTATGAAGTAAAAATTCCTTAACTGCTTCATTAATTTGTAAGTGTTGTACATTTATATTCACTTCTTCCTCATTATCAAATCTAGATGAATTAGGGTTATTTATTGCAACTATATCACTTAGGATTGAGTTCGCTGCACTTTCCTCTGAGGAATTTGGAGTTGAATTTATTATTTCAGTTCTGTAATTAGAATTATTAAAGAAAAGTTCTCCAGGGGTAAATTGTTCAATTTCCCTAATCTCTGGAACTACGGGTTGGAAATTCCCGAACATATCAAATTCTGCTTGTTGCAGTTGTTCAGAGTCACTATCATTATGTAACTCTTCAATGTCAATACGATTATGAACTATGTCTGGTTCTTCGAGGATTGTATTTTGAATTATTGTATTATTATTTGTAATATTATGTAACTCTAAATTTATGAGTTCACTTTGATTTAAATGTTCACTGAGTCTTGAAGTGCTAGCTACTTCCTCAGGATAATAATTATTTGTATTCATGATTTCATCATTTGTGTTCATGTTAAATTCATTCATTATTTGTGAATTAGGATTGAAATTAAAATTAAAATTAATTTCTGGTGCTTGAGGGATGGAATTGTTGAAATCTCTAACAACGACAGGTTCTGGTTGGAACAACTGTGGCGGAGCTATTACGATTTCTTCAAGTCTCCTTCTTGTGGACCTAGTGACGGGAGGCAATTCTATGACTTCTCGTACTGGTCTTCTACTTCTGGTATTACGGTATGGTTCTGAAGTTTCCTCAGGCTGATTATTATTGGAATTTTCATTTTCTGTTTGAGTATATGTTGGCTGACCTCTATGAGGAGTGCGCATCTCTTCATCTTGGTTATTTGTATTATGTAATGTATGTGCATTACCAAAGGTAAATGGAGTTATATTCGATTGAATATAACTTTGTCGAGATGGAAAATAAGTATTCCTTGCTGGGATTGTACTGAAATGTGAGGAATAATATGAAGTTGAATTTCCTTCGTTCTGTAGTCCCGTTGCTGAAGTGATATCTGCTTCCTCAACTGAACGTGGAAAATTATTGCCTCTTGATGCTAATTCATTAGGCTGAGGAGAAAAGGTGATCAATCTTTCCCTCAGGTCTTCATTATCGTCTTGAGCGGAATAACTTTCTGATGAACTGGAACTATGTCCTTGACTGTCTTGTCTATGTGGTACATAAGTTTCTCTGCGGTAGTAATTCGGGTTTTGAATAATTCTTGAGCCAAAGGAGGGAGTCATACTAAAGTTATTATCAGTATATTTTCCTCCAGGAATTACATATGGATATTCTTCTTCCCATTGCACAGGTCTTACATATGGTGCAATGTTATGTATATGTACATTACGCAAATTAGTTCCCATATGAAGTAATAATGGTTTTACTTGGAATGCTTGGTCTGAAATTACCTTGACAATTTCATACGGTCCAAGCCATTTTGGTCCGAGTTGATGCGGATTTTGTGCCTTTAATTTCACTAAGTCTCCTTGCAAATAAATATGTTCTTTTCTCTTTGCATTAAATATTTCATCTCTATGCTTTTGCTGTTGAGTAGTGAGTATAACTGCTTTTTCAGTAGCTTTTTGTACTTGATGAGCTTGTTCCTCAGGAGAATTTATTTCATGCGGAATTAAAACTGGTGTAATAAGATCTAATATGGTCAATGGTTCTCTGCCATGGAATAGAAAATACGGAGAATAGTTTGTGCCTTCGTTGACATGAAAATTATGTGCTCGAACTGCTAAGGGAAGTAAAGAGTCCCACTTGTTATATTCTTTATCAATGTATTTCTTTATGAATGTCTTGATTGTCTTATTCTGACGTTCAACAATCCCCATACTCTGCGGACTGTTAGGCATGACTATAATATGCTTGATTCCTCTGGATTTTAACCATAGTGGAAATTCTCCATGTGCGAAGTGCGTTCCACCATCTGTCACTATTTCTCTAGGAAAATGATGTTCCTTTATAATTGTATTTTCCAGAAGTCTCTGGGAATCTTTGGAAGTATGAGTCTGGGATGTTGCTGCAAATACATATCGTGTAGTGTAATCTATCATGATTAATGCATATTGATGTCCCTTAGGTGATTTGGGTAATGGTCCAATCCAATCCAACGCTACTCTTTGAAGAGCTTTAGCTGGCGGTGGAATTGTGTGTCGATGACCTGCCACTGCTGTATTTCTGGGATTATGGAGTTGACATACTTCACATGATTGTAAAAATTTCTGTACATCTCGAAACATATTTTGCCAGTAATATCTGATATACAAAGCTGAAAAAGTTTTGTATATTCCGGCATGTCCTCCTTCAGGGTCGGAGTGAAATAATTGCATAATTTCATGTTGTAAAGATTTTGGGATGACTAATCTCCATGGATTTGCTGTAAGTCCATTATCAATTCTGTATAGTAGTCCATGGATTAATGCATAATTTTTACCAAATATGTGAGGCGGATCGCTGACATGGTCCCCTTCTTTGACTAATTTCAATATGATATCTGATAATTTTGCATCTTCTGCCTGTTTCCTTAGGAAAAGGTCTGAATTTCCTCCAACTGTTGCTGCAATTGCCCTATCTTCCTCACCAATTTCAATTAAATTTGAATTGAGTAAAGTCGTAGATATTCTTCTTATCACTTCTCTGGAAAGGCAATCTGCATGCGCCATTTTCTTTCCAGGGACGTGTTCAATGGTATGAGGTTGGGCTGCCAACATCATGGTCCAACGAGCTATCCGGTTGTGCGGATCTTTGAGGGTCATGATGTGTTGAAGGCTGTGATGGTCCGTACGTATATGGACCATCTTTCCATATACATATTGGCGGAACTTTTGGAGTCCCCAAACAATGGCGAGGCATTCCCTATCTCTAGCGTCCCATTTCCTCTCGGCTTCTGTGAGAGACCTTGAGGCATAGTGTATGGGATGCATGGTCTTATCGTCAATGCTTTGATGTAAGATAGCGCCTATACCATAAGCACTAGCATCTGTGTAGAGATATAGTTCTGCATCAGGATTATAAAATTGTAGGACGGGAGCTGATATTAATGCATGTTTTAATTGTCGGACAGCGTGGTCACATTCTTCAGTCCATGTAAATTTGACTGCTGCCTTCTTCAATTCGTTCAAAGGTTTTGCGATGTTTGCATAATCTTGAATAAATTGGCGATACCATTCAGTCATTCCAAGAAATCTCCTTAGGGCTGCTATTGAAGTAGATGGGTCCATATTCATAATTGGTTCCATTTTCGTATCTATGGGTCGTTTCCCTTCTCCACTAATCATTAAGCCTAGGAATTCTATTTCTTGAAAACCAAATCGACATTTCTTTAATTTAAACATGAGTCCAAAAATCTGTGCTCTTCGGAGTACTAATTCAAATCTGATAAGGAGGTCTTCGAATGTTCCTGCATATATTAGGACGTCGTCTATGTATACCAGTACGATGGAATACCTCAGGGTGCCCAAGATATCATCCATCATATTTTGAAACTCTCCTGGGGAATTCCTGAATCCAAAAGGAAGCCTATTCATGCAAAATTTCCCATCAGGAGTGGTGAATGCCATTTTAAGCCTGGATTTTGCATCCAGCATCCTCTGTAAAAAACCTTGGACTGCATCTAATGAGATGAACCATCTTGCCCCATGCAAGCGGTCAAATTGATCTTGAGGAATTGGCAATGGATATGTATTCTTTATTACGTTTGGATTGAATCTTCGTAAGTCTAAAACGTAACGCATGGTACCATCTGCTTTCTTTACTAATAAAACTGGGTTGTTCCATGGTGAGTCACACGGTGATACAATGCCTTGATCTATATGCTGATTAACCAGTTTCCTTAGTTCATCTTGTTCTGTAAAAGAAAGCCTATATTGTGGCGTATACACTGGTTTGGCATCACCAGTGTCAATAGTTACGTATTTATAATTAACGCATCCAAATTCGGTTTCATCCTTTGCAAAGCAATTACGGTACTTATTGATGACTTGCAATAATTGTTGTTGTTGATTTTGATTTAATGTAGGTCCAAACTTGCATTCATCAGGTGAAAGTGGTGAAAGTATCTTCGTATTTCCCTTAGGAATCTGTTCGTTGTCATTCTTGAGTTCTACTCCATTAAATTCATCATAGTTAGCAAATCTTCTTAAAGTCTGTAATGTTGTAGGCCTTTTTGAGGGATTCCACACCATTGTGTAAGTCTTGCCATCTTCCATTGGGCAGACTGTATCCCCGAAAAATAAATCTCTTCTGTGTTTACGGATGGGGGAAATTAAGACATTCCCCGTATAGTTGTCTTGAGTCTTCAGGTCTACTCGAGTCCAAGAGCGGGGAAGCAGCTCATAGGGCCGGGTAGACCGGACAATGCACATTCTCCGGATAGTCGGTGACGAGGACAGGCTGCAATCGGCCGAAGAATCCTCAGGAATAGAGTACTGGGAAGGCTGGCACCGAGACCTGGTGGTAAGGGTGTCCTCCGACTTTTCCTCCAAAAGTGCCACCGACTTGGGGTTGCACGTGATTGTCGCCCGATGTTTGTAAAGAAAATCTCCACCAAGGAGTAATAAAGAGTTGACATTTGGTATGACGGCGAATTTATGCGATGATATTATGCCATTGATATAATAATGAATAATGGCTGTCTTGTTATAAGTGATTGTTGAATTAGTGGTTACTTGTGTAATTGACTTAATCTTGTGTAAATTAAGCTTAATCCCTTCAGGACTGTTGCGTTGTATAGCGTACGCACACGCTGGAGAAATGGTTGAGAGTCCACCTCCGTTGTCAATTAATGCTTCAATGAAGTATTCATGTTGACCAAAAATCTTCAATTTGTATGTTATGTCCGTGGGACTAAATTGATGTTTGAGTAAATACTCAAATTCATCTTGTAAATGTGTAGAGGATTCAGATAATTGAACTGAATCCGGGGTGACTTGAGACATCTGGTCTTCACCCATATCTGGTTTCATCTTCTTAATTGTAGGTTGGAATTCTTCCTTAGGAGAAGTTCCTAAATCTTGACTTAAATTAGTTTTCTTAATAATAGGCTGGCTTCTATTCTGTACATTATTTACATTGTTGCTAGTAGTCAGTTTGTCCCGTAAAAACTGACCGACTAGTTTAAATTGTCATTATTGTTGAATGCTTCACTCTGCGGAGGCTGCTTACGTTGAGCATTTCCTGCCACAAGTTGAAGAACTGAGGAAAGGAGTTGACGATCGCTGTTTCCTCTGTAATTATTTTGCTGACCTGGTTGAGAATAATTATTTTGTCTTCCATTGTTGACGTCATAATTGTTGTTGTTGGAATAATGACCTCGGTAGTTACTATGATTATGAGGATTGTACCCTTGTTGATAATTTCCTCGGCCACGGCCTCTTCCACGGAAATTGCTGGTGTAATTATTCCCTCTGGAATAATTAGAATTGTGAAAAGTGTGATTGTTGTTTGGCTGCTGTTGTTGGTTATTGTGATTGTATTGGGAAGAACCGCGTCCACGACCTCTGCTAAAGTTACCTCTAGAGTTGTTGTTGTTGTTATTTTGAATTTTGTAGCATGTAGTCGCATTATGCCCCTTTTTTGAACAAAATTGACATACTTCTGTGAAATTACGAACTTGAGAATCATCCTTCTTTTCATTATTCTTCTTCTCAGCTTTGGTTTCTTCCTTAGGAAGAGTGGCTACTGTAAGAGTAGTGACTGGAGTTGATGTTGTATTTTTCAGAGTTAATTCGCTTTCTCCATCCACAATAATTTGTAATCGAGCCGAAAAGACAGATAAATTTTCTCTGTCTGGTTCGAAAATAAATCTCTCAAATTCATATGGAATCTTGCGTAGCATTTGACTTATTTTCTTTCTTTCTGTGAATGTACCATCAACTTGAGAAAGTAGATCGCAGGATTCAATGATGAACGTAGTTATGGGCTTTTTAGGATCAAAAACGTATTTGTCCCATGCTTTCTGTGCTACCTCAGATCGTTTGTCATTTTTAAAATGCTTTATGAAGTGGTCACAGAATCTGTTGAGTACTTCATGAGAACTTAACTCTGCTCTCCATGATTGTAGTGTACTATCAATGCTTTCGTACCAGGCTACGACTAATTTTGATTTCGAATTTTTGAAAAAGTGATGTAAAATAGGTACCAAAAATTCTGTATCAATTTCTAAGTTTTGGCTTTCCTCAAGTAAATTATTATGCCAAAGTGATGCATCTAATTTGATGTCATAAGGTAATATACGTTCTTTCAATACCTTAAATAATTTCTGATTTCTCTGGATCCTGGTTAAAGTGTCATCAGTAGACGAGTCTCTGTCTTGATTTTGAGATTGAAAGAAAGTTCTGCCAGACCTGAATTTAGATCCCCAATTGAAAGAAGAATCTCCCATACGATGTACAAAAGGAACCTTCTGCTTAGGTGGTTCGGTTTTCTTGGGAGCCTCAGGAACCTTTCCGGTCTTCTTCTGCAAAACATCCTTCTTGGCCTGTATTCGGTCCATGTCGCTTTTTAAAGAAATTAATTCCAAGTCATACTGCAACATTTCGTCAATGTCATCTTTGTCATCAGTTTTGCTGGTCTCTCCAAGATTTTCAACTTCACCGTTGTTAGACATCATAAGTGTTTATGTATAGTCAATAGGTTTAAATGAAATGAACTGTTCAGAGTTTCAAACTCGAATGGTGCACTGAAATTATCACCAAAGTTATTTTCCTATACTGTTCAATGTAAAAATTTCCTCTCTCACTCCTCAGGTGCACTTTCTATAGTTTAACACAGCACTGAGAGAAACTGAGAAAAGATAGGCGTTGCCTATGGGCGTGTCTTAACACTGATTGGCTGTTCGTATGTCCAGATGTTAAGCACTGAAAAATGTTTTTAACGTGGTTGATACGGCACTGCGGCGTGTTCAAAATGGCTACCACGGAGTTGGATTAGTTTTTAACACACTATGTTTCAAAATTTTACTGTTTTTCGGAGATCACTTCACAAAAACACCCGGGAATCGACTTGCATCCTCCACCAGTGAAACATAATGATGTTTAGTTGCTTATTATGAAATAGGGTTTATAAATGGTCCTTAGGATTTTATGCAACAAGGAGTGGTTTCACTCACACCTAAACTCAGATATATAAACTACTCGCAAGTAAGGGGGTACTGTCTGGGTGACACGGGTATTTCTGAAGTGTAATACGGGTAAATGATTGTGTAATAAAATATGATTGGAACTGTGTATTATATTCTGATAATATACTTAACGTGTGTATATTTATTAAGTCTTATTCCTTGAGTCTCTCTTTTACAACCTCTAAATCTATTTCACAAGTTAGATCTTTGCTCTCGATCTTCCAATATCCAACTAAACTTCTATCTCCTTCCAAACCTCTCAAACTGGCTTGGCGTCCTTTCTTATCTTCTTCCAACTCATCACATTTCATTCCTTAGAGTATCTTATTTTACCTTTGCATTTAAGGTACATTTGTAAATCTAATCTTTGATCTTATTCAAATGTTGTTCCTTAGAAACATTTTAACTTTGAACTCTTATTCTATATTTCTAATATATTTCTATCCGCGACAATACCTATTGCTTTGACTTGAGTATAGATTACATACATAGCATCGCATGTATCTTTCCATTAGAGATTGTAAGCCAAATGCCCTGGCACCGATTCAATACTCATGTTTCTAGTTTGAAGCATATAACTCTAACCACCGTTTGGATTTCATACAGCCCAGCTGGCTAAACAGAGCAAAATGAGTCTCATAATATTAATTTTATTCTCTTCAAGTACAAAGATAACACTTTGACAATGATGGATTGTATTTTAATTGCCTTAATTCTTGTTAACGACGCATATCTCAGGTGAGTTTGAGGTTTGTTAGTTTTTAAAATTGTCGTTCAATTTAAATGTCATGTTATTACAACAAGGGGGCTTCGCACCCTTGTTGGGCCTCCACGATTCGTGTGAAACACGCCCCCTAACTCCAACCCTGTGCAAGTGGAAAATGTATCCATAGACCATTTTTTGCCTCTTCACCAAAGCTGGATTACCAAAGTATGCTTTAAATAAAAAATATTATCACATTGTTCCCACTTTACATCAGGCATTTAAGCTGCTTGGGATTCTTCGGGAATTAATATCTATTTAACATGCGGCTTCTCATTTTGAGGGATAAAAAGCCGTGTGAACCATGCAGATTTCTGCCTAATTCCAACCAGACTTGACATGCATACCTATACAATGTGAGTTGTTTCGTAAACAAGCTTTACATACAATCTATGAAAGCACCAATGACTTTAAGCAGTATATCAAAACGTAGAAGAGGATTAAAAATTTGGATAAGGATAAAAAGTGTAGGTGCATTCAGCCAGGTTGTATGTACATATAATTACATGTTTTTACTTGACAGTAATGCTTTTATTCGGACTGGAATAATTCAATGGTCTATGGAATGGAACTTGAAAATGCAAGGGTGGATAATATTAAAAGTTATGTCAAATACCATTTGATTATCAAGCTATGATTTGACCTAAACAGTACGAGATCTTCGGTCACATCATATCACTGACAGTGACTAAGGCCGTCTTCCAAGTCTCATGAATTTGTGTCATTTGAAATGAATCGACATTTCAAACTTAAGAAAAAAAGAAATGTTGACAGTAAATTTCGTCGTAGTGACATGCAACAGTCCGAACCCCTTAAGGGAAGTGATTTTGACTTACAATACAAGTAAAAAATATACGTAACAAAAAATTAACGCTACTTGTCAATAGTGTTTGTTGTCAAACGCAAGTCAACCGCAACAATGAGTCCAACTTGCAAGTTCGGTTTAATTGAGGTTATTTTACAACAGGCAATTGCAATTTTTGGTGCAAGTGTAATTTCTGCCCACTTTTATTGAAATTATAAAATAATTAAATGGTCACAAGTAGTACTCGGAACAGTTCAGTTCGATTCAAAATTTGCAGTTCAGTTCAGTTTGAGCAGTGAACTCAAACGAAAATTCGGTTTCGGTTCAGTTCAAGTAAAAACAGTTCAGTTCAGTTCAGTTTCACGCGATGAACTGAACTGAATCGGTGAATCAAACAGTTCAGTCGCAGTGTTTGGTAAACATGAACAATTGCGGATGTACACATATAGAGCTCCGAATTTAGTTATTCGAGTCAACCCCAGAAAAAACTGATTTCTTTTTCCTTTTAACCTGTTCCTAATCGCATTCACCATAGCAATCAGTGCACTGGAGAATGCACAAATTATGATGACGGTAATGTACTCTGGAATGGCCCTGTTTCAGAATCTACTTTTAGTACAGTAATCCATTGCTTCCATTTAGTATTGCAGCTTTGGGCGAATTCAGTATTTACATTTTCCTTAGGATTCGTATCAATTTTAATTTTTTCAGCTCCGTAATAAAACCAGAATTTTAAGTAGCTGTTGAAGTTTTAAAGAAAGTAATGCGAAATGCAATTTCTTTAGCCCCAAGCTTGGTCCAGCAACATAGCAATGTCCCATGGAATTATTAAAAGAAAAATTGTTAAATAATAAAGTAGTTAATAAACCATTATTCGTTAAATAACTATATTTGAGAATGAAAGATAAGAATGTACGTTGGTGGCGACATTTCCAGCAAGGAGCCCGTTTGCAAACCGTTTGAACTGCAGTTTGCATTACATGGTTCAGTTCGATTCAAATACTGAATCGAACTGTTCAGTTCAGTTCAACAGCTGAACTGAACTCTATTTATGTGAATCAAACTGAACTGAACTGAACCGAATCGGAATTTTTCGGTTTTGAACTGAACTGGTCCGAGTACTAGTCACAAGTATCGGTTAAGCAATTACGAGTTCTTGCAAGTAAGTATAAGAAATATTAAAATAATTATTATTAGTTTATACTTTTGCTCCACGTTTTACCCTTGAAAAATTGATTGCTCGAGTTAATAGTTAAAAAAAATAAAACTAACAAAGGGAAACTAACCCGTGCTGGAACATATTTTTCAGATATATTTTGTATGCAGAATAATTATCTTTGGGCCAGCAATTGATCTTAAATATTAAGTTCCATTTTGAAACCCTCGCCAGTATTCAATTTTATTATTGGAAGAGCAATATCAATGTTTCATTCATTCTTGCATCCTTTCCCAGTATGTCATTTTAAAGTGTAGATATTCGGTCTACTCGGTACATAATCTCTGAAGAATTCAACAATCAGTAACTATACTGATACGTTTCGCTATGGGAGAGCGTTTAGCCCCCCTGCATACTGTATTGTCTGTTTCTTATCTGCAAAACGAAGGGTTTGATGGTTAGTGAAATCCTGATAATAATTTTTACCAAATTTAATTATAATACGACTTGGACCCGGGAACGGGACCGGGAACACCAGCAGTGGGAACGGGTGCGGGTCCACAAAATTTTTAATTTCTGGGTAAGGGAACAGGAACGGGTCGGGGTACACATTTTTATTAACTTCATGGGAACGGGTAACTAAAATGCTGTTCCCATCATAACGGGAACGGGTCCGGGTACGGGAACACTTAAGGGGAGTACCCATTGAGCGGGAACAGGAACGGGAACGAGAACAAACTTTTTGTACCTATCACGACCACTGAGGTGTAATACCCCATTCGATTCGTCGTGTTGACCAAGAATCTTATTTTTATTTCAATTTTCGGATTTTCAAAATTTTGACAGCGAAACTTTGAAAAAACCGTCAATTATAATATATTATTTCAATTATTTATAATTATTATTTATAATTTATAACTTTTCAAAATTTTAACTGCGATATTTTGAAGAAACCGTCAATTTTGACCAGTTTTTTGACATGCCATTTTTTCATCTAATTGTAAGAATCATGACATGACCCCGCTAAAGACAAATTGTTTAAGACAGTATTTAAATAATTTAAAACCCTTAATTCCTGTCCGCTGGGATTCAAAATTTAAATGAAAACCCGATTTTGAAGCCTCGAAGTCCTTTAAAAAAAACTGGAATAACATGGTGTCGCAGTTATATACATACATCTTGGTTGATATCAGTCCATTGATATTTTATTGCTCTACAGCAGTGCTCGGACTGGGTACAGGTAATACTCGGGTAAATGGGTATGGGTACTGGTATGGGTACTACCTGGGTACAGAAGTTGCGTACTCGCAAGCACGCGGGTACTACCCGGGTACTTTGGATTTTAGAAAATGAAGTGGGTGCAGGTACGGGTACGGGTATGGGTACTCACTCAGTGACAGTCGGGTAGTACCCATTAGATACGGGTATTACAATGTAAAATACCTGTACCCATGGGTGCTGTACCCGAGTATTTTTGGGTACTTCAAGGATTCTTGCTGGGATGGATTACTATGGCTAACAATAAGACCTGCCAACCGTGGAGTTGCTTGTTTCTTTGTATACAGATACTTGCGTTAGTGACAGAGCCAATGACTTCGTTTCATTTATTATTGCAATCTAACGCTTCTAATGATTGCTCTCAGATCTAATAAAAAACAGATAGTCAGATTGCCTGTTTATCGACTAAAACAATGAAGCTCTTCAAAGAATAATTTCATGGGGCAGGGCCAATGAAGCTAATTAAATTTAATTAGCTTCATTGGAAGCGTAGCATTATAATTATTTAAAGACGCATTACGAGATAAGTTCAAAATAAATATACATATTTATTAGTTTCGAGACAGATCAGTTATTTAATGGTACAAGTACCCAGGTTTGCCCATTTGAAAACGCTGAGGCATCTTGTGTATGCAATTTGAGCATTTAAAATTCTGGGCATTTATGACACTTTGAATATTTATACAATTCTGGAATGGAAAATATTATTCACTGCAGACAATATGTATATTTCAAACAAGAAACAATTCGAGAGAACACATTTTATTTCATTCAGTAAATTATTATTTTAGCGTAGCAGCATGTGAATTTTATCAGTGCTTATTAAAAATAAATCATAAATAAACTTAAATAATTTTTTAAACAATTTGAAATAGCACCCCTTAACGCCCCCTTAACGCCTAGAGTAATTCCCAAAACCCCGGGCATTTTAATGTGGGTCAAAAAATTAACAAATTAAGCAGTTTCAGCTGAACAGGTAAATGTCTTCTGGCATTTTCAACCTGTCAAACTTGGAGTACCCGAGTAATACCCGGGTACAAACAATAGATACTCGAGTACGGGTACAGGTTTTGGGTACATTATGGGTACGGGTAAATTGTGGGTACAGGTACTACATTGTAGTTTCAAGTATGGGTACGGGTACTGAAATAATTTACCCGGGTACGCGGGTATGGGTACGGGTATAGGTACAGCATTTTGCCGTACCCGATATTCGGGTACGGGTATGGGCAGGCGCGTAGCCAAGGGGGGGGGGCAAGGGGGGCAATTGCCCCCCCCCCATTCAAAATAAAATACTCTCAAATCACTCAAAAAGTTAAAAATAAATCAGTCCATACGGAGACATGCAAACATTTTTAGTGATTTGACAGTACAATTTTTTTATTTGTAAAAAAGAATCACTTCGAAACTCAACATATGCAGTATTCCATGTAAATATCTGTGTATAAACAGCGTAACTCTAGAATCACCCATGAAATTTGCATGTTTCGTGTGAATGATTTATTACCAACGGCTCCGCCCGTCATTAATTGACCCATCCATACGCGCGAAAATCGTATCGCAATGTTTGTCCATTGCGAGAGCAAAGAATTTCTAGATCAATAAATTTCTATCGAAATGGAAAAGCATTTCGATACGATTTTCCCGAGTATGGATGGGTCAACTTTTGACGGGAAGAAGCCGTGGGTAATAAACCATTCAATAAAGAGACGTTTTGGGTGATTCTAGAGTATATTTTTATTGTGTTCATCCTTGCTTAGCGGGTGATTTGAATGCATTGCGAAATCCCGATTTCACTTTGACCTTTGCCTCGTCGATTTGACTTCAACCTTCAATGGCAACAAAAGTATGGTAACAGCAGCTTTAAATATTTTCATATTAAAAGCTTTTAGCTTCTGTAACTTACACGCATCGCTTCGAGGGAATTTTTAAGCTGGATAGAATTATTAAATTAGTGAATTGTATTTAATTCTTCATTATGAAAAGGTCAAGCACGCCTGATATCCGCAGTTTCTTTTCGAAGCAAAGACGTGTGTCACAGGAACAGTAGGTTAAGCACCAGCTGAAACGATAGAAGCGAACCCAGGTCTCGAAATTCTCCGAAATCTGATCAAGCCCAATTAAAAATCTGGTCCAAAATTATTCAAATTTGATGGAATCGTAAAACGTGGAGAATTTTAAAATCTGAAATTCAGTTTGCAAAATTTGATGCGTTTTACGTTCGTGAATTGGATTTCCCGTAGAAAGTGTCAGTTTACATATGTACGTTCTAATTAATGTTGCCCCCCCCCCTTGGCCAATTCCTGGCTACGCGCCTGGGTATGGGTACGGGTACACGGTTTCTGTACCCAGTCCGAGCACTGCTCTACAGGTTAAAGTCATGTTAGTCGAAATTTTGAAATCATTTGACAAAGTTTTGATGTGGTATTCAAATTTACCAACTTTTTGATTACTGTTGAGAAGTGAAATGGCATAGTTTTGCTACTGTGTAGCAGTGGTAATTGTTACTGCTGTTAATTTTATTTGAAGAAAGTGAATTTATTTTATTTAGCTATTTTTGTCATTTCTAAGTTAATTGACAATAGCAAAAGTATTGAATATTACTTTTATAATAATAATTGTAATGCAAGTACTATGAAATGTAGCATAGTAAGCTTATGTAATGTATTAGTACATTGATCTGGTTAAGATGCAATGATGACTAATGCTTGTAACAGAATGCATTAAGACGCGGAACTGTTAACATCTCAATAAATACTCTTGTTAATCTTTCGAATAGTAATTCTTGTATTCGGGCAAGTCAATTACTTATTTACACTTGCAATCTGCAACTTTCATAGTAAATCAAACTACATCGGGATTTTACTGTTTATCAGTCACACACTCCTCAACAATTACAGTAAAACCTGTATATAATGGCCGTTCATATAGTGGTTTCCTGTCAATAGTGGTCAAATTTGGCTTCCCGGTCCCATCTCCTATCCTTTATCATAGGGAATTCCCTCTATATAATGGTTTTCTATATAGTGGTAACCTGTTCATAGTGGTCTAATGAGCATGCCCCTTCAGTTCAAAATACAGCTTAAAGCACCTGTATATAGTGGTCAACCAGTCAGAACGAAGGGATACAACTCGCGCAAACCCGAACCAATGACACAGCTGTTTGAGTTTAGTGCAATTAAAGGCATTTTGGGGCGTTTTTATCTCCAGCCGTTTAATATTGCATGTATTTGTACTAAATCAAACGATGGTTTATTGGCTATATTATTAGTCCTTTGAAGTATTTCAATTAATTAGTGGTTACTTTTAATCATTTAAAAAAATTATTATTAGCTTTAAAAGATCTCAGATGATTTAATCATCCTGAGGTAATTCGAAACGAAACTTCGTCGAATAAATAGGTCGACAAATATTTTTACCCAATTTCTCTATGGAAAATGCCTAAAAGGCAAGGTGCTTTGAAGATCATTGCAGTATTCTTCAAGATTCCCTTGGCAAGGTGAAAATTCGAAGTCTCAATTAGAAGTAAATTAGTGATTATTTTTAAAAAAGTGTAAAATTGCTGGTTGTCAATAACATATGCAATTCAAACTGCTGGATTCCTGCTCGTATGCCTGTATATGTATGTTTATATAGTGACTTTTGACCACTATATACTTATACAGTGGTCCCTGTCTATAGTGGTCAAATTTCGGCGTCCCTAGGAAAACCATTATATACAGGTTTTACTGTACTATACTTACACCGGTCAAGGCAAAATTATCTAGAATTTTTGATTAGTATCAAAAAACATACGTACTCGACTTTTCGCCTGATTTAATTTGTCAATTTATTTAAATTACTCAAACGCTAATAACCCCAATGAATTTCTGCAAGATTTTGTGAGCGAATGCAAAACTTTACAATATCTATAATGGAGAATGGTTTCGGGATAAAACATTCTTCTTTCGATTAAATGTGCAATTTCCAGATGTCCTTACGCCTATATATAATAATATTACAACAAAAAGGATACAGTAGCTGCGAGAAAAGTACAATAATTCGTGAATGGAAAGCCCGGACTATATTTTAGACCACAACTGTATACTGTATTGCAAGAACTGATAAAAACTTCAATAATCATATTTTGGAAAAAGTATTCTCTGTGACTTACATTTTGGAATTTTTGATTCAGAATCCTTTGCAGTGTATGCATTTAATGTTGTTAGGAGTAACAAAAAAAATAATCGGACGTGAAGAATAAGTTACCCCAATTGCTAACTTATGTAACACGGCTAAAATACCCAAGATTATGTTTCTAGTAATTTGAGACAATACGTAATTTAATTTTAATTGGGAGCAAGTGATTTCCAATGTCTTAATGGGAAAGGATTGTTAGAGAAATATTTTTTTAAATAATAAAGAATATTCTGTCTGAATACCTACGTGTACTGCTGCAATATTGTTTGTGTTTTGTTTGTTCTTTTGTTCAGTTCTTGTTTTTTGAACAAAACTAAACAAACAAAATCGGTTTTCAAAAAAACAAAACTAGAACAAAACAAAACTACGACAAGATAAAACAAAACTATAACAAACAAACCACCATGACAGCGTTTAATAGCTGATAAAGTTTTCAAACTTTGAGTTTGAAAATATGCCCAAAAATAACATGACCTCAAATTGACCTTATTGAATCACAAATAGCAACATGACCTCAAATTGACCTTAGTGAGTCACAAAAAGCAACTCGATTTCAAATTGATCTTACAGTATTAAGTCACAGATAGTAACATGACCTCAAATTGACCTCAGTGAGTTACAAGTTCCGTGACCTCAAATTGACCTCAGTGGGTCACAAATAGCAACTCGATTTCAAATTGACCTCAGTGGGTCACAAATAGCAACTCGATTTCAAATTGATCTTACAGTACTGAGTCGAAGATAGTAACATGACCTCCAATTGACCTCAGTGAGTCATAAAAAGTTTCATGACCTCAAATTGACCTCAGTAAGTTACAACAAGCTCAATGATCTCAAATTGACCTCAGTAAGTTACAACAAGCTCAATGATCTCAAATTGACCTCAGTAAGTTACAACAAGCTCAATGATCTCAAATTGACCTCAGTGGGTCACAAGAAAATCCATGACCTTAATTTGACAGTGGGCTACAAGAAAATCCATGGCCTTAATTTGACCTCAGACCTACAAGAAGTTTCATTACCTCATTTTTCGATAGGTCACAAGGATTCTCATGACCTTAATTTGACCTTGGTGGGTTATTAGTAGAACCATGACCTTACATAAACTTTATAACGAATCTCAAATAACATCATAATGACCATTAGGAGCTATTGATGTGCACGGTTTTATTTACATGTGTACCTATCATTTATGCTTTGAACCACTGTGCTTAAGTAAGATCAACAAAATCTTTGCACTATTTACAGATGTTTAAGGCCAATCTAAAGTTATTGAACAACGTGTAACTTAGAATGCCTACTTGAGGTCAATGGAGTAATAATTATTGTTACATGCTATGACTATTTAACCTGTACTGATATTAGATGTTTGGGTACATCGGATATTGTAAACGAGATCAATTTCTGTTGGACACCAGTAGTTACTTATTTGGACAAATGTCACCTCCACTGCTGAAATTCGATTTTGGTTTTAATAAAATGCAGAAGGATGACTTGGATGGTAAACTATAAACTTTGATTTGATCCCAAAATGTTGAAACTAGTCTCACTGTGAGTTGACAGGAAGACAGAAATAAAAGAGGCCTAAGCAATCCAAAAAAACAATACGGGTGATTAATTCAATCAAGGCATTGGGCGAACCAAAAACGATGCGTATCGGTAGCACTAGCTAAATCCCACAACAATCGTTTGTTGATATATTATGTCTATATATGCGGTCATTTCAGGTCTTGTGGATGTATGGAATGACATTCCCTTACACTCCTAGAAACTATCAACAAAAGGTTAAATGATTGTATTAATTAAGAATTGTAAAGTATATCCGCCTAAAATTAGTTAAAGCCCGTTTTTTGGTTTTAACGTCCTTTGTGAGCGGACCAAATTTACACCAATCAACTACTATATGCTCTATTACTAATATACAACAATTAATCAATTTCACAAATTTCTAACATCTCCTACATGCGTAGAACAAAGCAATATGAATTGTTTTTTGAACAATACGGATTGTTCAAAAAAAACAAAACAAAACAAAACTCGGTGAACAAAACAAAACTCAAATTGTTCTACTTTTGTTCATTTCCGAAGAGAACAAAACAAAACAAAATGAACAAATTACAACACTACCTACGTGAATACTCTCATACTCAGGAGCCCTGTAACCATCCTGCCTTTAAGCAATTAAGTGCGTATACCAATAATACTTTTATCATCAACCATGTTGAAATAATTGGAATACGTGGATATTGCTTAGAATCAATTTATTTGCCAATATAACTTTTATCATCCTCCAAATACGCATTACTAATCCCAGCACACTATCTCTGTAAGGGAGACTCAATGGGCTTCAATATTTTCTCCCAGATTGATATATTGTCCCTTATAGACCTCTAAGGTAAAAATTCCCCTGTAAAGATCACACAGCAAATAAATTTGTTTTAAGCACATTTTTGCCATACACAAATTCAAATGTAATACTAAGTATATTACATTATTGGCTTAATGTCAATGTTTACAAGAAGTAATAACTAACTACCCTTCCTATGTCCTCTGTCAGCTAAAATTTATCACAAGCATGTGCGTTTGAGTTTATTGACATTGTGGGAATACCGCAGTAATTTTGGTACATATTGGGACAGAAATTCACCATTATGAGAACATAGGGGAGAAGGCTAATTGTAAGCTTCTGTTAGTCATAGCACTAACTTTGATTTAGATTAAAAGGTGACCGAATATTATATAGGAAACCAACACTGAGAAAGTAGCATTATTTAAATCCTTTAAATTATCTACAAGCGATTTTTTGCAATTTTGAAGACAACATCAAAATCTTTCAAATTTTCCCCTTTTTAATCAAAACTTCACTTTATCGTTGCATAGAGCTTTCGAGCTAGGCGAAATTTTAAAAAATTACATAAATCTGGAAGAAAAAATTCTACAAAATCGGGGGAGTTACATATAATTATATTTTTTACACTTGTATAAGTAATGGAAATTTTTTTAACGACAATCTATAGTAACAGTAGTAGTAGTAGTATATCCCCTAGTGGTGGCCTCAAGTGTTTCCATTTCAACAGTACTACTATCCATACACATTTCGCAATTACAGCGCATTTATTCATACCGACAAAATTTCAAGAAAAATCTCTCATAAGAACTCGGCACGCAAAACTACAAATTACTTTTGCTCATGATTGGATGGTAATGGTAAGGCATACGTTTTTAAATGTCCCTATATTTACCATTCCTGGCTCTGGGACGTAATCCGGTCTTAAAAATAATTATTGCATGATTCGATTGAGCAAAAAACTAAATTTGAGACAAAATCCCTGTTTCTGAAAATCAAGTCTCTATTTTCATTGATTTAAAAAATAAAATTGTCAGACCAATTAGCTGTTCAAGGGACGATTTTGTTTTCGGACGAACAAAAAGGCCAAAATTTCAAAGGCATCCTTGGAACCGACACAACCGGAGTCCAACAGAAATCGGACCCATGTATTGTTGGTTTTAGTTTAGTACTTCATTCTTATGTATGTAACAATATGACATAAGTACAGTCTGCTTAGACAAAACTTGAGTTTAGTCGTTGCAATAACTATCGAACTTTTCCTTTGTACCTTCTGCAAATTAGTGCAAATCATCTGTAAAAATAATGGTATTCACATACTGGATGTCATTCAACAATGACACATCAACGTATTTAAGCGCCATTAAATAACGTTGACCCACTGTCATTGGGTCTCTATTGTTATAGAAATACCCCATGTTTTTACACAACACTGGTTTGTCTCCACTCCTACAACAATGGATTGATAATAATTAACCTCAGCGGGTTCTATTCTATAGACTAGGTAAAAAGGTATCATGTAAGAAATACAGAAAGCAACCTGTCCAGTTAATCTCAAGGAGAACAATAAGACAGTGGGTAGTATTTTAGTATACTTGGTTCTGAAGCAAAGTCGGCTTCTATATATACATTTCGGTTCTCAAAGTAGTGATAGTAATTGTCATAAGACGTGTGCAAAAGATTAAAAAGTTACTTATAGTTCTTAAAATAGACTTCAAGTTACTTCAAAAAATTGCGGGATTGCTACACTTCTGTTGGTCACGATAGGCGGCCGAACGAATTTAACAGCAAGCAGTAAAAAAAATATGAATACTTCATTTACACTTCGTACTTTGTAGATATTACCTAGGGAAAAAAATCGCTAGGCAATAGAACGTGCATACATAGATACATTTGTTCACGTCACTCACCGTATGCTTATTGTTAGCTTTCACCTTTCAATTAGATGAATTGCAGATTTTTTTTGCCTGGAAGTGACAGAGCGGAGGAGAATAAAAAAAGGCAGGATAAAAAAAAATTTTCCTCAACAACCCTGACAAGTAGTACTCATTTGAAATGAACCCATGACTGTGTAAATTTCACCATCATAAATTATTAAACAGGAGAAGCATCCTTTTGTAAAGGCTTCCAAGAGACGCTGAATTCGAGGAAAAAGCAACATTGTACACATGTGTAAAATTTGCACAATTATTTTAATTTACTTTTGAAGCATTGCATGGAAGGTAATTTAATTGTGTATAACATGGTGTGAATACATTTTATGTTAATGAACCCTGTCAATGCCAGAATTATGTGCATGCCCAAAAGTAAATACAATCTGCAGTATTTACCTTAAAGTCAGATCACCAGCCCAGTTTTAATTTTTCCTCCTGCTTTCATCCTATCTCACATTTTATTATTTATCTTATGCACATATGCATTTATGTATGCTATTCTCAACAAAAGATGGTAACACTCATTATGAGCAAGCATGGATAAAAAAGGATAGCGGACGAGGACAGACTTCATTGAGCTTCCATTAAATCAACTGCAGATGTAATCCTCTTGCTACTAGCAATATTTTTATTGCATTGAGCCCCACATCGTGTTGATTCTCTTTTAGACATCGGATGTCCCAATAACCTATACGCTTAAGAGTGCTCAAGATGTGACAGGTTGTATCATTCTCATAATCAAGTATTAACTTGACGTCCTGGCTTGGTCATCTCCACCTGAATTTGATTTTGGGGACTTGACACCGTTACATTAGATATTTTATTCGCTGTGCTCAAAATTATTTTTCGCAAGTCCTGTGAACTACAAATAAATATGATGACATTACTTGTGGGGCGCAGTGAGATATCTCTGTTTTAAAAGTGCCAACTAAATTTTGTTTCTCATTTATTTAGTGAGTCGTATTTGAATTTATAGATACTGCAGTGATTTAGTGCTCGGACCAATTCAGTTCTGAGCTGAAATTTTCAGTTCAATTCAATTCACTACTTTTTCGATTCAATTCAAGATGAAATTGAACCGATTGATTCAGTTTATAACTTTGAATTGAACTGAATCGTTTTCCTTGAAATTGAAGTTCAAGCAATTCATTTTGCCCCCAAACATTTCAATAAAAAATCCACCGTTTACAAATTCTACAGAATCTTTAAGTAGCGATTTGTACCCTTAATTTAGCTTCCTTTTGTTGTGCGCTTGGAAAACACTGCCGCCATTTCTAGAAAGCGTATTTCTAAGCATATCTGTACAAATCGCTGGTTTTCGATTCATTTCAGTTCAATTCAGTTGAAAATTTTGAACTGAACTGAATTGAAAATCTAGTTTAAATTCAGTTCAGCATGTGAATTGAACTGAATTGGAAAAAACTAAACTAAACTGAACCGTTCCGACCACTAAGTGATTATAGTGTGCGTAATTTATGTTAATTTCTTGCCTCCGTACCCCACAAGTTATACAACAATTCTGCCAAAATTCGAATAGGCGCAATGACACAATATTTGCAATACGACCCCTCAAGACAGCACTCTTAATTTGCTCAAAAATCCAAAAGGGGCAATTAAACAAAATTTGAATAAATTGCCATCACATAAGGCATAAGGTAAGCCTAATCAGCCAAGTTTGCTTTTACCTGCATAGTTCATATACATACGTATCAACAAAAATAAGATCTCATTCAGCAGGTACATGCTGCTGAGCTATAGTCATGTCCTAATTGGTCTAAATATTATGATACTTAGCTAGTTTTTAGGGGCAAAGCGAAGCAAAAGACCCTCGTAAGGACGCCGTGGTTTCTAAGTGCCTGTGACCATATTTACTCACAATAAGTTTCCAGGTTTTTCGTATTTTTTACGTTGGTAGTAGGGCTCCCAGATTTTCAGATTCTCAAATCTGGTCTAATCAGATCTAAGGGCAAAATATTTCGGGTTAAAAGTAATATTTTCTTATTTTGCGTATGCACCCTACATGTGTATTTGTTACGTTATAATGTGCATGTGTACATAAGAAAGACGAGTAGTTGTAACTTACTTGACTTTGTGACTGTTGTATCTGTAGTTGTATATTTTTCATTGGATTTCGTAGTTGTAAGTACTTTTTTGTTCGCAATAAAATGTTTGTACATTTGGGAACAACTCTGGTTTTTAGTTTAGCTCACAATCAGTATTTACATACACTTTCTATGGTTACAATTAGCCTTCGGCCCTTGTCCCGTAGACATCAGAATTAATACATTTTGTGTTTTAGTACAGGTACCTTGCCCAATGTCCGAAAATGCACAAACGTTCGGACCATCACGCCCCAACAGCTACTATTTTAGTTACCCCAATTTTAATGAGGTTGTGCTATTTTGGAATCCGAAATTAGGTATTTATCTCATAAAATCTGAATTGCAATCGGCGCTTCTTAAGTTTTAGAGTTGCTTTACTCCGCAATAGGCCAGAGTTCATTTTATCACTGATTTTCAACTTCACGTTTCAAATATCATAGGGAAATTTCGTCAATACTAAGATTGACTATAAACGTTGGGAATAGTAAGAGCAGCGGTACAATCTTGGAGAAATGAGTAGATAATGAAGTATGCACACGTAATTATTACGTTACATTTTTTGTCTCACATTTCCAGCTTTGATTTATGTCTAAATATAGTTTTCTCAACTTCGGATTCCGCCTAAAGGGCAGCATGTGAAAATAATATCATCACTATATTTTGGGATAGACAATAGAAGGTTTTTCAAAAGCAACTTTGGTAGGTCATTTTACGCTGATTAATACATAAAAAGCAGTGCTAATGTAAGCTTCCTTCAAATAAGGACAAAATGCAAGCTCATCAGATCATTAGGAATGCATGTCTCTTATCATTATTTACTTATTCCCATTCAATCATGTCCGCTTACACGGCAGCAAATATTTTTGAAAATTGAACAAGAACTTACATGATCTTGAAGTCTTTTTTTAGAGTCTAAAGTTTTACTTATTTTATTCACGGTCACTGCGAACTTTAATAAATACTTCAAGCAATTTGATCGTCAACGCCTGGATTTTGGAATGTGTATATGTGATTGAGTAAATATTTAGCCTCGTGGTATTAAATTAAATACTTTAATGAACTGATAGAGTCAAAGTGTGGCGTAGGAGCAAACACGAGATAATTTTAAAAAATCGTCTGCCAGATAATATGACAGTATGTGAGTTAACCTGTGGAAATTATCTATCCTCACTTTTATGTAAAATGTCATGTGTCCCAGATACAAAGTATGGGGCTCAAAATCGGTAAAGATCAAAAATGCAACTAATCAATTATTATTAATAGCAGCGGTGTGACATTTTAGTTTGTATTTTTAAATATACCAAATAATTGATTTCTTATCGGCATGACCGCAGTACAGTACATCATTATTGTTATAATTTTGTATGATATATAATGGTAACATCTACGGAGGGTTCGTGACGTGAACTGTGTGTCAATGCACACAGAGCACAGGGTTGTCAATAACCTTTTTCCCTTATGTTCTCCACAAGTGTCAAGTGTGTTAAATGTCTGGAGCACTTTTCTTCTCTCAGTCACTTCTCTCAGTGCGTGCTTGTCCATATAAACATTAGAGTCATCAAATCTTCAGCTCAAGGATAAGTTACTGTGCTACATGCTTACATTACTGTGTATTAATGTACGAATCATGTGTACGTTGCATATTTAAATACTATATATTTTTAGAACAACTTGGTATTGGGTTTTATGCGTTCATTTTATTATTTAATTGCCTATAAATGGGTACCATGAGAGTCAAATAGCTGGTAATGACGCATCTTATAAAAAATCGTATTCCTTTGATTTTACCGACCCAATAATAGGACGTTCAATAACTTTTGCCCACCTAAGTTCTCGAAGATCTCCAAGATCCAAGAATTTCAGAGCAATATTGTTCCATAAACAAAATAAAGAGCGAGTTTCTGAAGAGAAGTCACTTATTCGTTCACACGGAGTTTGGCCCTTGTTTTGATCGTTTCAACTGCACGGATTGGATGTTTTTTTGGGAATTTCTCGAGATAATAAACAGCGGAAGATCTCTTCCAATGTGATTCCGACTCGGAAGAAACCCAATAGAGTCAGTGACCTCGACCAAGACACAGGTGTGAAAGCAACAGCAAACCAAAACTTCTGCTTGAGAAGAGAATAAACTATTTCAGAAATTCAGAATGACTGCAAACTCTAGAGATTGAAATACGTTTCAGCACTTGGGAACCAACTTGAAATGCAAGGTGAGGATATTCTGATTTAAAAATTTCCCAATAAAGAAGCCAAAATAAGCTGCTACCATGACGCCAAATTTAGGCTTATTCGTTGTTTATACTCCGATCTCACCCTGAGTTATCCCTTTTTATTTATATTTGTGAATATGTACAAGTGAAAAGCTTATACTGGCTCTCATCAGTCTGAATGTTTTTGGCTCCGACCAACATGTGTACTGGGTACCGTTCACGAGCCAGCGTCTGGCGTTAGCACTGTGGCTGCAGAACAAGTGGGACATATACCCATTTCTCGCAAGCTAGCGCAAGCCCTGAGCCACGCCCTTTAAAGGTAGTTTAGGAGGAAACTGTGTGGAGCAGTGAGGCAGCGAAGGGCAGCTGCCAGGGAGGCTCACCAGATTAGGATGTTCAGATGCGGTAGGTCAGGAGCTCTTTATTCAGTCATTACTCAGCACACTCCCAGCACAACCGCACCAGCAGCTCCAACCGGATCCGGAGTGCAACATTGCCGCCAACACTCTTCCACACAGAAAGCTGTAGTAGTAGATAGAGGGACGGTGGAAATTATTTTGAAAGTATCAGAGCTTTACTGGACTCGAAACCGAGACCTGCCGCAGCGTAACGGGACGCTCTGACCACTCACCCACCATCGCTTGGGTTGCCAAATTTAGATGCTGGAAACAACACACTGATGGATTCGAGAATCTATTGCGGTAAATTAGCCAACACTGGACGAAGTTCGGAGTGCCAGGGGTCGGAATTTTGTAAATCTCCCTGGAAGATCTTTTCTAAATTTGCCTGCTGAATCAAATGTCCCTGAAGGGAGATCCTCAACGATTTCAAAAATCCCTGCTGAAAAAAAGGTCAAATCCCTGTCAAATAAGGTCAACCAATCAAACCAATCTAAACATCCCTGTTTGCCTAAAAAGTTTCCCTGAAACACGCCAACAAATTTGAAAATCCCTGTCAAAAAAATGATCAACGAATTTTAAAATCCCTGTTCGCAAAGAAGAAATCCCTTCTCTTTGAGATTTTCCCTGCCAGAAATATTTTTTCCCTGGGAAGAATCTTCCCACAAAAATCCGACCCCTGCGGAGTGCCTTATCAGGCCTAAAGCTAATACCCTAAATTCTCCATGATCCACAAATTCAGCATGTTGTTAACCGATTTTAATTTTTTCCCCATCGACATTAAGTTCCTGCAGAGACAAATGCTGTCTACAATTCTTTAGTATCAAAAGATATTGGAGAAAATAGGATCAACTATTATCGACATCCCTATATTCTGTAAGTACTTATATATAGATCACACAACACATAACCTTGAACAGACGTTAACATTATATTTCATGGAAAATTAAAACATAATGATGTACTGTACAGCGGTCATGCAGATAAGAAAACAATTATTTCGTAGTTAAATATACAACTTTGGACATCGTTCCGATGCTATTTATAACCATCGAATAGTTGCATTTTTGATCTTTACCGATTGGGATCACCAGTTTGGACTGGAGTCACCTAACATTTTGCATAAAGAGTGAGGATTGTCATTTACACAGGTATTGAACACAAGTTCTTTTCTTTCTTCTATTTTTAGTAATAGCTAATGACAAAAGTTCGGACTGATATGAGGGTTTTACGACTTATGGTCCCAATTAAGTAATTTTAAAAACAATATTTTTAAATAGAAAACCTTTGAAGAAAATTGATTCCGTCAAAAGACCAATTTGTAGCACCTAAAAGTTTAGCTAAATTGTAGGGATTTTTTATGAGAGCACTGCAAAATATGTATCTGTCCTTATTTGAATTTTGGGTCTCTCGGTTAAATAAAATTCCATCATAGAATACAATTTTGTCTATTTACAGAAATTTCATAACAAAACCCCGGAACCTCCACACTACTATTCAACCTGTTATGGAAGTTAACGAAAATATTGGTCAAATGATGGATTCCTCTGAAGAGTCCGATTACGAGGTTCTCAAGCCCCCCAATACTTCAAGTACAAAACAAAAAGGTAAAGTTAAAGAAAGTGTATCGTATCGGACAGCGGTCACGAGTTCAAGATACTCCTGTGACGAATGCGTCTACAAAACCGACAGAAAATACAATCTGAAAGCTCACAAACTTACACACAGGAAGAACTCAAAGTTAGTAATAAAAGAGAGAAAGCAGTATTCTTGCTCAGTATGCAATAATTACAGCACATTCAAATTAAGCTCTTGGAAGAAGCACGTCAGGACAGGTCAACATCAACAGCTGAACGGCATTACTGAAGCATTTGATGGGAAATTTCATTGTCCGGAACCTCACTGCTGTTTTTCTGGAAAACGATGGGAAATTCTCAGGACACATCTTCAGGAGGAGCATGAAAAAGAGTTGGAAAAACAAGAACTAACATTCGAAACTAATGAAGCATTCCAAGATTGGAGGAACAAGTTACAAGTCACAGAAAGTGTCAAATTTGTCAAATACACAGGAGCCAAAGGTGTCACACAGGTTTTTGAATGTCATCGAAGTGGAAAGTTTACTCCTAAGGGGAACAATTTCAGAAGGCTCAAGTTTATGGGAAGTGTAAAATGTGGGAAAATTTGTCCAGCTCGGATTGTTGCAAAGTTCACGGACTTAGGGGTAAAAGTAGATCACTGGAAGACACACTTAGGACATATTATTGACCCTGATAAAGTGGGGATTCCATGGCCTCTGAAAATAGCTCTTGCAGAGTCCTTAAAAAATGACATTCCAAAGTACAAAATTATTCAAAATTTACTACCGTCAAGCATTTCCTAGGACAATGTCTATGTATAAACAATAGTAAATAAAAGGGGTAAGGAAGCAAATATAATATAAAATTACAAATAAACAGAAGCCTCAACCTGTGATAATCAAAGAAGTGTTTGAAAAAACCAGTGTAAAAACTGTCGGCATTCCTGATACACTATTGTTGAGGACGAACGTCATCATCAAAATCATAATAAAATTGTATTATTCTTATATTGTTAAATGTGTTTATATATTTTTGTTTGGACATATTATTCTTAAACATTAGAATTGGGTAGTTGTCTCTTTTGCACATTCCCATATTTTATTTTAAGAGATATCTTCCTACTTTGTAGTCGGGGCATACAAACATAACGTGCTATGAGTCTTCTATGTCGTTCTATGGTTGCAGAGTTCACATTTTTATGTCTTACTCTCTTTTATGTTTACGTCTTGTATATATCCCATAGTTTGTTAATATAGAGTTCAATTTGTGTGTTCTACTTGTTATATGCTGATGTATGGCATTCCTCCTCGGAATGTTTGTATTAGTATTACCATATCCCACTGAATTCGTATATAATTAGATAATTGTATCATACTGGACATTGCACATGGACTTCTCCTCACGTTCCTTGAACCTAGCTTGCAGTTTGCTTGCACATGGTATGTACTATCCCTGTATTTATAATTACCTAATTGCATGATAAAGATAATGTAATTATCATTGAAATATCCACGAGCTGCCTCCACGATCCGCTGTTTAAAATAGAAACATGTGCATGGAACTTGAAATATATCTAATCAGGAGCGATATAGATTTTGATTTCGTAACTCCTCGTCAATTAGTATTACAAAACTTACAATTAATTCTGGAAGGCTGCCTTGTTATATATGCTTCCGCACAATAGTGATTTTTTACATTCCTATCGACGTCATACCTTAAACTCTGTCAACCGCATGTCTTTTTCGAATAAAAACTTCAGTTAGAATTATTAGATATCGTATTTCCTACGAAAGTTTCGCAAAATTTGCTATGCCAACAGTTTTTAAATAATTGTTTGAATCAGTTTTAAACAATTATTATTGTGCCATTGTTTTTTAAAAAATCTACTCAACTAGTTGTAAAACTATCAGGGCATAATGAGTCAGGCCAAACTTCCTTACACCACCGGTGACAACAATAATGAAACTGTCAAATTACAAGGGGATCCGGAGGCTTCGGTAGCGGAATTAAAGGACTCCATTGACATGAAACGCATTACAACGGCAGTGATTTACTACTGCAACATAACTTATGTAAGTAATCTTGATATCAGCACAGCTAACTTGATTTTATAATAACATTATGGATGATATAATTATTTATTGTAACTTTCACGGGTTATTCCTCTAAAGCCATTTCTTATTTATCAACACGATATTATGCAAACAATTTTATTTGTAATATAAGGTTAAATATAAAGAAGGGAAATGTATCCCCTAAATTGGGAATAATGGATTAACGTTGTTTGTGCAAATCACAATGATTTTTTATCATCATTCAAAAATGTTGACACAGGATAACGTCTATTAATTGTGTAGGGAATCTCTTCACTATTCCTGGCTCCAGTCATCGTTGACTTCCGAAATGCTTACGAAACGGACATGACTACCATCTCTTGGGTCTTCACCATCTCACGTGCATGCATGCTTGTGTTTTTTTCAATGTGTGAGTTTCTTTCGGGATAAAAATACTTTCTGATTATTATATTTATTTTTTAAAAAAAAAAGCTTGCAAACAACCGGATTCGTAAATGTAGATGGCGTCATCTTTAACCACGTGAATCGACATGGGCTGATTGTGGCACTACTCCTCATAACAGGGATCATGATGGGCGTCATGCCATACTGCAAAACTATCGTAGCTTTTGGTATCGTCAATATCATCAGGCTAATTACGTACGCAGGCTGGGCGACGGCTCAAGCAGTTTGGGTAATTGAGATTTGGAAGGAAGCCTCAGGTCCGTATATTCAAGGTCAGCATTTTTGTTTCGCTCTTGGAGCCATGTTACCATCTTTGATTTTCGCGCCATTTTTGAAAGAGGATCAAGATCCCCAGAATTTACTTAAAATCAATGAGACTTCAATCAGCCCAACGGAATTTGATCACAACATCACCCTTACCACAGAAGAATCCCCATCATTATCTAGGCTATACATTCCAGCAGGGATTTGCGCCTTTCTGGTGGTTCTCGGATCAATTTTCCAGCTTTTGCTCTTTCTGTTTGTGAAATCTTCGAATAAGAAGCCAAAAAATCGTAAATTGGAAGTGGCCCAAGAGGATCCTAAGAGTAGCAAAGGACTAAAATCTGAGAGAAGGATTAAGATAAATTTGATAATTTTGGCTTCCACGCTTGTGGGGGTTTGCCAGGTTATGGAAACCATTGCGTTTCAATTCCTTCCTGCTTATGTGATTTATTCCAATCCGAACCTTACGGAGGTTGATGGGGCACATATTATGTCCGCTCACACGGCAGCGTACACTTTGGGACGATTTGCAGGAATTTTTATTATTTTCAAATTACAGCCTAAAACTTTGTTATTGATCAATATTTTATTTGTGGTTGCTGCGAACGTTGTTTTTACCTTAGCAAGTGGTTCGGACAGTTTCGAGATGTTGGTGGGAGGGAGTGCCCTTTTGGGTATTGGATTCTCAACGATCATTCCTTGCGTCTATGATTATGTCAAGGTACATTTAGAGATTACAAACGTGGTTGCTTCCGTGTTTATGGTGGTTGGAGGAACCACAACGGCCATTTTTCCCATTGCTGTGGGTTTCTTCATTGAAGAGACCCCGGCGATTATTGTGTACCTCAATTTTGGTTGCGTTTTTGTCATTGGGGGAGTCCTATTAGGAATTATTTTAATTATGAGGGGGCATGAGAGGAAAGTGTGAAATACCGTATTGAATAAAGGATCTTTTATTTTAGATGGAGATGACCGTTTTTTGTAGCCGTTAAGTTTATGCTGTCTTGTGCGCCTTTTGGTTAGCCAACACACACCTCAAGGTAGCTATTTCTGCATATTGAGAATTTCGGAATCAAAGACGTTTCTCATAATTATTTGTGAATCATTGTATTCGCTTTTTTGTGAGACCGTCACAATGTAATGAAATAAACTTTGCACGTAGAATTAACACATAACAATTTCATAGATGAGTGCGCACTAATACAGGGGTGTTATTTATGTAAGCTAATTAGCACAATAACAAAAATAAGTGCAGTGAGATTATTTCAAAAGATAATTACCTAATGCAATTTGATCAGCATGGATTGGGAATAACCTTCAGTCATGGCTATTTGTATGTAGGTATGCTCCTAAAAAACATCGCTGCTCATTATTAGACGAATCAGTATGTACATACTTGGTTGATTATTGCAAGTAAAAATTATGGGCAGCTGGGAACAATCACACTTTACAATTAGTAACAAAACGCTAAATCACCTGATGATGTGGGTCTTTGAACATTTACAAGTGTAACAAAATTTAAATGTAATTTATTGCTGTAATGTTGTGTAAGATCACACATGAATAAATCAAATCAAATTTACAATAATTACAAGTAATTATTTGTAATAGTAGAACCATCCCTGTCCGAAGAAAAAAGCTAAAGGAGCTAATTGTAAGAAACAGCATTTTTGACAATGCATTTCATTTGCTATATTACCTTCCAATGAAAGTAAAACATTAAACATTTGGTTTACAATATTCTATAAATACTATTTTCTTGGAATCTCCAGTTTGGAAACTACTGTATTCAACTTCGAAATGGCACTGGTATTGTACATTTTTCAGTCTAGTGTAATAGAACCAAGCCCTTCACTGTCCTCTCAACCTGGCAATCTGTATTGACAGCCTTTGTATCAAAGTACTTATTGTCACCATGAACCAGGCTGTAATCAAAGTATTTGGTTCAAGCATTGGTTATAGCCAGTTGCATACACAGAATTAGATTTATATAACGTCGTTGAAGGACCAAAATGATGTTTTAGTACCAGTGCATCGCATGGGTACAAAAATGATGTACCTGGACCTGAACCTGGACACAATTAGTGGGTACCGGCAAACATCGTACCCAAACCCGTACCTGAATAAAAGTACCCATTATATAAATGTTGGTACCTGGACCTGAATATTTAGCAAGTAGTGCGTACCTGTACCTGAATTTTACCCGTACCCAAAATATACCCAATATGTGGACCTGTACCTGAAACATTTTCCTACGTACCTGTACCCAATCAGGTACTTTAAAAAAAATACTGTAAACGATTCAACATGATGACATTCGATGATTTACATCACAGCAGTTACAAGCTAGACAAAATTCTTCCTCGTCATAATTTCTGCAATACTGGACATCGTAATGAAACTATAACTATACCATCTGATGTATTGCCATGTCCAATTAAATCTTCAACTTCTAGGTCATCCTCCATACCACAATATCATTTATCACCATTTTTACTGAATCACGTGGAATTTGTAAGTACAAGTACTTATTGCTGGTACGTTGTGCTAAGTCAACCATCTCTATTGCATAAACGTATGCTTTTTCAAAAATTGCTATGCACTCCTGAAAACACGCTGAATATCAAAATAAACCTGTAGGTCGGAGAGAGAGCCACATACTACACGAGATGTCTCGTAAGATGGATTTCTGTTCGTAAAAGTACCCACATTTTCAGGTATTATCTAGTTTGTCAGGTCCAGGTATATTGAAAGCTTGAACCTGTTCCTGTCAGGTACAACCCAAAAAATTCCAAGTTTGTACCTGTACCCAACACCTAGTTTTGTACCCAAAATTTGGGTACATATGGCTAGTACCCATAAAGTTCCCATTCAGTTTGGGTACTTAAACAGAGTACCCATTTCGGACCTGGACCTGTACCTATACCCAAATACTCAGGTACTACCCGTACCCATGCGATGCACTATTTAGTACAGCATGTAGATAACTTTGCCTCATCAGTGACGATATACAAATTATGCAAGTGTGCTAACACGGATCCACAGTTGAGGCAATAAATATTTAGTTGCGATTGGGATTATCATTATAAATTAAAACAATGATTTATTGGAATCATGCAGATAAGGGATTAATTATTTTATATTATACATACATAGATTGTACTTCACAGCAGCTGGTAATTGATTAAATGATTAGTTTCATTTTTGAGTATTGCTGACCACTACTTTCCAATTTGGATTGAACACAACTGACATTTTACATAGAAATAAGGTTGGTTTATTTTCAAAACTGCTACATAAATTGTCATACGATGTTGTTGAAAGTTGCGATTTTTGCTAGCTTGGCTATTTTAACAGGTATGTACTAAAATATCCTCTTCGAATACCCTAATTCGAGCTCCTTTTCTCTGTTTAAAATACTCTCTGTAAATACGCATGTCTTAAAATATGTTCAAATATTTTTAACAGCTTATATATGGAATCGTGTGCTTCTGAAAGTCAAGCCTTAATATAACATTTATAAACACAAATTTTAATGACATTGATTATCGCCAACACCATGAAACTATGCATACATCACATGTGAATTATAACCGTACTTTTTAAATATTATTCTTAATCATATAGCCAAAGCATTTCCCCAAGGTGGACAGTTAGATACAGCAAACTGGAAAGTAATTGGGGGAGAGCTTGCCAAGGAAGGACAGTTTCCTTATCAGGTTGCCATCTTTGAGAATCTCATTGGGAAATTGTACTACCTGTGTAGCGGAACGATTCTGAGTTCAAAATATGTCCTCACAAGTACCAGCTGCATCATAGGGTACAGATACATATAATTATTTTAACGCAGTGTTTTGTGGGACAAAAATCAGATTCTGTATAAATTTGTCAGTAATAACCAATAATTTACAGACAATGGCCCACAATAACAATAGTACGGACGGGAGTGATTGACCTTGAAAAAAATTCTACCCGGGGACAGGACTACCGATCCTGGACGCTTATAACACACCCCAATTTTGAGCATCAAAACCATACAAATGATATCGGCATCATAGAACTAGAAGGGGAATTGGAATTAAATGAACATGTTCAACCTATAAAGTTACCACCGGGAATGGAAGAAGTTGTCGAAAATACAACTTGTCGTATTGCAGGATGGGGTGGTTGGAATGATCCTAACCCAGATAATGAGCTTCGTTTTGTGGATCTACCGGTGGTGTCCGACAGAAGCTGTGGTAACAGCTATGCTAGGGAGAACCAGACCATTTTACCGGCTATGCTATGTGCGGGAACCAGTGGGAGAGATCTTTGCTGGGGTGATAATGGCGGACCATTGACATGCGCTGATGGAATTGTTCATGGTATTGCTACAAGGGGTTCGAAATGCAATTTGAGTGGGTTCCCTGCAATTTTTGCGCAAGTCTCCCATTATCGCGATTTTATTTATGAACACACTGGTCTTTAAACATAATTTTATGATGAGCCTAAGATGCGCTATAGTGCTTGTTAAATTCCTAAATTGTTCCACACAAACGTAGCAGTTTTCGCTTTAAGTATATTTTTGTCAAAGTCCTGATTGATTATGGTATTATGTAAAAATAAATGAACGAACGTTTATTGGATGTTGTGTCGGATGGATTTCGGGCTTAATACTAGAAATAATCCTAAATATACGACAGTGAACATTATTTGCGGAAGGTAAAAGATTAATTATATTTACATACTTCTGTATGCACTAACAATTTACGCCGCCAATGGGAATGAGTGACAATTTCTACTAAAGCTATTCAGATTGTAATGTAAGCAGCTTTTATTTCCATGCAATTTTATTTCGCAAACCGTAAGATTTAAATATATATCCATTATATGCATTATTTGTATTTAAGGACGCCCTTAGTTGCATGCACACACACAAATTAAGAAAAAACGATTTCTGAACAGAGGGCATATTTGGACCTCAGTTGGAATCCTCGTTTAAGAATTTGAAAATCTCGGAGTATTAAATTACACACACACAAAATACAGTAGCACATCTACATCTATATTCTAAACATTTTAATGAATACTAATTAACAGGGACGTGATGCCTCGCACCACGAAATCTAAATATATCGGCGTGGACTCTCTTTCAATACTGGGTACTGGACCAACTTTTATGCCAACTGGGGTAATGGCTACAATTCTCTTTTCGTACCACGCATTTCTCCTGTAGTTCAGTTTGCTCTTTAGCAGAAGTTGAACTTTTATCATCTTAAAGTATTCCAGCACACGAAAAGCACTCCCAAAACCAGCAACATAAAGACTAGCCAAGTACAACGAAAGCAACATTAAGAATCCCCCTAAACCGTAATCCCGAGAATATGCTCTAATGCCAGCATAGCCCATACTGATGGCAATCGTTAATATGCAGAGCTTTAATATGTACACAATCGATGAATTTCCGTGATTAAATAAATGAATATTTAGCTGTGTGTTCACCAATACGGAAATACACTGTTCCAGCTCCACTCCTTGGACCAACGATAACCCACTAATAGAACAGAAACATAACGATCCTTTATCATTTAGCAAACTGAATGCATGCACATCCAATTTTTGATTGGCATTAATATTTAAAATAATCAAATCTTACCTCGCTAACTCAACTTCCCGATGAAGAGCTTTCTGAGTGTTTTCAAGAAATAAAAGACAGTCCGTAAAAAATATTACGCACGGAAATACAAGCAAGTACATCACGTAGAACTCTTGGAGCAAAAGAATCAAAAATATCAAGGGATATCGGAAAGATTGGGGAATCAACTGGAACAAGTGAAATTCTGTACAGAAAATTGTCGCCAATAACACTAAAATTGAACAGAAAATAACAATCATGTATTGATACAAAATCGCAAACTTCTCTCGAACTGAGAATATTTTCCCTGGTTGAAAGATACAAAACGATCCTGAAAAGATGGTAATATGATTATTTTTGGATTTAATCAAAAAACCCAAACAAACAACTCAAAGGAATTACATTCCGCTTTCTTTTGAATGTTTCATTAACTCATACCTGCTAACTTCGAATCCCAGTTTTCTCTAGTGAACACAAAATTAAAAATTCTGACTGTGATGTCCGGAGTTTGAAAAAATGAAAGAAATTGAACTATGACGCAAAATCCGAACCCAAAGGTGAACACAGCGTGAAGAAAAGTATCATTTGTTCCAGATGCCTCTAGATTTAAGGCTTTTTTGAAAATCAAGTAGTACAGGCTAAGACACTCTCTCAAAACCCCATATAAGAACACAATTTTAAAAATTGTTTCACGTCGTTTGCTTCCTATTCTCATTTCAACGCTTTCCCCGCATTTTAAGCGCAACTCAAAGGGAATCAAATAGTACTTAGACGCTAAGTTTACTAAATAAAGATAAAATTTTACATCCACAGGGCTCAGCATTACGGTCGTGACCTATCCTTGGGTATTGCTTGTGACAGTTAAAATCTGGAGATCACAATGCCGAGAAGTCCCTAACTGCACTCAGGGTTAACGCTAGAACACCATCGGAGTTATAATATTTAGTTTACGTGATATGGATACTATTTAAGGGAATCGTGAATGATTATTTAATATTTTAATAGTTGGAAAACAAGTCGGACTTAAACGAAAAAGTGCTTAAAATTTTTTATTACATTTAGTATTTTAAGTGGAAATATGTGCACATTAGTGCATCGCATGGGTACGGGTAGTACCTGAGTATTTGGGTACAGGTACAGGTCCAGGTCCGAAATGGGTACTCTGTATAAGTACCCAAACTGAATGGGTACTTTATGGGTACTAGCTACATGTACCAAAATTTTGGGTACAAAACCAGGTGTTGGGTACAGGTACAAACTTGGAATTTTTTGGGTTGTACCTGACAGGAACAGGTACAAGCTTTCAATATACCTGGACCTGACAAACTATTACCTGCAAATGTGGGTACTTTTACAAACAGAAATCCATCTTACGAGGCATCTAGTGTAGTATATGACTCTCTCTCCGACCTACAGGTTTGTTTTGATATTCAGCGTGTTTTCAGGATTTCATCGCAATTTTTGAAAAAGCATTGGTTTATGCAATAGAGATGGTTGACTTAGCATAACGTGCCAGCAATAAGTTCGTGTAATTACAAATTCCACGTGTGATTCAGTAAAAATGGTGTTAAATGTTATTGTGGTTATGGAGGATGACCTAGAAGTGGAAGATTTAATTGGACATGGCAATACATCAGATGGTATAGAAGTTATAGCTCCATTCTCCATAAGGATGTCTAGTATTGCAAAAATTATGACGAGGCAGAATTTTGTATAGCTTGTAACTGCTGTGATGTAAATCATTGAATGTCATCATGTTGAATCGTTTACAGTAATTCTTTTTAAAGTACCTGATTGGGTACAGGTACGTAGGAAAATGTTTCAGGTACAGGTTCATATATTGGGTATATTTTGGGTACGGGTAAAATTCAGGTACAGGTACACACTACTTGCAAAATAATCAGGTCCAGGTACCAACATTTATTTAATGGGTATTTTTATTCAGGTACGGGTTTGGGTACAATTTTTGCCGGTACCCACTATTTGGGTCCAGGTTCAGGTCCAGGTACAGTATTTTTGTACCTATGCGATGCACTGGTGCACATACATACTTACGGCAAGTTAAGTTCCTTTAAATGGC